>CM060942.1:348384628-349634628 GCA_030765085.1 Allium cepa | reverse complement strand
TGGTGATTTATTTTTAAAGGATGTGAAGTACGTGTATTTCCCTAGATAGCCAAGTACGGTTTCCATGCAATTTTATTATAAGGTAAAAGTTTTAATAACTGTTTTAAAAGGCCATGTTTAGAAATTTAATACCTCTAAATGTTTAACTTCTAAAGCAAATGTTTTCAAAACTATTATTGTAGTTTATATTTTGTAAGTGGTTTTATTTAAAGTATTCTTAAGCATACATTTTTAACAAAGCATTAAAGTAGTTTTAAATTTTAATATAATAAATCGTATTTTAAAATAAAGTGATTTAAGATAATTCAAAATCTAAAGTATTTTATACTTGGCGTTTCAGTGGAAATAAATAATTGCGAAAAGTATTCTGTGAAAGGAAGATAGTTGGAACTGTTTTCAAAAAGGGTTTGAAAGGTGAAAATTTATCTTGTGAAGATATTTTCTTTTGAAATAAATAAATAATTTTGAAAATTATTTATTGGTTGATGGATGTTTGTTAATATTAATTGATAGTTAAATCATCGACTATCAATATTGGCCAAATACGTTGATCGTTTCGAAGAGACGGGGATCGAGATTTATTTCTCGAAAACCACTTCGATCCGGTTTGTACGTTTTGTGTGAACGATTTTGGATTCGAAGATGGAGCTATGAAGTGCAAGGGCTAGTCGCTACTAATCCTGAGGATATTTCCAAAATGGATGTAGTAGGAATAGTGCCTTCGGTTCCGTTCGAACCCGGGACGGACTTGTATGGAGGAATGCTTGCGAAACATCGTCAGGTGGACGATGGGCATTCTAAGGGATATGTTCTAAAAAGGTAACGCTTAGCCTCAAGCCTCATCAAATAGGAATGGCTGAAAATCAGGGGTTATGCAGCAAGGCTCCGTGGGTAGCCCCCACTTGAGGGTGAGGTCATCCCTGTCTAGATGTCCCTTTTATATCGGCTTAGTGGGCGGTTGCTGATCCCAACCGCGGGGTGATCTTGCTCGGGACCGTCCAGTAAGGGATGGTTCCGGTCTTGTGTTGCAGGGGAGTAAGGGTGGCTCCTCGGTACACTGATCTAGACCAGTTACTATGACAGGTGGTACCCCAGTGCCTAGCCATTAGTTGGAGTCCATTTTCCATACGCGCCCGTATGGTTTTGATTGTCCATTTTCTAAAGCAAAGGATATAATGTCGCTGTCAAGTCTAGAGCAAAATCCGAGAGAATCTATCAGATCATTTTTAAATCGTTTTAACATAGCTTTGGACGAGGTAGATAATGCTGAGCCACGCATGGTCCTAACATACTTGATGAGGGCGATTGACAAATCGAGTGAATTTGGAAAATGGTTGAAAATGAAAGAACCAAACTCGCTTGACAAATTCTACAAGAAAGCGGATGAATTCATGCGCTTGGAGAGCCTCTAAACACCGGCTAAGGTGGTATCAGCAGAAGCCGGAAACAATGGTGCTCCTTCGAACAAGAAAGAACCTAACACTCAGAAAAGGGGAAATGATGGTGGAAAGAAACAGGGGGATACTAAGAAAGGCCATTCTTTCAATTTCACACCCTTGACCGATACCCCTGAGAACATCTTCTTTGCGACCAAGGATGATGTCAATTATCCGACACCACCTAAAATGAGAATTGGGATTAAGATGGAAAAAAGTGGAAGGTTCTGCCGGTTCCACAACCAGCCCGACCATGACACCAACAAATGCCGTCAGTTGAAAGAAGTAATTGAACAGCTCTTGAAGGAAAACAAACTCCAGCAGTATGTGAAAAGAAATAGAAATGCCCCAGCCTCGTCGACTCAAGGACAACAAGTTCCCGCTCACCGTCCTGGCTCAATTGAGAAGGCCGTAGAACATGAATCGGAAAGGCCTGTCATCAATATAATAACTGGAGGACCTCACCCAGCAGGCAAAAGCTGGGGTGAGATGGAAAGGTATGCCCGGGCCTTAAGGCATGTACCAGGTGAAGAGAATGTTTTTGTTTTAGAGAATGATGCGCCTTTAAAGCAACAAAAGACTTCCACAGATGATATTGTATTCAGTGCCAGAGATTCTTTGGGTATCGAGGCTCCTACCATAGATCCTCTGGTCATATCCGCTGGTATTGGGCCGGCAACTGTCAGAAGAGTTCTAGTTGATTGTGGAGCTTCATGCAACATCCTCTTCAAGAAGACCTTTGATCAAATGAAAATTCCAATGGCTGACGTTCAAGCTTCGTCACTTAAGATTGCTGGGTTTGCTGGAGAACCCAAACAGCCGATTGGGACCATAGATTTGTTTGTAGAACTCGGAAAGGGACTGAGGAAGGTGGCTCGAAAGCAAACCTTTATAATTGTTGAAGAATTCTCTGCCTACAATCCCTTTTTAGGCCGACCAACTCTTGCTGCGTTCAAAGCTGTTCTTGCCCCATGGTGTCTAACTCTAAAATTCCCCAAAGATAACGGAGTTGGTGTGATTAAGGGAGACCAAGATGCGGGGCGAGAATGTTACTTTGCAGAATTGCGAGAATCAAGGAAAAGAGAAATGGGAAAAGGTGCGGCGACTCCAGTCCGCACCAAAGAACAAGCCTTATAGCAATTACAGGGTGGACCTTGAACTGGTGAATGTAGTGCCGCACGAAGAGATATGGATCCAAGAAAAGCCAGTGCAGGGGAGAATAGGGTAGTACCGGTAGAGGTAACAGTGCCGGTATCCGTTGACCCAAAGGACCCGAACAAAGTGCTGAATGTGGGTTCACAACTCAACACAACGGTTCAGAATGTTCTGATTTCGTTTTTGAAGGCAAATTTGGATGTATTTGCTTAGACTCATGCTGACATGTGTGGAATATCCCCAGAAATTGCAGTACACACTCTGAACATTGATCCAAAGTTTACACCCGTGAAACAGAAAAGAAGAACACAGGGTCTTGAGAGGACGGCAACATTAAAAGAAGAAGTTGATCGGCTCATGGAGAACGGTTTCATCGGAGAATCTACTTATCCAAATTGGGTATCAAATCCAGTGCTGGTTAAAAAAGCTAACGGAAAGTGGAGAGTGTGCATTGACTTTTCAGATCTGAACAAAGCCTGCCCCAAAGATTGTTTCCCGCTGCCCAGGATTAATCAGCTGGTGGATGGGACGGCAGGGCATGAATTGTTATCTTTTATGGATGCATACTCTGGATATAACCAGATTATGATGCATGAGCCAGATCAAGAGGATACAAGCTTCATCACAGGTGTTGGACTCTAGTGCTATAAGGTCATGCCCTTCGGACTCAAGAATGCAGGGGCAACTTACCAAAGGCTTGTTAATGCCATGTTTAAACAACAGATTGGCAAGACAATGGAAGTTTATGTTGACGATACGCTAGTAAAGTCTAAGAAAGAAGTGGACCACATGGATCACTTGGCAGAGGTGTTCGCAGTACTCCGAAAGTACAGAATGAAGCTTAATCCCTTGAAATGTTCATTTGGGGTGGAGTCCGGAAAGTTTTTGGGTTTCATTGTGAGCGCTAGGGGCATTGAAGCTAATCTAGCTCAGATCACTGCCCTGAGAGAGGTCAAGGCTCCTAGAACGAAGAAGGAATTGCAAAGTCTTAATGGAAAGGTTGCTGCCTTGAGTCGGTTCATTTCCAAAGCTACTGACAAATGCATTCCATTCTTTGATGCTTTGAAGAAAGGAAGAAAAAACTTTGAGTGGACTCCTGAATGTCAGAAAGCATTTGATGAGTTGGTTCGTCATATGGAAGTGCCTCCGATACTTTCAAAGCCTGATAGTGGTGAAGATCTCTTTGTATATTTAGCAATTTCATCTCATGCACTCAGTGCAGTGTTGGTACGGGAAGACACAAGGATTCAACACCCAGTCTATTATATCAGTAAAAGATTCACTGGGGAAGAGATGAACTATTCGAGGTTGGAAAAGCTCGCCTATTGTTTGCTTATCGCAACAAGAAAATTGAGGCTGTATTTCCAGGCTCATCCCATTAAAGTCCTCACTGATCAACCTCTAAAGCAAGTCCTATTCCGTCCTGAGACTTCGGGCCGTCTTTTGAAATGGAATATTGAACTCAGCCAGTATGACATCACTTATCATCCTCGGAAAGCAATCAATGGACAAGCTTTAGCAGATTTCATCGCAGAATGTACGGAAAAAGGTGATAGTGAGGAAGAAGCCACTGATTACATCCCAATCCAATGGAAATTGTATGTTGATGGCGCAAGGAATGATTACTGTTCCGGAGCAGGGGTTGTCCTTGAAACCGCAGAAGGGCGATCGCTATGTTATGCGTTGAGACTAGAATTCCCTTCGACGAACAATGAAGCAGAATATGAGGCCCTCATTGCTGGTTTAAGGATTGCTAAAGAACTAAAGATCAAGGCATTGCAGATTTTCAGTGATTCTCAACTTATTGTTTGCCAAGTCAAGAAGGAATTTCAAGCTAAAGGAGGGAATCTACCCGCCTATTTATCAAAATCCTGGGAGATCCTTCAAGATTTTGACCGTTATTCAATAAACCATATACCCCAAGAGGAGAACATGAAAGCGGATTCTCTTGCAAAGTATTCGAGTATTAGTGAAGCTCAACTATTGGGATTAGTTCCCGTCGAAGTCTTGTCAGCTCCAAGCACAGATGAAATGGATGTTGATTGGATTATGGATGTATCCCAAGAGCAAGAATCATGGATGACTCCGATACTTGAATATCTACTAAATGGTTCTTTGCCAGAAAGTTCAAAAGAACGACAAAAGCTGATGAGGAAAGCCTCCAGATATATAGTTCAAGATGGTCGTTTGTACAGACGAGGATTTTCAATGCCATTACTTCGATGCATGACAAAGGAAGAAGCTAAGACAATTCTGACTGAAGTACGGAGGAGAATGTGGGGATCATACAGGTGGTCAAATTTTAGCAAAGAGAATCCTCTGTTATGGATACTTTTGGCCAGAAATTAATCAGGATGCTACTGACTTTTCCCGAAAATGTGATAAATGTCAGAGATTCGCTAAAATTCCTAGAGCACCTTCCACTGAGCTAACACAAGTGGTCAGTCCATGGCCGTTTGCTATATGGGGAATACATCTCATTGGGCCTTTGCCGACTGCCAAATCAGGAATTAAATATGCTATCGTTGCTGTTGATTACTTCACTAAATGGGTTGAAGCCGAACCATTGGCTACTATTACCTCTAAGAAAATGATAAGTTTGTGACTAAAAATATCATTTGCAGGTATGGTGTGCCTCAGAAGATAATCACAGACAATGGTACTCAGTTTGAAAGTGAGGAGTTCCAAGATTTCTACAAACGATTCAAGATCCGAAAAAGCTTCTCAGCAGTGGCTCATCCGCAGGCAAACGGGCAAGTGGAAGCAGTAAACAAAATCATCAAATCAACCATCAAAAAGCAGCTGGAAAAACCAAAAGGTGGTTGGGTCGATAAGTTACCGCTTGCACTATGGGCATACAGAACCACCCACAAAACTGTGACTGGGCATACTCCATTTTCATTGGCATACGGATCAAAAGCGATGATTCCAGTGGAAATTGAAGTCCCCTCACACAGAAGGATCCATTTTGATCAAGATGGGAATGAAAAATTGCAATTGGAAGCACTTGACCTCCTCGATGAAAGAAGAGAAGAGGCTAGGCTTAGAATTGAAGCTCACCAGCAAAGAATAGCCAGGCACTTCAATTCCAAAGTTCGTCAGCGCAGCTTTGAAGTTGGGGACTTAGTCCTGAAGAGAATTATAACAGCCATAGGTGTGTTTGGGCCAAACTGGGAAGGGCCATATGTTATAAGCGTGAAACTTCTTGATGGCACAATCAAACTCACAACTTTCGAAGGAGAACCAATCCCAAGAGCTTGGAACAACAATCATTTGCGTCCCTATTTTACTTGAAAGCTTTGCTGAAATGTTGTAAAAGAATTACGAATATATGATTCTTGTATTGAAAGCAATTGTAAAGCAAGTGAATAATGAAAAGCTATAAAGTGGATGTAGGCCCAGTTTTTGACTGAACCATTATAAATCTTGTGTTCTCTACTATTATAAACTGCTTTGTTTTATTTCGACATATAAAATACGTTAACTGTGTTACTAAAATGTCGATTTAATAATGCAAGCCATAAAAACAAAGCTTACCCATCGCAAGACCAAGCGATCTCCGACATCACCCAGCAAGAAAATGCTAAACCATTCAAAATTTCCATACTCAAATCCTACAAAAGAAGTGCTTCGAACAAAAGTTAGCGATGTGGATGGAAGTGGACCATTTCTAACTAACTGCAAATGTTTGAACAAACAAACAACCAGTTAAATAGCCTGTGTCTACCACCACTAGCTCGCTTAACTATGAAGTATATTTCTTTGGATAAGGAAAATTATTGGCAACTAAAAAGGGATGACACTTGTAAAAGATAACGGGGATCGCCGACATGAATAAATGGCAAAGAGACATGGGCGAGCAAGCATCAAACAGCAAAAGACCTCTTCCAAGGCACAAGCCCTCTTCAGAGGCACAACTCTTCGGAGGATAAAGACCTCGAGCGGGCTTAGCCAGAAAAAGAGAGATCTTTCTCGATACAAAGTTGCGGACTGATCGGTTGATACACTCCCGTGAATCCGTCCAACCGAGAGAAAGAAACTCCAAACTTCCAGGCAAAAGCCCTACTCAGAGGCACACGTTTCACCGAGATTGAAATAAAACTTCCAAGTGTTGAAACGTGAAAAGCCCTCTTCGGAGGCTTATTTCACCACAATTGAAATGCTAAAAGACCTCGAGCGGGCCAAACCAGAAAAAGAGAGATCTTTCTCGATACAAAGTTGCGGACTGATCGGTTGATACACTCCCGTGAATCCGTCCAACCGAGAGAAAGAAACTCCAAACTTCCAGGCAAAAACCCTACTCAGAGGCACACATTTCACCGTGATCGGTGATACACTCCTGTGAGTCGAAATGTGAAAAGCCCTCTTCGGAGGCCCGCTTCCCAGCCAACGGGGAAAAATAAAAGCCTCTCCCAAGGGGCAGAAACAAAAGACCCCTTCCCAGGGGCACAATCAAACAAAAAGACCCCTTCCCAGGGGCACAATCAAACAAAAAACCTCTTCCTAGAGGCGCAATCAAACAGAAAGACCTCTTCGAAGGCACACGTTTCACCGAGATTGAAATAAAACTTCCAAGTGTTGAAACGTGGAAAGCTCTCCTCGGAGGCACAACTCTTCGGAGGCACACGTTTCACCGAGATTGAAATAAAACTTCCAAGTGTTGAAACGTGAAAAAAGCCCTCTTCAGAGGTACAACTTTTAAAAGAAGCATTTCGTCAGAAATGCAAAGCAAAGATCAAAAAGCCCTCCACTGAGGCGCAATAAAAAAAAAGAGAAGCCCTCTTCAAAGGCACACTTTAGCTTTCAAAGGAAGACTGGTTCTTCTATTCTTGAAAATATTCTTCCTAAAAAAAAGTTAAAGTGCCCTTCAGATGCCCGCTTTACCACATAGGGGAATTCACTTGGTAAAATATGTGTATGCACAAAAGAAAAAAGTGATATCTTCGAAGGATGAAGCGTAGAAACTCATATGGAGTAAGCTATACTCTATTTTGAGCAGAATAGTATTCCTCCAAGTATGGAATAGTTATTCTCTAGAAAATAAGAGTACAAATCCCCTCAAAGTGTAAAATATTGCAATAAGCTTGTGGTATAGGGGCAACATGGTATAACCACATCGGTAAAATTACGCTCGAACAACATACCACAAGCTCACTGCAATATCATATAAAGAAACTTGTACAAAAATGAATAGTAAATGCATTCTCAAATACAGACAGAAGTTTGTACAAACAAAAAGAATCATTTTATTCAATACTGTCAAAATTTTGTACAGGTATAGGTTTCAAAATAAAAAGGAAAAAGAAAAGCGGAGGCCGGTACCCGCATAGTCTCCGGTCAGTACATGCAGAAAGCAAAAAGCGTAGGGGACGAAGGAGAAAGGGGCATAATTGGACTTTCTTCTGTTTTTTCCTCGCCGGCTGAAGATTCCTTCTTCTTCGTAGAGACTCCCTGCTTCCCTCTCTTCTTGGAAGAAGACCCACTCCCTGGAGGGAAAAATTTAGTTAACGGTTCATCATCGGAACCAGGTTGTTCTGGAGTCTTCTCACTCCCCTCAATTTCTTCTCCTTTCGGGTCTTGAGAAGCAATAGGATCATCTAAGCAATGAAGAGCTTCTATTTGCTTCTCTTGCGACCCGGGTTGAGAGGCGGATGGAGGAGTGACCTGGAGAAGCGGAGGAGGAATAATTGGAGGAGGGGGAGTCCGAACGATGCTCGACACTTTCTCTACAGAAGAAAAGAAGTTAAAGTCAGTAAAGAGAGGAGATAAAGGCTCATTGACGTTCAGGAAATAGTCAAGAAGCTCATCGAACTCATAAGAAGTAAATGAGCAGTCTACTTGGGCAAGATTAACAGTAGAGTTACCTGGAGAAGTCGGCTTCCTGATATCAACCTCATAAGCCTGTGCTTCGGTGCTCTCTTCGCCTTCATCTCCACCCTATGCACTTGTGATCTCAGTTGTAACTTTAACCAGGGATGGAGAATGAGAACTGGAGCCGACAATGTCGATTTCGGCCGAAGGCGAAGGCTGAACTGGAATAGTTGAAGTAGTTTTTCATGAACGTTCTCCTTCTGCCATTTCAGTTCTTAATTTTGCAAGTTGTTCTTTTCCCTTGGCGAGAGCGGCGAGAGCGGCGCGAGCTTCGTCATCCAAGTAATGCTCCTTAAGAGCTGATTTGACGTAGCCGGCACCTGTAGCACCAAGCATATCAAGTGCGGCCTCCCACACCTCAGCCAGAGTAATTTCATATTTGGGACCTAGGAAGGCGAGGCTACCGCGCCCCAAGACGCTATGCAGGTAGAAGTCAAATATTGTCGAGCTGATGTTGGTCTTCGTTGCCTCATGAGATTCTTCAGCTGTAATTTTACCGGCAACGGCCTCATCACGCTCTCTTTCAGCTTTGGAGAGTTGAAGTTTAAGCATTTCGATCTCCGCCTCTTGATAGTCGGTTTTCTTCCGAAGCTCTGCAATATCTGCAATATGGCCCTCATTGATTCTTTTTTGCACTTCGAGCCTGTCTTCGGCGTCTCTTTGGCCGGCATGAGCATCTCTCACTTGTTTCTGAAGCACTTCTTCTTTTTGAGTGTAGGAAGTAGAAGAAGTGGCGAGTTCTTCTTTAAGCTTCTCGACCTTCGCTTCAAGCTCTTCATTATAAGTAGTAAAGCTCCTCATCTCAGTATCATGCTGCTCAAGAACCTTTTGCCACTCAGCTTTGTCATTTTCCATAGTAAGCATGGCCTCGAGATTCGCACGGTTTACCCTTTGAAGCTCGTCAACAAGATTTTGCCAGTTCGACATTCTTTCAATATCAAGTCTGACGGCATCGAAATTTCGCAGCATGGCAGGCTTGTCAATAGGGACCAAGTCAAGATCGAACCGCACTCCCTTCAGGCACCAGTGCGGGAACCGGCTTTGCAGAGTAGCCGTGCCTAATCCAACTTGGAATTTAGGCCTGCTGATTATTGTCTGAATGTCTGTCTTTCCGAGAGCAGGAGAGCCAGAAGGAATGTCAAGTGAGACGGGGGCAGTGACCTTTTTAGGAGTTGTAGAAGCATGCTTCTCACCGTGCCAGGAACGCTTGCTTGGGTCCTCAACCATATGGCTTTTTCCCCGATCATCATGCGACTTTCTCTTGTGAGATTCGTCACCTCTCTGGGAAGAATCATGGTGCTCCACCCTTTCTTTTCTCTCATAATCCTCTTCTTGAGCCCTCCTCTCCTGAGCCTTCTGAGCGGCTCTCTCTTCGTCGGTTTCTCTGTGACGGGAAGGTAGCGCCTATAATCATATTGACTCCGCCTCTCGTAGCGCTGAAAGTCGTCATAGTAAGAGCCACTGCGTCCCATCGGAGAACCTGAACTTAAAAAAAAAGTCTTAAAAGTCTTCAGAGAAAAGAAGTGTAACTTTAGAATCTTCAAAGTACAAAGAGTTAGATGCATGAAAGTGCCAAAAGATTTTAAGTGTGTATGATGTGCAAACGACGCGCATCAAACTACGAACGACTCTTTGATTGCGGAGTAATCGTAGGGGTAGTAGTTAACGTCAACTCTTGGGTCGACGGAGCTTGTTGCAGAGAAGAAGTCGCTTTCACCACTAAAGAAGAAACCCAAGTAGCAACAGGATCATCTTTAAAGAGCTCCTGTGAGGTGACAAAGATGTCGCTCAACCCTTCGAAAGTGTCGTCCCCGCTATGCTTGACAGGGCTTGTTTTCCCGACTTCTTCACCAGACTTCTGTAAATGTCGAGGAGATCCCTGAGGCTCTTCTTCCTCAATGACTGGGGTAAGTGCGAATTTTCCAGACGACCCCGCAACATCGACAGTAGTAGAGCACTTCGCCAGAGAAGCTTTGGAGGCAGTTTCTTTTGGTAAGGGTTCGTCAGTGGAAACTGGGGCATCTAATGCTTTAACCGGGGAGTCTGGGACTTCATGGGGGTGTGTAGAGCGAGAAGAGTGTAAAAGACCATACTGATGCAAAAGTTCATCCCTCAACAAAATTTTTATACTTCTCTCTTCTGTGGCCACAGCGCTCAATCTTTCAAAAATTTGCTTATGGCTTGGATCTCTAGAGGGGAGAGGAAGTGCTGGAAAGAGCAAAGAATGAAATTAGCAATTGGTAATTCGGATCTCGAAAAAGTTTGGAAATGGAGAAAATGGAAACAGATAATCTTACTTCCTACTCTCTAGATGCCATAAAACCCTAGGGGGCAGCGAGCAAAGAAAAACTGGTTCAAAAATCCATGAACACTTTCAGTAAGATCAGAAATAAGCTTGCGGTTTCTAGCGCTTCTCACAATAATAAGGGAAGGATAGTCTTTACTCTTTGCAAATGAACATAAGTAGCGAATTTCTTCAAAACTTGGCAGGCGATCAAGAGTTCTCCTAAACAATACACACAACCCCATCAAGATGGCGTAGCTATTAGGATGAAGTTGGAATGGAGAGATTGTCAACCGAAGGAGAAGGGTTTGAAGGAAGTCATTAAAGGGAGGAATCGCCCCGCTTAGGCACATTTGACGATTGACTGTGACAAAACCAGGGGAGGACTGTCGGCAGTATCATTTGGCCCGGGAAGTAGGGCATCATTTTCAGCAAAACCAAATTGAGTACGTAGCTGAATAAATGCTGTCGGAGTTAGAATAGTCGAAGTTCTCTCTGGAGGATTCTTTATGGGAACAGCTGTCTAAAAGGTCTCTCCCGCTTGAGCTACCACTTCTTCTTCTTGATGGGAAGTCATTCTACACAAACAACTGGATATTCAAACATGAAGGTGCACGTTTACTAAAGTGTGTGGAGTGTTGTGTAAAATCAATCAAGCAATAAGAAAATGTAACTGGAATAAAAACTAGCAAGTATTTGTCAGTTATAAAGTCCAGGGTTCGTTGTTTTAATATGCAAGTGTAATGTTGGTGCAAACAAATCAGTTCAAGTTAGCGATGCTTTGCATTAATACTTCACTTTAGTTGATTGGTTCACATCATTTCATACAGTGTATTTAAGTTGATTACTTTATGTCGACTAATCTGTCATTTGATGTGGGCAGTCAATGGCAGTATATTCGCCTTGGTTTTTTGTGATTGTTGTTTTCAGCAGGTTGTTAGCCTATAAGTTAATGTGGTCTGCGAAATAAGACAGCAAAGTTAAAACAATCCAGGATTTAAGCAGTTCAGTACAGTAGATCAAGTTAAGAATTCAAATTGGAACTATGCTTTTAAGTGAGAATTCGAGTTGAGCATCCAAGTGTTAACTCGGCTGCGACCCAAGGAATCTCTCGCGAGTTAAGATCAAAATTTCCGGTTCCTTAAATCGATAGTTCTTTAAGTCGTGAGGAGTAGTAAGGAGGAAGGCTCCGATTCAAAAAGTGGTGTGAAATTCCCCAGGTGCTAGCTCGGCCACGGTTTAAGGATTAGGTCGGCAAAATTCCCCAAGTGCTAGCTCGGCCACGTTTTAAGGGTTAGGTCGGCATAAGATTAGGTCGGCAAAAGTGCTAACTCGGCCACGATTTAAGGATTAGGTCGACCAAAATTTAAGTCACCCAAAATCACTGTGTCGCGTCCAAATCAATATCTCACTCCACTCGACCCGTTAACCCGTTAGCCGCTCCATCCACAAAAAACCCTCATTCCATTCATGCTGTTTCATTCATGATATCGGATCATCCAATAAACCAGTTCGAAACCACTACAAGTTCAACACCTTGCAATCCTAACACAAATCAAAATCGACTAGCCTAAAGCAGTAAACCATCTTCATCGTCTCATCGGTCATTTAAAAAGCCAAACCGAGCAACCTAAGCTTTATCAACCGTAGGCGTAATGGGATTCGTGATGAAGCATTATACAAGGAGGCGGTTCAACTTTGAGTGACGGAATCCATGAGCCAACAGTAATCTATGATCGAAGAAGAAGGTTTACTTACACGATGAACAGCAGAGATTGTCAGTAACTGATTGGAGTGAAATCGCCTTTTGGAGCCCGGGAAATTTTTTAATGGCAGAATCAAGCAAGAGAGTAGGTAATGAGAAGGAAGAAGGAGATGTGACTTATACCTTGCAGTGGAGGGATCTGAAGCGGCGCGTACGATCTGACTATTAGGTCGCGTACGACCTACCGACCTAAAGGGGGACGGGTTAAAGGACATCGAAGCACACGACCTAACCATTAGGCTTATACTTCGAGGGGCAAATGTTAACTCCGCCTCGGCCATGACTCAGCGACCTAAAAAGTTACCGACTTAAGACTTAAAAGAGATGCTGACTCAATGCCTTGACAAGGTTACCGATCTAAGTTTTAACAAGGTTGCCGACCTAACATGAATGCCGATCTAACTACCTAAGGCCTAAGAGGGATACCGACCTAATGTCCCAACAGAAGTACCGACCTAAGATGGCTACGACCTAACACAGGTATCGGCCTAGTGCCTTAGAGGATGCCGACTTAACAGGAATGCCGACCTAAGATTTGAGGGGGTACCGACCTAAGACTTAGGTGGGTTACCGATCTAACATGGATACTGGCCCAAGGAAGTTGCCGTCCTAACTGCTCAAGACAGGGACAAGATCATGAACTGCACTTGAGTCGCTACCGACTTACGACTTATGTTAAGTCGTTCACGACCCAGGCAAAGGAAGACAAGTCCGATGCAGCTACTTGGCACAGTGGCCTCTTAACTCATACACGATTCAGGACTTACCAGTTAAGCCATGGCTTACAATTTGCCAGTTAACTCGTTCACAACTCACGACCTAACTTGGATCGTCCATGACCTAAAGCTACTAAACATAAGCCCGATGTCGTATTAATTATGCAAGGTTGTGTTGACTCGGGAGCGACTTGACACTTATACAAGGGAACCTTTGTGAAACCATGGAGCTTGGCCAGATGAGTCGGCCACGACTTACCATAGGTCGGTACCGAATTACGACCCAAGGGGGAAATTTTCCTATAAATACCAACCTACCTCAAACATGCAGGGGACTTTTGGCTAATCTCCTTAAGCACCGATACTCTGCTGAGTTCTCGACTCACTCAACACTTCAAATACGAAAGGCATCTCAACTAATTTCAAGAAGAAATCTAACGCAATCAACATGGATTCAAAGAATTCTTCTGCATCAAAGTTCTAGCTGTTTGTCTCATCAGAACTGTAATTGAAGATTGTTGTAAAGTTGTAATTGATTCAGTAATAAAGAAGATTAAAGTGGACGTAGGCTTACCTGAAGCCGAACCACTATAAAAACTGTTGTCTTTTTTGCTTTTTCTGTGAACTTTCTATTTGTTTTAGTTCCCGTGTTCACGGGTGGTGCTTTCACTCAAACTCAAACTACACCGGGGTATTAGCGTTCGATTTTAAGCGTTAACAGATGGAAAATAATGAAATAGAGCCACTTTGAGGTTCCCTATGAAATGAGGGAACAGAGCCGCTATGAATATGTTTCTGGAGTTACGAAGGAAGCTTCAGACTCATGGGTCGAGAACAGGAGTTGAACTCTATGAGGTCAAATCTCCCGTTCTTCCTCAATAGCTCAGTGGTAGAGCGGTCAGCTGCTAACTGATTGGTCCTTGGTTCGAATCCTACTTGGGGAGATTTGATTGATTCTTAATTTCATTAAAGAATGAAGAATTGAATGAAAGGGCTTGCTTTGACCATTAGGGATAGGTAACCCATTCCTTATCTTTGTTTCTATTGCATTTTATCTCATCATATCACATTGTGTTTTACGATATTTGAGAACCACCATTAATACCGCGACGTAGATCTGAGGTAATCCCTTATAAATAGCCATACGTCTATTTATAATAGCCAATTAAGAATCCTCAGATGAGGTATTACCAGTGCATCAAAGATGCAGTTATCGATTCTTCGATATACTACAATTAATGCAAGAAAACATATTAATGACGAGGAATGCATTTTTGCTATGCCACTAATACTTGTACTTACTCTGCTATTCTGCCCAAGCCTGGCTGAGGAAGTGTTACAGGGAGTAAAACACAAATATGCCAGTTCAAGTAAGGTTACTATATGTAATTAAAAAGCCTTCACAGTAAAATAAATAAAACGTAAGGCCATTCCATTTTGAAAAAAGACCATACCCAACTTCAATAGCTTTGCGTCTGCTATCTCGATCATGATTTTGTTACCCCCCAGAAGGAAAGGTCCTTCCCTTTTGGGCCCGTTGTAGGCCAGGAGGGATTCGAATTCCTGACATCGTGGTTCGTAGCCACGTGCTCTAACCCGCTGAGCTACAAGCCCCACCCTTTCTCTACTGGATCTGTTCCCGGGAGTACCCTCAAAAAGGAACCTCTCCTCCGCCATTTCATTTCAAGTTAAGAACACATGAAAGTGCGTTTCTTCCTATAAGAACAATGTGTTCTGAGGTGTAAAGGGGGAGAGAAGAGATATCATAATTGAGGTTTTAAATAAGAGGACTTTTGCATTTGTTTAGTAAAATAAGAAGTGTTAAGCTTTTTATCATTCTGGCGTCGAGCTATTTTTCCTCAGGACCTCCCCTATAGTATCGTCACCGCGATAGAGTTTAAGCACTAAGTTTGGGATGGATTGGTGTGGTTCCTCTATGCCTAAGACACTAGAATATCAAATCATGAACAAATAAAGGCATGGGAATGGGAGAAATATTGGTTAGTGATTGTGAGGCCTTAATTCTTGACTGGAAGTAACACCAAAGGCCTTCGCCCTTCCCTATCTATCCAAGGGATGGTAGGGCGAAGCTTTTGGTTTTTTCATGTTGTCAGACAGTTGAAAAATGAAAATAGATGGTGAGTGCCAAATTGAATTGATCAGGTCATCTAGGAATATGGTTCAAATCTCTTGGTCTGTTAGGATGCCTAAGCTGCATACATCACTACACTTCCACTTGACATCTATCGCAATGATAAATGACTCTTCTCGCCGTGACCTTATCTTGGATTCTCAATACTTCTATCGCTCCATCCCCGTAGGGGTAGAGAACCCATCGCTTTCTCGGTTGTGCTACCGGGGGCTCTGGGGAAGTCAGAATTGGAGAGCACTCATCTGGGGTTGGGCTTACTACTTAGATGCTTTCAGCAGTTATCCGCTCTGCACTTGGCTACCTAGCGTTTACCGTGAGCATGCTAACTGGTACACCAGAGGTGCATCCTTCCTAGTCCTCTCGTACTAAGGAAAGGCCCTCTCAATGATCTAACGCCCGCACTGGATATGGACTAAATTGTCTCATGACGTTCTGAACCAAGCTCACGTACCGCTTTAATGGGCGAACAGCCCAACCCTTGGAACATACTACAACCCCAGATGGCGAAGAGCTGTCATCGAGGTGCCAAATCTTCCCGTCGATGTGAACTCTTGGGGAAGATCTGCCTGTTATCCCTGGAGTAACTTTTATCTATTGAGGGATGGCCCTTCCACTCTGCACCGTCGGGTCACTAAGGCCGACTTTCGTCCCTGCTCGACGGGTGGGTCTTGTAGTCAAGCTCCCTTATGCCTTTGCACCTAAGGGCTAATCTCCGTCCGTCCCAAGGAGATCTTTGCATGCCTCCGTTACCTTTTGGAAGGCCTACGCCCTTAAGAAACTGTCTACCAGAGACGGTCCCTTGGCCCATAGGTCCTGACACAAGGTTAGAATTCTAGCTCTTCCGGAGTGGTATCTCATTGATGGCTCGGGGCCCTTCGAAAGGAGGCCTCTTCGCCTTCTATCTAAGCTATGTGGGAAAGGCCCAAAGTCAATCCCATGGAACAATGAAGCTTCATAGTGTCTTTCTGTCTAGGTGCAGGTAGTCCACATCTGCACAAACATGTCTATTTCACTAAGCCTCTCTCCGAGAGAGTGTCCAGATCGTTACGCCTTTCATGTAGGTCGGAACTTACCCGACAAGGAATTTCGCTACCTTAGGACCATTATGGTTATGGCCGCCGTTCACTAGGGCTTTGTTTGCCGGCTCCCCTGTCATCAGGTCACCAACTTCCCTAACCTTCCGGCACTGAGCAGGCGCCAGCCCCCATACATGGACTTACGACTTTGCGAAGACCTTGTTTTTGACAAACAGTCGCCCGGGCCTGGTCACTGCGATGCCCTTTGTGAGGAGGCACCCCTTCTCCCGAAGTTACGGGACTATTTTGCCGACTTCCTTAGAGAGAGTTGTCTCGCGTGCTTATGTATTCTCTACCTACCCACCTATGTCGATTTTGGGTACATGTACCCTTTTGTTAAAGGTTGTTCGAGCTTTTCCTGGGAGTATGACATGGGTTACTTCAGCGACGTTGCACTTGGTACTCGGACATTGACCCAAGGGATTTTCTCTACCCCTTCTTACCCTGCAAAAGCAAAGTCACCTTGCGTCCTTGAACAGATAACCATCTTTGGGCTAACCTAGCCTCCTCTATCCCTCGGAACCAACAAGGGGTAGCACATGAATATTCACCTGTTTTCCATCGACTACGCCTTTGGGCCTGATCATAGGCCCTCACTCACCCTCCATGGACGAACCTTGTTGAGGAACCCTTAGGTTTTTGGGGCATTGGATTCTCGCCAATGTTTGCGTTATTCAAGCCAACATTCTTGCTTCCGCTTTGTCGACACCTGCTTGCATGGATGATTCCCTCTACCACAGAACGCTCCCCTACCATTGCATTTTGACATCCCACAGCTTCGGCAGATCGCATAGCCTCGTTCATCTTTGCCGTAATAGCACTCGATCAGTGAGCTATTACGCACTCTTTCATGGGTGGTTGCTTCTAGGCAAACCTCATGGCTGTCTCTGCACTCATACCTCCTTGAGCGGTAATTTAGGGGCCTTAGCTAGTGATCCGAGCTGTTTCCCTCTCGATGATGAAGCTTATCCCCATCGTATCACATGCCGACCTTGGCTCCTATAATTTTGGGGTCATATCTAGTAGAGTTTTCCTCAATTTGGTACCACTCTCACGGCCCGCACCTCAATAGTGCTTTATCCCTAAATGTCTAGTCAACTGCTGCACCTCAATGCATTTCGGGGAGAACCAGCTGTCTCTGGGTTCAAGTGGCATTTCACCCCTAACCACAACTCATCCGCTGATTCTTCAACATCAGTCGTTTCGGACCTACACTTAGTTTCACCCAAGATTTATCCTGGTCATGGATAAATCTCCCAGGTTCGGGTCCATAAGCAGTGAAGTTGCCCTTTGAAGACTCTCTTTCACTACGGCTCCGGTGGGTTCCCTTCACCAAGCCACTGCCTATGAGTTGCCAGTTCATTCTTCAACAGGCATGTAGTCAGAGATCGCATTCTCCTCCTGCTGCTTGGGAGCTCACGGTTTAATGTTCTATTTCACTCCCCGATGAGGGTTCTTTTCACATTTCCCTCACGGTACTACTTCGTTATCAGTCACCCAGGAGTATTTAGCCTTGCAAGGTGGTCCTTGCTGATTCACATGGGATTCCACATGCTCCATGCTACTCGGATCAGTGTGTAAGCTAGTGATGCTTTAGGCTACTGGACTCTCGCCATCTAGGGTGCAGCACTCCGCTGCTTCGCCTAACATCATGACGATTGTATTGCTCTCCCACTACCCCGTTTTCACGGTTTAGGCTGCTCTTATTTTGCTCGCTGCTTCTACGGGAATCGATTTTGATTTCTTTTCCTCTGGCTACTAAGATGTTTCAGTTTGCCAGCTTGTCTCTTGCGTACCCATGGATTCAGCAGTATTTTAAAATGTTGACCTATTCGAGAATCTTCGAATCTATGCTTATTTTCAACTCCCCGAAGTATTTCGTTGCTTGCTACAACCTTCCTCGCCTCTACGTGCCTAGGTATACACCATAAGCCTTTCCTCGTTTGAACTTCACCATTAATGTTAAGACTACGCCATTCTAAGGTGCTACTAAATGGAAGGATCTTATCAATGTCTATGAATGTAAAATTATAGATCGAACTGTCGAATTGAAAAAATTGGGTGTTGTCATAGTATTAGCGAAGTGCATGGGCTGGAGATAAGGGGTCTTGAACCATTGACATCCGCCACAGCATAAACCACCGCCTCTCAGGCCTCCTCGGCTGATTCTACCATAGAGGCCAACGATAGACAATAACTCCTCGCTGAACACATCTTACAACTTTCATCGTACCGTGCTCTCCAAAGTGCAACTCTTCTCAAAATCTCAAAAGGTGGTGAGTTGGAATCCCATTCATTCTAAGGATTCTTATGGTTCTGGAGAATCCAGCTACAGGAGAACTAGGAACAAAGAGCTTACTCCCTTTTTCCTCCCAACTCTTTGGTCATAAGAATGCTGGGTTTATTTTAAGAATGAGTGATTGTCCTTCTCCAACCCTTAGCGCCCAACTAAAGTGCAGACAACTAACGTGTTCCACTTATTGAACAGGGCCTATGGTCGGTCCGTGACCCCTGGATGCCGTAGGCGTCCTTTGGGCGATCTCGTAGTTCCTACGGGGTAGAGACGATGGGGTTGGACCATGGATTTTCCATCCTTTTGCCACAATTGGCTCAAGGCAAAGAGTTGAAAGGAGATAGTGCATCAAGCTATAAGCAAGGGCCAACTTGATCCTCTTCCCGAAGGATCCCAAATGATGGAACCCTAGGTGAGTCGCCGACTCCAACAATCGTCCATGTATGATCCATACTTGACTGACCAACTTCCCATCCTACCTCCTCTACGTTCTTGACAGCCCATCTTTTTGTCTAATTAGAGTCTTTAAGTGGCACGTTTCGGTCCTCTTCCCCATTACTTAGAAAAAGTGAGCCACCGGTTCAAGTACAAGGTACTACCATTACTACCTGGATAATTAGACATCCATCGCAACGATCCAATTTCAAGAGCGGAGCTCTCCAACTGAGCTATATCCCCTCGAGCCAAGTGGAGTATGAATGAAAGAGTCAGATGCTTCTTCTATTCTTTTCCTTGGTGCAGCTGGGCCATCCTAGAATTGAACCAGAGACACGCCCGTGAAGTAAATCATCGTACCTATGATCCAACCAATTGGGAGAGAATCAATAGATTCTTTTTCGGAAGCGATTCATCATTCCCGAATGCAGCATACAACTCTCCGTTGTACTATGCTCTTCAAGTGTGCATGTTCCCCCTTCTCCCTTACCATGGCAAGTCTTTGTGAAATAACTTTGATGGGAAGAAAAAAGAAGGCGTTAAGAGACCTCCTGGCCCAACCGTAAACACTCTAAGATCCTTTTTCAAATTTGCTTCCATTTGGAGTCAAGAGATAGATAAATAGACACATCCCATTGCATTGATCGAGATCCTAGTGACTGAAGGGGTCGAAGACCAAGAAGCGAACTATTTATACGAAGCAATTTTCTTATGGCTAGATCCAATCTCCTGGTCCTTGTGGAAAGGAAAAGAATTTCACGTTCATCCTTTCGGGTAGGGAGGATTAGGGAAATCCTATTGATTTCTACTTTCTCCAGACCTACGGTAGAAGCATGAAAAAAAGGCTCGAATGGTACGATCCCTCCGTCACCCCAGAATGAAAGGTGTGATCTCATAGTTCTTGATCTATGAAGATGCGTTGTTAGGTGCTCCATTTTCCCATTGAGGCCGAACCTAAACCTGTGCTAGAGAGATAGTTGTCCATACACTAATAAGGAATGTATGGATTCTCGAGAAGAGAGGAGCCGCGGTGTTCCCCCCGGACCGTCCGGATCCCGTGAGTGAATAGAAAGTTAGATCTACATTGGATCTCACCTGAATTGCCCCGTCATCCCCCCAAGAGGAAAAGTTTGGTTCCAAACTCCGATTCGAACAGGATGAGTACTCCATCCTAATGTGCCTTGGATGATCCACATCTCCGGGTCAGGCGCTGTTGAGCAAATTGAACTATTCATGTGGCTAAGAGACCCCACAGTCCAGGCATAATGACGCAATTATCAGCAGCGTGCTCTACCACTGAGCTAATAGCTTTTCATGCGGGCCTCCTAGTGGGAGGCTTGTTATGCCAAAAGCAAAAGAAACCCCATCCCTCTCTTTTCCTTTTGCGCCACATGTCCCTCTCGTGTGGCGACATGGGATGTAAAAAGTGGAATCCTACCAACTTGTTTCGACCTAGGATAATAAGCTCAAGAGCTTGATCTTACTTCACCGTCAAGAAACGAAAGAAGACGTCAATATCCAAGCTTAGCACAGATGTAGCTCGCTTCTTTTTGGGTGTGAAGCAGTGTCAAACCAAAATACCCAACAAGCATAAGCATTAGCTCTCTTTGAAAAGGAGGTGATCCAGCCGCACCTTCCTGTACGACTACCTTATTATGACTTCACTCCAATCACTAGCCCGCCTTCGGCATCCCCCTCCTTGTGGTTAAGGTAACGATATCAAGCACGGCCTGCCCCCGTAGTGTGACGGGCGGTGTTTACAAGGCCCAGGAATGAATTCACCGCCGTATGGATGACCGACGATTACTAGCGATTCCGACTTCATGCAGGCAAGTTCCAGCCTACAATCGGAATTGAGGACGGATTTTTGGATTTAGCTCACACTCGTGGGATCGCGACCCTTTGTCCTTCCCATTGTAGCACGTGTGTCGCCAAGGGCATAAGGGGCATGATGACTTGACGTCATCCTCACCTTCCTCTGGCTTATCACCTGCAGCCTATTCAAGGTTCCACACTCAATGGTGGCAACTAAACATGATGGTTGCACTCGTTGCGAGACTTAACCCAACACCTTACGGCACGAGCTGACGACATTCATGCACCACCAGTGTCCATGTTCCCAAAGGCACCCCTCTCTTTCAAGGGGATTCGCGACATGTCAAGCCCTGGTAAGGTTCTTCACTTTGCATCGAATTAAATTGCATGCTCCACCGCTTATACGGGCCCTTCCTCAATTCCTTTGAGTTTCATTCTTGCGAACGTACTCACCAGGCATGATACTTAATGCTTTAGGTATAGCACTGCAATGGTCAACATGTGCAACAACTAGTATCCATCGTTTATGGCTAGGACTACCGGGGTATGTAATCCCATTTTCTCCCTTAGTTTTCTTCTCACAGTGTCAGTGTCGGCCCAACAGAGTGCTTTCACCGTTGGTGTTCTTCCCGATCTCTACGAATTTCGCTGCTCCATTGGAAATTCCCTCCGCCCCTACCGTACTCTAGCTTGGTAGTTTCCACCGCCTATCAAGGGTTAAGCCCTGGGATTTGTTGGAGGACTTAAAACGCGACCTGTAGACGCTTTACGCCCAATCATTCCAGATAATGCTTGCATCCTCTGTCTTACCGCGGTTGTTGGCCAAAATTAGCTGATTCTTATTCCCCAGATACCGTCATTACTTCTTCTCTGAGAAAAGAAGTTCATGACCCATGGGCCTTCTACCTCCACGTGGCATTGCTTCGTCAGGCTTTCGCCCATTGCGGAAAATTCCCTACTGCTGCCTCCGGTAGGAATCTGGGCCATGTCTCAGTCCCAGTGTGGTTGATCATCCTCTCGGCCAACAACTTGTAGGATCTAGATTAACCCTATAGGGGGGTGAATAGGGTTATAGCAAGTTTTCTCGAATTAAGAACAAACTGTAGAGAAGTAAATATGCTGAAAAGTAAATCACATACAAAATTTACCCAGCTTCGGCAACCCCTGCCTACTGCTGCACTCCCAGATTTTTATTAGAATTAAACAGTCTCCCGCTTACAAACACTCTAATAGACTCGCAAACCTTGCTACCGCCTATAGAATTTTGCAAACTCGCAAACCATGCTTACTGAACTAATACTAACTAGACAATCTGACACAACCTAAATCCTAGGCGGTGATTTACCAAGATTTGATTTGAAAAGTACAGACTTCAAAAATAAAAATAAGAGCGAAAATAAATAAATCTTGAGTACACGTTTTTTTTCCTTTAAACAAAACAACCCGACCCAAAATAAAATGAAACACGGCCACTTCCCTCTTTTGTTATCTGATGCAATTTAGGGTTCTAAAAATGGCGGCTTTCGTTCCTTTTTGCAACTGAAATTAGGGCTTCTGCCGACTTATGTTGATCGTTTGATTTTGCGCCTTGCTCTGTCGATCGATGTCTTTGTGAGTTGCGTCGGCTGCTTCTCTTGATCGCTTTGTGAAATTAGGGTTTTGATGAAGTCGGCTTGGTTGCTTTGAGATGATTGAATTCGAATTCTTTCTGTTATGTAATTTGATCCTTTTGTTATCTGTATAGATTGCTTGAATTCGACTCAATTGTTTTTTGCCGATGATGATTGTGGGTGTATATATATCAATTCGACACTTTCCTAATTCTTGCTTTCCTGATATCTTTACGACTTGATGCGCACGGCTTTGCTTATGCAGCGTTTGATTTTTCTTGAGTCCTACGGCAACAATCTTTCCTCTTTTGATTTGCTTTGACTATTTCAAAGATACGCATTTGCATTTTTATACAGTATACGTTCACGAATTCGATTTCTCTGGCATCAACTTCATTACACCTGGACTTTGGCACTTGACTTTTTAAACATGAATTTCTTTCTTTGACTTGTACATTCTAATTTCTTTGATTTTGTAAATGCGATGTTGTTTAAGGCCCTTCTGTTCATCCCTGTAGCAGCTTTGTGCATTTCTCTGGCAATTTGTGTTTATCCCTGTAGTATACTCGAATTGTAGTTGTTAATTTCTTCTGGCTTCACTGTGAACTTTGGCTCTGGCCATCTTTGTTTCAGTGCTTGTCTTGATTTTATTTGAGCTTTGGTGAAGTGGTTAATGTATCTGTACATTTGTTGCTTCCCTGACCTGTGCAATCCATTCATGTGTATTCATCCCTGTAGTATAACCTGATGCTTGAACGTGTTCGCCTGTTGCACTCGATCATATTGACTTCAGTTGTATTTGCTTTGAGATGCTTACAAGCTTGGTCTATACTCTGTTGCATTTTACTCTGTTGTTGTTGTATAGTCTGCTTGATGATCGATTTTTTACTGTTCGAGTTCATTGTTCAGTTGTTTCACTGATGCATTGCCTTTGTGGTCTTCACTTTTGTATAGTCTGCACATGTTACTTGTATCAATGGTCCTTCCTTTGCACATATGATCCTCTGGTGCATTTGTCTTTGTTAGAACCTTGGCCTTTGATGGTTCGTCTTGTTTGTTGGTTTAGTGGTCCACTTGCTTGGCTATTTTATACTTCTGGTCTTTGTTTGTTTAATGGTGGTTGGTGTGTATGTAGTAGCCTAGTTTGCTGGTGCACATGTGTTGAATCCAGTTTTAAAACTCGGGTTTGGCCTTGTGCTGAAGTCGAGATTTTATTTATATTGCACCAGAGTTGAACTCGTCTTTTTATTTGGGTTTGACCTTGTGCTCACCTGTCCATGTAGCATTATCAAGTGTATATCGATGTGCACAGCCTTGTGGCATGTACAGTGATATACTGTGCATGTCACATTGTTCGTGTATGATGAATTCAAATGTAAATGATGACGAACAACCCAAATAACTGAGGCAAATAATATTTTCAAAATCATCTTTTATTTATATTGCAAAAATATTTCTTTTTCAATTTTACTGCGTTAGTGTATATTTTTTGCAAATTGCTCAGATGCTGGATTCTAACTGGAATGAAGTTGAAGATAAATACGAGTGTAAGTGATATGTAGTGAGGTCAACTGTAAATGTAAAATAGTGAAGTAATTGAATTTGTATCAAAGTTGCATAGTGAATAGTGAGAGCTTGAATTTGTACTATTCAAAAATGTAATAAATACTTGTTTGAATAAAATTTCTGTTTGAATTCAAATTCTGTGTCATTTAATTTTATTCAGCAAATATTTATTTAATCTATGAAAAATAAAATAGTACTGTTAACGTCAAAAAATGTACGCTAACACCCCGGTGTGTAGATGACAGTTGTGAAAGCACCACCCGTGAATACGGGAACAAGATACAAGTAAAGAGATTGCAGAAAAGCAGTAAAAACACAAGTTTTATAGTGGTTCGGCCCCAAAATCAGGCCTACGTCCACTTAGATTCTCTTTATTGCTGATATGAGTACAATTTATATCACTTTCTTCAATTACAATTAACTTCAGACAAATAGCTCAAACTCCCATGAAGAATAATCTTTCGAATTCATCTTGAATGATTGTGATTCTTCTTTGAAGTGTGTAGTAGCGTCCTTGGAGTTTGGAGTGCTTGGAGTGTTGCTTGAGTTGAGAAAATGGCAGAGTAACGGTGCTTCGAGAATTAGCCCCCCCAAAAAGGTCCCTTGAATGTTGGTGGTGGCCGTGTATTTATAGGCAATTTTCGAGGTCGGGTCGTGGGTCGTGACCGACCTAAGCAAGATCGTGGGTCGCCGCCGACCTAAAGATTAGCCTCCCTCTCCTAAGAATACACGTGCTGGTTTGAACGAGTCCCAGGTCGTCCCCGACTTAGCCTAGGTCGCAGCCGACTTATAGAGGCATCCAGTGTTGAATTGTTGATAGTAACCGAGATAAGTTAGGTCGTAGGTCGCTTCGCCTCTCCGTTGCAAGGCCTACGGTCTAAATGGGAAGCGCATCCTCTTCTGGCTTCAAATCCCAAGTTCTAAACCGTCACCGAGTTGATGTGCTACGCCTTAAGTTGTTGCACCGTATTCTCCTTCCATTTCCCTGGGTCGGTCGCGACTCATCGTAGTTAGATCAGTAAGCATGTTAAGTCGGTAGGCTATGTAAGTCCCAGGTCGGGACTTTCTTTGAATCATTAGGTCGGCATGCATCTTAAGTCCTTAAGTCGGTATTCCTTGTTCAGCTATTAGGTCGGCAATATCTCAAGAGTTAAGTTAGGACCTCTCCTGAGTTACTTAGATCGGCCATTCTTGGGTCGGCATCATACTGGATCGGGACCCCCCCTGAGTTATTTAGGTTGGCAACATTCTTAAGATGTTAGGTCGGCATAGCCTTAGGTCGGCATAGCCTTAGGTCGGATCCTCTTTCCAAGCTTTAGACCGGTAAGCCATAACCGAGATAGGGTTAACAAGTACATTAACAAATACATTTAAACGAATATATATATGTTTATTATCATCAAACAAAAATCATATAAGCGCATATTCAACAATCTCCCCCTTTTGATGATAACAAACATATATTTAAGATTTTGAATATGCTAAATGTATATGATCATTCATATGCTCTAATTGCTCCCCCTATTTAAATGCTTTCTCTCTACACAAAGCTCCCCCTACATATATGCGTACAAATAAAAATATGCAAATGAGCCTAGATGCAAATAGAAAAAGTATTTGACCTTTGCTTGATTTTATTTGACAAAATCTTAATTTTTCTCTCCCATTTTTGTTATCAGCAAAAGAATAATAGTGTTAGAGAAAATAGAGATAAAGTGATCGATATTAATTCAACATTAAAACTCAATTGAATATAAATATTAAATTTCAATAAAAAAATCAAACAAAAATCATAACTACCCTCGTTAGGCGCATATTCCACTTTTAGAAGTAATGGAAATGATGTCATCATATAAAACCATACAGTTGTATCTGTTTGTGGTACACTTATATCAGGAATTTGAATATCTACAAATCATGCATAACCATTAGGACTTTTAAATGAGATTAGTAGTATTCCAATTTAATTTTAAAAATGAATTCAAGTATCTTCTAATCACGCATAACCGTGAGGACTTTTAAATGGGATTAGAATCAACTCGTTTATTTAATAAATCAATTTTGATATGCGTTCAATACATGCATAACCGTAAGGACTTTTAAATGAGCATGGAAGCACATAACAAATTCCAAGTAATTCACTCATGCATAGCCGTGAGGACTTTTAAATGAGAGTGAATACTTTGGATTTTATTTTGTTTTATAAAATGAAAAACGAATGATTCCTTTTTCAAGTACCACATATCAACAAACTATATTGAATTTTTGATGAGCGATGGTTGATAGAAATATGATAGACGTAGAAATGGTTATGGAATCTTTACCCAACAAAAGTTTTATAACTCTTGTTTGAATTTCTAAGGAAATTTTTCTAAAATATACTGTCTTGAGTAATGTATGAAAAATATCAACACTCATCACTTTTTTCAGTCACTATTTATCTTTTCGATAATTATTAGGGAGTTAGACTAGTTAAAATTGTCATTTAAATCAAATTCAAAGATAATTATGAAATCAATTTTTCACAATGACTAATCTGAAAATATGATTAAAAATGATTTTCTCGAGATGGGTTATATGAGAAAATTTTCTGCAATTTGAAAATTATTTGAAATGAAAAATATGAAGATATTTTCTTTGAAAAATGATGCAGTTACTAAATGTCTCAAAAATCACGTTCAACTAGTAATTTTTCTATCAACTAGATTACCACTGTAATCTGCATCTGAATTTCTTTTTCACTCAAAGATTATCATTAATTGAATTTGATCGACCAAACCATGAAGTGTGCATCAAAAATTTCAAACTCAATTTTAACAACAATTTAAATGACATTCTATGAATTTGAATTGAAGACGTGTAAATAAAAAAAAAGTGAATTAGAGTTAGCCAAATCATAACAAAATGTATTAATATCCAACAAAACACTATTTTTGATCCAACCTAATATAATCAGAAAATTTAGAGAATTTTATAGTTTTTTGGCATAAATATAATTAGCCAACTATGTTGAACAAGTCAGAATCAAAATCATCATCTCTTCACCATCTCAATATTGGCTTATTTTGATTCAGGCTATGGTGCAGATCATCACATTTAATACACCGTTCAAATAGTTACACCATTACCTGTTTTACCATTACAATATTTTTCGTTGTTATCCATTGTGATTCTGTCACCTTTATAATAGGCTAAGGAACTTTGCTTTGTCGCCCGTTGTGTTTCTGGAACAGCCAAAAATCCAGAGACCACTATTGTTGTTCCTTAGCCTGCCATCACACCTACACGGGAAAAGTTTTTTGTGACCTATTTGTTTTTATAGGTCCACGATTGTTAGTGGCAGAATATTTTGAAAGATAATTTTGAGGAGACCCAAAACTATTTATATATGTTCCTTTCGGCACCCAGATTTGTTTTGTCCTTTCATTCTTGTTCCAATAGACATGAAATTTGCTTGTAGAATTCTTAGGAGCCCAAACTTGTATAAATTTTGTGTTCTTGTTCCTATGATTACAATTTTCAACACGATGTCCAATTATTTCACATCTAGCAAAGACACTCTTACCTTTGGCATTATCATCAGCTGTGTTTTCCCAAAGCCTAGTCCTTTTCTGTTGTTAGCAAAAATTTGATTTCCCAATAACACGTTGAATGATTTTTCTCCTCTTGAAAAGTTATTCAGAGATTTCTCAAGATTTTAGACTTTGGTTTTTAGTGTTGTGTTTTCAGTTACAAGTGAGGTGCATCTATTTATAAAATCCTTTTTCCTAGTGTCAATGGATTCCTTAAGACTCAAGTTTTCTTTTTCAAGATTCTCTAAGCTATTCTTAAGTTTTGATAATTCGGAATCTAAAATTTTACATTTTTTACAGTCTAGATTTTGAATATTTTCAAGTTCAGTTTCCAACCTAGAATTTTCATGGACAAGTTCTCTCCTATCAGATTTCAGTTTTTCAATTTTAGATTCAAGAGTTTCAATAGTTTTAGTAAGATCACTACACATCAAAACAAGTTCTTTATAAGAATAGTCACCTACCTCACTAGATTCCTCTAAGCTTGCTTCTGAATCTGATTTTGCCATAAGACACAAGTTAGCCTCCTCTGAGCTATTATTCGATCCTCTCCTTGTTCATCATCCCAAGTTGCTGCAAAGGCCTTCTTCTTCTTTTTCTTTCCTTTGTTGTTTTTGAGAAGTGGGCATTTTTGTTTGAGGTGGCCACGCTTCTTGAAGTTAAAGCACATCAATTCATTATCGGAATTGTCAGAATCTTTTGACCTATTACCACTTATTTTCTTCTTCCGTGGCCTGAATCTTGACCGTTTTCTAAGATTATTGACAGCCATTGTAAGCTCTTCAATTGGATCTTCTTCTTCATCGCTTTCTTCTTTTCTCTTTAAGGCAACCGTCTTCTTCTTTGATTCGGAGTTGTTGCGTTCCTCCTTTGCTTTTAGCTCAAGCTCATGTGTCATCAAGTTGCCGATCAACTCCTCCATGCTTAGTTTACTCAGATCTTTCGATTCTTGTATTGCCGTGACTTTTGCGTCAAAGCTCATCGATAAGACTCGTAGCACCTTCCTCACAAGCTCTACCTCAGTGAATACCTTCCCAAGCGCTCTAGCATTGTACACCAAAATTGAAAAGCGTCCAAACATGTCCTTTATGCTCTCGCCTTTGTCCATCACAAAGTTCTCGTATTCATTGCTGAATAGGGCTAGATGAGATTCCTTGACTTGAGAAGTTCCTTCATGTGTCACCTCCAAGGTATGCCAAATTTCCTGTGCAGTTTTACAATGAGAAATTCTATTAAATTCAGTCTTATCAAGAACACAGATCAAAGCATTCATGGCTTTAGAATTTGTAGTTTTTAATTTCTTATCGTTAGCATCCCACCTATCCATAGGTTTAGGAATCTCAGTATCACCAATAGTTATAGTGGGAGATTTATAGCCAGTTTCAATAATGTCCCAAACAACATAATCAACAGAACTAAGATAAATACCCATCCTAACTTTCCAATAAGCATAATCATTCCCATTAAACATGGGTGGCCTAGCAATAGATTGGCCCTCATAAAAAGCATTATTTGGTGGATTCATGACTCTAGAGTTAAAGAAAAATACCGTGCTCTGATACCACTTGTATGATCTAGATTAACCCTAGAGGGGGGTGAATAGGGTTATAGCAAGTTTTCTCGAATTAAGAACAAATTGCAGAGAAGTAAATATGCTGAAAAGTAAATCACACACAAAATTTACCCAGCTTCGGCAACCCCTGCCTACTGCTGCATTCCTAGATTTCTATTAGAATTAAACAGTCTCCTGCTTACAAACACTCTAATAGACTCGCAAACCCTTCTACTGCCTATAGAATTTTGCAAACTCGCAAACCCTGCTTACTGAACTAATCCTAACTAATACCAAGATTTGATTCGAAAAGTACAGACTTCAAAAATAAAAATAAAAGAGAAAATAAGTAAATCTTGAGTACATGTTTTTTTTCCTTTAAAAAAAACAACCCGACCCAAAATAAAGTAAAACACGGCCACTTCCCTCTTTTGTTATCTGATGCAATTTAGGGTTCTAAAAATGGCGGCTTTCGTTCCTCTTTGGAACTGAAATTAGGGCTTCTGCCGACTTATGTTGATCGTTTGATTTTGCGCCTTGCTTTGTCGATCGATGTCTCTGTGAGTTGCGCTCGGCTGCTTCTCTTGATCGCTCTGTGAAATTAGGGTCTTGATGAAGTCGGCTTGGTTGCTTTGAGATGATTGAATTCGAATTCTCTCTGGTATGTTATTTGATCCTTTTGTTATCTGTATAGATTACTTGAATTCGATTCAATTGTTTTTTGCCGATGATGATTGTGGGTGTATATATATCAATTCGACACTTTCCTAATTCTTGCTTTTTTGATATCTTTACGACTTGATGCGCACGGCTTTGATTATGCAGCGTTTGATTTTTCTTGAGTCCTATGGCAACAATCTTTCCTCTTTTGATTTGCTTTGACTATTTCAAAGATACGCACTTGAATTTTTATACAGTATACGTTCACGAATTCGATTTCTCTGGCATCAACTTCATTACACTTGGACTTTGGCACTTGACTTTTTAAACATGAATTTCTGGCTTTGACTTGTACATTCGAATTTTTTTGATTTTGTTAATGCAATGTTGTTTAAGGCCCTTTTGTTCATCCCTGTAGCAGCTTTGTGCATTTCTCTGGCCATTTGTGTTTATCCCTGTAGTATACTCGAATTATAGTTGTTAATTTCTTCTGGCTTCACTGTGAACTTTGGCTCTGGCCATTTTTGTTTCAGTGCTTGTCTTGATTTTATTTGAACTTTGGAGAAGTGGTTAATGTCTCTGTACATTTGTTGCTTCCCTGACCTGTGCAATCCATTCATGTGTATTCATCCCTGTAGTATAACGTGATGCTTGAACGTGTTCGCCTGTTGCACTCGATCATATTGACGTCAGTTGTATTTGCTTTGAGATGCTTACAAGCTTGGTCTATACTCTGTTGCATTTTACTCTGTTGTTGTTGTATGGTCTGCTTGATGATCGATTTCTTACTGTTCGAGTTCATTGTTCAGTTGTTTCACTGATGCATTGCCTTTGTGGTCTTCACTTTTGTATAGTCTGCACAAGTTACTTGTATCACTGGTCCTTCCTTTGCACATATGATCCTCTGGTGCATTTGTCAAAACCTTGGCCTTTGATGGTTCGTCTTGTTTGTTGGTTTAGTGGTCCACTTGCTTGGCCATTTTGTACTTCTGGTCTTTGTTTGTTTAATGGTTGTTGCTGTGTATGTAGTAGCCTAGTTTGTTGGTGCACATGTGTTGAATCCAGTTTTAAAACTCGGGTTTGACCTTGTGTTGAAGTCGATATTTTATTTATATTGCACATGAGTTGAACTCATCTTTTTATTTGGGTTTGACCTTGTGCTCACCTGTCCCTGTAGCATTATCAAGTGTATATCGATGTCCACAGCCTTGTGGCATGTACAGTGATACACTGTGCAAGTCACATTGTTCGTATATGATGAATTCAAATGTAAATGATGACGAACAACCCAAATAACTGAGAAAAATAATATTTTCAAAATCAACTTTTATTTTATATTGCAAAAATATTTCTTTTTCAATTTTACTGCGTTAGTGTATATTTTTTCCAGATTGCTCAGATGCTGGATTCTAACTGGAATGAAGTTGAAGATAAATACGAGTGTTATTGATATGTATTGAGGTCAACTGTAAATGTAAAATAGTGAAGTAATTGAATTTGTATCAAAGTTGCATAGTGAATAGTGAGTGCTTGAATTTGTACTATTCAAAAATGTAATAAATATTTGTTTGAATAAAATTTCTGTTTGAATTCAAATTCTGTGTCATTTAATTTTGTTCAGCAAATATTTATTTAATCTATGAAAAATAAAATAGTACATTAACAAATACATTTAAACGAATATATATATGTTTATTATCATCAAACAAAAATCATATAAGCGCATATTCAACACTACTGATCATCACCTTGGTAAGCTATTGACTCGCCTACAAGCTAATTAGACGTGAGCCCCTCCTCGGGCAGATTTCTCCTTTTGTTCCTCAGCTTATAGGGTATTAGCAACCGTTTCAAGTTGTTGTTCCCCTGCCAAGGGCAGGTTCTTACGTGTTGCTCACCCGTCCGCCACTGGAAATACCACTTCCCATCCGACTTGCATGTGTTAAGCATGCCGCTTGCGTTTATCCAGAGCCAGGATCAAACTCTCCATGAGATTCATAGTTGCATTACTTATAGTTTCCTTATTTGTAGACAAAGCAGATCCGGAATTTCTTTCATTCCAAGCATAACTTGGATCCGTGCGCTTCATATTAGCCTGGAGTTCGCTCCCAACAATATAGCCATCCCTACCCTATCACATAAATCCCACAAGCCACTTATCCATTCTCGTTAGATCGCTGCGCGAAGCAAGTAAAAAAAGAAAAAATTCTATTGGGTTTAGGGATAATAAGGAAAACGGTCAAGAAACTAAACGCCACTATTCCTGAACAACTTGGAGCCGGGCCTTCTTTTCGCACTATTATGGACAAATTCCTTTTCTTTGGAATGCATATAAGAAAAAGAATAATGGTAACCCCACACTAACTACTTCATTTTCATTTATGAATTTTATAGTAATAGAAAATACATGTCCTACCGAGAAGGAATTTGTAACTTGCTGCCATCTTGCCTAGCAGGCAAAGATTAACCTCTGTGGAAAGACTGATTCATTCGGATCGACACGAGGGTCAAACTCCATTGCATTGCCTGAATCCATGTTGTATATTTGAAGCAGTTGACCCCTTGCTTCACTCATGGTAAAACCCTCTTCCCTCTGAGCCACATTTCTCCTTGATCCATAAAGACAAAATGTTGGACTAGTGCCAACAGTTCATTACGGAGGAAGGGACCCACCGAGCCGAGATCATTAACTAATACTAATACAATTGAAAAGAATTATATTTTACATGTACTTTCCTCGATTCCGTTGCTATCGTGGGACTTACGGAATCGATGGGATCATATAGATATCCCTTCAACACAACATCGGCCATCGAAAGGATCTCGGACGACTCACCAAAGCAGGTATGCCAGGATAAGCTCAAACTAACCCATCAATTTTGGATCCAATTCGAGATTTTCCTTGGGAATTATCGAGAATGAATTGCAATGTTATCATATCGATTCATACAGAGGAAAAGGTTCTCTATTGATTTAAATCAAACGATGTACCTATGGGATAGAGGAAGAGGAAGAAACCGAAGATTTCACACGATACTTTTTTTGATCGAAAAATCTATCCGATTTATTCCGTACCCCTCGCTCGATGAGAAAATGGTTCAGATTTTACAGGATCACCAATCCTTATGGGACTTAAGGAATGATCGAAGGAAATAAAAAGAAAAGGGAGGGAAAGAAAATCGAAATGAAATAAAGAATAAAACATAAGTAGAAAATAGAAGAGCCCAGATTCCAAATGAACAAATTAAAACTCGAAAAGGATCTTTCCGATTCTCGAAGAATGGAGGGCAAAGGGATTAATCGAGAAAGATCTCCTGTTTTTATTAGATTAGAATAGAAGATCGTGATTTGATCCACATATATTTGGTAAAAATAATAATCTTTTTCTTTGATCCTAAATGGAAAGTGTTCAATTGGAAAATGAAAATATGAATGAATTGGTCTTAGTTACTCTTTGGGGCAGAGTGGACGAATGGAAGAGATTTTCAAATGAAGAAAAGGATCCAATTACTTTGAAAGAATTGAATGAGGAGCTGTACGAGCGGAAAATCTCATGTACGGTTCTATAGAGCGACTTGTCTATCAACTTTTCCACTATCACACCCAAAACCCAAAACTCTGCCTTACGTAAAGTTACCAGAGTGTGATTAACCTCTAGATTTGAAATCACTGCTTATATACCTGGTATTGGCCACAATTTACAAGAACATTCTATAGTAGTAAGAGGAAGAAGGGTTAAGGATTTACCTAGTGTAAGATATCACATTGTTCGAGGAACCCCAGTTGCTGTCGAAGTAAAGGATCGTCAACAAGGGCGTTCTAGTGCGTTGTAGATTCTTATCCAAGACTTATATCATTTGATGATACCACCATTTGAATTGCTAGAAACATGCGAAGTGAATGGCTAACTTAATAATGAAAGTTTCATAAGGGGAATCGAGCAGGCTACCATGAGAAAAAAGATCTTCTTTCTAAAAGAGATCCAACTCGGAACAATTATATGTCCACGGTCCAATATTGAAATCGTTTTAAATATTTTCCCTTACTTTGCCCTTTTCAACAAAAAATTTGAAGTACCTCGACTTTTTCAGAACCAGTTGGAGTCAAATAGTAACGATTCAAAGAACTTCTTTTTACATTACACTATTTCGGAAACCGATGGACTCAATCGTATGGATATGTAAAGTACGGGATTTCCAATCCTAGTAGGAAAAGGAGGGAAACAGATACTCAATTTAAAGTGAGTAAACAGAATTCCATACTTGATCTCATAGATACATATATAATTATGTGGGTAGCCGTATTCGATGAAACTCGTATGTACGGCTTAGAAGGAGATCTTTCATATCTTTCAAGATCCACCCTACAATATGGGGTCAAAAAGCCAAAACAAGTGATTCATTTTAAGCCTTTATAAAAAACTTATTTTTTAACCTCTTTCATGCTCATATCACGTCGAGGTACTGTAGAAGAAAAAACTGCAAAATCTGATCCAATTTTTCGCAATCGATTAGTTAACATGTTGTTTAACCGTATTCTAAAACATGGAAAATAAATAAATGGGTTATCAAATTATCTATCCAGCCGTAAGAAAGATTCAACAAAAGACGAATACAAATCCACTATCCATTTTATGTCAAGAAATACGTGGAGTAACTCCCGATATAGCAGTAAAAGTAAGACGCGTGGGCTGGTGGACTCATCAGGTTCCTATTGAAATAGGATCTATACAAGGAAAAGCACTCGCCATTTGTTGGTTATTTGGGGCATCCTAAAAACGCCCGGGTCGAAATATGGCTTTCAAATTAAGTTTCAAATTCGTAGATGCTGCCAAAGAGAGTGGCGATGCCATACACAAAAAGGAAGAAACTCATAGAATGGTAGAGGCAAATAGAGCTTTTGCACATTTTTGTTAATCTATGAACAGGATGTATATAGACACATAGATCCATGGATCCATACATCTCGATCGGAAAAGAATCAATCGAAAAATAAAGAATCGAAACTGATCGATATCTTTCTCGAAACAAACAAAAAGAAAGATGAAACATAAATCATGAATCAACTAAACCCACGCAAGGACTTGCTTAAGAATAAAAAAGAGGAATCTTATGGAAATATCATGGAATAAGGTTTGATCCTATTCATAGGGATTCCGTAAATAAAATATCCAAACAGTTTGAAACAATTGGGACTTATTCGGAGATTGGATCCAGTTACTAATTTATTAGCTGGCATGTACATAATGAAAAATTCATTCTCGATTCTACGAGAATTTTAATGAAAGCGTTTCATTTTCTTCTCTTCAATGGAAGTTTCATTTTCCTAAAATTTATCCTAATTTTTAGCCTAATTCTTATTCTATTGATCGATTCAGCCTCGGATAAAAAAATAGACCCTGGTTTTGTTTCATCTATTAAACAAGTTTAGTAATGAGCATAATGGCCCTATTGTTCCGATGGAAAGAAGAACCTATAATTAGCTTTTCGAGAAATTTCCAAAAGAACAATTCCAACGAAATCTTTCAATTTTTTATTTTACTATATTCTGCTACATGTATTCCTCTATCCGTAGAGTACATTGAATGTACAGAAATGGCTATAACAGAGTTTCTGTTATTAGTGTTAACAGCTATGATAAAAGCGGATCATGGATCTTAAGGCTGGAATAACAGTAGAGAGGGGGTGAATAGTGTTTTATGGATTTTATAAATCTTTTTGAAACTTATGTAATTTAATCACCAACAAATGCAACTCACAAACACAGATATAATCACAGAATCGGACACAGATGCAAATACTAAATAAAAGTAGTAAAGGAAAGAACACACCAGGATTTTATACTGGTTCGGTGTTACCTTACATCCAGTCCCGTACATTCGTACGGATTTCTTATCAAAATAATCTCCCAGATTACACCCTCGGTTTCAAGGCTACGAGGTACACCCTCCTGTATTCGTGTTTCGGGCAACTCTCATGATTTAACTAGGCTACAAGATCACCTGATTGATTTCGAGGCTACAATCACACCCAATTGATTTCAAGGCTCAACCGCACCTTTTACTCCATAGTTTGATTTATAAAAGATCTTATAACTCTGAATAGCACTGAGATCCTATGGAGAGAGTGGTAAAGAATCAAACAAGTGATAATCAAGTTTGATTCACTTTGTGTTTTGACGGGGTATGGTTTAGGATTCTTTAGAAATAATACAGAAGATGAAGAGGAGAGAAAACAAGTAAGAATTATGATTAAAATTTGTTTAAAACAACAGGTATATATAGTAGAGAAACTGTCATATCTCTTCGCGAAAGGTTACGATGAATAGAAAGTCTTTTGAAAACTTGAACTTTGAATTTAACAGACAGCATGTCCACATGGGGGGTTGAGGGATGTCGACATGCTCAAGGCAAAATTGATGTTTTCATTTTCTTATTAAAATTGGTTTATATAATTTGTCAAAACAATTTCTAAACTTTGTTAATATATTTAAATGTAGTTTAAACATATAAAAGAGTTTAGAAAGTAATTTTTGATATATATAATCTTATAAAGTGATAAAAAATCCAAGGATATGAATATTTAAAGAAAAATATTTAAAACAAGAGATGGTTTAAAAACAAGGACAATTTTGAAATCGAAATATTAGAAATGATAATAATAGTTTAATGCTAAAATATATAAAACCAAGGGAGATGTCTTTTTCAAAAGAAGGTTTTGAAAACATTTTTTTAAAATTAGAGATATATTTTTTAAAAGCACTTTTGTAAAATTAGTGGATATCAAAATAGGACCACTATATGTTCCGCTAGATATTGTCATGGGTTCCATCCCACTAGGGTTCCATACCTTTTAACAGATCGAAGAGGATTCCATTCCACGAAATTTTTTCGAAAAAAGATGCGAATGCTTTCAAGAAGTTTAAACATAATTCTTGACTCAATACTTATCTTGTACTCTTCAAATCTTGCATTCTTGATATCTTGATACTCATGAGTCTTCAATCTTGATATGTTCAGTCTTAAATCTCTATACTGTACATTCTTCATTCTTGTACCTACATGTTTATATCGTGCATATACATATATATCAAAACTATAATGTTAGTATTTATATTTTATAACAAGTCTTAAGGTTGTTGCCGTCAAAACCATCATCTCAAGGACTAACTATCTCCCCATTTTTGATGATGACAACCTATGTTTATAAAATATACTTCTCCTTCACAATAACTCCCCCTAAAACTAATATCTCCCCCTTAGTCTAAGCCTAACTACTTTACCTACTCTGTATTATATTTCTCCCCCTTTGTCATCAACAAAAACATATCCTAAACTGATATTACTCCCACTTAGTCTTATACTGGAGTAGCTGTGACAAAATATGATGGAGAATATATATATATATATATATATATATATATATATATATATATATATATATATAGAAAATAACATGAGTGAATAATAAAGACATGACAAATATGAAAGTTTAAACCCAATAAATATATACTATGTTTCATATAATATTATACAATCCATTCAAACTAAATAAATTCTAATCGAATCAAAGCAAACCAAATCAAATTAAATCACACAATTCAAAAACAAGCAATTCAAACCATAAGGAGATGAAATATTTCTAGGAACTTCAACCCATCCTTCTTCTCCAAAGATAGGATCCTTTTTAATATCTTCCCAATCTTCATTATCATGAATCAAAGTTCCTACAGGATGCATCGAGATCATCTTTGTTTAGGGTAGAAATCATCTAACGGAGGGCATCGAAATGCTTCTCTTGTTCTTTTATCATCTGCATTTGACTTAGTTCTAAGTGCCTTTGACTGCGGAGCATAAAAGTAAGCATATTCATGAATGAATTGAGAGTTTTTTCAAGATTATCACTTGTAGTTTGAGAAGAGGAAGGCATTTTTGATAAGTAGTAAGGAGATGCCAATAGAGATAAGTAGAAATGAAAAGATTACAAATTTATGGAAGAAGTAGGTGTTTGAATAGGCATATATTCGTTTAAAATGAATAGACACGAGTTAGTTATTTTAATTTCAAAATTTAAAAAATAACCAAATCTATCAGTTATATATCGACATAGGGGGTGGAGGCATGCCGACATGGATCTGTTAATTTATGTGTCTTATTTATTTTGCGAATAAGTATGTATATATATAAACTTATATACTATACCAACATTTATTCCAGAGACACGGTAAGGTAGAAAAACATAAGATAGATGATTTTTATAAATAGATGAGATGATACGTATGATAATACATAATATGATTAAAAACAATACAAGCTCACATAAAACAAACTAATACATCATAATTTAGTTCTTAGAATGTACTAGAGAATGAGGAGGATGATGATAAGCCAAGCTTCCGACCAACTTTAGCAAAGAATTCGTTCATATAAGTGGACATTTTGTCCAATTTCTTACTGACGGATCTTTTGAGAATCCGTTGATTTTCTACTATAATCTTTTGATTTTTGAGGAGAGTTTTGTTGGAAGGATTGTTAGTATTGGTAGGATATTCAATAATTTCCAAGGAGGTGTCTTCATTATCTTCTTCAATTTCCATTTCCTCCCCTTCTTCTTCTTCTTCATCTTTTTCCTCCATATCTTCATGTGCTAATCTTTCTTCCTTTTCGGCAAGAGATTCATATAGTTGAAATATGAATATGATTCTCTTCAAGAAGGGTATTGATTTCTTATGTAGAGAAATCGTTAAAGATAGCAATCTTTTCCATATGAACTTTTCTGTAATTAGCATAGCTTATATAAGCCTTAATTGCTTCCGGATCATTATAGAGATACTTTTTAGTGGTTTTAGACAGCCTCATTATGGTTGGAGTGCTTGAAGAAGCCAATTTTGAAGAGAGTAGAAAGTTTGAAAGAGTAAAAGAGAGTTTAAATGTTAAAACGAAAGTGAAAAGGTATGATAAGATAATGGAAATAAATATATATTCAATAGACATATTGTAACGACCCAGGATTTTGAATAATTTAATTTGAAAATATTTAATTAATTTTAAATATTTGAATGATGGTTTGGATTGAATTTTCAATATAACTTTGAATATAGCGATTAAATTATAGAATTTAATCTATTGAGAGTTGAATAAAAATTTGAATCTTCAATTTTAAGCCAATTAAAAATATTTCAAAGGCTTGTAAAATTCATATTGATAATATTGAAGATTATAGAAGCTTCAGAATTGAATTTGAAACTGCTTTGTTCAGTTTTGGAATTTTTATCGTTTGAATTGAATTTAAAATAGCCGTCCGAGGCACAGTCTCGGAATTCGACGAAACCAGTTCCATTGGGTCCGGAATATTGAATTATTGCCGGATTTCAAATTTCGTATTTTTCGGAGTTGATATGTGAGCATACGACGAGTAAACGCGTCGAAATTCTCAACGATTTAAATTTAAATTTAAATTAAATAAAGGACAGTATCCCTAAATTCATGCCTAAATTCACGAAGAAAGATCGTGTGAGCATGGCCGAGCATACCTCCTTCACGTTTAAATGTTCTTCCCCCTTCACTCTCGTTCAAAAGAAAATCAAACGAGGTTGAAAAATTAATGGCCGATAGAAAAAATTAGGCAGAGCTTCTCATTCCTTCTTTATAATCGCGACCTCCCTCTCCTATTTCCTCTTCCTTTCCCCAAATCGAATCAATGCCGACCTCAGAAAAAAGAAAAAAAAACAAACGGCGATGTTTGTTCGAATAAGGGTTAGGCGCTAGGGCTCGGCTCGCCTTGGGTCATCGCGACGTCAATTGGGCTCGACAGCGAATTGGGGGGTGGCGGCCACGCGATGCAAGGGAATGGACGCGAATGAATTCGCGAGTGGAAGTGGGGTCACAATGCAGATGTGGCGAATTGGGACTCGTGAGAGGTGGAACCGCGATTGTAAGGTGAGATTCGAGGTGGTTCGTGGGTTCGTCGCGATGGCAAGCGACGACGTGGCAAGAGGCGCGGCATCGCGATGATGGGGGGCGCAGGCGCTCGCGCGTGGAGGCGATGGTGGATGCGCGCGATTCGATGGAAGCGGCAAGCGATGGATCTGGGTTTCTTGCTTTACAGAAAGGTAATTTTATTTTATTTATTTTATATTATTATTATTATTTTTTTACGTATATGTATTGATGAAAAAAGAAGAAAGAAAAAAAAAGAAGTATGAAAAACATTTTACAGTAAACATATGTATATAAGATTTATTTTTAAAGTATAGAAATTTTTAAAAACAATATCGAGTTTATAAAGACTAGATTTTTAAAAGGAAAGAATTAGTTTAAAACTAATTTTTAGTTAAACAGAATTTGTAAAAGGAAAATTAGTTTTAATAAATTTATTTAAAGAAGAAACTGGTTTAAATAAAACAATTGATTAATTAAACAATCAAGAACGAAAATTGAATAGTTCGATTTAATTTGAATATTAATAAAATTATTGGCTAATTTAATTTACCTAATAGGAATTTAATTTATTGGATAAATAAATTAAAGGAATACTAGTTTAGGATTTAAATCTTCAATTAGATAATTTTATTGAAAGTGAGTTTGGTTAATTAAATTAAAATTTTGGTTAAAATAATTTATTAAACAAAGGAATTTTAAAAGATTTAAGAAAATTTATATAAGCAAGATGTTAGAATTATTTTAAAAAGAAAATCAGTTTGAATCTTTAATTTTTAGCTTAAAATAAAAATCATTAACTTGAGATGAAATAATTAGTTGAATAAATTTTTTTTAAAGGAATTGGTTTAGAACAAAATCGATGAATTAAAATTATAAAATGGAAAATTTATTATTCGATTATTTTGAATATTAATAAATTGTGTAAATATTTATACAAGGTATAAATGAAGAAAACAAGCTGAATTGGAAGCGGATTGCAAACAGGAATAAAGGTGAGAACTTCTCACTCAAAAGGAATTTTATTGTTTATTTAAATTTTAAATAGTTAGATTTAAAATTTGCTTGACTGTTTTGATTGAATAATTGAATGATGATTGATATATATATTGGATGTGAATAGACCCTATACGCCGTTAGTAAGCGGAGGTTATTTATTACACACATATACCGCGATATTTCACCTCGAAGTGGAATTGGTATTATATTATATATAGCAATATATATATATATTGGCATATGTATATATTGCAGTTGATTGATTTCCCGCATTTTTTTAGCGGATGAGACCCTATTGCGCCGTTAGTAAGCGGATATATATTTTATAAAATCCCATATACCGCGATATTCCGTCTTGAAACGGAATGGTATTTTGCTAATGTCTGTGGATGCAGGGAAACAGGTTGGAGGGATCGAACTGGATTCCTCACAAATATTTATTTGATTTCATATATTGTGATATTTGATTGTTATCATGGATGATATATGATGTTTGAAAGTCGTGATTGACTATTGATGTGTTGCATCATCGGATCCAATTTTGAAGTTTAAAAATAATGATTTTGATTTCTAAAGTGATTTTTGGAAATATACGTTTATAAAATATTTTTGAAATTGATTCATCTTAAATAAATAAACGTTATAATTTTAATATTATAAAAATTATGATTTTTGAGAAATACAGTTAAAAGTTAATTTTTGAAATTATGGGATTAGTGATTTTATAAAATAGTTTGAACTGGGATTTCTGAATTTATTATAAGAAGTCTAAAAATAGGATTTATAAAATTTTTATTTTATAAATCAGAATGATGAAAATTATGAAAGAGTTTAAAGATGTTTAAAGTAATAATATAAATTGTTTTATATTAAAAGATTTATAAATTGATATTTATAAATTAAAAATATTGGAATTATAAAATGAGCTTTTATAAGTATTAGAAAGAATTGTGAATGAATTTCACAAATGAATGAAACTTATAGAATTATAACGGTGAAGTTATAAATAGAATTTTATAAATGAAAATTTATAAAGTTATTTAGGAAATAGATGTGGATAAATAAATGAATCATAGAAGTTATAAGATTTATAGATTTGGGAAGTTTGAAGGAATGATTTTGTAAATAAATAAATTATAAGTATTTGACTTATAATATGAATTTTAGTATATCATTGAGATATGAAATTGAATAGATTTATAAAGGAAATTTATAAAAGGAAGTTGTTATAAAATAAATAGAAATAGAATTTATAAACATTGTTTTATAAATCCGCAAGGACTTATTTTGATAAGGAATTGTTGTAATTTATTTATGGAATTATATTCATGTTTTAGACGGTGAATAATTCTTTAAAATAAAATGAATAGAAGTGATGAAATTTATTAACAAGTGTATTCACGTTTTTGAATAGTGAATATTATGTTAAAGAAATTATTTTAGATGTGATGTTTTAAATAGAATTAAAACGATCTAAAGATGTTTTAAACTGTATTGAGATTCGAAACCATAGATATCAACATTTATTGTTGAAATAGATGCTTTCGAGAAATAAAAAGGAAATGGTGGACTATAGCACTGTTGTTATATTAAATGATTTCCGAAAGGAAATGTTTTTGTATAGTATTGGGATTTATATATCTATTTTAATTTCGAATCCCTATACTAGTGATTTTGGGTTGTCGTAACGATGTTTTACGCAACATTCGTTTTGGCCCAAATAAATAGGGTTAAGTGAATGATTTCCTTAAGGAATGAAATATATACTTAATTTCGATTAGAGTATATTAAATATTTTCTAAGTATAGAAAATAAAAAGATCTGTGAATTACTTATTTTTAATAAGTATAGAAATGCTTTTCCAATATTAAGTGAATATTTGGAATTTATCTTTTTGAAGATAAATTGAAAATGAATATTAGAAATTGAATGGAAATCGTATATTCATAAATATTTTGGAATGTAAATTCAATATAGAATTTATAAGTGAAATTGGGAAATTAGATTTAAAAATAAATATTGATTTATTTTTTAAGTATGGAAATTATGTTTATATCTTGTAAAGATATTTTTGTGAAATAAATAATTTGGAAAATTATTTGGAATCTGGTGATGTTGGCATATCTATTGATAGTTCAATGACCGACTATCAATATTTACCTTTAAATAGGCATTTGTTGTGAATTGTTTGAAATTGGATGCCATACTTATTTTTTTTTTAAAAATAAGCGCTCACTATTCGGGTTAACCGGGAAAGGACCTTGGGGTCGTATAACCCATTCCGAATATGTGATACGTCGTTATGAATTGCATTCGAAGATCGGTGTTGAAGACCGGATATTTTCGAAAACGAAAGGGTTTCTTGTTGATTGTCTCTGCACTGGCTGATCCCTGGTATTGAGATCTCCATATGTGATGGGAAATCCGAACGTGATTAGAGATTATTCGGATTGCAAGGACTTCTTTGTAAGTGCCTTCGGTTCTGTTCGAGCCCGAAACAGACTTGTATGGATTGTGTGTCTGACATTACAAGTTGAGATGTAAAGCCGATTTCTTTCAAATATATTTCTGTGGTGGCGGAGAATTTATTCTCTTAGCTTAACATCCTTCTCTGAGACGTACGAGCTCAGAGGTTATATAGTTGAAGTTATCAGCGATATATTCCCAATTTGGTAATGTGACATGCTGAGTGTTGCTGTAAATGATCATTGTGTTGATTATTGTGATAGGATCATTTATTTGATCGTCTATCTTGGTGATCATTGTGTTGATCGTTTGTTGACCCAAAGCATGGCTTTTGTATAAAGTATGTTTTTGTGGACGTGACTTCGTCGAGCCTCACACCCCGGAAATGGTCAAAACAGGAAAGATGCGGCAAGGTTATGAGGGGTAGCACCCTTTAGGGTATGTACATTTCCTTCTGGATAGAGGTGGTATCATGGTATGGAGCCCAGATATTTAACCTATGTGGTTACTGCGAATTTATTACTTTGTGGTTGTTGGCTATCGGGATCCCGTGAGAAAGGTCGTTTACGATCGGGGAATGGCGTGCTCGTGTCAGTAGTTACCCAGTTAGGGGTAACCCGACCTTGTGTTGGTAGAGTTCCGGTTTGGTTCTCGGGATGTCTTTCCAGAGGCATTCCCATGTGGCAATGGGAAGTTCCTTGGCCTGACCATTTGTTGGAAATCCAAAGAAACAATACGTGACTTGTACGGTTTTAGTTGTATAACCTGCTATGGAATGTGGCGGTAACCTGCTATTGAACATAGTTAGCTATAGTAGGCATACGATAATGGTCGTATGTTGGCTAAGATTTATATTCTACTTTCGAAATAAATTTTTCTCTACACTATACACTAATAATAATATGAAATGTTCTTCTAAATGCGTATCAAGCATCTTTGACTATCATAAGGAGAAATCTCCTCCGATTCTGCGTTTGCATTGTGTGTGTGTGCGGGAGGCCTTATGGTAGTCTCATTTTTAAAAGCATTGCGAATTGAATTTAAAAATATCTCTCTATTTTGATTTTAAAGAAAAATAAACTGTTTTGAGTTCTCACACCAATCACATGACTGACTTGGAGTTTATTGTTTTCCTTCCTAAACTCTGGGTGCCCACCAATTTTCACACGGGCAGTCAAGAGTTAAGGTTTATCAGGATATTCTGGATATTCAGGAGTTGCTGGAGCAAGCTGGATGGCATGGCGTATTACTAATTATATAGTACTTCTTTTTCCGCTGCATTGTTTGATGTTGTACACTCTGATGATATGATGTAATGAAATGTAAAGTAATAACCGATATAGTTCTTTGTTTAAAGATTATTCATTTATTATTATATGTTGTTCCGCTGCGAATTGTGAGATTCTGATGTTGTTCTGTTGTTTTCTGTTCCGTTCTATTTTAAAATTTTGTTCTATCCTCTATTTTTCTGTTCTCCTTTTTCTTCTATTTTAAAAATTTCTATTTTCTGTTTTCTTTTCTCTCTTCTATCTTTTCTATCTCTTCTCTATTCTCTTTTCCTTCTATTTTAAAATTTTCTATTCTTTCTTCTCTCCATCTTCTACCTTCTTCTCTTCTTCTTTCTTTCTTCTTTCTTAAACCCATAACATTTCGGTTTTTCGGCAACGAAAAATCAAAGCGTTACATTTGGTATCAGAGATGATGGTTAAGCGACAACCATGGTTCTGTTGGGTATTACTCGTTAGAGATAGAGTCAGCAGTACTCTAGAATGAGTTTGAGTGTAATAATAGATATGAGAGCGTATATGTTAGTGAATATAAAATTGTTTTTGAATCGGGTAAATAAGATAATTTTGCCCAAAACTATTTTTGTATAGAAAAGAAATGGTTTTCTATAGTATATGGTTGCATGATTGTTAGAAGTGATAATATAGAATTATTATCACTAGTATATGGAATAAAATAAGATGGATTGGATTCAAGTAAATTAACTTGATAATTTATTCATTTGTGAAATAATTTCAAATGGAATGAATTGAATATTAAAATGAATTAGCAAATGAAAGTAAATCGATAGAATTCAATATTTAGAATTGTGAATTGAATTCAAATAGTATTGAAATTGAATTGAAATGTAAAATTGAATAAGAATTGAATATGTAACTTCAATAGTAAAGTAAAATTATATAAGAAACATATATCGAAATTTTGCAATAGAATTGGCAAATTGGTTTGAATATTGTATTTGGATTTGTATGCTACTACTACTAGCAGGATATACAGGTGTATAATGGGATTGAGATTTTGATTTCAAAGATAAAATTGAATTGCTCGACAAAAAGGTACGTATTTGAATTTCAGTATGAGATTTGATGACTTTCTTCTCTAGCCATTTGGTTTTTCTCTTTTCTTTTTGATTCTGAGGGGCCGTGGTGCCATTTTGTAGTCGTACCGAGCTAGCCGCGCAAAGGAGACGCTGGCGAAATTTTTCGAAAATTTAGGGTGTTAGAAAAATTTGAAAGTTTGAAATTTGAATTTGAATTTAAATTTGAATTGTAAGGAGAACAATGTTGTTTGGAACTTATAATTGAAGTTGGAAAGCTAGTTGAAATGATAATGAATCTCTAGTAAAAAGATTTGTTTTAGAAAGTTGATAAAACTATTTGAATTGTGAAAAATAGTAAACGGGATAAGGGTATTCTTCTTAACTTGTAATTTCGGGACGAAATTCTTTTAAGGGGGGAAAGATTGTAACGACCCAGGATTTTGAATAATTTAATTTGAAAATATTTAATTAATTTTAAATATTTGAATGATGGTTTGGATTGAATTTTCAATATAACTTTGAATATAGCGATTAAATTATAGAATTTAATCTATTGAGAGTTGAATAAAAATTTGAATCTTCAATTTTAAGCCAATTAAAAATATTTCAAAGGCTTGTAAAATTCATATTGATAATATTGAAGATTATAGAAGCTTCAGAATTGAATTTGAAACTGCTTTGTTCAGTTTTGGAATTTTTATCGTTTGAATTGAATTTAAAATAGCCGTCCGAGGCACAGTCTTGGAATTCGACGAAACCAGTTCCATTGGGTCCGGAATATTGAATTATTTCCGGATTTCAAATTTCGTATTTTTCGGAGTTGATATGTGAGCATACGACGAGTAAACGCGTCGAAATTCTCAACGATTTAAATTTAAATTTAAATTAAATAAAGGACAGTATCCCTAAATTCATGCCTAAATTCACGAAGAAAGATCGTGTGAGCATGGCCGAGCATACCTCCTTCACGTTTAAATGTTCTCCCCCCTTCACTCTCGTTCAAAAGAAAATCAAACGAGGTTGAAAAACTAATGGCCGATAGAAAAAATTAGGCAGAGCTTCTCATTCCTTCTTTATAATCGCGACCTCCCTCTCCTATTTCCTCTTCCTTTCCCCAAATCGAATCAATGCCGAACCTCAGAAAAAAAAACAAACGGTGATGTTTGTTCGAATAAGGGGTAGGCGCTAGGGCTCGGCTTGCCTTGGGTCATCGCGACGTCAATTGGGCTCGACAGCTAATTGGGGGGTGGCGGCCACGCGATGCAAGGGAATGGACGCGAATGAATTCGCGAGTGGAAGCGGGGTCGCAATGCAGATGTGGCGAATTGGGGCTCGTGAGAGGTGGAGCCGCGATTGTAAGGTGAGATTCGAGGTGGTTCGTGGGTTCGTCGTGATGGCAAGCGACGACGTGGCAAGAGGCGCGGCATCGCGATGATGGGGGGCGCAGGCGCTCGCACGTGGAGGCGATGGTGGATGCGCGCGATTCGATGGAAGCGGCGCGCGATGGTTCTGGGTTTCTTGCTTTACAGAAAGGTAATTTTATTTTATTTTATTTTATATTATTATTATTATTTTTTTACGTATATGTATTGATGAAAAAAGAAGAAAGAAAAAAAAAAGAAGTATGAAAAACATTTTACAGTAAACATATGTATATAAGATTTATTTTTAAAGTATAGAAATTTTTAAAAACAATATCGAGTTTATAAAGACTAGATTTTTAAAAGGAAAGAATTAGTTTAAAACTAATTTTTAGTTAAACAGAATTTGTAAAAGGAAAATTAGTTTTAATAAATTTATTTAAAGAAGAAACTAGTTTAAATAAAACAATTGATTAATTAAACAATCAAGAACGAAAATTGAATAGTTCGATTTAATTTGAATATTAATAAAATTATTGGCTAATTTAATTTACCTAATAGGAATTTAATTTATTGGATAAATAAATTAAAGGAATTCTAGTTTAGGATTTAAATCTTCAATTAGATAATTTTATTGAAAGTGAGTTTGGTTAATTAAATTAAAATTTTAGTTAAAATAATTTATTAAACAAAGGAATTTTAAAAGATTTAAGAAAATTTATATAAGCAAGATGTTAGAATTATTTTAAAAAGAAAATCAGTTTGAATCTTTAATTTTTAGCTTAAAATAAAAATCATTAACTTGAGATGAAATAATTAGTTGAATAATTTTTTTTTAAAGGAATTGGTTTAGAACAAAACCGATGAATTAAAATTATAAAATGGAAAATTTATTATTCGATTATTTCGAATATTAATAAATTGTGTAAATATTTATACAAGGTATAAATGAAGAAAACAAGTTGAATTGGAAGCGGATTGCAAACAGGAATAAAGGTGAGAACTTCTCACTCAAAAGGAATTTTATTGTTTATTTAAATTTTAAATAGTTAGATTTAAAATTTGCTTGACTGTGTTGATTGAATAATTGAATGATGATTGATATATATATTGGATGTGAATAGACCCTATACGCCGTTAGTAAGCGGAGGTTATTTATTACACACATATACCGCGATATTCCACCTCGAAGTGGAATTGGTATTATATTATATATAGCAATATATATATATATTGGCATATGTATATATTGCAGTTTATTGATTTCCCGCATTTTTTTTAGCGGATGAGACCCTATTGCGCCGTTAGTAAGCGGATATATATTTTATAAAATCCCATACACCGCGATATTCCGTCTTGAAATGGAATGGTATTGTGCTAATGTCTGTGGATGCAGGGAAACAGGTTGGAGGAATCCAACTGGATTCCTCACAAATATTTATTTGATTTCATATATTGTGATATTTGATTGTTATCATGGATGATATATGATGTTTGAAAGTCGTGATTGACTATTGATGTGTTGCATCATCGGATCCAATTTTGAAGTTTAAAAATAACGATTTTGATTTCTAAAGTGATTTTTGGAAATATACGTTTATAAAATATTTTTGAAATTGATTCATCTTAAATAAATAAACGTTATAATTTTAATATTATAAAAATTATGATTTTTGAGAAATACAGTTAAAAGTTAATTTTTGAAATTATGGGATTAGTGATTTTATAAAATAGTTTGAACTGGGATTTCTGAATTTATTATAAGAAGTCTAAAAATAGGATTTATAAAATTTTTATTTTATAAATCAGAATGATGAAAATTATGAAAGAGTTTAAAGATGTTTAAAGTAATAATATAAATTGTTTTATATTAAAAGATTTATAAATTGATATTTATAAATTAAAAATATTGGAATTATAAAATGAGCTTTTATAAGTATTAGAAAGAATTGTGAATGAATTTCACAAAAGAATGAAACTTATAGAATTATAACGGTGAAGTTATAAATAGAATTTTATAAATAAAAATTTATAAAGTTATTTAGGAAATAGATGTGGATAAATAAATGAATCTTAGAAGTTATAAGATTTAAAGATTTGGGAAGTTTGAAGGAATGATTTTGTAAATAAATAAATTATAATTATTTTACTTATAATATGAATTTTAGTATATCATTGAGATATGAAATTGAATAGATTTATAAAGGAAATTTATAAAAGGAAGTTGTTATAAAATAAATAGAAATAGAATTTATAAACATTGTTTTATAAATCCGCAACGACTTATTTTGATAAGGAATTGTTGTAATTTATTTATGGAATTATATTCATGTTTTAGACGGTGAATAATTCTTTAAAATAAAATGAATAGAAGTGATGAAATTTATTAACAAGTGTATTCACCTTTTTGAATAGTGAATATTATGTTAAAGAAATTATTTTAGATGTGATGTTTTAAATAGAATTAAAACGATCTAAAGATGTTTTAAACTGTATTGAGATTCGAAACCATAGATTTCAACATTTATTGTTGAAATAGATGCTTTCGAGAAATAAAAAGGAAATGGTGGACTATAGCACTGTTGTTATATTAAATGATTTCCGAAAGGAAATGTTTTTGTATAGTATTGGAATTTATATATCTATTTTAATTTCGAATCCCTATACTAGTGATTTTGGGTTGTCGTAACGATGTTTTACGCAACATTCGTTTTGGCCCAAATAAATAGGGTTAAGTGAATGATTTCCTTAAGGAATGAAATATATACTTAATTTCGATTAGAGTATATTAAATATTTTCTAAGTATAGAAAATAAAAAGATTTGTGAATTACTTATTTTTAATAAGTATAGAAATACTTTTCCAATATTAAGTGAATATTTGGAATTTATCTTTTTGAAGATAAATTGAAAATGAATATTAGAAATTGAATGGAAATCGTATATTCATAAATATTTTGGAATGTAAATTCAATATAGAATTTATAAATGAAATTGGGAAATTAGATTTAAAAATAAATATTGATTTATTTTTTAAGTATGGAAATTATGTTTATATCTTGTAAAGATATTTTTGTGAAATAAATAATTTGGAAAATTATTTGGAATCTGGTGATGTTGGCATATCTATTGATAGTTCAATGACCGACTATCAATATTTACCTTTAAATAGGCATTTGTTGTGAATTGTTTGAAATTGGATGCCATACTTAATTTTTTTTTTAAAAAAAATAAGCGCTCACTATTCGGGTTAACCGGGAAAGGACCTTGGGGTCGTATAACCCATTCCGAATATGTGATACGTCGTTATGAATTGCATTCGAAGATCGGTGTTGAAGACCGGATATTTTCGAAAACGAAAGGGTTTCTTGTTGATTGTCTCTGCACTGGCTGATCCCTGGTATTGAGATCTCCATATGTGATGGGAAATCCGAACGTGATTAGAGATTATTCGGATTGCAAGGACTTCTTTGTAAGTGCCTTCGGTTCTGTTCGAGCCCGGAACAGACTTGTATGGATTGTGTGTCTGACATTACAAGTTGAGATGTAAAGCCGATTTCTTTCAAATATATTTCTGTGGTGGCGGAGAATTTATTCTCTTTGCTTAACATCCTTCTCTGAGACGTACGAGCTCAGAGGTTATATAGTTGAAGTTATCAGCGATATATTCCCAATTTGGTAATGTGACATGCTGAGTGTTGCTGTAAATGATCATTGTGTTGATTATTGTGATAGGATCATTTATTTGATCGTCTATCTTGGTGATCATTGTGTTGATCATTTGTTGACCCAAAGCATGGCTTTTGTATAAAGTATGTTTTTGTGGACGTGACTTCGTCGAGCCTCACACCCCGGAAATGGTCAAAACAGGAAAGATGCGACAAGGTTATGAAGGGTAGCAACCTTTAGGGTATGTACACTTCCTTCTGGATAGAGGTGGTATCATGGTATGGAGCCCAGATATTTAACCTATGTGGTTACTGCGAATTTATTACTTTGTGGTTGTTGGCTATCGGGATCCCGTGAGAAAGGTTGTTTACGATCGGGGAATGGCGTGCTTGTGTCAGTAGTTACCCAGTTAGGGGTAACCCGGCCTTGTGTTGGTAGAGTTCCGGTTTGGTTCTCGGGGATGTCTTTCCAGAGGCATTCTCATGTGGCAATGGGAAGTTCCTTGGCCTGACCATTTGTTGGAAATCCAAAGAAACAATACGTGACTTGTACGGTTTTAGTTGTATAACCTGCTATGGAATGTGGCGGTAACCTGCTATTGAACATAGTTAGCTATAGTAGGCATACGATAATGGTCGTATGTTGGCTAAGATTTATATTCTACTTTCGAAATAAATTTTTCTCTACACTATACACTAATAATAATATGAAATGTTCTTCTAAATGCGTATCAAGCATCTTTGACTATCATAAGGAGAAATCTCCTCCGATTCTGCGTTTGCATTGTGTGTGTGTGCGGGAGGCCTTATGGTAGTCTCATTTTTAAAAGCATTGCGAATTGAATTTAAAAATATCTCTCTATTTTGATTTTAAAGAAAAATAAACTGTTTTGAGTTCTCACACCAGTCACATGACTGACTTGGAGTTTATTGTTTTCCTTCCTAAACTCTGGGTGCCCACCAATTTTCACACGGGCAGTCAAGAGTTAAGGTTTATCAGGATATTCTGGATATTCAGGAGTTGCTGGAGGCAAGCTGGATGGCATGGCATATTACTAATTATATAGTACTTCTTTTTCCGCTGCATTGTTTGATGTTGTACACTCTGATGATATGATGTAATGAAATGTAAAGTAATAACTGATATAGTTCTTTGTTTAAAGATTATTCATTTATTATTATATGTTGTTCCGCTGCGAATTGTGAGATTCTGATGTTGTTATGTTGTTTTCTGTTCCGTTCTATTTTAAAATTTTGTTCTATCCTCTATTTTTCTGTTCTCCTTTTTCTTCTATTTTAAAAATTTCTATTTTCTGTTTTCTTTTCTCTCTTCTATCTTTTCTATCTCTTCTCTATTCTCTTTTCCTTCTATTTTAAAATTTTCTATTCTTTCTTCTCTCCATCTTCTACCTTCTTCTCTTCTTCTTTCTTTCTTCTTTCTTAAACCCATAACATTTCGGTTTTTCGGCAACGAAAAATCGAAGCGTTACACATATTCTCTGGTTAAGAGGTACCTTTCCAGAATATTGGATTTGGTGAAAAGGTGGAGGGAAGTTCAAAGATTTGAATTCAAATTTGAATTTCAAATTTCTGACAGGGATGTCGACATCATGGGTAGGGCCATGTCGACATAGGTCAGAGAGTTCATGTGACTTATCTTTTCCTATATACTTTAATATATATATATATATTATTTTTAATGTCTATATATTTTCTGGAGTAATATTAAATATAATAATACTCTTTCAAAAAATATATTATAATATTAAAAATAAAAATAAAAATAATAATAAAAGAAATTAAAATTCAAATAACACATAATTTCAAAAACAATCAAACAATATTAAGCAAACAATTTCAACCAATATATTGTAAACGTGTACCTTTTTCTAGATTCTTATCTCTAAGATCATCGGAATCATGAATAGCCGTAAAGCACATATTTGAATTTTTCATCTTCTAATCATCATCGTTCGAGGACGAGTTTGAGTCTGAATCGTCTAGTATAGCGGTATACTCTTTTTTCCTTTTCATTGTGTAATCATTGCTTATAGGAAACTTTTGCTTATCAGGATGTGGACAGTCTCTTTTGAGATGGCCTGGTTCGTCACAGTTGAAACATTTGACGTGGTTTGGTACTTCATTATGATTTCTAGAATTCCTATGATCATTATTTTTGAAGTTGTTCATCTTTCTGTATTTCAGAAACTTCCAAAAATTATTTGTCATGAAATCATCACTTCTCGAATGTGATCCATCTGTTAATGCATTGAATGCAATTGACTTCTTTTCAAATGCCTTGCTATCTCTTCTCCCTTGCATTTGTACTTCGAACGACATTAGATTTCCAATCAATTCTTCAATCTTTAAAGTACTGATGTCATTTGCTTCTTCGATTGCAAGAGTTTTCTGATCTCATTCCCGAGTACGAGAATCTAGAATTTTTCTGACTTGATCTTCTGCGAGAAACTTTTTCCCAATGATATTAAGGAATACACAATATCCTGAAATCTACTATATATATCTGAAATGGATTCATAAGAGTTCACTTTGAATAGTTGAAACTAATTTGTGAGTGGATATTTTGGTCTGTTTGACTTTGCTTGTTCCTTCATGAGTAACTTGTAAAGTTTTCCAGATATCATATGTAGACTTACAAACAGACACTCTATAGAATTCATTCCTATCAAGTGAACAAAATAAAATATTCATGGCTTTGGAATTGTATATGTAATAGTCTTTTTCTTAGCAGTCCACTGTGCAAAACTAGTTGTAGGTTGAGAATATTCAGTTTGTGTGATATTCCAAGTGTCTAATCCTATTGACTGTAACTATATTTTCATTTTACATGCGCAATATGCATAGTTACTACCATTAAAAAGTGGTAGTCTGGCAGTAGACTGACCCTCTACAAATGAACTAGTGGTAGAGTTAACAGCACCAGTGTTGGTGGCCATTTTCAAAACTTTCCAAAATTTAGATATGAAAACTTTGAAAATCTTACTCTTATACCAAATATGAGAAATGCAGATTATGGATCTTAAGGTTGGAATAACACTAGGGGGTGAATAGTGTTTTATGGATTTTCTAAATCTTTTTGAAACTTATGTAATTTAATCACCAACAAATGCAATTCACAAACACAGATATAATCACAGAATCAGACACAGATGCAAATACTAAATAAAAGCAGTAAAGGAAAGAACACACCAGACTGGTTCGGAGTTACCGTACTTCTAGTCCTATACAATCGTACGGATTTCTTTTCAAAATAATCTCCCAGATTACGCCCTCGGTTTCAAGGCTACGAGGTATGCCCTCCTACATTCGAGTTTAGGGCAACTCTCTTGATTTAACCAGGCTACAAGATCACCAAATTGATTTATGAGGCTACGATCACACCTAATTTATTTCAAGGCACAACCACACCTTTTACTCAATAGTTTGATTTACAAAAGATCCTATAACTCTGAATAACACTAAGATCTTATAAGAGAGTGGAGGAGAATCAAACAAGAGATAATCAATTTTGATTCACCTGGTATTTCGACAGAGTATAGTTTAGGATTCTTTAGAATAAACATGGAAGATGAAGAGGAGAGAAAAAGGTAAAAATTATGATTAAAATTTGTTCAAAACAACATGTGTATATAGTAGAGCAATTGTTTATCTCTTCGTGAAAGGTTGTGACGAATAGACACTTCTTTGAAAACTTGAATTTGGAATTTAACGGACACCGTGTCGACATGGGGGTTGAGGGATGTCAACATGCTCAAGGCAAAATTGATGTTTTGATTCTCTTATTAAAATCGGTTTCTGTAATTTGTCAAAACAATTTCTAAACTTTGTAAATATATTTGAATATAGTTAACATATAAAATAGTTTAGAAAGTAATTTTTAATATATATAATCTTATAAATTTATTTAAAATCTAAGTATATGAATATTTTAAACCTAAATATTAAAACAAGAGATGGTTTAAAAACAAGGATAATTTTGAAATCATAATATTAAAAATGATAAAAATAGTTTCGAGGCTAAAATATTTAAAACCAAGAGAGATTACTTTTTGAAAAGATAGTTTTGAAACCATTTTTTTGAAAACAAGAGATATATTTTTGAAAAGCATTTTTATAAAATTAGTGGATATCAAAATAGGACAACTATATATTCCACTAGATATTGTCGTAGGTTCCATCCCCTTAACAGGCTCGAAGTGGATTCCATTACACGAATAAATTTTGAATAAAGATGTAAGTGCTTTCAAGAAGTTTTAACATAATTCTAGACTCAATACTTATCTTTTACTCTTGAAACCTTGAACTCTTGATATCTTGATACTCATGAGTCATCAATCTTTATATCTCCAGTCTTGAATCTCTATACTGTGCAGTCTTCATTCTTGGTACCTACATGTTAATATCCTGCATATACATATATATCTAAAATATGATGTTAGTATTTATATTTTATAACAAGTCCTAAGGTTGTTGTCATCAAAACCATCATCTCAAGGACTAACAACAGCAACTCTAGGAGGAATGTTTTTATGTGGTGCTAATGATTAAATAACTATATTTGTAGCTCTAAAATATTGCAGTTTATGTTCCTACCTATTATCTGGATATACCAAGAGAGATGTACGGTCTAATGAGGCAACTACGAAATATTAACTCATGGGCCGGGAAAGCTCTTCTATTCTGGTTCATGGTCCTCTTGGCTATATGGTTCATCCGGGGGAGATCAAGCTACAAGAAATAGTGAATGGTCAATGTATAACTCGCCAAGAATTTCAATTGCACTTATATCCATCACTATAGGAATTGGGTTGAAGCTTTCCCCAGCCCCTTTTCATCAATCGACTCCTGACGTATATGAAGGAGCGCGGTTCGCTCAACAAATTCCTACCTCTATATCTATCTCTGGGATGTTTGGATTTTTAAAAACTCCATAGATATGCAGAAGAGAAATGATATCTCCACTCAGACCAAAACATAACTTTTACCAAATGTTTTTTATGATCCTTCTATTCAAATAACAATTGAGGTGAAGGAGGGTCAAGGACCATGAATATCTTTATGATAAAAAGATCCATTTTGCAAGTTCGTTATTACGGGTAGTTCCTATAAAAGATTGGACTAATGATGTATACAATACTTGAATTATCGATGTAGATGCTACATAGTTGATTCTCATCCTTCAGAGACTACGAGTGCAATATGGGCATTCGTTGACAAAAGGATCAACCTAAGATGATCATCTCATGGCTATTGAGAACGAATCAAATAAGATGGTTCTATTTCTCAATCTTTCTGACTTGTGTTCGTTCGGAACCAAGGTCGAAAGATTTAAAAAGTCAGTCATTAACAACCACGAATGAAGGATTCCTTGAAAAGTTAAGGATTAGTAATCCCTTTTAGAAATCAAATGGATTCGGTATTATACATACACGAGGAAGGTAATCAAAAAAGAAAGAAGACGAGTTCTTCTTTCTTTTAACACTTAGGAGCCGTGTGAGATGAAAGTCTCATGCACGTTTTTGAATTAGAGAAAGAAGTGAGGAATCCTTTTTTCGATTCTAACTCTCCCACTCCAGTCGTTGTTTTCTTTCAGTTACTTCGAAAGTAGCTGCTTTAGCTTCAGCCGTACGAATTTTCGATATTCTTTTTATTTCTCATCAAACGAATGACATCATCTTTTGGAAATCCTAGCTATTCTTAGCATAATATTGGGGAACCTCATTGCTATTACTCAAAAAAGCATGAAACACATGCTTGCATATTCGTCCATCGTCCAAATCAGATATATAATTATTGGAATAATTATTGGAGACTCAAATGATGGATATGCAAGCATGACAACTTATATGCTATTCTATATCTCCATGAATCTAGGGACTTTTGCTCGCATTGTATCATTTGGTCTACGTGCTGTGTAACGACCGGGAAATTTCGATCCTGAAATTGCCAGATAGTTAGGAATAGAAGAAAGAGAAAGAAGAAGAAGAAAGAAAAGAAATACCAAAACACAGAAAATCTCACGTTCGCAGTGGGTCAAAATATAATAATAAATAATATCAGTTTTACAAAGAAGAACTGTATCAATACTCTTATACAGTTATACATCAGAGTTACAACTATTACACAACACAGGACAAATTTGAAAACATGTCCCAGCTAATCAGCAATAATATACACAGCGGAAACCACTCCGTACGTCCCTGCCATCCAGCTCGCCTCCTGAACTCCAGAACGTCCTTACCTAAAAAAACTGTAATACTCGGTCTGACCCGAGCATTACATCAAAGTAACACCTGGGTCAGGCTGGAAACCAGCATGAGTAAACCCAAATAATTTGAAATACTAAGTTCAAACCATAGAAGAAAAACCCGGGTAACTTGTGTCAACTACAACTTCACAAATTGTTATTGACGCCATTCATTTCATTCACTAATCTCTAAGTACTAAACTTAGATTAAATGGTCTAATTCAATTAAATCATTCCATTTCAACTTATTGATTTCTCCAAGCAATTTATAAAGAATCGAAGTGCTTTTGGATATTTACTAATACCCGACTCCGGTTTCTTCGAAAACCAGTATCATCTAAACTTAAATTATTCAAGTGAAATACAACTCAATTTTTAATACAGGATGTCACATAATTCATCATCAATAGATAACCACATAATCATTTAAATCAAACATACTTATCACATAACATCACAAACCACATATTAGGAATAACAATAAATCAAAGGCTTCCAATATTATTCTATTCATCCTTTAATTACATTTAAGTAATCGACCCTTGAATAATTTCACAAATTAATTATCCTTAACCCAATACGGTAATTAACCTTCAATTAATTCATTAATTACTAACCATAATTATTAATCACCCTTGATTAATAACATCAATAATTAACTACCCTTAATTACTTCCTCAAATAAATTAATTACTTTTTAATTAATTATCTCTAATTAATCCCTTGATTAATTTATAAAGTAATTTAATCTAAATTACTTTCATAATTCCATCATTATCCACTAATTACATCCAGTAATTATCATCAATGATTTTACTAAATAATTACATTCCAGTAATTATTTACCAAAGCATCCAATGTTTAAATTAATTAAACTTAATTAATTAATCTAAACTTATTACATTAAACACAATTAATTACATTAAGTAATTAATTCCATAATTACTTTCGTTAAGTAGTTATAATTAACTAATTCACAAATGATTATTATTTAATTAATTAATCTCATAAATTATTAAAATTAATCACATAAATTAATTATTAAATAATCTTAAGTTAATGACCATCATTAATCATTAACAATACTTTAATTATTTTTCTTAAGTAATTAACCTTCATTAATCATTATTAATTTCAAATTTCTTAATCTTTAATATCCAATTAATTAACCTTTAATTATTCAACTAATTAAGTATTAACTGTAACTTAATTAATTAATAATTACTTGATTAATTAGTTACTAATCATTTAATTAAATCTAATTAATGATCCTTAATTTTGGATTAATTATCCTTATTTAATTGATCATCTTAAACTTTAAATTAATAATTTAAAGCCCTTAATTACCTTAATTAATTATTCATTCCATTAATTCATTAAATAAATAAATTATCCATTTAATTACCTTAATAAATTAAATGAATTTACAAATCATTAAATTCTAAATTTACTTTAAGATCATACTTTGTTCTTGTTAAGGATCAAGTTATCATTTACCCAGTATTTTGAATCAATTTACTTTAAATTTATTTTCAATTATCATTTTAAATTTAAGATTTAAAAGAACATAAATTATCTTTAACAAAGTTTAAAACACATTTCTAAAACCCCTTTTCATTTCATAAGTTAAGATATACCCATTAAAAAGAATATAAAAGGATAAAAAAAACAAATTCATATCTAAATTACACCTTAACATTCAAAATTGTTTAAATCATTTAAATTTAAAAACTTTCATTCATTCAAAAATTTTGAATTAAATTTTGAATTCAGATTAATCTCTAAACTTTACTTATATATTTTATTTTATTTTTAGAACTTTATTTTAAAAATTCAAATTACTTAGTACATTTAAAGTATTTAACAAATCAAGCTTAAAACTTAATTTATTTTCAAACTGAGATTTAAACTCAAATTTGAATTCCAGACTTTAAACTTGGAATTTGAAATTTAGTTTAAACCCTTGCTTCCATCTTTAAGCTTCAGTTTGGAAGTTTTGTCACAGTATTACAGGTTCCAGTTTAAACCTGAAATTATTTCTAGACCCGAGCCTATCCAAATTTTGCTTCGAGTCCACCAACCACAATCTTCGAGCTACCCGTTCAAATGCTTCGAGACACGCCCGAGGCCACAACTCCACTACTCCAACAATAATACTTCACCAGAAACGATGTGCACCGTGCATATGCACGGTGACTTTTATCACCTCCGACCATCACCGATGGTCGTCCCAATTCGGCAACCTTCTACACATACTAACAGTATCAATAGAATCACCATCAAAGACGAAAATCAAATTCGAGTTCGAGCCTCCACACTGGGAACAGAAACAAGAATCCCCAATTAAAACCTGGAAACGGCCTCGACCTCGAAATTCTGACCATCTGAGCAACTGCACTTCCGGCCATACCATCGTTAACTCATCATCTACCATGCCCCAAAGTTCGATCATCAAGAGATGACGAACCAAACAAAATACTCAACCCGGTAGAAACTAGGGTTACAAACTTAAAAAATCAACCACCATCACCCCAAAGCTCTGATCAACATCTTGGCCTTTTTCCCCTAGCCTCTGATCATTCCTCTACCTCTAGGAAGAACCCCTACCTCCACACCTACGTGGATCACCAGAAAGACCTAATTTTCCACAAAATAATTCGATCTGTAGATAGCACCATTGTGGTAAAGGTCGTAATTCCAGAGGAATCATTACCGCAAGAAATAAAGGGGGATTCATAAGCATCTATACCGTAAAATCGATTTTTGATGGAATGAAAAAGACACATCAGGTGGAATCGTAACCATAGAATATGAGCCCAATTGAAATGCATAAATTTGTCTCATACATTACGGGGATGGCGAGAAAAGATATATTTTACACCCTAGAGGGGCTATAATTGGAGATACCATTACTTTTGTACAGAAGTCCCTATATCAATGGGAATTGCCCTACCTTTGAGTGCGGTTTGAACTATTAATTAGCGTAATTGGAAGTAACCGATTAGGATTACGATGGAACCTAGAAATTAATCATTGATCCAATTTGAGTACCTCTACGGGATAGACCTCAATAGAAAACTGTTGAGTAAGGGCAGCAAGTGATTGAGTTCAGTAGTTCCTTTTAGAAAATTATTTACTCTAGAGATATGGTAATATGGAGAACAAAATTGTTTGAAGCACACACAGAACCGGAAGCACCCCTTGTTTCAAAGAGAGGAGGATGGCTTATTCACATTTAATTTGATGGTCTGAGGCGAATTGAAAGCTAAGCAATGAAAATTGTAAAGATCCCCAAGGAAAAATAGAGATGTCTCATATGTACCTGTAATATGTGGAAGTATCGACGATATTTCATAGTCATTCGGTCTGAATGCTACATGAAGAACATAAGTCAAATGATGGAACAGAAAGACCTAGGATGTAGAAGATCATACATGAGTGATTCGGCAGATTTGGATTCCTATATATCCACTCATGTGGTGCTTCATCATTCGATTCATATAAGATAAAGATCCATTTGTCAAGATATCATCATATACATGGGTAAAGTCATATGCTTTGGAAGAAGCTTGTACAATTTGGGAAGAGGTTTTTAAAAGTAGCATATACTTCAACTGATATGCCCTTAGGCACAGTCATATAACATAGAAATCATGCTTGAAAAGGGTGGATAATTCGCTAGAGCACTGGAGCTGAAGCGAAATTGATCACAAAAGAGGGTAAAACAACCACATTAAGATTACCATCTGGGGAGGTCCGTTTGATATCCAAAAACTGCTTAGCAACTGTCAGACAAGTGGGTAATGTTAAGGGGAATCAACCAAGTTTGGGTAGAGCCGGATCGAAGTGCTAGATAGGTAAGCGTCCTGTAGTAAGAGGAGTAGTTATAAACCCTGTAGACCATCCCCATGGAGGTGGGGAAGGGGAAGCCCCAATTGGTAGAAAAAACGGACAACTCCTTCAAGTTATCCTGCGCCTGGAAGAAGAAGTCAGAAAAGGAAAAAATATAGTGATAGTTTTAATCTTCATCGCTGTAAATAGGAATATTGAAAATAGCATTTTTTTTAATTTGAAATAATGTGATGGGCGGGCGACGGGAATTGAACCCGTGTGTGGTGGATTCACAATCCACTACATTCATCCACTTGGCTACATCCGCTTCTTATCTAGCTAATGATTTCTCTTTTTTCCATTCATCATTATTGTATTTATTCTTACCATCATACTTAGATCGAGATACTGTATTGCGCATATAATGCCAAACTTTAAAATGTAAAAAAAGGAGGCATCAGCTGTGGCACATTCACTAATAAAACCCTTTTGTAACTAATCGTTTATCAAGAAAAATTGAAAAACTCAATATGAGAGAGGAGAAAGAAATAATAGTAACTTTGTCTCGGTTATCTACCATTAGACCTAAAATGATTGGCCATACAATCGCTATTCATAATGGAAAGGAACATTTACCTATTTAAACAACAGATCGTATGGTAGGTCACAAATTGGGAGAGTTCGTGCCGACTCTGACTTTCATGAGAGATGCGAGAAACGGTAATAAATCTTGTCGTTGATTTGACAAAAAAAAGATACTTATCATCCATTGGTTGGAGATAACCTTATGATAAAGAAAAAGAACTCAAATTCGAGTGGAGCTATGCCCAATAGATATTAGGTAGAGCCCCTTCGTTCGATGATTCTTAATACATTAAGACGAAAGTCTTATTCATTTGTAGATGGAACTTCTACAACAACCAGGTCTGGAGGGAAGTTATGAGCATTACGTTCATGCATTACTTCCGTACCAAGGTTAGCACGATTGATGATATCAGCCCAAGTGTTAATAACACGACCTTGACTATCAACAACAAATTGGTTGAAATTGAAACTATTTAGGTTGAAAGCCATAGTACTAATACCTAAAGCAGTGAACCAAATACCTATTACAGGCCAAGCAGCCAAGAAGAAATGTGCGGAACAAGAATTGTTGAAACTAGCATATTGGAAGATCAATCGGTCAAAATAACCATGAGCAGCAACGATATTGTAAGTTTCTTCCTCCTGACCGAATCTGTAACCTTCATTAGCATATTCATTTTCAGTAGTTTCCCTGATTAAACTAGAGGTTACCAAGGAACCGTGCATAGCACTAAATAGGGAGCCGTAGAATACACTAGCCACGCCTAACATGTGAAATGGATGCATAAGGATGTTGTGCTCTTCCTGGAATACAATCATAAAATTGGTAGTACCAGAAATTCCTAAAGGCCTACCATCAAAGAAACTACCTTGACCAATAGGATAGATCAAGAAAACAGCAGTAGCAGCTGCAACTGGAGCTGAATATGCAACAACAATCCAAGGACGCATACCCAGACAAAAACTTAGTTCCCATTCACGACCCATGTAACAACCTACACCAAGTAAGAAGTGTAAAACAATTAGCTCATAAGGACCACCACCATTTTATAACCACTCTTCAAAAAATGCTGCTTCCCATATCAAGTAAAAATGCAAACCTATAGCTGCAGAAGTAGGAATAATGGCACCAAAGATGATATTGTTTCCATAAAGTAAAGACCTAGAAATAGGTTCACGAATACCATCAATATCTACTAGAGGAGCAGCAATGAAGGCAATAATAAATACAGAAGTTGCAGTCAATATGGTAGGGTCATCAAAACACTGAACCATCCGATGTAAAGACGGTTTTTAGTGTTAGTTATCTAGTTACAGAAGCGACCCAGCAGGCTTGTAATTTCGCGTCTCTCAAAAATTGCATTCATGGTAAAATCTTGGTTGATTCAATTTTCAAGGACTTCCAAGCACACGTATTAACTATAAATAAGATAGATAATAGAAGCTTGTTATTTAACAGTATAACATGACTTATATACCAATGTCAACCAATTCCAACCGACCAATCTCGACTGATATATATCTATTTGACTAAATATAAATGCAATATAAAACTTTAAAATTAAAATGGATGAAAATCGACAAAGAAAGATTTCTTTTTTAATTTTCTGTATGGGTTGCCCGGGACTCGAACTCGGAACTAGTCGTATGAAGTATATCTTTTTCTCTTGTTACAAAAGAGGAAATAGACCCCTCCCCAAAGTGTGCTTGCATTTTTCATTGCACACAACATTCCTTATGTATATAGGTAAAAAACATACATATCAAGAAGAAAGTATAACAAATTTGAATAATTACGGGACTACATGGGCATTTCAGAAATTAAAGAATTTATTTTAAAAATAAAATAAATTCATTAAAAGAATAATTAGTTCAAATTAAAGGGTATCATGACCAATCATGAGTGACTCCCTAAATCGTTAACATGGATAATATCCAAATACCAAATACGTTTTCTCTGTGATTGATGTAAAGTAAAGGGAATTTTTTTTAGGAAGATCAAAGAAAGAATATGTTCTTCTTCCGTAAAGTATTCTTCTAATAACCCCGAACCTAATCTACGAAAAAAATGCGTACTGTACTTTTATGTTTACGAGCCAAAGTTCTAGCACAGAAAAGCCGAAGTATATACTTTATTCGAATACAAACCTTGTTTTTTTAGGATCCACGATAATAATGAGAGTGATTTCAACATAATCGACCAAATCTATCGAGAATATCAGAATCTAATAAATCGTCCTAGATTGGCTTACTAATAGAATGGCCCGATATGGTACAAATTTTAGCATTAGATAAGGATCCAATAAGAAGAATAACTGGGATTATGTTATCAAATTTCTTAGTAATGGTATGTATTAAATACGAATTCTTTAACATTTTATTCCTTATAGCCAAAGAATTTTTTAGTAAACTTGTAAAATAACCCAAAAAATGGAAGGAATAGTTTGATAATTTATTTATATAGATCCTATATGGTTGAGATTAAAGTTAAAATAATATTGCCAAAAATTGACAAAATGATATTTCCATTTCTTCATCAAAAAATGAGCCCCCTTTGAAGCAAGAATTTCTTTTCCTTGATATCGAACATAATGCATGAAAGGATCTTTGAAGAACCACAGAGTTCTATGAAAATTGTCACGACATACTACTAAAAAATATTCGGTTTGAAGATGTTCTATTTTTCCATAGGAATGTATTCGCTTAATAAAAGTTCTAAATGAAGTTAAACGTAAATACGAGGATTATTTACGAATAAGCACTAATAAAATTTCACACTCAAATACATAAGAATTATATAAGAACCAAAAGAATCTATTATTTTATTTGGAAAAAGCATAAATAGATTTCTTCTGAGATATGGAGATATTAATCCAACTATGGTATTCGTGAAGAAAGAATTGCAATAAGTGCAAAAAGGGAACATCTTGAATCCCGCACTGAAGGATTTAAACCAAGATTTCCATATGGATCGGATGAGGTATTAGTATATCTAAAACATAATTTAAATGCAATAATTTGTCCTCTAAAAAAGGAAAAATTGAATGAATTCAAGATAAATTATGATATTTTGGTATTTCTTTTTTTTCTAAATAAGATACTAATCGCAAGGAAAATGGATTTTCCACAATAATTGCAAAACTTTCTGATATAATTTGAGAATAAAAATGAGAACAAAATAATGTTATGAGAGTGGCCAATAAATAAATTTTGGTTTGAATAATTAACCGAAGAAATCAAAGAATTCTTTTGATAGATTCGAATAATGAAACGTTTTCAAGTGATAAACTAGATTTATTATCATAACCAATGACTTTTATAGGTTCATAAAAAATCAAACCATTTAAACCATGATCATCAACAAGTGCATAAATACACTCCTGAAAGAGTAACAGATATAGGAAATATTGTTGCCAAGATCTACCTTTTTCTAAATATCCTTGTATTCTTTCATTGACTTCAATTTCTATTGAACCAAAAACAATAGGCATTTCTTGTATTATCAAATTATACATCGTGTAATACGGTCAGAACAGAGTATGCATCATGTATGAAAAAAGTATACCCTTGAAATTCAGAGTCCAATCAACAGACCTTTTTCCTCTCTCCTTCTACTATTCAATAGGTTTATCTTCGTTCTATTAAATAAATTATTATAGGGTAAAAAATCATTTATTTTTGCCACCCGATCATGCTTTTGACTTTAGAAAATTTTTTGTCAGTGTACTGTCTCTTCTACATATTAGTTTTCAATCCAGAATAGAAAATAGGTAGGATTTTTTTTATTTTTAAAAAAAAGAATCAAAGGTCCATTTACAGGAGATCCCTTCCCCAGATCAGGCACTAAGTCATTTTTACCGTTTAATTAGATCAGGAAATTATTCAAATTAAGAATAAAAGCTCATTGCTTTTTTACCAGAATCACAGCCATAGAGCTCTATCCATTTATTCATTAGACTAAACTCTATCCGTGAATTTCTTAAAACAAAAGAAAAATAAGAAGGAATATAATAAGGAAAATGAAAATGCAATTCCATTGTTCTTAATATTTTATTACAACATGCGGTTTTTTCCATCCATTACCTTTCAGGATCAGTCATGGTCTTATAGACTTTACCAAAAATCTGGATGAATTCCTTACTTCATTCAAATGTGTTAAAAACCATAATCGCACTTAAAAGCCGAGTACTCTACCATTGAGTTTGCAACACAGATAAATATGTATGTACAAGTGGAAAAAATGGAATTGAACTATACAACTATAAAAAAATGTTGAATTTTGAATTCAAAAGAAATAGAAAGGAAAGATTAGATGATCAATTAAACAAGATAGCAAAGTAGATTGGATTAAATTAAAGACAAATATAAAATATGTAAAAATTTACATTTAAAGACCACCCCTCTTTTTTATGAAATAGAAAAAAAAATGATTTTCTTTAAAAATATATATCTTATACAACAAATTGTAAATTCGGCAAACCCATAATTTGAATGAAGTAAAGGAAAAACCCATAAATAAATAAGGATCAAAATAAAAAAGTCTTCTATCTACGATCGAATTATATCTGTTCGACACAACATTGTTAATATGAATAAATTGTTGAGAAAAAATGATATCAATGAAATAAAAATGAAATAAAATAAGAATTTGTGTTTGATTGGCACAACAAACAATAAATATGGTAAATATAAAAACATAATACAGAACAAGAAGCGAGCAATTGTGAGTAAATAATTACCACAAAAATTTATACTAGTTACCTTTCTTTTTTCTAATTTGTTTATTTATTTTATGAATTCTTTTAAAAATTCTGTTTTTCTTAAAATATCATGGACAGTTCCTGTAGGTTGGGCACCTTTTTCAAGGAAATAACAAATAGCATGAACGTTCAAATAAGTTTGGTTTTTCATTGGATCGTAAAAACCCACTTTTCGGAGATCTCTTCCTTCTTGTCGGGATCAAACGTCAATTGCAACGATTTGATAGATCACTGATTAGGTCAGATATAGATAAATAACCCACCTAGAAACGTATAAGTGGTTTTCTCCTTATACGGCTCGAGAAAAATGATTCTAATATTTCTGTATATAATGTGAAATATATAAAAAAAAAATTATGAATTATACTATGATTTAAGTTTTTCTGTTCTTACTTACATAAAAGAAGAAAAAAAATCAATCGTGCTCATAACTCAAGTTGGGTAATTCTAAAAAAGTCCGAAGGTAAATCCTTAGGCATTTCTTGAGTCGCCACTAACCTAGTTTATTTGTTTCGTCTCGAATCTTTTTTAATCGCCATCATTATAATAAAAATAAAATATTGAGACAATTGAAAATAGTGTTTCCTTGTTCCGGAATTCTTTCTCTTTACTTTTTAAAATCGGTAGGTTTAGACATTACTTCGGTGATCCTTATCCTCTTTTCAAAACGGCAACAACATACCTTTTGTTTTTGTTATTTCCTTCTGTAGAAAGATAATATGAACAATTTTTTCCCTTATAATGTAATATAAAAATGTTATTAATTTTATTTCAAACTTGTTGGGATTTGAATCCTGCAATTTAAAATTTTAATTTCTATATTGAGGATGCACTTAACAAAGTAGTCTAATTTATTAATTATTACTAACCCTAGATTCTACCCCACCCCCTCGATAAATGAATCAATACGTTTTGCTTGAGCTCCATCATGTATTATTCCTATTTACCGACCCAATAAAAATTAGGTTCCTAATAGGAACAGAATAAACTATGTCGATTCAAGAGCATCTTCATTCCTACAGAAAATGGCGGATGTAAGACCCCGTAGTGAATTATGTCCTTCAAGTCGCACGTTGCTTTCTACCACATCGTTTTAAATGAAGTTTTACCATAACACTCCTCTCATTTTAAATTTTATTTTGAAATGGTATGCAATTGATTCAATATGGAATCATGAATAGTCATTGGATCAACGATACAAAATATTTTTTATACATTTATGTAGGGAAAGGTAAATAATCATCTGGAAAAAAGTCTTATATTATAAAGGCTTTAAGTTATTTCGCCCCTCTATCCTATAGGGTGAAAGAAATTTCTAAAAAAGAAAAAAGAAACGTGAATCCATTTCCTTAAATCTAATTAAAATCTTCAACAGATCATTCGGTATGTTATGTTAAATTATGGAAAAAATATTTCTCAAACAAATAAACTCTAAATCTAAAAGGGATGACCCTCTTGATTTTCCAATTCTGGAATAAAATCAGTTATTAACAAAATAAAAGCTATTCCAATAACCCGAAAATTCATAAGTTTCTCTATATTTATAATATAGATTTTTCAAACTTCTTCGAGTACCCAGGTTCATAAAAAAAGATTTTTTGTTTTCATGAGTATGAATAAAAAGGATCTCTTTTTCTCTTTCAATGCAACATTCCATAATAAATTACATAATAGGAGAATTCAGATTTCATGGGAAAAAGAGTTTTCCTATGTAACTTACTTCAATTTAAAATAGCAGTCTCTTAAGATATACCCAAAAATTGTTTTGAATTTAGAATTCAATGAAATATCTTTATTTCTACTGGTACACTCAATCGTATTTGTAAAAAACTAAATGAATTTGTTTTTTATATGGAAAAATCAGAACAAAAGGTGACATTATATCAAAGATTAAACAAAAAAATTCCAAACCTAAAGAGAAAATTGTTAAAGAGAGGAATCTTTCCTTTCTCATGTAGATGCTCTAGGGCAGAAGGATTCAAACCTCCGAATAACGGGACCGAAACCTGTTGCCTTACCACTTAGCCATGCCCTATTTCGATTTCGAATTTCTCTTTGATACTGATAAAAACTGATATTAGCATTAGTCATTCGTGAATCCCAATTCAAATATATATGAAATATATTACCGCTAGGATTCAACACATGAAAATATAGAAAAAAAGATTGATCATTCCCCAAAATTAAATTAAGATATTATATGAAACTAAAATTCCTTGTATTCTCATTTGAGAATGAAAGGGAAGATTTTCGATTTGAGAGCGTTTGAAGAGCAAGACTTTTTTGACCTACCTTTTAATTTTTCCCTCATAAAAATGACTCAATCAAAATCTAATTTTGTAATCTACAAGAATGAGATGTTTGTTATGCTAAATATCTTTAGTTTAATCTATATCTATCTTGATTCTACCCTTTCTTCAAGTAGTTTTTTCTTTGGCAAATTGCTCGAGGCTTATGCCTTTTTCAGTCTTATCGTAGATGTTATGCTTGTCATACCTGTATTATTTTTGCTCTTAGCCTAAGTTTGGCAAGCTGCTGTAAGTTTTCGATAAACTCTTTAATGCTCTAAAAAATTCATGATTTCTACGAAAAAAATTTCTAAAAATTTATAAGATCTTATAAACTTTACATTATGAACCCTCCATTCAAAAATAGAAATTTTTGTTCTTGTATTATATTGAATAGTCGCATGGTAATAAATTTTGATCAACTTATTTCCTCGTTCCGACCTTCCAGTAAACAAGGACTTTTTAAAGTCCCTACAATACCAAATAATGGATATGACCAAAAATACCAAAAATTTTTGGTAATGAAGGAATCAGAATCTTGCTTTTCTTATTATTGTTACATTACAAAAACAAAAAATTAGTAAAAATTACCTTTTTCAAGAAAAGACTTAATTTTCTTTTTTGTTTCTTTTTGGGGCACTATGTCAACGTAGTGTATGTGATAAAATATAGGCAATCTATTTCCCTTTTCAAAAAAAAAAATAGGAGACTGTGTAATGCTTACTCACAAACTCTTTGTTTATACAGTAGTCATATTTTTTGTTTCACTCTTCATCTTTGGATTCTTGTCCAATGATCCGGTCCGTAATCCTGGACGTGAGGAATAAAAAAAAGAATTTTAAAGTCTAAAGCGATCGAGGGGAGTGGAGAGAGAGGGATTCGAACCCTCGGTGAAAATAACTCGTACAACGGATTAGCAATCTATCACTTTATTCCACTCAGCCATCTCTCCAAATTCAAATTGCAAATTTTTTATGTGGTGTGATAGGCGTAGTAAAAAAATTAAATTAAAAAACCTTACTTCCTTGATTTTCAATTTGTAAGAAAAGTCCATTCCCCTGGCCATTACTTATCCAAGCCAGGTTATTACATTACTTCTGATGAATCAATCATTTCATAGATCAAATGATTTCATTTTTCTTTTTATTATATCAATTAAAAGATACTTAAGTTATTGAAGTAACAATAAAGACAATTTTTATCTCCATTCCAAGTGTAATTTCTTAGTATTAGTAATATAATACTATAGAAAATACTATAAAATATACGATAAAATATGAAAATGAAAGAATATTCAAATTAATAATTTTTTTATCAGTATTTATTAATTAGTATTAAGTAGTATTTTTAATTAAGTAGTATTTTGAATTTTGAGTATTTTTTCACCATTCAGTTAATTGTTTAACTGGAAAAAAGCACATATAGATATTAAATAATATAATATAAAAAATGAAACACACATATGTTATAACATATATAACATAACTCTTTTATTTGTTCAAGAGACATTGTACATTTAAGATCCATTCAATCCGAATTCAAATTCAAAAATAGGTCAGTTGAAGGGAAAGTAAAAAAATAAGGAATTCGTCGTGGTTATAGCCCAACTTCAATAATTGCTTCAATTTTCGACTGTTAGTAATGACTTATAACAAGTGAAAAATGAGATTTTTTGCTTTATTCTAACTTTATTATAATTTGGTTATTTTAAAAAAACTTTCTGTACTTCAACTTCAAGTACCCCTGGTCAGGGAGGATGAAGTGTCAACGCTCATGTTTTAATCAGTCTGATGCTATTAAGATTAAGACAGCATCTCATTCCTTTGTTCGACAAAAGGTATATTCATATATAATAATGAATATGAAGCGGGTATAGTTGAGTGGTAAAAGTGTGATTCGTTCAATTAATAACTTAAAAAGTTAAGAGGTCTTTTGGGGTTTTCATATTCCAGTCAAAAAAACATTATTTCCTAAAAAGAGTTTAACCATTTTCCCTTTAATATCATATTTGAGGGAAAATAGAAATTCTCACCATTTGTATCCAATGTCAGTTGAAATTGAATAAAAGGTTATAGTGTCACAAAGCATAATAAAAAAAATTGGATCAAATTTTCCGATTGATAAATATAAGTAAAGGATCTATGGATGAAGAGAAAAAACAAAAGTGCATTTCCAATCGTAACTAGATCTTAAATTTTTGTCTTATATAAGCTGAGATTAAAGCTAAATAGATAGAAAATGGTAGTTTTGGTTTACTAGAACAATCAGCATATTATTTTAGCTCGGTGGAAACTAAATAAAATTCTTTTCCTCGGGATCCCTCAAGTGCAAATAGGGAACGAAGTAACTAGATTAGACGGATTTGGTATAATAGAAATCCCCCTACTCTAGAGGGATCATCTAGAAAATCAGTGGCTTTGGGTGACTTTAATAAGAAAAGCTGACATAGATGTTATGGATCTAATTTTTGTTTCTAGGAATACATTAATTTCCCATAAGGGAGCCGAATGAAACAAAATTTTCATACAGATTTTTTTACTATGTATAAAATATATCCTTACTTATTCTATCTTTCAACTCCTATAAAATAAAGTTGTAAGTTTTTTTGACAACTTTTTTTTTATTACCATCTCCAAACATTGATAGATCTATACATCTATATAAAAAATTTGTATTGTTCTCTTGATTATAATATGTATTGTATGCTGACCCGCTTCAATTAATTTGAAGAGGTATAAATATCTTTTCAATCGATTAGTTCTGTGTCAGGAACTAGATTTGAACTGGTGACATGGGGATTTTCAGTCCTCTGCTCTTCCAACTGAGTTATCCCAACAATTCAGGAGCCAAATTTGAACCGATGACACAAGGATTTTCAAGCCTCTACTCTGCACAACTGAGCCATTCCCTAATTTTTCCAATTTTCAAAAAGAAGACCTTCTTTGTGAATGTAAGGAAAATGAGACAGGCCGTAAATAATTAACTTTGGGTCTATTTGTGAAAGGGTAAAATGAATAAGAAAGATATTTAATTTTCTTTGTTTTCTATGAACCACTTATGAAAAAAAGGAGAATTACAGTAAAAACCAGAACAATTACATAAGTTTAAAATTCTAATTGTGATTAATAATTAGTTTTATCATTTTTCCCACCTAAAGAAAAATAAAACATAGATATCCTCTATATCGTTATAATTTTCTGAAAGGTAACTATCTCAGTCTCATATATGAAATTTATATAGAATCTATGAAAAAGTCTTTCTTCTATAGGAAAAAAGAACTTATTATCTTTGGGAACTGATGCTACACCGCTGCTCAATACTTTAGTGGATCGACTCAATTACATAAGTTCATTCCGAATTTTATATATCATTTCATGACATAAGTAAGCAGTTTTTAACTGTATCGACCCAAAAGCGCGCTAATTGATCTTTACGATGCCTTTTATTATTAGTTTTATTCTTCATCCATAGAATGTAGTATGTAGGCTTTATCTATTTATTTCCTATTTTGTTATCATGAGGTTTATTTCCTTGCTATAGTTGGTAACAATCGTTGCTTTGAACGATGCATATGTAGAAAGCCTTTTTTTAGTATTGACTAGTTAATTTTATCTTTATTCTTTCTTTCTATAGTGGATATAGTCGCACGTAATGACAGTTCACGGCCATATTATTAAAAGCTTGTAGTAAGAATGGGTTTGGTTCCAATGCCCGAAAATAGTATTCCAATGCCTTTGTTTGCTCCCCGTTGCTTGTGTGTATAAGGCATATATTATAAAGTATATAACTTCGATCATTGGGATCAATTTTTGATCCTGTAGCTTCATAATAATTTTGTAAAGCTTCCACATAATTTTCGTCGGATTAAGACAACATCCGTTATGGTCATTCATTTATTTTATTCAAAAAATTTCCAATCCAGAACCGTACGTGAGATTTTCATCTCATACGGCTCCTCTCTTTTGTGCATAGTATTAAGGGGAATTAGTCATGGAATCTAAATTTCACTATTCTCATTATGAACTGACAGGAGCTGGTGATTTTACAAGAAATATGTAGCTATCCTTCCCGCAAGAGGCTTTTTTAAGATCTATTATATTAGTACTAGATAGAAATGGTAACTTTAACGATTACTTTGTCCTCAACGCTTACTATTTCTAGGAATTTGTCACTTCAATTATCTTTGATGGTTATATGAGTATCCAAAGTACGATCGAGATGGATGTTTTTTGTCCCAACCATTCTTGTTATCCCCGATACCAATAAGAAAAAATGTAATTTTTACCAAAGTTTTTGTGTTGTTGATTACCAGTGTAGTGCTTCTTCCCCTATGCTGCCTATTAGTACTAGTGGAGTAGGATTAACTTGCAATACAGAACCTATATGTATATTCGTTTAATACTAAGGCTGGATCAATCGAGGATACATGATAGAAGAATTTTTACCAAAGTTTTTATCTAAGACTTCGTTGAGGGCTAAAAAATAAGAACGAAAAATCAAATCACACCATCACTATAATAGGTAAATGATTTTTTCTCTCTCAAAGTTATCAGAATTATTTGTAATAAAATATTAGCTACAATTGAGGAGGTCTTATCAATAAAATTTCCATTTATTCCAGATCTAGGCATAATTAGTAATCCATTCTATAATTCTTCTCATTACCCTCTCGGGGAAAATGATCCCACAAAAAGGAATTGTAGAGTACAAAATAACATAAAAACAGAAAAATTGTTGTGTACCTTCTGTTTAAATTTTACTCTTTTTTGACAAAGAAAGATGGGTTTGAATTAGATCGAATTTTATAAAATATAAATTTCGTAGTATAAAAATGCACGAAACTATTACTATTTCATCTAAGTTAGATAACCAAGGACTTTATTTTACTATGGATTCTTATAATTTGAATCTAATAACTCAATAAATTTAGATTTGGTTATGACCCAAAAAGGAAAAGGATGACTAATGATTATACAACTGAATGAAATGTCATAGAAAATTCATGGTATGATTCATAAATTTATATTAGGTTGGATGGATGATAAGAGAGGTTGTTTATAAATATGGAATTGGAAAAGATTTTTTTTTCCTATGGACTCACTATTCACTCGGTTTCTGGACAATAATAGGATTACATAGGAAAGGTGGCCGAGTGGTTGAAGGCGTAGCACTGGAACTGCTATTAGGCCTTTTGTTTACCGAGGGTTCGAATCCCTCTCTTTCCGCTTCTGTTAATTCACCATCGTTCCCAACTACAATATATCAAATCAAATAAAAACGAATATCGTTATAGAATTCCAACAACTTTATTTGATATAAAATTATGATTCCTAATTCTATGGTATGGATACGTAAAAAAAAATCTTGTGGAAAGAGCAAAAAAAAACTATTGCGTACCGATTTGTAATACGTGAATAACAAAATACAGATTAAGGCCCTTAGAACTATTTCCTTTATCGAAAAAGTGATAGAATTGTCTAAACTCCTTTTCCTGTTATGTTCGTAAGGTTCAAGTCTGACTAGAATAATATTCAACGACTAACAACTCATTTATTTTTAAACCGATCCGTTTATTATCTATTAGTTGATTTACTAAGCCTTTATATTGGAATTAGTCAGTAGTCAAATGGTTTGGCACTCCTTCCTGAGGAGATGAAGCAATATAATTTTGAATCAGAGCTTTTGATCTTTGTTTATCCTTCGTAGTAATAATATCTCGGGGTTTTCAACGATAACTTAGTATATCCACTTTATGACCATTAACTAAAATATGTCTAAGGTTTACTAATTTCATGGCTTCGAGAATGTTCGGAGCCATACTCGATCGAAAAAGGATATTATCCAACCGAATCTCAAGTAGTTGTAGTAAAACCTGGTCCGTTGACCCTTTTGCTTTTCCATCTATATTCACATATCCAAGTAATTGTCGCTCTGTCAGACCATAATGAAAATGCAATTTATGTTTTTCTTCTAAGCGAATACGATATTGCGATTTTTCCTGGAACGGAATGGATTTTAAGATCACTTTCAGATCTAGGTCTTTTATAGTTAATCTCGGTAAAGCCCCCAAACAGCGTTTTTTTGAAACGAGGTCCTCGGTAATGAGACATAAATTAAAGACTCCTTTTTATTTTATGGAAATTTCATTCATTTTATAGAGGAAATCAAAATTAAGACTGAACTAAAGAATAAACAAATGTGATGCTCTAACCAAGGACCTCAATTATGGAAAAATCGATGCATAAAAAAGCCGGCTATTAGACTCCAACCGATGACCATCGCATTACAAATGTGGTGCTCTAACCTCTGAGCTAAGCAGGCTCACATAATAGAAATAATGCATAGTAATTCAAGAGCCTACAAGATCCCTGCTATTAGATGTAAAGTTCGTATGAACTATATATATATTTAATATAAACTATTTAATATAAACTATATATTGTATGTTCTATTTCATAATTCTATCCATAACATAATATAACTAATAAAAAATATAAAATTAATATGCAAATTGATATTAGTAATATATTTAATAAATAAATAGAATTATATGACTAAATAGAATTCTATTCTAATAATGTAACAAATCTAATAATGTAATAGAAATAAAATATCTGACTAATTTCAATTTTATTATTATACATAATAATTATTGATGATATACATTTACATTGCTATTATTTTTATATTTAGCATATTCTGAATTTACATTATTAATCTTAATTTAATATATATATATATATATTTAATATATATTTTTTATACTCCATTCTATAATAAACTATAATAAATTCGAAATATAAAAAAGATTTTTTTTAATAATTTACAATAATAAGATATTGAAAATACCAAAAATTGGAATTCCTTTTTTAGATTTGAGAATAGTTATAACAAATAAGATTAATTATATTCATATTATGGCGGATCGGTCCTAAGAAGAGTATAAAATAAGGATAAAGATACAACAATAAAACTTATAATTAGACATTCCTCTGATTTCGTTCGAAAAAGGATGAAGATAGGACAAAAAACAATAAAAAAGAATATCGACCCTTCTAGTACTACAAAGCACACTTTAAAAATAAAAGGTGAGGGGGATGTATGTATATGTGGTATATACCTCTCTATATTGAATTGTGGATACATCAATGATAGAATCATTTCTGATTGAAACAGAGATGATTCATACAATAGAGGTGGAACGAGAGGGGGTAAGTAAAAAAATAAAATTGGCATACATATTTTTTTTTATAGGAATCATTATATAATGAACTCAATGGTTCCAAGATAAATGAAAAAGTTGGGTAAAATTACAACTGGATCCATGTCTAAAAGTCGAGAAGGGGATATGGCGAAATTGGTAGACGCTACAGACTTGATTGGATTAAGCCTTAGTATGGAAACCTGCTAAGTGAAAACTTCCAAATTCAGAGAAACCCAGGAACAAAAAATGGGCAATCTTGAGCATAATCTTTATTTTTTGGAAAACAAGGGTTAAAAAAAGTGAATAAAAATCGGTAGGTGCAGAGACTCAATGGAAGCTGTTCTAACGAATGAAGTTAACTATGTTGCATTGGCAACTCAAATTCTTCTGTAACAAAAAATGATTAATCGGACGAGAATAAAGAGAGAGTCCCATTTTACATGTCAATATCGACAACAATGAAAATTACAATAAGAGGAAAATCCGTCGACTTTAGAAATCATGAGGGTTCAAGTCCCACTATCCGCAGTAAAAAGCCTGTTTTATGTCTTTACTATAATTCTCCTTTTTTTATAAATGGTTCAAAGAAAACAAAGAAAATTCAATATCTTCCTTATTTATTTTACACTTTCACAAATAGACCTAAAGTGAATTATTCACGGCCCGTCTCATTTTCCTTACATTCACAAAGAAAGTCTTCTTTTTAAAAATCGAAAAAATTAGGGAATAGCTCAGTTGTGTAGAGTAGAGGCTTAAAAATCCTTGTGTCACCGGTTCAAATTTGGCTCCTGAATTGTGGGGATAACTTAGTTGGTGGACTGAAAATCCTCGTGTCACGAGTTCAAATCTGGCTCCTGACACATAACTAATCGATTGAAAAAATATTTATACCTCTTCAAATTAATTGAAGCAGGTCAGCATGCAATACATATTAATAATATATAGCGCAATACATATTTCTTATATAGATGTATAGATCTATCTATGTTTGGAGATGGTAATAAAAAAATAAGTTGTCTAAAAAACTTCCAAGTCTATTTTATAGGAGTTGAAGGATAGAAAAAGTAAGGATATATTTCATACACGGTAAAAAAAATATGTTCCTTTTACATTTCGTATTTTCTTTCCTATTTATTCTATTTCTTCATTCTTGTTTATGCTACTTCCAAGGGTTCATCTAAGTGACATGCGTGATACAAAGTTCATAGTGCAGAACTTTATTGATTTATCTATTATATTTTTTCTACCCAAATGAAATTCATAATATCTTCAAAATTGGGTAATACCAATGAAGTCTTTTTTAGCTTAGTCTTAATACAAATTAGAATACTGTTATTCTCTTTCATCTAGAAAAAAATGAAAAATATTCCTTTACTTAAATAAAAAATATCTGGAGTCGTGTCATATAAGTGTTCCTTTCTTATCATTCAATGAGAATCTTGTATTTCATAAAAATTGGGGGCAATATAGTCCCTACATAAGGGCCAGCCTATCCAACTTTCAGGCATCAAGATACGTTTAAGACATGGATGATTATTATAAGAGATTCCCAACATATCATAAGATTGTCGTTCTTGAAAATCGGCACTTCTCCAAATCCAAAAAAACAGACGGGATTCTAGGACTACTTCTTTGGGCAAATACTTTTATGCATACCTCTTCCAACTTATCTATACCATACCGTATTTTTGTAAGATGATACACACTAGCTAAAAATCTGTCAGTTGCTACATCATAGGCACACTGGGAGAGTAAATAATGTAACCATATACATATGAAATGGCAGTAATGGATTCCCAATCCTTGGGTTTTATTTGTAGAATCTCTATTCCTAGGCAATCGAAACCCAAATATCTATGAATTAGTTCATGCTTGACTAGCCAATCTGATAAACGAACCCCCATCTTCCCGATTTCTCCCACATCTGTATTTGTATGAGTACTTTTGGCACTGGTCCTTATTAAGTTTCAAAATTCATGAAAAGTCCTTCACTAAATTTCAGTGTAAATTAGGTCCCTTTTTTTTATTCACGATTATTGCAGAGCATCATGCAACTTTTCATAAAAGTTGCTGACATTTGCGCAACATTTCTGTACACTGTGAACATAGTGTATGAAAGTTGGTCAAATATCAGCGCTTATATATAAAAGTTGCTGACATTTCAGCACATTTATGTACACCGTGAACACGGTTTATGAAAGTTGCTGAAATATCAGCACTTATTTATAATAGTTGCTGACATTTCAGCAATAATTTTCTTCGTTTCCAGGAAACAGGGACCGGATTTACAATGAAACTTTGATAGGGGAATTTGCTGAAATATCAACACTTATTTATAAAAGTTGCTGACATTTCAGCAATAATTTTTTTCGTTTCTAGAAAATAGGGACCCGATTTACAATGAAACTTTGACAGGGACCTGCTTTACAATACGAAAGTATGATAGGTATGCCTCCCTAATTCCCACTATTTAAAATTTCCAATGAAATTTTGAAAGATTGACTTGACCCGCTCTTTCTTATTTTCCACAAAGGAACCTTGCCTAATTCACTTTCCTGTTAAGATACTAAATTTTTGGATTTGAAAAATACTTCAGAGATACTTTCTGAAGTAGATGGGATTGATAGAGTAATCCTTGATCGTAATTTCCATTATGAGTACCGCGTCGAACATAAAACTTGTGATTAGTAATAAAACATCTTTTTTCCTGTTGGGACAAATTTCTATCTTCAAAGATTTCTCGGGATATCTTCTTACGAAGTTTTGTTATTTCATCTATAACTGCTTCTGTTTTAGGCGGGCAGCCCTACAAATAGACACCACGAAAATTAACTTATCGACCCCTCGAACAGTACTATAAGAATCAGCACTGAACATTCCTCCTGTAATAGTCCAAGCACCCTTAGAAATGAAATATTTTGGTCGGGCATTTGTTCATATAGTCGTACTAAAGACGGAGCCATTTTCATTGTTACTGTACCGGCTGTTAAAATTAGGCTGCTATCCTAGGGCTCGATCTTGGTACTAATCCATAACGATTGAAGTCGAATCGCGAGCCTATTAATGAAGCAAATTCAATGAAACAACAACTGGTACCATAGAGAAGAGGCCATAAACTGGAGAGCCTTGCCCAATTCGAAAGTTCGTTCAGTGTAGTTGAAATAAGGAATTCGGGGTTGTTTGGTCAAGTAACGGAAAATCAATCAAACTCAAAACTGTCTCAATATAACCTTTTCCTTCCTTTTTCTTTTATTGTTGTCTGAATATGTAGTTAAGGCCATTCTAATTCTCCTTTTGGCCATGCATAAACTAAACCAACAATTGGGATACACACGAAAATGAAAGCTTCTATAAAACAGATAAACCCAAAACATCAAAACTCGTCGCCCATGGATAAAGAAAGACCGTTTCAACGTCAAAAACAACAAAAACCAGTGCAAACATATAATAGCGGATTCATAATTGTAACCAAGCGTCTCCCATGGGTTCTGTGCCTGATTCACAACCAGAGAGCTTTTTTGGTCCTTCACTAATTGGGGCCAAAACTCCAGAAATTACAAATGCCAAAATAGGAATAGTACTCGATATTGTTAGAAATGCCCATAAAATATTATATTCGTGAAGCAGAAACATAAATGGACTCATATTTAATGTGGAATAGGTTGAATTATTCGATTTGAATTTCAATTGTAAATTCATCCAGAACTTCTTAAAGGAAAAGGGAATTTTTTTTGATCAAATAAAACTACTTAGTTTAGAGTTTGTTTGCCATGATTCAGGCCATATTAAAGATTCATACAATGGAACCCCACATACCCTTTTTTTGATTCCATTTAGATATGGTATCGATATAGGATGTTCCCACCCATAGAAAACTCTCTTACTTTATCTCGGTTTCTCATTTGAAAAAGTAATTAAATTAAATACAAAAAATAGCATAATTGGAATACTAATAAATAAGCCTAATTATAGCGTAAGAAATCGTATTACTATAACTATATTTTTCTAATTCATTTTATATTATAAAAATACAAATATAAAATACATTAATTTAATTCTTAATCCATTCCCACCTTTTTTTCATTTTCATTGAAAAAAAATGGAATGTGTTAGGGGTATGCAGACTCGAACCGTAGACCTTCTCGGTAAAACAGATCAAACTAATTATTATAGAAATGATGCGAACTGTTTCAAAGACCCAACATGCATTTTCTTGCATCGGGCTCTTTCATCAACTGATTGATATAACTATCAGTTAGTCCACCATATTTTTTCTTTTTTATACGAAGATAATAAGATGGTTCCATGTTTTATGTGATTCATGATTTGTATTCTGATCTAGGAATAATACCAAAGTGTTCCAAAGTGGGGTTACCTTGACTTAGGTCTGCCTCTGGCCTAGATAACCTAAGTTAAATGGAAACTCTATCGCCCACCACAAGAGTCAAATATGAGACTTCATAAACCTTAAAGTTCATAAGATAAAAAGCGGTTCTTTTGAGTCCCTTATACTCGTTATGCCAAGCATTGAATGGACTGGTATTTGCCTTATCAATTAGCAAATCAATGGCGGGTTCTATTTCATTTGGCACCTGAATTCGCACTTGAACCGGACCAAATCATATATTTGTCAGGCTATTGTTCTCTTGTTCCTTCGAATCTATGAGTAAGACATCGATTTCACAATAAGATCAATTATGTTCATTGCATAATAGGCCCCTTTAAAAAGCATTGGCGCATGTGTAAACGAGGTGCTCTACCTAACTTAGCTATAGCCCTCGTCATAGAAATATTAACATATAGAGAATTTCCTGTCAAGATTTGATCCCACTTGAGATTTCTTTAATCTGTTTATTGTTAATGGATTGGTATTGCGTAGAAAAAATATTCCACATATAATCCCTGAGGCAATGGGTCCTTTGTGATGATGAATAACCTACTTAACTCAGTGGTTAGAGCATTTCTTTCATACGACGGAAGTCATTGGTTCAAATCCAGTAGTAGGTAGAACTTATTAGATACCATCAACTCTGGTATCTAATAAGTTTTTCTAGCCATCTACTTTTTTGTTGTATCATCTAGAATTGATTGTACTCAACTGGCAGTGTAGCAACCCGATATTCAGCCATTCGTATCCATTGTAAGTGCATAGGTAGACACACACGCCGGACTTGAATTGCTCAAAATACCGCATTGTAAATAAATTTGGAGCAAATGAAATACAATCACAAAATCTCAGACATGGAAATATTAGAATAACCCGCAGCGGAATATAAAATACATAGTAGTTCATGAAGCTACTACGGCAGAGTCTCAAACCAAATACATAATACAGTCTGAAAACAACATAATAGAAATCCCAAATACATAGGAGTTCACTAATACATGACATAAACTAGAACCGCTGAAATAGAAAGTAGATATAAATGTAGATAAGAAGAAATTCCAGCAAAGTCCAGCTCCAGAAAGAGAATCCAGCGTAAAGTAAAACACAAAACACTCGAGTCAGGACAATATATACTTATATAATGTAAACCAACTCAAGTGGAGTATAGTAGTAATGCACAATAACTTATAGGATGCTTGGGATCGCCCATCCCTTAAGAATCGGTTAAACAATAAATTAAATACATCCCGTGGTTAAGATTTCAAAATGGTATTTTATACTTCAAAATCAAATATCATTTCAAAATTTAATATCATTCAAAATCCATTTCAACATATCAAAATATCATATCTTCCAAACCACATTCATTTTTATTTAATTAAAATACCATTACAAAATACATTTCAAAATAGTTTATATTTCAAAACAAATTACTTCATTTTAAATCATAAAATGAAGTTATTATATTTAATAATTAAATTATTAAATTTCCTAAATTTTAGTCTTTAAAAATTCATTTATTCACTTAATTTGTTAAAACAGATGAAAATTCCACTTTCGCAACATTTAGAAATTGCTACAAAAAGTTACATTCAAAACAGTTCAATTTAACGAAAGATAGCATTTAAAAATGCTGTAATAGGGTTACATTAGTTTCAAATAAGGCTTAGTTAAATTCAACAATTATAACATTTACAAAAATGCTATAATAGCCTTTAATTAAACTTAGCCATTTGGTTTATTATTATCAACTACAGCATTTACAAATGCCGTATTATCATTTACATTAGAATTAATAACATTTCAGAAATGCAGTCAATTAACTTCAAATATACAGTAAATTTCACAAACAATTATATTTTTATTTAAATCATTTTTAACTTATAAAATCATGTAATTTCACTTTTAAAACAATCATTCAAATACCCTTATATTCATGAATTTATAAAGTTAAATCTCCATTCAAAAATCAAAATTTAATAATAATACACTTATTAAATTCCAACATTAAATTTTAAATTCATTGAATTAAATTTAACTTAACACTTAAGTTTAAAATTTTCAAATATAACTTAATTTCATTTTTATTTACTTAAATTTAAATTCACTTTTACGCCAAATTCACATCATCACATCTTTGGCACAAATAGTTTTGGCCAGAGGTTATGGGTCATGGCCAGTGGCGCCTGGAGGTGCTGGGTGGTGTGGAAGTGGGTGGAGGTCAGGCAGAGGTGGTGGTGGTGGAGGCGGCGGTGGCTAGAGGTTGGTTAAAGTGGTGGTGCAAAATATATGCTAGGCTTGTAGGAAGTGATGGGTTTTTGGTGGATTTTTGTGTAGATCATGGCCTGAAGTGGAAGGGTTGTAGGATGTGTGATGGCCAGAGGAAGTGGGTGGTGGAGGCCACCATGGTGTTGGAGGAGATAGGCCAAGCCAAATAGAGATGAAGAAAGCAAGTGCAAAACCATGAAAACAAGATGAAAACATGAAAAACTAAAGGATTTTTTTACCAAACTTTTTGCAAGAGATGGTGGCCGTGATTTTTTTGGAATGAGAAGCTTTGTTCTGATGCATAAAAATGAAAAAAAATGCAGCTGAAACAATGAGAAAGTTGGCCAAAAGAATAAAGATGTAAGTTTAGAAAATGAAAAGGCGGAAGATAAAAGGACTTTAAAAGATTAAGAGTTTAAACCTTTCAAATTACCTTTAATTTATTTATATAAGTTTATATTACTGAAAATAATAATAATTTCAGTCACAAATTCGAAAATATAACAAAATATAAAATATATACAAATATTTATTAATTATATAAGGTAAAAACAAGAAAATAGCACAAAATTGCAAACTAGTCTAGAAAAATGGAAAATAAACCGAATAAACTTTGGAAAATTTATACGGACTTGTAAAAAATTTATAACAAAGATAATAACATAAAATAAAAATTAACTCACAAAAAAATATATATAAATTTTAATTAAATATATTTTAAATGAAGAAAATAGCAGAAAAAATAGAAAACATCCTTTGAAAATAGAAAATAAATGCAATAAATTTTGGAAAAGTTCTATTATCACTTCAGAAATATTAAAAGACAAAAATATACCTAAAATAACATAATGACACATTTTAAAATAAATATGACAAAGAAAATATAATTTATATAATTTAAAATAGACGAAATTGCTAAATAAAACAAATTGCACTCAATAGTGAAATATACATAACTTTCACAATTTAAATCCGTTTTCAAAGAAACGAAAAGCAGTATTCAAGTTATTAAATTTATTTTCATAATAAAATATTAAGAGTTTAAATATTTAAATTTTAAATTTAAAAGTCAAAGTTTACCAGTTTTACCAGAAATTCCACTTTTTAGTAAAATATTCAATTTATACCAGTTGGAATTATGATTCACATAATGTTAACGTTTAAAATCGAATGCTAACACCCCGGTGTATTTTGAGATTGAATGAAAGCACCACCCGTGAACACTGGAACTAAAAACAAGTAGAAAAGTCATAGAGAAAGCAGAAAAGACAACAGTTTTTATAGTGGTTCGGCTTCAGGTAAGCCTACGTCCACTTTAATCCTCTTTATTACTGAATCAATTACAACTTTACAACAGTCTTCAGTTACAATACTGATGAGACAAACAACTAGAACCTCGATGCAGAAGAACTCTTTGAATCCATGTTGATTGCGTTAGGTTTCCTCCTGAAGTTTGTTGAGATGCCTTTCGTATTTGAAGTGTCGAGTGAGTCGAGAATTCAGCAGAGTATCGGCGCTTAAAGAGATCGGCCAAAAAGTGCCTTGAAAGTTGGAGATGGCAACGTATTTATAGAGGATTCTGAGTAGGAAACATTACCAAGTCCTAACTCGTAACCGGTCTAAGTTGTGTCATGGACGACTCAAACTAAGTCGTGGGTCGGTCGCGACTTAAATCCTAGGTCGAGACTCCGGAAAGGCATTCTTGCTGAACTCTACAAGTCTTGAACCGTGTACGAGTTAAGAGGCTGCGTGTTAAGTAGCTGCATCGGACTTGCCTTCCTTTGCTTGAATCGTGAACGACCTAGCATAGGTCGTAAGTCGGTCGCGACTCAAGTGTAGTTCGTGATCTTGTCCCTGTCCTGAGCAGTTAGGGCGGCAACCTCCTTGGATAGTAAGATCGGTAACCCACCTAAGCCTTAGGTCGGTCCCCCCTCAAATCTTAGGTCGGCATTCCTGTTAAGTCGGCAACCTTTAAGGCATTAGGCCGGTACCCATGTTAGGTCGGTAGCTATCTTAGGTCGGTATCCTTTGAGGATTAAGTCGGCATTCCTGTTTTAGGCAGTTAGGTCGGCAACCTTTTGGGTCGGTAACTGTTAAGACTTAAGTCGGTAACTGTTTTAGGTTGCTGAGTCATGGCCGAGGTGGAGTTAACACTTGTCCCTCGAAGTATACGCCTATTGGTTTGGTCGTGTGCTTCGATATCCTTTAACCCGTCCCCCTTTAGGTCGGTAGGTCATACGCGACCTAACAGTTAGATCGTATATGCCGCTTCAGGTCCCTCCGCTGCAAGGTATAAGTCTCACATCTTCTTCTTCTTTTTCATTACTTACTCTCTTGCTTGATTCTACCATTAAAAAATTTCCCGAGCTCCAAAAGGCGATTTCATTCCAATCAATCACCGATAATCTTTACTACTCATTGCGTAAGTGATCTTGAATTCTAAACCAACTACGACTATTGCTAAGACACGAATTTTCACTTCCTGCTCCCAATTCACCTCCGCATGTCTTACCTAGATTTTGTGATCGGTTCCAATCACCGTTGGCCACGTTGCCGTTGCGATTCTCAAGATTGTAGCATCGCGCTTGATTTATGGCGGCTTCATGATGGTTCGGATTGGTGTTTGATAAGCAGATGGGGTGAATGGATAATAGGCTTGGTTGAGGGATGATGGATTGATGTTATTTAGGCGATAACGGGTATTGGGTTGGAGTGGAGTCAACTGGTTGAGGGGATGACTTGAAATTCTCACGGCTTAGTTAGTTTTTGAATCTACCGACTTAGGAATTTCTTGCAATCTCGGCTGCACACGACTTAGCTTTTATGTCGTATTAATTTCCTGACGACTTAGGACTTAGGCTGTACGAGCGACTCAACCCTTTGGATTCTTAACTCAACCTACCTTTTGGCCGACCTAATTTGATACAATCTAAACCTTAGTTCGTGGCCGAACTAGAACTCGGGGAAATTTGCCGACCTAATCCTTAAATCGCGGCCGAACTAGCACTTGGGGAATCTTGCACCACTTTTTGAACCCGAGCCTTTCTCCTTACCACTCCACACGACCTAAAGAACCACGGATTTAAGGAATGAGAGACTTAATCTTAACTCGCGAGAGATTCCTTGGGTCGTAGCCGAGTTAACACTTGGATGCCCAACTCGAATTCCCACTTAAAAACATAATTCTAACTTGAATACTCAACTTGATCTGCTGGACTGAATTGCCTAAATCCTACATTGTTTTAACTTTGTTGCCTTATTTCACAGATCACATTAACTTATAGGCTAACAACCTGCTGAAAAAAACAATCACAAAAAACCAAGGCGAATATACTGCCATTGACTGCCTACATCAAAAGACAGATTAGTCGTCATAGAGTAATCAACTTAAACACACTGTATGAAATGTTGTGAACCAATCAACTAAAGTGAAATATCAATGCAAAGCATCACTGTCTTGAACTGATTTGTTTGCATCTACATTTCACTTTCATATTTAAAACAACAAACCCTGGACTTTATAACTGACAAATGCTTGCTAGTTTTTATTCCAGTTATATTCGCTTATTGCTTTGTTGATTTTACACAACACTTCACACATTTTAGGAAATGTGCACCTTCATGTTTGAATATCTAGTTGTTTGTGTAGAATGACTTCCCTCCAAGAAGAAGAAGTGGTAGCTCAAGCGGGAGAGACCTTTCAGACAGCTGTTCCTATAGAGAATCCTCCAGAGAGAACTTCGACTATCCTAACTTCGAGAGCGTTTATTCAGCTACGTACTCAATTTGGTTTTGCTGAAAATGATGCCCAACTTCCCGGGTCAAATGATACGTCCGACAGTCCTCCCCCTGGTTTTGTCGCAGTCAATCGTCAAATGTGCCTAAGCGGGGCGATTCCTCCCTTTAATGACTTCCTTCGAACCCTTCTCCTTCGGTTGACAATCTCTCCATTCCAACTTCATCCTAATGGCTACGCCATCTTGATGGGGTTGTGTGTATTGTTTAGGAGAACTCTTGATCGTTTGCCAAGTTTTGAAGAAATTCGCTACTTATGCTCGTTTGCAAAGAGTAAAGACCATCCTTCCCTTATTATTGTGAGAAGCGCTAGAAACCGCAAGCTTATTTCTGATCTTACCGAAAGTGTTCATGGATTTTTGAACCAGTTTTTCTTTGCTCGCTGCCTCCCAGCGTTTTATGCCATCTGGAGAGTAGGAAGTAAGATTACCTGTTTCGATTTTCTCCATTTTCCAAACTTTTCGAGATCCGAATTACTGATTGCTAATTTCGTTCTTTGTTCTTTTCAACACTTCCTCTCCCCTCTAGAGATCCAAGCCACAAGCAAGTTTTTGAAAGATTAAGTGCTGTGACTGCTAGAGAGAGAAGTATAAAGTTTTTGTTGAGGGACGAATTTTTGCATCAGTATGGACTTTTACACGCTTCTCGTTCTATACACCCCCATGAGGTTCCAGACTCCCCACCTAAAGCATTAGATGCCCCAGTTTCCACTGACGAACCCATACCAAAAGAACCAGCCTCCGAGGCTTCTCTGGTGAAGTGCTCTACTACTGTCGATGTTGTGGGGTCGTCTGGAAAATTCGCACTTGCCCCAGTCACTAAGGAAGAAGAGCCTCAGGGATCTTCCCAACATTCACAGAAGTCTGGTGAAGAAGTCGGGAAAACAAGCCCTGTCAAGCAGAGCGGGGACGACACTTTCGAAGGGTTGAGAGACCTCTTTGTCACCTCAAAGGAGCTCTTTAAAGACGGCCCTGTCACTACTAGGGTTTCTTCTTCAGTGGTGGAAGCGATTTCTTATTTGCAACAAGCTCCGTCGACCCAAGAGTTGACGTTAACTACTACCCCCATGATTACTCCGCAATCGAAGAGTGCTTCGTAGTTTGATGCGCATAGTTTTCACATCACACACACTTAGAATCTTTTGGCACTTTCATGCACCTAATTCTTTGTACTTTGAAGATTCTACAGTTACGCTTCTTTTCTCTGAAGACTTTTAAGACTTGTCTCTTTTTTTTTATTTCAAATTTCCCAATGAGGTGAAGTGGTTAATATTACGACGACATCAAGCAATATGGAAAGCGTGGTCAGTATGACTACAGACGCTATCTTCCCACTTATAGGGAAACTGATGTAGAGAGGGCTGCTCGAAAGGCTCAGGAGAGACGTTCTTATGAAGAACGCTATGGAAGAGGGGATGAGCGGTACGATTCTTCCCATAGAGAGGGTGATTCCCATAAGCGTAAATCCCATGATGACAGAGGGAAGAGCCACATGGCTGATGACCCAAGCAAACGGGCTAAAGTTAGTGAGCAATCTGTGCCTGCAATTTCTGAGAAGACCACTACTCCAATTCCTTCTCAATCTCCTGCCCCTTCCCGTACTGATATTCAGACAATCATCAATAGGCCTTCATATCAAGTTGGGCCAGGTCCAGCTACTCTCCAAAGTCGGTTTCCACAATGGTGCTTGAAGGGGGTTCGCTTCGATCTCGATTTAGTTCCAACTGACAAGCTGCCATGCTACGAAACCTCGATGCCGTCAGACTTGATATTGAAAGAATGTCGAGCTGGCAAAAGCTTGTTAACGAGCTTCAAAGGGTAAACCGTGCAAATCTCGAGGCCATGCTTACTATGGAAAATGACAAAGCTGAATGGCAGAAGGTTCTTGAGCAGCATGATACCGAGATGAGGATCATCACTACTTATAATGAAGAGCTTGAAGCGAAGGTCGAGAAGCTTAAAGAAGAGCTTCCACTTCTTCTACTTCCTACACTCAAAAAGAAGAAGTGCTTTAGAAACAAGTGAGAGATGCTCATGCCGGCCAAAGAGACGCCGAAGACAGTCTCGAAGTGCAAAAAAGAATCAATGAGGGCTATATTGCTGATATTGCAGAGCTTCGGAAGAAAACCGACTCTCAAGAGGCGGAGATCAAAATGCTTAAGCTTCAACTCTCCAAAGCTGAAAGAGAGCGTGATGAGGCCGTTGCCGGTAAAATTGCACCTGAAGAATCTCATGAGGCAACGAAGACCAGCATCAACTCGACATTATTTGACTTCTACCTGCATAGCGTCTTAGGGCGCGGTAGTCTCGCCTTTCTAGGTCTCAAATATGAAATTACTCTGGCTGAGGTGTGGGAGGCCGCACTTGATATGCTTGGTGCTAAAGGTGCTGGCTACGTCGAATCATCTCTTGAGGAGCATTACTTGGATGACGACGCTCGCGCCGCTCTCGTCAGGGGAAAAGAACAACTTGCGAAATTAAGAGCCGAAATGGCAGAAGGGGAAAGTTTAGGAAAAACTACTTCAACTGATCCAGTTCAGCATTCACCTTCGGTCGAAATCGACATTGTCGGCTCCAGTTCTCATTCTCCATCCCCGGTTAAAGTTACAACTGAAATCACAAGCACACAGGGTGGAGATGAAGGCGAAGTGAGCGCCGAAGCACAGGCTTATGAGGTTGATATCAGAAAGCCGACTTCTCCAGGTAACTCTACTGTTAATCTTGCCCAAGTAGACTGGTCATTTGCTTCTTATGAGTTTGATGAGCTTCTTGACTATTTCCTGAACCTCAATGAGCCTTTATCTCCTCTCTTTACTGACTTTAACTTCTTTTCTTCTATAGAGAAAGTGTCGAGCATCGTTCAGACTCTCCCTCCTCCAATTATTCTACCTCCGCCTCTCCAGGTCACTCCTCCATCCGCCTCTCAATCCGGGTTGCAAGAGGAGCAAATAGAGGCTCTCCGGGACTTAAATGATCCTAATGCTTCGCAGGAACACGGGGGAGAAGGGCTTGGAGAAGGCAATGTGTCCCCGGAGCGAACCATTTCTGATAACATAAAATTGTATGCTCTTGTTACTCCGGGAAGTGAGTCTTCTTCAAGGAGGAGGAGGAAGTGCGTCACTTCCAAGAAGAAAAGGAAAGACATTCTTGTTTCTAAAGAGGAAGCGAAGGTTGATCCGGCAGTAACCCTCTCTCCTTCATCCCCGATTCTCCCAAGCCGTCCTGAAAAGCTGCCTATTAGGTCAGGTGAAGGCTCTAAAGGTGGTGGCAAGAAGAAGTAACTGGCCCTGCTTCCCTTTATTTTTACTTTTTTCTTTTTACATGTACTGACCGGAGATTGTGCGGGTACCGACCTCAGCTTTTCTTTTTATTTTGAAACCTGTACCTGTACAAATTTTGACAGTATTGAATAAAATGATTCTTTTTGTTTGTACAAACTTCTATCTGTATTTGAGAATGCATTTACTATTCATTTTTGTACAAGCTTCTTTATATGATATTGCAGTGAGCTTGTGGTATGTTGTTCGAGCGTAATTTTTACCAATGTAGTTATACCATGTTGCCCCTATACCATAAGCTCGTTGAAATATTTTATACTTTGAGGGGACTTGTACTCTTATTTTCTGGAGAATAATTATTACATACTTGGAGGAATATTATTTTGTTCAAAATAGAGTACAGCTCCCTCCATATGAGTTTCTACGCTTCAACCTTCGAAGATATCACTTTTTCTTTTGTGCATACACACATTTTTACCAAGTGAATTCTCTTATGTGGTAAAGCGGGCCTCTGAAGGGCACTTTAACTTCTTTTTGAGGAAGAGTATTTTCCAGAATAGATGAACCATTCTTCCTTTGAGGGCTAAAGTGTACCTTTGAAGAGGGCTTCTTTTTTTTATTGCGCCTCGGTGAAGGGCTTTCTGATCTTTGCTTTGCATTTCTGATGAAATGCTTCTTTGAAAAGTTGTACCTCTGAGGAGAGCTTTTTCACGTTTCAACACTTGTAAGTTTTATTTCAATCTCGGTGAAACGTGTGCCTCCGAAGAGTTGTGCCTCCGAGGAGGGCTTTCCACGTTTCAACACTTGGAAGTTTTATTTCAATCTCGGTGAAACGTGTGCCTCCGAAGAGGTCTTTCTGTTTGATTGTGCCTCTGGGAAGAGGTCTTTTTGTTTGATTGCGCCTCTGGGAAGAGGTCTTTTTGTTTCTGCCTCTGGGAAGAGGTCTTTTTGTTTCTGCCTCTTGGGAGAGGCTTTTATTTTTTCCCTGTTCGCTGGGAAGCGGGCCTCCGAAGAGGGCTATTCACATTTCGACTCACGGGAGTGTATCACCGATCACGGAGAAACGTGTGCCTTTGAGTAGGGTTTTTTCCTGGAAGTTTGGAGTTTCTTTCTCTCAGTTGGACGGATTCACGGGAGTGTATCACCGATCAGTCCGCAACTTTATGTCGAGAAAGAACTCTCTTTTTCTGGTTAGGCCCGCTCGAGGTCTTTTAGCATTTCAACTGTGGTGAAATGGGCCTCCGAAGAGGGCATTTCACGTTTCAACACTTGGAAGTTTTATTTCAATCTCGGTGAAACGTGTGCCTCTGAGTAGGGCTTTTGCCTAGAAGTTTGGAGTTTCTTTCTCTCAGTTGGACGAATTCATGGGAGTGTATCATCGATCAGTCCGCAACTTTATGTCGAGAAAGAACTCTCTTTTTCAGGCGAAGCCCGCTCGAGGTCTTTATCCTCCGAAGAGTTGTTCCTCTGAAGAGGGCTTGTGCCTCCGAAGAGGTCTTTTGCTGTTTGATGTTTGCTCGCCCATGTCTCTTTGCCATCTATTGATGTCGGCGATCCACGTTATCTTTTGCAAGTGTCATCCCTTTTTAGTTGCCAATAATTTTCCTTATCCAAATAAATATACTTCATAGTTAAGCGAGTTGGTGGTGATAGACACAAGCTATTTAACTGGATGCTTGTTTGTACAAACATTCGCAGTTAGTTAGAAATGGTCCACTTCCATCCACATCGCTAACTTTTGTTCGAAGCACTTTTTTTGTAGGATTTGAGTATGGAAATTTTGAATGGTTTAGCGTTTGCTTTCTGGGTGACGTCGGAGATCGCTTGGTCTTGTGATGGGTAAGTTTTGTTTTTATGGCCTGCATTATTAAATCGACATATTAGTAACACAATTAACGTATTTTATATGTCGAAATAAAACAAAGCAGTTTATAATAGTAGAGAACACAAGATTTATAGTGGTTCGGCCAAAAGCTGGGCCTACATCCACTTTATAGCTTTTCGTTATTCACTTGCTTTACAACTGCTTTCAATACAAGAATCATATATTCGTAATTCTTTTACAACATTTCAGCAAAGCTTTTAAGTAAAATATGGACGCAAATGATTGCTGTTCCAAGCTCTTGGGATTGGTTCTCCTTCGACAGTTGTGAGTTTGAATGTGCCATCAAGAAGTCTCGTGCCTATAACATATGGCCCTTCCCAGTTTGGCCCAAACACACCTATGGCTATCATAATTCTCTTTAGGACTAAGTCCCCAACTTCAAAGCTGCGCTGACGAACTTTGGAATTGAAGTGCCTGGCTATTCTTTGTTGGTGAGCTGCAATTCTAAGCCTAGCCTCTTCTCTTCTTTCACCGAGGAGGTCAAGTGCTTCCAATTGCAATTTTTCATTCTCATCTTGATCAAAATGGATCCTTCTGTGTGAGGGGACTTCAGTTTCCACTGGAATCATTGCTTCTGATCCGTATGCCAATGAAAATGGAGTATGCCCAGTCGCAGTTTTGTGGGTGGTTCTGTATGCCCATAATGCAAGCGGTAACTTATCGACCCAAACACCTTTTGCTTTTTCCAGCTGCTTTTTGATGGTTGATTTGATGATTTTGTTTACTGCTTCCACTTGCCCGTTTTCCTGCGGATGAGCCACTGCTGAGAAGCTTTTTCGGATCTTGAATCGTTTGCAGAAATCTTGGAACTCCTCACTTTCAAACTGAGTACCATTGTCTGTGATTATCTTCTGAGGCACACCATACCTGCAAATGATATTTTTAGTCACAAAACTTATCATTTTCTTAGAGATAATAGTAGCCAATGGTTCGGCTTCAGCCTATTTAGTGAAGTAATCAACAGCAACAATAGCATATTTAATCCCCGATTTCGCAGTCGGCGAAGGCCCAATGAGATCTATTCCCCACATGGCAAACGGCCATGGACTGACCGTTTGAGTTATCTCAGTGGAAGGTGCTCTAGGAATTTTAGCGAATCTCTGGCATTTATCACACTTTCGGGAATAGTCAGCAGCATCATGATTAATTTCTGGCCAAAAGTATCCATAACGGAGGATTTTCTTTGCTAAAGTTGTATGATCCCCACATTCCCCTCCGTGTACTTCAGTCAGAATTTTCTTAGCTTCTTCCTTTGTCACGCATCGGAGTAATGGCATTGAAAATCCTCGTCTGTACAAACGACCATCTTGAACTATATATCTGGAGGCTTTCCTCATCAGCTTCTGTCGTTCTTTTGAACTTTCTGGCAAAGAACCATTGAGTAAATATTCAAGTATCGGAGTCATCCATGATTCTTTCTCTTGGGATACATTCATAATCCAATCAACATCCATTTCATCTGTGCTTGGAGCTGACAAGACTTCGACGGGAACTAATCCCATTAGCTGAGCTTCACCAGTACTTGAATACTTTGCGAGAGAATTCGCCTTCATGGTCTATTCTCGGGGTATATGGTTTATTGAATAACGGTCAAAATTTTGAAGAAGCTCCCAGGCTTTTGATAAATAGGCAGGTAGATTCCCTCCTTTAGCTTGAAATTCCTTCTTGACTTGGCAGACAATAAGTTGAGAATCACTGAAGATCTGCAATGCCTTAATGTTTAGTTCTTTAGCGATCCTCAAACCAGCAATGAGGGCTTCGTATTCTGCTTCATTATTTGTCGAAGGAAATTCTAGTCTCGGTGCATAACATAGCGATCGCCCTTCTGGGGTTTCAAGGAAAACCCCTGCTCCGGAACAGTAATCATTTCTTGCGCCATCGACATACAATTTCCATTGGATTGGGACGTTATCAGTAACTTCTTCCTCACTATCACCTTTATCCGTACATTCTGCGATGAAATCTGCTAAAGCTTGTCCATTGATTGCTTTCCGAGGATGATAAGTGATGCATATTGGCTGAGTTCAATATTCCATTTCAAAAGACGGCCTGAAGTCTCAGGACGGAGTAGGACTTTCTTTAGAGGTTGATCAGTGAGGACTTTGATGGGATGAGCTTGGAAATACGGCCTCAATTTTCTTGATGCGAGCAATAAACAATAGGCGAGCTTTTCCAACCTCGAATAGTTCATCTCTGCCCCAGTGAATCTTTTGTTGATATAATAGACTGGTCGTTGAATCCTTGTATCTTCCCGTACCAACACTGCACTGAGAGCATGAGATGAAATTGCCAAATATACGAAGAGATCTTCACCATTGTCAGACTTTGAAAGTATCGGAGGCACTTCCATATGATGAACCAACTCATCGCATGCCTTCTGACATTCAGGAGTCCACTCAAAGTTTTTTCTTCCTTTCTACAGAGCACCAAAGAATGGAATGCATTTGTCAGTGGCTTTCGAAATGAACCGACTCAAGGCAACAACCTTTCCATTGGGACTTTGCATTCCTTCTTCGTTCTAGGAGCCTTGACCTCTCTCAGAGCAGTGATCAGAGCTGGATTAGCTTCAATGCCCCTAGCGCTCACAATAAAACCCAAAAACTTTCCGGACTCCACTCCAAATGAACATTTCAAGGGATTAAGCTTCATTCTGTACTTTCGGAGTACTGCGAACATCGCTGCCAAGTGATTCATGTGGTCCGCTGCTTTCTTAGACTTCACTAGCATGTCATCAACATAAACTTCCATTGTCTTGTCAATCTGTGGTTTAAACATGGCATTAACAAGCCTTTGGTAAGTTGCCACTGCATTCTTGAGTCCGAAAGGCATGACCTTATAGCAGTAGAGTCCAACATCTATGATGAAGCTTGTGTCCTCTTGATCTGGCTCATGCATCATAATCTGATTATATCTGGAGTATGCATCCATAAAAGATAACAATTCATGCCGTGCCGTCCCATCCACCAACTGATCGATCCTGGGCAGCGGGAAACAGTCTTTGGGGCAGGCTTTGTTCAGATCTGAAAAGTCAATGCATACTCTCCATTTTCCGTTAGATTTTTTAACCAGCACTGGATTTGATACCCAATTTGGATAAGTAGATTCTCTGATGAAACAGTTCTCCATGAGCCGATCCACTTCTTCTTTTAATGCTGCTATCCTCTCAGGACCCTGGGATCTTCTTTTCTGTTTCACAGGTGTAAAATTTGGATCAATGTTCAGAGTGTGTACTGCAATCTCTGGGGATATTCCACACATGTCAGCATGAGTCCAAGCGAATACATCCAAATTTGCCTTCAAAAACGAAATCAGAACATTCTGAACTGTTGTGTTGAGTTGTGAACCCACATTCAGCACTTTGTTCGGGTCCTTTGGATCAACGGATACCGGCACTGTTACCTCTACTGGTACTACCTTATTCTCCCCTGCACAGGCTTTCCTTGGATCCATCTCTCTTCGTGCGGCACTACATTCACCAGTGCAGGGTCCACCCTATAATTGCTACAAGGTTGGTTCTTTGGTGCGGACTGGAGCCGCTGCACCTTTTCCCATCTCTCTTTTCCTTGATTCACGCAGCTTTGTAAGATAACATTCTCGCCCCGCATCTTAGTCTCCTTTGATCACGCCAACTCCATTATCCGTGGGGAATTTTATAGTCAGACACCATGGGGCAAGAACAGCTTTAAATGCAGCAAGAGTTGGTCGGCCTAAAAAGGCATTGTAGGCAGAGAATTCTTCAACAATTATAAAGGTTTGCTTTCGAGCCACCTTCCTCAGTCCCTTTCCAAGTTCTACAAACAAATCTATGGTCCCAATCGGCTGTTTGGGTTCTCCAGCAAACCTAGCAATCTTAAGTGATGAAGCTTGAACGTCAGCCATTGGAATTTTCATTTGATCAAAGGTCTTCTTGAAGAGAATGTTGCATGAAGCTCCGCAATCAACTAGAACTCTTCTCACAGTAGCCGGCCCAATACCAGCGGATATGACCAGAGGATCTATGGTAGGAGCCTCAATACCCAAAGAATCTCTTGCACCGAATACAATATCATCTGTGGAAGTCTTTTGTTGCTTTAAAGGCGCATCATTCTCTAAAACAAAAACATTCTCTTCAGCTGGTACATGCCTCAAGGCCCGGGCATACCTTTCCATCTTGCCCCAGCTTTTGCCTGCTGGGTGAGGCCCTCCAGTTATTATATTGATGACAGGTCTTTCCGATTCATGCTCTACGGCCTTCTCACTTGAGCCAGGACGGTGAGTGGGAACTTGTTGTCCTTGAGTTGACGAAGCTGAGGCATTTCTACTCCTTTTCACATACTGTTGGAGCTTGTTCTCTTTCAAAAGTAGTTCAATTACTTCTTTCAATTGACGGCATTCGTTGGTGTCATGGCCGGGCTGCTTGTGGAACCGGCAGAACCTTCCACTCTTCTCCATCTTATTTCCCACTCACATTTTAGGCGGTGTCGGATAATTGACATCATCCATGGTTGCAAAGAAGATGTTCTCAAGGGTATCGGTCAAGGGCGTGAAATTGAAAGGACGGCCTTTCTTAGCATCTCCCTGTTTCTTTCCACCATCATTTCCCCTTTTTTGAGTGTTAGGCTATTTCTTGTTTGAAGTAGCACCATTGTTCCCGGCTTCCACCGATACCACCTTAGCCGTTGTTTGGAGGCTCTCCAAGCGCATGAATTCATCCGCTTTCTTGTAAAATTAGTCAAGTGAGTTTGGTTCTTTCATTTTCAACCATTTTCCAAATTCACTCGATTTGCCAATCGCCCTCATCAAGTATGTTAGGACCATGTGTGGCTCAACATTATCTACCTCGGCCAATGCTATGTTAAAACGATTTAAAAATGATCTGATAGATTCTCCCGGATTTTTCTCTAGACTTGACAGCGGCATTATATCCTTTGCTTTAGAAGCATACAATCGAAATTTCTCCTTGAAATTCCTGGTCAAATCGGAGAATTGATCAATGGACCTGACTGGCAGCTTTGTAAACCACAATAGAGTCACACCTTCAAGATATACCGGGAGATATCGACATTTGATTTCATCAGACGCTCTAGCACCCGTCATATGCCAGTCGTATTTATAAAGAAACTCGTTAGGATCACACGTCCCCTTGTAAGCTGGAATAGTAGGGGGAACGAATTTTCTTGGGAACTCTGCCTTCAAAATCTTTTCAGTAAATGGAGTTTTGCTTGGAGCAAAACCCCACTCTTTCTCATCTTCATCTCTTCGCATATTTTCCTTCATGATTTGATGAACCATACCCGAAAAATACTCTTCATCATTTAGAGGCTCTGGAGGGCACACATCAGCACTCTCTCTTAATTCTGTCTTGACAATCGTTCACGGAGGGTCGGCTGCGGCCCTGATCCTCCAGCTTGAGGAGGAGTCCTTTTGTAACATCCCTCCTTTTCGCACACTTTAAACCGACACACGTGCCAATTCAAAGCATACGCAAGGGCGGATTGTTATGGGGTAAATAAGAAAACAGAGAAGAAATAAAACAAAACAGAATCTCAAAGCGGAAGGATAAAATATAATAATAAATATACAGTTCAAAACAGTTTACAAACACTTGATTTGCTTTATACAATAAATATCAGAGTTACACCTACCAATACAATCAATGCAGCGGAACAGTATGAGTGTGGTGCAATACTATAGATAATAATAATACGACTCCTTCGTCTTCGTCCTTCAAAGCTAAAGTCTTCGATCCTGAAACGCTCGGACTGACCCGAGCGAATTTGAAAAGACAAAAACACTCGAGTCAGAACTAAAAGATCTTATGTGAGTTAAATTAACAGAAATAAATATGAGTACAGTAACTCAAGAGATGCTCGGGATTTACATCTCCTAAGGATCCGTTAAACTATTTACTATGTAGTATATTGCGCTATTATAATAGTGTCTATTTATAAAATAAACTTACTTTTTAATAGCGTTAAGGGGTTACCCATATAGCCCTTAACACAAATAATGCCAATAGTCTATACAGTACCGTAATACCTCCTGATCGGGAAGCTACCAGAGGATACTCCATGGGTACGACACAAATAGAAACTCGTAGTAAAGGCTCGGTATGGTAGGTGACACGGCACAACTAGGCAATGCCAGGGTAGATATACCAATTGCTATCCAGGCTGGTGGAAACGCGTAGCCGCAGTTACCGCCCACCTCGGACTAACTCCCCAAAATCAAAATATATAAGTGGCCACTGAATCAATCCAAAATATAAGTATAATATCGAAGAGGAGGGTCCGATCAGAGGAATGACCTCATTGGCCTGAGAATCGCTCCTGTTTTAGCCACCTTATGCCAACTCACGGGAGTCGGGTCCACGTATTTACCTTACAGGAAACGTCACCACCACCTACTTCATTCTGGAATCTCCACCGCGTACACGGTTAGTCAAAGTGGTTTTCGGTATCGACAGAGAGTATGTCAGATATCCGATCCCGGTCTCTTTGCCAACCCATCGTTATTATAACACCGCGGTCATTTTTAAAAATAGGTTATACTTTAAAAATCAGAATAAACATTCCATTTCATAACCATGAATACGATATCATTTCAAAACCCAAAACCATATTTTATCACTTATCCCAAATATAATTCTTTTCCAAAATCAAAATGCTTTAAATTCATATCGTCTGAAAATCAAATATTTTCAAAGCATAGTATTTTGAAAATCATAATTTAAAACCATAACTTCTAAAACTTGAATGGTTTGGACATTCAACGGTGTATGAATTAAATGGTTTAACTTAAATGTTACTTTGTAAAGAAAATAGTTCTCATGGCTTTACAAATACATTTCTTTATTAAAGTCTAAACCAAAATTTATATTATCTCTCTCAAGTTCCAAAACCACTTCAATTTATTTATATATACGTATATCCATTTTAGGTATCAATATTTCAAACTAAAGTCGGATTTTATGCTTTCAACAAATCAATTGTTCTATTAATTAGTCTTGAATATTCATATAAAATCCATAAATAATAAGACTTCAATTTCTTGTAATAAAATATATATATTTTTCCCAATTCAAATTGTACTAGAATATTCATTTCAATTTATTTTGGGAAAAATCCAATTATAAATATCATATCTTAAAATTTCCAAACTTAACATTTAAACATATGATATAAATTATTAAACTCCATTTTCTTAATTTTCTTCCATTTTTAATAAAGATTTTTATACACCTTTTAATTTCAAAATTTTCAACTTCATACGTATATATATATATGGAAGAAAAATATTTATACAATATAAAATTTAAGATTATTATAAACCGTATTCCATCCAAATCACATAAAAATAGTTATATATAGACCGCGGTGCCTGTATAAAATTTTCTATCCTATGGTCAAGTGATACGGATATTTATCATTTCAATCTGCAATTTAAAAGATATAAAAATTTGCGGTTATATATCATTTCAAACCATAATCCCGAATGAAATGAAATATGCATGATAATTTGCAATTTAATGATATCCAATAAACATCCATTATCAACATCATCCATCATCCAAATCGAAATCATCAATCAATATCAATCAATAACAATATTATATTTTGGTACTACATAACAGGTAATACTGGCAATTTTATTCAAATTAAATTTAACAGCTATTAATCTACAGTCTATATTCAGAAATAAATTATATAACTATTAACTAGCAGTTCATATACAAACAAATAAATTTTAACTGTAAATTTATACGCAATAAATGAATTAAATTAACAGTTAAATTTAATAAATGCGTTTCAACAAATATGAGTGAAATAAACATGCCAAATACTCATAAATAAATTTCTATTCATTTCTAAAATTAATTTAACAAACATAAAAGCTTCTAGTAGTTGTGAGTGGGTTAAGACACTCACCTTTGGAATTTAAATCGAATTTAAATTCGATTTAAACCCAAAAATTCGCCCTTCTCGGAATTCGTCCAAACTAGCGTCCTCAAATCCGGAATTAAATTACGATCCTAACAAAAGAAATTTCGTGTGAATCCGACTTCGTATGAGAAAGTTATGGCGAAAAATGATGATTGAATTCAAAATTGAAAATAAATCAAACGACACACAAACCATATAGATGCGATCCCCATCGTCCACTCTACAAAACCCAGAAAAGGTTTGACGATCCGACGAAGTTTGCGACGACGATGATGAATGGTCACGGACTGTTTGAATTAATTCTGGTCAAACGAATGTTCAAAACAGAAAACGAATTGCACCAGTAGATTACGTGCCTCGAGAACATTAACATATATTTTTTTTGTGGAATTTTTCTGAAGTGTTTGCATTTTCATTGAAATTTGGATTGAAGTAGATCTAGGTTTTGCAACCATTTGAGGAGGAGAAGGAGATGAAGAAATGAATACACAGCAGATGACAATAGGATGGAGCTAGGGTTTATAACTGTATATATATATTAAATTTCCAAAATTTAATTAAATTTACTTTCCATTATTTATTGTCAATTAGATTGATTTATCATTGGGTTTCATATTTCAATATGTAAATATCCCCAATTTCATCTGCACTTATATTTACATAGTTTCTAAATATTAAATTTCAAATATTACTTCATTTAACGTTACGTATTTATTATTTATTACTTGCTGCAGTTGATTATCAATTATACTTAATATACTAAATAGATGGTAAATTTTGAATACTTGTTATCATTAACGTTTTATTTCCACTTACAAAATAAATGAAATTATTACATAAACTCCCTTAATTAAGTCAACCATTATCTTATATAACTTAACTGGTAATATAGATATACCCAATTGCCCTAATTGGTTTATAGTTATCAGCTAAATACATACTAACTTGTAAATAAATTCGTTTAATTGCAAATGGATCTGATCAAATTTAATAGATGGGTAAGCAAATAATAAATTTTCCTTTTTGTCAAATTCAAACCCATTCCTACTTAATTATCAATTACAATTTATTACGAAACATTGATTTTATGCAGTTACCTTTTATTTGCGTAGTATTACATCAATTCCTATAACCTTGGATTCATTCCCAATTCACCAAATTCAATTAATTACACTTTATAAATGTGTTTCCAATATATAGGTATTGCCCAAATTAAATTTATTAGCTAACTCATATTAATAAACAAATGACTTATATGAATGATTAAAATTTTCAATTATCTCACTTTACTCCTAAACTTCTGTTATTTAATAATTATTGCTTAGAACCTGATTTTAATCTTCCCATTATCTATTTAATTCCTTCTAGAACCATAGCTAATATTTGTCAACCCTTCATTACCCAAATGTTCTTATCCCATTAAATTTTAGGTTATCGAAATATTAATTGTCAATTTCTTTAATTGCACTAAATTTATCTATTAAAGGTTGCACTTAACCCAAATACATAAAACTTGCCCAATTTCTCCTTAAATCAATAACCTTCATATACAAATATGTTTATCATAAATTTTATCTACTCTTCCTTTTTAGGTAATGTCCTATATATTAGATTTCCATGTAATTTGCAATAAATCATACTCGTAGTTATATCACATTAAATGAATAAATAAGTGTTGACTCTATTCTTTTGATTCAACATTGGTTTACGTTATATTTCATAAATATTTCTACATACATCAGGATTTTTTTAAAAATGGTTGTAACGTGAAATCTCGTCTACTTCCCATTTTATATTTAAGGCTTCTAAAACCGATTCATATCATTTCTCTAGTCCAAATTTTATTAATATAACCTTAAATTTAATTTATTCCTATCGATGTAATGGTTAAACACAAATTTCACTTATTTGCAATAAATCCACAAATTGGATTTCAAATTTTCAAATAAATAAATAAATTTTAGTTTATCACTTCTTAAATACCCAAACGTCAATGCCTTAATTTAAACTGCATTTATTACATTTTATAAAAATCCTCCATCTTAAGTGACAAATCAAAACTACCCTAACTACACAAATCATCGTATTATAAAGATATTTACACTATCCTCCATTTATTACCTTAATTTATTTAAGGTAACCTTAAATTAATATCTATTGCAATGATTTCAAATTATTATTCCCCCATTCCTTTTTAATTTCAATAACGCCAATTTTAACCGTTATATTCTCTTTATTTATGCGATAAATGCAATTATTGAATCTAATACTCCATTTAATTAATAGATCCTGCTTCCTAGAATCTATATCAACAATAGGTCAAATATATACATAGAATTAGCCTTAACTTCACCTAAAAGAATTAGCTATTTCAACTACCGCACAAAACTACGCTACTGCACTATTTAATCAAATAAATTAATTGAACTTAAATCAGCATAAAGGTTATAAAATTATAAATGTAATCTTAATAAATTCATTTATTGATTTAGACTCTTTCTATACAGTAATTAACCTATTTGTGGGTATAAATAACTTTGGAATTATATTACATCTCATTAGTGCGCGTTTTATTTCCTATAACTTCTCCTTATTTAACTATACCCATTAACAACCAAAAAAATTAAATTAGCTTTATTTCAATCTATTTCCCTTCTTAACTAAATAAAATAAATGGTTAACCTAAACACTTGTTATCCTTTGACATATTCAAATTCACTTCCAACATTTATTAACAAAATGTTGCCATAGGTTTAGATTTACATAAATAAATTATATGAATAGGTAGAAAAATTGGTAATCCGCAAATGCCCAATATACACGCATTAATTACTACCTATTGTTAGAATCCATTTATTAATTTACTAGTTAATAACGGTCTTTTTATTTCTATTTACTACCAAACTCTCTATTTTATTATAGTTCCAATATATTAATACTTAGGCACATCAAGTGCTAGCCCTTTTGTTATTTATATTAAATTGGGTATGCACAAATAAGTTGTTAATTAACTATTTCTACAAAATTATATTCATACATTCAGTTCCATATCTTATAGGGTTAAATTCTAATTTCTTACGCTTAATCTATCAATTTAATACTCTATTCAAACATGCATTTAAATTCTTTTTATTCTAAATAAATTTTATTAAGTGTTGACATCCACTAATAGCATTCACCTTTATTACAACCAAAGGTGACATCTTCACTACTGATTTTATATTAATGAATCTCATTTTAGTTAATATTTTTATTAATATTCACTGATTCACGTTTATTTTGGTTTCTTATATTTAACTTATACAAGGTGTGCAAATTTACATAGTTCAAATCTATTTCCATGTAACTATTAAATTGTTACATTAAATTCCAATTACTATCACAAATTACTACATTTTCTCAAATAAAATCTTAAGACCTTTATTTTATTCTAAATTAGATTAGAATCATATTAATTTAATTCATTTAACATTATCAAATTCAACGGGTCGTTACAATCTCCCCCACTCAAAACTTTTCGTCCCCGAAAAGGAAAAAGAAGGGAGAAGGAAGAATAAAACAGTACATCTTATTTCAAATATTATTTATTTTAAAGTAAACTATTCAAGTGGATTCAATCATTAATCAACCAAACAATACACCAACCATCAATTTTACAAACAGCATACATACATAAAAAAAAGCCACCATTAATCCATCAAACAAATAGTTGTTTGGGTTCAAAACTTGAAATTTGTATAAAATGAAATTAACTATCAAGTGCATCCTTTACTCAACAGTCTTAGATGGAACAAAGATAGATACTTATTCATTTAACCACTTCAAATTTCTTACCCAACAACATAAATCAAACAACACAATTCAAACCAACACCCAAATTTATTTATTATACATTTATCTCATGTTTCAATGGTTTGATTTTCTTTCTTTCATTTATGGAGTGATCCCCTTACTTCTTACAATTTTCATTTTCATTTATTACAAAATTATCATATTTGTGTTCCAATTTATTGACTAAAGTTTATATCACCCATTTATTCTACTTACCTTTCTTATATAGTAAAATTTCCGATTTAGCTTAAGTTTTAACAGCAATTAATTGAATACTTTAATTACCTCAAGCTTCACTTGTAAGATTTCCCTTTACACTTTCTTACTAGCAATTGCAACTTTTATTTTATGGTAAGTTATATATATTTTAAGAATGTAAGTGAAAATTTACAAGTTTCTTTTCATTCCTTTAATTAATATATATTTGCTTTATAACCTACAATTTCAACTTACCTTTAATCTCATTCATTTATTTAATGTTGAAGTTTCCATTATATTTAATTACAGTAACCCTCTACTTACACTTAATTTATTAACCTTATAACTTGCATTCCTATAAGTGAAAGATTTTACTCATTCATTAACTATGGATTGCAGTCATTTATATTTTTCCTACTTTCTATTATATTAGAATAGGGGAAATTAAGGCGTACTTAAGTTAATAACCCTACAATCAAACTTTATAAATTAAGGAATTTCATTTTTACTTTCTTACGGTTAAAATCACCTATTAATAATACAACCTTTAATTTTAGTAAAATTCCAATCATCACTTAAGTTAATACCATTAAATTCTTATTTATAACAGTAATTTATTGAATACTTCATTATTTCCAAAAATTCTACTTGCATAATATACTATTCCACTCTTAATTTACATTTCAACTTTTTATACTTGGTAAGTTATTTATGTTAAAGAAAAAGCAAAAGAACTTATACAAGTTTAATCTCAACCCTTTTAATTCATTGATTACTTAACCTTTATTTTACTAACCTCAAATTTTTTTTTTTTACAACTAATTAATGGAAATTCAAGAATTAATACCGGGTCAAATTTCAAAATTACTTTAAAATAATAGATAATTAATTTCTTACAACTTTTATATCTCTAATTACCTTTAAACAATTAAAATTTTAAATAATTTCAAACAAATCTGCAGTAGAACTTACTACAGTGGCCTTTCCCTTCGAAACTCGAAAATGAAAGTCGATGATGCGGCCGTCATCACCGAAATTATTTTCCAGCGACAGAGAGGAAAGTACAAACTTATTTTCTTCAAAATCCTCTTAAACCAATTCTTTCGAATTATACTAAATATTTATATAAGAAAATATTTATAAACCAAATCATTATATTTCATAAATCCTTTGAAAGAAGATTTCAAAAATCCCGGACTTAAGTTATAAAATCTCTAATTTGATTTATTCTAATTTCAACTTAGCTTCAATTATTATAAATATTTTTATTTCCTAACACCCAATCTATATCAATCAAATATATACATAATATCATTTAAAACTTTATTTTATATATAGAAAATATAATAGGCAAAATTATTTCATTCACCTATATTAAAACGGATATTATGTCGGTCTGTCCTATTAAGTGTTTAGAAATCCCTATTGATGACATAGCGTCCCATGCATCAACCAGAATTTATAAATACAAAGCGGAACAGATTAACACAATATCAAAATCTTTTGTTAATACTAACAAATACGCTCTCTCATATATATATACACTCAGCGACTCCCATAGGGTATTACTACCCTATTAACAAAGAGTCAAACCCCACAAAGCCAAGGTTTATCACTAAACCAAAGCGCTGATACCAACTGTAACATCCCGCCTTTTCACACACTTTAAACCGACACACGTGCCAATTCAAAGCATACGCAAGGGCGGATTGTTATGGGGTAAATAAGAAAACAGAGAAGAAATAAAACAAAACAGAATCTCACAGCGGAAGGATAAAATATAATAATAAATATATAGTTCAAAACAGTTTACAAACACTTGATTTGCTTTATACAATAAATATCAGAGTTACACCTACCAATACAATCAATGCAGCGGAACAGTATGAGTGTGGTGCAATACTATTGTGACGCCCCACCTCTATACCCACGCTAGCCAAGAACACTCCGGAGTAGTGCTGTCAACTAGCACGGAGAATAAGGCTGTTGAGGAGCGACCATCCATGTAATTGCTTATCACACGGTGGCTATAAATAATCTTCGGAAACAAACATAGAAATAATCATATCACAAATCAGTCACAGATATCCATATCACAAAGGCGGAAGAAGATATGAATATATAACTAACACATGAAAGTGTACATCAGAGTAGTGGTCAGTAAGATCCACGATAATACAAAAGAATAGCAACACGTGCTATACAAAAGAATACAACTATGAGTCTATATCTCAAGTGTATACAACAAAAACTGCTAATCTAAACAGTTAGCCAAAAGTCAGAGTGATGAATCCCTGGGAAGAAGTCAAGCAGAAGCACCTATAACATCTCGGTCTGACCCGAGTATTATTTAAGGAAATAATAAACGGATCAGTCTAGCTATAAATATCAGATGACATGATATAACATAAAAGATATGGCATAAACATAAACATCCATAACGACATACCACTATAAGTATGTAAATAATGATCAACAGAAGATCAATCAATAAGAGATAATCAATATCACAAGAATCTTCTCAAAGATTCGAAGAGGGCATCATACCCTAAACTTGTACTCATAACAAGTCAATGACATAAATTCCAGAAATCAACACGAGAAATCCAGAAATCATAAAAAGGGAAAGAGGCCTATCACATGACGGTCCGAAGACCAAGGGGAGCTACCCCGCATGTGTGAATGGAATCACACAGATTGAGGTCAAGACTAACTAAAAAGCAGAAAGGTATGTGTGAATGGAATCACACAAGTGGTGTCTAGTCTAACCTTGCAATGAAAGAGACATCGCGCAATTGCTAGTCTAATTCATAAAGCGATCATCAAGATCAACGAGAAGTGTCAATTACACTAAGCTAGTAAATATAGAAGTTTAGCTTCATGTCCCATAACCACTTGCTTAACTTAAATATTTACGAACAAACTGTAAATCTTCACTAATAAAATTGTCACAAGAGGTTCAATCGAACAAGTCCAAGAATTAACCGACGAAGTGAACGCAAGCGTTTCATACCACTTGTTTTACTAAGTCGTTTAATTAGATTTCTCATCCGAGTGAGGTAAAGGCTTGTATATACTAATAGATTGGAAAACGGTTTAAGAAAAGAGCTTTGTTATTAAAAATAGAGTTGAAATTGTTTGTTAAAAGAGTTTTGATATTTACTACTAGTATTGAAACCTTTATATTATAAAGTGACAAAACACAGAAGCAATTGTAGAAACAATCAGTCACAAAAATCGCATACGGAGATGTGAATAAAATCCAGGGAAATCAGCTCAATGTTTTTCAGATAAGATCCCCTACGGAGGGGGGGTCTAGGGGGGGTGGCAACCCCCCAAGGTGGGGGTGCGGGGGCAACGCCACCGCTTACGGGGTTCGACCTGCCCGGTCAGGTCGCGGGGGTCCAGGGGGCAGCGCCCCCGGCGGGGTGCGGGGCAGCGCCCCGTCCAAAACGGTACGACCTAAGTGAAGACAAGCGGCCTACGACCTAAAGCAAAATGAGGTCTAACGACCTAAGGGTTCACGCGGCCAAACACAATGGCCGAGCGACCTAACTGGAGTTAAGGGAGGCAAGCGACTTAAGGTCCAACGACCTACGACTCAAGCAAGCCGAGCGACCTAGTGTGGAGGGGTCGAGCGACTTAAGGAAGGCGAACGACCTAAGGTCTAACGACCTACGACTTAACAGAGTCGAGCGACCTAAGGTCTAACGACCTACGACTTAACAGAGTCGAGCGACCTAAGGTAAATGGTCCAACGACCTAACTCGAACGACTTATCTGGAGCTTAGGTCGGAGACGACCTACGAGATAAAGCAGGCCGACTTAGTGGACGAGCGACCTAAGGTAAATGGCCCAACGACCTAACTCGAACGACTTATCAGGAGCTTAGGTCGGAGACGACCTACGAGATAAACCAGGCCGACTTAGTGGACGAGCGACCTAAGGTTTGCCTAGAGATTATAGGTCGGAAACGACCTAAGACTTAAAGCTTAACTCGCGAGCGACCTACGGCTTAAGGCCTAACTCGTGAGCGACCTACGACTTAAGGCTTAACTCGTGATCGACCTAATTCCGAAGTGCCAATTCTTCCAGAACGACCTAAAGTTAACTCGTGAACGACTCACGACCCATGGACGAACGACTTAACTCCGAACGACCTAAAGTTAACTCGTGAACGACTCACGACCCATGGACGAACGACTTAACTCCGAACGACCTAAAAATGGCCAGAATGACCTAAGTGCAGAAAATTCACCAAAACGCTAAAAATTGGAGTTTTTCGCCAATCCAATCCAAACCAAATGCTAACATGCATGCAAAAATGATAGGGAATCATTCCCAACAGTCCAATATAGTTATAGGCTAGAATTGTGAGATAAAAATCTCACCTTTGCACTAAAGTTTATGAAGATGAAGCTTGAAAGCAAGGAGAAGCAATCCAAAGCTTGAATCCAATATCTTCTACTTGAATTTGGAGTTGAATGTTGGATTTGCAATTGAATTTGTGCTTGGAGTTTTAATTTCCCATTCCCTCCACCATTAATGCCAAAGCTTGATTAGTTAGGAAATTTATGAAGAGTGAGGAGAAGAGGATTGGAACTTGGGCTTAATAGGCTAAACTAACCCAAAGTCCAAAGCGGGAAAAGTTAGTGAAATTTCACTAACTCCAAACCTATCGATGTTTATACTTAAAAAGTTGTAAACGACATTTCGAACTCAATGGAAGTGATCTCGAGTCCTAATTTGACCGTTTGCAAAAGGTAGCTTTTCGGACCAAAATCCGATTAACGAGTTAATATTTAAATAAAATATTTAAATACAAACTTGATAAATATGCGGGTTGTTACAACTATAGATAATAATAATACGACTCCTTCGTCTTCGTCCTTCAAAGCTAAAGACTTCGATCCTGAAACGCTCGGACTGACCCGAGCGAATTTGAAAAGACAAAAACACTCGAGTCAGAACTAAAAGATCTTATGTGAGTTAAATTAACAGAAATAAATATGAGTACAGTAACTCAAGAGATGCTCGGGATTTACATCTCCTAAGGATCCGTTAAACTATTTACTATGTAGTATATTGCGCTATTATAATAGTGTCTATTTATAAAATAAACTTACTTTTTAATAGCGTTAAGGGGTTACCCATATAGCCCTTAACACAAATAATGCCAATAGTCTATACAGTACCGTAATACCTCCTGATCGGGAAGCTACCAGAGGATACTCCATAGGTACGACACAAATAGAAACTCGTAGTAAAGGCTCGGTATGGTAGGTGACACGGCACAACTAGGCAATGCCAGGGTAGATATACCAATTGCTATCCAGGCTGGTGGAAACGCGTAGCCGCAGTTACCGCCCACCTCGGACTAACTCCCCAAATTCAAAATATATAAGTGGCCACTGAATCAATCCAAAATCAAAGTATAATATCGAAGAGGAGGGTCCGATCAGAGGAATGACCTCATTGGCCTGAGAATCGCTCCTGTTTTAGCCACCTTATGCCAACTCACGGGAGTCGGGTCCACGTATTTACCTTACAGGAAACGTCACCACCACCTACTTCATTCTGGAATCTCCACCGCGTACACGGTTAGTCAAAGTGGTTTTCGGTATCGATAGAGAGTATGTCAGATATCCGATCCCGGTCTCTTTGCCAACCCATCGTTATTATAACACCGCGGTCATTTTTAAAAATAGGTTATACTTTAAAAATCAGAATAAACATTCCATTTCATAACCATGAATACGATATCATTTCAAAACCCAAAACCATATTTTATCACTTATCCCAAATATAATTCTTTTCCAAAATCAAAATGCTTTAACTTCATATCGTCTGAAAATCAAATATTTTCAAAGCGTAGTATTTTGAAAATCATAATTTAAAACCATAACTTCTAAAACTTGAATGGTTTGGACATTCAACGGTGTATGAATTAAATGGTTTAACTTAAATGTTACTTTGTAAAGAAAATAGTTCTCATGGCTTTACAAATACATTTCTTTATTAAAGTCTAAACCAAAATTTATATTATCTCTCTCAAGTTCCAAAACCACTTCAATTTATTTATATATACGTATATCCATTTTGAGTATCAATATTTCAAACTAAAGTCGGATTTTATGCTTTCAACAAATCAATTGTTCTATTAATTAGTCTTGAATATTCATATAAAATCCATAAATAATAAGACTTCAATTTCTAGTAATAAAATATATATATTTTTCCCAATTCAAATTATACTAGAATATTCATTTCAATTTATTTTGGGAAAAATCCAATTATAAATATCATATCTTAAAATTTCCAAACTTAACATTTAAACATATGATATAAATTATTAAACTCCATTTTCTTAATTTTCTTCCATTTTTAATAAAAAATTTTATACACCTTTTAATTTCAAAATTTTCAACTTCATACGTATATATATATATGGAAGAAAAATATTTATACAATATAAAATTTAAGATTATTATAAACCGTATTCCATCCAAATCACATAAAAATAGTTATATATAGACCGCGGTGCCTGTATAAAATTTTCTATCCTATGGTCAAGTGATACGGATATTTATCATTTCAATCCGCAATTTAAAAGATATAAAAATTTGCGGTTATATATCATTTCAAACCACAATCCCGAATGAAATGAAATATGCATGATAATTTGCAATTTAATGATATCCAATAAACATCCATTCATCAACATCATCCATCATCCAAATCGAAATCATCAATCAATATCAATCAATAACAATATTATATTTTGGTACTACATAACAGGTAATACTGGCAATTTTATTCAAATTAAATTTAACAGCTATTAATCTACAGTCTATATTAAGAAATAAATTATATAACTGTTAACTAGCAGTTCATATACAAACAAATAAATTTTAACTGTAAATTTATACGCAATAAATGAATTAAATTAACAGTTAAATTTAATAAATGCATTTCAACAAATATGAGTGAAATAAACATGCCAAATACTCATAAATAAATTTCTATTCATTTCTAAAATAAATTTAACAAACATAAAAGCTTCTAGTAGTTGTGAGTGGGTTAAAACACTCACCTTTGGAATTTAAATCGAATTTAAATTCGATTTAAACCCGAAAATTAGCCCTTCTCGGAATTCATCCAAACCAGCGTCATCAAATCCGGAAATAAATTACGATCCTAACAAAAGAAATTTCGTGTGAATCCGACTTCGTATGAGAAAGTTATGGCGAAAAATGATGATTGAATTCAAAATAGAAAATAAATAAAATGACACACAAACCATATAGATGCGATCCCCATCGTCCACTCTACAAAACCCAGAAAAGGTTTGACGATCCGATGAAGTTTGCGACGACGATGATGAATGGTCACGGACTGTTTGAATTAATTCTGGTCAAACGAATGTTCAAAACAGAAAACGAATTGCACCAGTAGATTACGTGCCTCGAGAACATTAACATATATTTTTTTTGTGGAATTTTTCTGAAGTGTTTGCATTTTCATTGAAATTTGGATTGAAGTAGATCTAGGTTTTGCAACCATTTGAGGAGGAGAAGGAGATGAAGAAATGAATATACAGCAAATGACAATAGGATGGAGCTAGGGTTTATAACTGTATATATATATTAAATTTCCAAAATTTAATTAAATTTACTTTCCATTATTTATTGTCAATTAGATAGATTTATCATTAGATTCATATTTCAATATGTAAATATCCCCAATTTCATCTGCACTTATATTTACATAGTTTCTAAATATTAAATATCAAATATTACTTCATTTAACGTTACGTATTTATTATTTATTACTTGCTGCAGTTGATTATCAATTATACTTAATATACTAAATAGATGGTAAATTTTGAATACTTGTTATCATTAACGTTTTATTTCCACTTACAAAATAAATGAAATTATTACATAAACTCCTTTAATTAAGTCAACCATTATCTTATATAACTTAACTGGTAATATAGATATACCCAATTGCCCTAATTGGTTTATAGTTATCAGCTAAATACATACTAACTTGTAAATAAATTCGTTTAATTGCAAATGGATCTGATCAAATTTAATAGATGGGTAAGCAAATAATAAATTTTCCTTTTTGTCAAATTCAAACCCATTCCTACTTAATTATCAATTACAATTTATTACGAAACATTGATTTTATGCAGTTACCTTTTATTTGCGTAGTATTACATCAATTCCTATAACCTTGGATTCATTCCCAATTCACCAAATTCAATTAATTACACTTTACAAATATGTTTCCAATATATAGGTATTGCCCAAATTAAATTTATTAGCTAACTCATATTAATAAACAAATGACTTATATGAATGATTAAAATTTTCAATTATCTCACTTTACTCCTAAACTTCTGTTATTTAATTATTGCTTAGAACCTGATTTTAATCTTCCCATTATCTATTTAATTCCTTCTAGAACCATAGCTAATATTTGTCATCCCTTCATTACCCAAATGTTCTTATCCCATCAAATTTTAGGTTATCGAAATATTAATTGTCAATTTCTTTAATTGCACTAAATTTATCTATTAAAGGTTGCACTTAACCCAAATGCATAAAACTTGCCCAATTTCACCTTAAATCAATAACCTTCATATACAATTATGTTTATCATAAATTTTATCTACTCTTCCTTTTTAGGTAATGTCCTATATATTAGATTTCCATGTAATTTGCAATAAATCATACTCGTAGTTATATCACATTAAATGAATAAATAAGTGTTGACTCTATTCTTTTGATTCAACATTGGTTTACATTATATTTCATAAATATTTCTACATACATCAGGATTTTTTTTAAAAATGGTTGTAACGTGAAATCTCGTCTACTTCCCATTTTATATTTAAGGCTTCTAAAACAGATTCATATCATTTCTCTAGTCCAAATTTTATTAATATAACCTTAAATTTAGTTTATTCCTATCGATGTAATGGTTAAACACAAATTTCACTTATTTGCAATAAATCCACAAATTGGATTTCAAATTTTCAAATAAATAAATAAATTTTAGTTTATCACTTCTTAAATACCCAAACGTCAATGCCTTAATTTAAACTGCATTTACTACATTTTATAAAAATCCTCCATCTTATGTGACAAATCAAAACTACCCTAACTACACAAATCATCGTATTATAAAGATATTTACACTATCCTCCATTTATTACCTTAATTTATTTAAGGTAACCTTAAATTAATATCTATTGTAATGATTTCAAATTATTATTCCCCCATTCCTTTTTAATTTCAATAACGCCAATTTTAACCGTTATATTCTCTTTATTTATGCGATAAATGCAATTATTGAATCTAATACTCCATTTAATTAATAGATCCTGCTTCCTAGAATCTATATCAACAATAGGTCAAATATATACATAGAATTAGCCTTAACTTCACCTAAAAGAATTAGCTATTTCAACTACCGCACAAAACTACGCTACTGCACTATTTAGTCAAATAAATTAATTGAACTTAAATCAGCATAAAGGTTATAAAATTATAAATGTAATCTTAATAAATTCATTTATTGATTTAGACTCTTTCTATACAGTAATTAACCTATTTGTGGGTATAAATAACTTTGGAATTATATTACATCTCATTAGTGCGCGTTTTATTTCCTATAACTTCTCCTTATTTAACTATACCCATTAACAACCAAAAAAATTAAATTAGCTTTATTTCAATCTATTTCCCTTCTTAACTAAATAAAATAAATGGTTAACCTAAACACTTGTTATCCTTTGATATATTCAAATTCACTTCCAACATTTATTAATAAAATGTTGCCATAGGTTTAGATTTACATAAATAAATTATATGAATAGGTAGAAAAATTGGTAATCCGCAAATGCCCAATATACACGCATTAATTACTACCTATTGTTAGAATCCATTTATTAATTTACTAGTTAATAACGGTCTTTTTATTTCTATTTACTACCAAACTCTATATTTTATTATAGTTCCAATATATTAATACTTAGGCACATCAAGTGGTAGCCCTTTTGTTATTTATATTAAATTGGGTATGCACAAATAAGTTGTTAATTAACTATTTCTACAAAATTATATTCATACATTCAGTTCCATATCTTATAGGGTTAAATTCTAATTTCTTACGCTTAATCTATCAATTTAATACTCTATTCAAACATGCATTTAAATTCTTTTTATTCTAAATAAATTTTATTAAGTGTTGACATCCACTAATAGCATTCACCTTTATTACAACCAAAGTTGACATCTTCACTACTGATTTTATATTAATGAATCTCATTTTAGTTAATATTTTTATTAATATTCACTGATTCACATTTATTTTGGTTTCTTATATTTAACTTATACAAGGTGTGCAAATTTACATAGTTCAAATCTATTTCCATGTAACTATTAAATTGTTACATTAAATTCCAATTACTATAACAAATTACTACATTTTCTCAAATAAAATCTTAAAACCTTTATTTTATTCTAAATTAGATTAGAATCATATTAATTTAATTCATTTAACATTATCAAATTCAACGGGTCGTTACACCTTTCTACAGGGTCTGCGGCTCTTTGAGAAATGTTCCCTTCAACATCTTGAACTCCACAGTAGGGTTCCCATCATTATTAACCGGTTGACGATTTGCTCCTAGCAGATCATTCAACTTACTCAAGATCAGGGCATTCTGGGCATTCTGGGCTTCCGACTGCGCATTCTGAGCATTCAATTGTTGATTCAACCCCAAAACTACGGCGTCCAATTCTGCTCGCGTAACTCCAACAGTTGGAGCTGCTTGACTTGAAGGAGGAGAGGTAGCAGTATTCTCTTGAACATTGTCGGATCTTACAGAACTTCGTTTTCTCCCAGGAGCCATTATTTCCAATAAACTTCTGGTTTTAAAAGAAATCCTTTCAACAGACCTTTGCGGAGCAATGATGGAAGTATCTTGAGCCGGGCTCTCAGTGAAAGCACAAAAAATGTTAACGTTTAAAATCGAACGCTAACACCCCGGTGTATTTTGAGATTGAATGAAAGCACCACCCGTGAACACGGGAACTAAAAACAAGTAGAAAAGTCACAGAGAAAGCAGAAAAGACAATAGTTTTTATAGTGGTTCGGCTTCAGGTATGCCTACGTCCACTTTAATCCTCTTTATTACTGAATCAATTACAACTTTACAACAGTCTTCAATTACAATACTGATGAGACAAACAACTAGAACCTCGATGCAGAAGAACTCTTCGAATCCATGTTGATTGCGTTAGATTTCCTCCCGAAGTTTGTTGAGATGCCTTTCGTATTTGAAGTGTCTAGTGAGTGAAGAATTAAGCAGAGTATCGACGCTTAAAGAGATCAGCCAAAAAGTCCCTTGAAAGTTGGAGATGGCAACGTATTTATAGAGGATTCTGAGCAGAAAACATTACCAAGTCCTAACTCGTAACCGGTCTAAGTTGGGTCGTGGACGACTCAAACTAAGTCGTGGGTCGGTCGCGACTTAAATGCTAGGTCGAGACTCCGGAAAGGCATTCTTGCTGAACTCTACAAGTCCTGAACCTTGTACGAGTTAGGAGGCTGCGTGTTAAGTAGCTGCATCGGACTTGCCTTCCTTTGCTTGAATCGTGAACGACCTAGCATAGGCCGTAAGTCGGTCGCGACTCAAGTGTAGTTCGTGATCTTGTCCCTGTCCTTAGCAGTTAGGGCGGCAACCTCCTTGGATAGTTAGATTGGTAACCCACCTAAGCCTTAGGTCGGTCCCCCCTCAAATCTTAGGTCGGCATTCCTGTTAAGTCGGCAACCTTTAAGGCATTAGGCCGGTACCATGTTAGGTCGGTAGCTATCTTAGGTCGGTATCCTTTGAGGATTAGGTCGGCATTCCTGTTTTAGGCAGTTAGGTCGGCAACCTTTTGGGTCGGTAACTGTTAAGCCTTAAGTCGGTAACTGTTTTAGGTTGCTGAGTCATGGCCGAGGTGGAGTTAACACATAATAATCAAAGTATATATATATATATAGAAATAAATCTTTGAAATAAAAAAAGTTAAAAAAAATTCAAAATGAAATAAAGTCAAAATTAAAATATACATAAAAATCAAGGGTTGTTACACTCTCCCCCACTCAAATCTTTTCGTCATCGAAAAGGAAGGAAGCGGAGAAACAACAAGAAAGAACAATAGGTTGGAAGGCATCCCCGAAAGAAGGTAGGGAAAAAATGATAGCTAGGAGGGAAAGCAGGTTGAAAGACAAGGATGAACCATTATTTAAACCATTATACATTTCAATTTAGATTTTTTTTTACAGTATGATGAAAATTCATTTGATTCAAATCTGATGGTTCAAAGAAAACAATATTTAAAACATTCTAAATTTTTAGAAGGGAAAATAACTGTTCAAAATATTCTTTATATAATACTTTACCAAAATACTTTTGTAACTCGATGTCTTAACAAGTTTATCCTCGTTCCTGTAGATTCTGGCAGTGCGTTGATCAGGCGCAAAGCTAGACTTCTCCAGGTACTTAGTAGACTTGTTTCAACAACTAGTGAAAATACTTGAAAACTCATTTAAAAAAGATATGGAAATTACAATCCAAATAAATCAACCAAACCGAAACAGTTGTCTAACCATGGATAGCAGATACACAATGGTTACGCCTTCCATCTAGGGAATTGTTAAGTGTTAACTCCGCTTCTTTTTTACTTTCAGCGCTCCCCCTTCCATCTAGGGATCCCAGTCATAGGCCAACTTTCGAGAGGCTCAAGGCCGTGCCAGTTGAGGAGAGAGACATTCAATTTCTGTTGAAAGACGAATTTTTGCATCAGTACGGACTTTTGCATACTTCTCGTTCTACACATCCTCATGAAATCCCAGACTCCCCGGCTAGAGCGTTGGATGCCCCAGCTTCTACTGACACATCCGTACCAAAAGGACCTGCTCCCGAAGCTTCACTAGTGAAGTGCTCCACTTCTGTTGATGTTGCGGGGCCATCTGACAAACTTGCCCCAGCCATTGAGGAAGAGCCTCAGGGATCTCCCCAATGTTCACAGGAATCTGACGAAGAAGCTAAGAAAAACAGCCCTGCCAAGCAGAGCAGGGACGATACTTTCGAAGGATTGAGCGATCTCTTCGCCACCTCACAAGAGATCTTTAAAAATGATCCTATTACTGCCGGGGTTTCTTCTTCAGGAGTTGAAGCGACTTCCATTCTGCAACAGACTCCGTCAACTCAAGAGTTGACGCTAACTACTACACCCACAACTACTCCACAATTAAAGAGTGGTTCGTAGTTTGATGCGCGTAGTTTGCACATTACACACACTTAGAATTTTTTGGCATTTTTATGCTTCTGACTTTCTGTACTTTGAAGAATTCTAAAATTTAGCTCTTTTTATTCAGATCCTCCGATGGGACGCAGCGGATCCTACTATGATGACTTCCAGTGCTACGGGAGGCCTAGCCAATATGATTATAGGCGTTACCTCCCCTCTTACAGAGAATCCGATGAAGAAAGAGCCGCCCGAAAGGCTCAAGAGAAGAGGGCTCAAGAGGAGCGTTATGAAAGAAGAGAGAGGGAGGAGCGCCACGATTCTTCGCAGAGAGGCGACGATTCCCATAAAAGAAAATCCCATGATGACCGAGGAAAAAGTCATATGGTTGAAGATTCGAGCAAGCGAGCCCGACATGGTGAGAAGCAGACCTCTACAACTCCTGAAAAGGTTACTACCCTTGCCTCGCTTGACATTCCTTCTGGCTCTCCTGCTCTTGGGAAAGCAGATATTCAAACAATAATCAGTAGGCCCAAATTCCAAGTTGGACCGGGCCCGACCACTTTGCAAAGTCGGTTTCCACAGTGGTGTCTGAAGGGAGTAAGGTTCGACCTTGACTTGGTCCCCATTGACAAGTCTGCCATGTTACGAAACCTCGATGCCATCAAGCTTGATATTAAGAGGATATCAAACTGGCAAAAACTTGTTGACGAGCTCCAAAGGGTTAATCGTGCAAATATAGAGGCCATGCTCACTATGGAAAATGATAAAGCCGAATGGTAAAAGATTCTCGAGCAACACGATACTGAAATGAGGAGCATCGCTTCTTACAATGAAGCGCTTGAAGCAAAAGTTGAGGAACTGAAACAAGAGCTTGCTACTTCCTCTACTTCCTATTCTCAAAAAGAAGAAGTGCTCCTAAAACAAGTGAGAGATGCTCATGCCGGCCAAAGGGATGCCGAAGACAGGCTTAAAGTGCAAAAAAGAATTAGTGAGGGCTATGTTGCTGATATTGAAGAGCTTCGGAAGAAAAACAGCTCCCAAGAGGTGGAGATTCAAATGCTTAAGCTTCAACTTTCCAAAGCTGAAAGGGAGCGTGATGAGGCCGTTGCCGGCAAAATTGCAGCTGAAGAATCTCACGAGGCAACGAGGACCAATACCAGCTCAACATTATTTGATTTCTACCTGCATAGCATCTTGGGGCGCGGTAGCCTCGCCTTTCTAGGCCCCAAGCATGAAATTACTCTGGCTGAAGTTTGGGAGGCCGCACTCGATATGCTTGGCGGTAAAGGCGCTGGCTATGCTAAGCCAGCTCTTGAGGAGCATTATCTTGATGATGATGCTCGCGCCGCTCTCGCCAGGGGGAGAGAACAACTTGCAAAATTAAGGGCCGAAACAGCGGCAGGAGAATATTCAGGAAAAACTGTCTCAACTGTTCCAATTCAGCCTTCTCCTTCGGCCGAGATTGACATTATCGGTTCCAGTTCTCATTCTCTATCTCCTACCAAAGTTGTAACGACCCAGGATTTTTAGTAATTTAAATTTGGATATTTAATTAATTTGAAATATTAATAAGTGAATTTTTAAGTCAAATAAATTTTTATTTGAATTATTGGATTTAATTGAATAATTAAATCGAGAATTTAATATGTTAAATTATAGAAATAATTGAAAATAGGGTTAAATATGATTGAAAATGATTTGTAAAATTTTATTTTATCATATTGAAGTTAGAACGATATTTTAGAACTTTTAAAATCGAATTAAAAGTTAATTTGTGAAAATTGAATATTTTAATATTTAATCGACTAGTGAAAATAGTCAATTTTTGAACAGTCTCAGAATTGAACGAAACCAGTTCCATTGGATCCGTAATAGTTAGTTATTACTGGATTTCAATTTTCGTGTCAATCGGAGTTATCGTTTGATCGTGGCAGCTCGAAACGCATCGAATTATTTTTAATTTTAATTTGGCGAGTGAAAATAGCCATTTTTCAAAAAGTCTCGGATTTCGACGAAACCAGTTTTATCGGATCCGTAATGTGATATTATTGTAAGGTTTCAAATTTCGTGTCAATTGGATTTACCGTTTGTCCGTTACAAATTAAAACGCCTAGAAATCGATTTAAATCGGTTTAATTCAAATTGAGCGTTTATTGCCATAACTTGCACAGATGTCCGAATTAGCTTCCGATACCTGTTCCATTGTGTCCGGAACGCGGGGTAAACCATAGAAACGCTGGTTACGGCACGTAAATCGGAGTTCGGAATTTCCGGATGAATAGTGTTCGAATTTTTCCTATAAATACACCCACCCTCTTCATAATTTAGAAAAAAAAAATAAAAACCCTAATTTCTAACCCTAGCCGCCACCCACATGACCAATGGCCAGAAATGCTCAACGTTCATCCTTTGATTCCTTCCAATCCGTCAACATTCGTCAAAAACATTCAACTACAAAGATGAAGATCACAACGAGAGCTTCGATGTGAACGGTGGAGATCGTGTTTGGTGTCGTGTGGAGGGAGCTACAGGGGGCCGACGTCCTACAGTCACGCACGCCATACGAGGCAACCTAGGGGCCGAGCTCTCTATGGTTTGGGCCGAAGTTTGAGTAGGTGAAGGCCTTCGATTTGCAAGTCCCTGATCGTTGCATAGGTCGTTGTGTTGGATGTAAAATTTAGCCCTAGTTGATGTAAATTGGGTTCGGTCCCTTACCTGATGATGCGTGAATGAAGAAGAAGGAAAGGAGCGGCCCAGATGAGAAGGGGATGGATCCTGTGGCTACGGTTTAGTTTGGTATAAAATTAGTTAATTTAAGTTGTAATTAGTTTATATAAAACTCGTGTAACTTCAAAAATGCATAACTTTTTCATACGAGGTCGAAAACGCGCGAAACCAGTTGCGTTGGAATCGTATGGACGAGCACTACGCGATGGAGTTGGTTTGGAGTCTTTTGGAGTTAGTGAGAATTTTGGGTAAAATTAAACGTCCGTTTAATTTTATTCAAAATAAATCGCTAAAACGGAAATAAAATCAAGGTGAGAACTTCTCACTCAATCGAATCAGTTTCGATTTTATTTTAAATAGTTAGATTTAAAATATTTGAATGCATGTTTGAATGTTGATTGATATCTATTGATTGTTAAAATAGACATTATACGCCGTTAGTAAGCGGATGTTATTTATTAAAAACATATACCGCGAATATTTCATAAACAGTGAAATTGGTATTATATATAATATCAATATATATATATATTGGCATATGTATATATTGCAGTTGTTGATTTCCCGTATTTTTTTAGCGGATGAGACCCTATTGCGCCGTTATTAAGCGGATAATATTTATTAAAAACATATACCGCGATAATTTTGTACTGGAGCGAAATTGGTATTGTGCTAATGTTTGTGGATGCAGGAAAACAGGTTGGAGGGATCCAACTGGATTCCTCAACAGTTTTTATTTGATTTCAGATATTTTGATATTTGATGGATTTTCATATACGATATATGATATCGTCGTTGTCGTGATTGACTATTTGGTGTGTAGCATCATTAAACCAAATTTTGGAATTTTAAAATGATTTTTAAAGTGATTTTTGAGAATATACTATATTTTAGAACCGATCCATTATAAATAAATAAACGTTATAATTTTTAAAGTTATAAAAATTATGATTTTTAAGAAATATAGTTAAAAGCTGATTTTTTGAAAATAAGGAATTAATGACTTTATAAAATAGTTAAATTGGGATTTCTGAAATAATTGTGAAAAGTTCAAATATAGGATATATAAAATTTGATTATTTTATAAATCAAAATGATGAAATTATAAAGGAGATTAAAGACGTTTTAAAGAATAATATAAATTTATTTATATTAAGAGATTTATAAATGGATATGTATAAATTGGAATATTGACATTATAAAACGAGTTTTTATAAGTGTTTGAATGAAGTGAATATAAATTTTGTAAATGAATGGAATTCATAAAATTATAAATGGTGAAGTTATAAATGAAATTTATAAATAGTAAGATTTATAAATTTTGTGAAATTATTAAAGAATATATTTGGATGAATAATTGAATCTTATAAGTTATAAGATTTATAATTATGAAGTTCAAAGGAACGATTTTGCAAACGAATAAATTATAAGTATTTCACTTATGATATGAACTTTTGTTTATAATTGAGTTATAAACTGGAATAGGTTAATAAAAGAATTTATAAAAAGGAAGTTTTTATAAATAAATAGAAATGGAATTTATAAACGTTGTTTTATAAATTCGTAAATGACTTATTTTGATAAGTAAATTGTTGAAACCTATTGATGGAGTTATATTCACGTTTTGACTATGAATAATCCTTTGAAATAAAATGTATAGAAATGATGAAATGTGTTAACGTAGTATATTCACGTTTTTGAATAGTGAATAATATGTTAAAGAAAATGTTTAGAATGTGATATTTTAAATAGAATTAAAACGATCTAACGATGTTTTAAAATTGTGTTGAGATTCGAAACCATAGATTTCAACATTAATTGTTGAAATAGACGTTTTCGAGAAATAGAAGGAAATAATGGACTATAACACTGTTGTTATAGTAAATGATTTCCGAAAGGAAATGTTTTGTATAGTATTGGGATTTATATATCTATTTAATTTCGAATCCCTATACTAGTGAATTTGGGTTGTCGTAACGATGTTTTACGTAACATTCGTTTTGGCCCAAATAAATATGTTTAAGAGAATGATTTCCTTAAAAAAATGAAATATATACTTAATTCCGATTGAAGTATATTGAATATTTTCTAAGTGCTGAAAATAAATAAAATTTGTGAATTACTTATGAATAAATAAGTACGGAAATGTTTTCGAATATAAGGTGAATATTTTGAGAATTTATCTTTTTGAAGATAAATTGAAATGGATAATTGAAACATATATGCATGAATATTTTGGAATGTAAATTCACTATTGAATTTATAAAAGAAAGTGGAATTTGTTTAAGAATAAATATTGATTTATTTTTGAAGTGTGAAATTTTATATCTAGTAATGATATTTTGGAAAATAAATTATTTGGAAAATTATTTGGAATCTGGTGATGTGTGCATATCCAGTGATAGTTCAATAACCGACTATCAATATTTCCCTTTGAATGGGTATTTGATGTGATTTGTTTGAATTTGAATGTCATACTTATTTTTGAATAAGCGCTCACTATTCGGGTTAACCGGAAAAGGACCATGGGGTCGTATAACCCATTCCGAATATGTGATACGTCGTTATGAATTGCATTGAAGATCGGTGTTGAAGACCCGGTATTTGCAAGAGCGATAGGATGACCTGTCGATTTACTCTGCACCGAGTAGCTACGGTATAGAGTTCTCCATATGTGATGGTGAATCCGATCAGGATTGTGAATATCCGGATTGCAAGGACTTCTTTGTAAGTGCCTTCGGTTTTGTTCGAGCCCGGAACAGACTTGTATGGATTGTATGTCTGACATTACAAGTTGAGATATAAAGCCGATTTCATTCAAATATATTTTTGTTGGTGGCGGAGAATTTATTCTTTTAGCTTAACACCCTTCTCTGAGACGTACGAGCTCAGAGGTTATATAGTTGAAGTTATCAGCGATATATTCCCAATTTGGTAATGTGACATGCTGAGTGTTGCTGTAAATGATCATTGTGTTGATTATTGTGATAGGATCGTTTATTTGATCGTCTATCTTGGTGATCATTGTGTTGATCATTTGTTGACCCAAAGCATGGCTTTTGTATAAAGTATGTTTTTGTGGACGTGAATTCGTCGAGCCTCACACCCCGGAAATGGTCAAAACAGGAAAGATGCGGCAAGGTTATGAGGGGTAGCTCCCTTTAGGGTATGTACATTTCCTTCTGGATAGAGGTGGTATCATGGTATGGAGCCCAGATATTTAACCTATGTGGTTACTATGAATTTATTACTTTGTGGTTGTTGGTTATCGGGATCCCGTGAGAAAGGTCGTTTACGATCGGGGAATGGCGTGCTCGTGTCAGTAGTTACCCAGTTAGGGGTAACCCGGCCTTGTGTTGGCAGAGTTCCGGTTTGGTTCTCGGGGATGTCTTTCCAGAGGCATTCTCATGTGGCAATGGGAAGTTCCTTGGCCTGACCATTTGTTGGAAATCCAAAGAAACAATACGTGACTTGTACGGTTTTAGTTGTATAACCTGCTATGGAATGTGGCGGTAACCTGCTATTGAACATAGTTAGCTATAGTAGGCATAGTTCGAAATGTCTATGCTGGCTAAGATTTATATTCTACTTTCGAAATGAATTTTTCTCTACACTATGCACTAGTAATAATATCAAATGCTTCTTTTTAATGCGTATCAAGCACGTTTGACTATCATAAGGAGAAATCTCTTCCGATTCTGCGTTTGCATTGTGTGTGTGTGTGGGAGGCCTTATGGTAGTCTCATTCTTAAAAGCATTGCGAATTGAATTTAAAAATATTCCTCTATTTTGATTTTAAAGATAAATAAACTGTTTTGAGTTCTCACACCAGTCACATGACTGACTCGGAGTTTATTGTTTTCCTTCCTAAACTCTGGGTGCCCACCAATTTTCACACGGGCAGTCAAAAGTTAGGTTTATCAGGATATTCTGGATATTCTGGAGTTGCTGGAGGCAAGCTGGATGGCGTGGCGTATTACTTATATAGTATTCCTTTTCCGCTGCACTGTTGTTGTTGTATGATGTTGTACACTCTGATGATATGATGTAATGTAATATGATGAAATGTAATAACTGATATAGTTCTTTGTTTAAAGATTATTCGTTTATTATTATATGTTGTTCCGCTGTGAATTGTGAGATTCTGATGTTGTTCTATTTTCTTTATGTTCTATTTTCTTTTCCCTCTATCTTCTACCTTTCTCTCTCTTTCTCTTTCCTTAAATTCTTTTTAAAAAAACCCTCAGTGTTCGGTTTTCCGTCGTTCGATTCCTCGGCAGTCGATAAAGTGAGTATCGATGTTGAATTTTCGGAAGACGAAGAATCGTGTCCTGACAATTTGGTATCAGAGCTTATGGTTAAGCGACAACCATGGTTCTGTTGGGTATTACTCATTAGAGATAGAGTCAGCAGTACTCTAGAATGAGTTTGAGTGTAATAATATCTATGAGAGCGTATTTGATAGTAAATATATAAAATTGTTTTATATTGTGATGATTGGTTTATTGAGTGGCATATGAACTTTCGTCAGCGTGGTCCGCAAGACTATGCCGAAGGGGTTTCTAAACACTTGAATAGAACAATTCGACACGATATTGTTTAAAATTGGGTAAATGAAATAATTTTACCTTGAGTATATTTTATATATAAAGGAATAATTTTTTTCTGAATTATTAAAGTGTATATAAGTTGATTGTTTAGTTGTTTGAATAATCTAAATAAAAGAATAATTGTATAAGCAAAAGAATTATAAGAGTATGAATTATAATTAAAGTGATTTACAATTGTGAAATAAACTTATATATATATAAGAAGTGAAACTATATGAATATATATTTATGAATATGAGTTGTAAATAAAAATGAATTTAAAGTTAAATGGAAATTTACTTTAGAATTGAAATCTGAATTTATTTACAAGTAGGAATTTAAGTTATGTAAAACCAAATAATGTTAAATGGAATACAACTTAAGTGTTGTTGAATGGAATTGATTTTGGTATCGAAGTAAATAATCAAGTGGATTAAATAAATGTGAACTTAAGTTATGTGAATGAAATTCAACTTTTGTAATTGAATTGAATGAATGGATTGAATGATAATCAATTGAATGTAAATTAAGTTGATATGGAATAATGAATATAAGTGTTAATTCATTAAAATCAAATGTTATTGGAAGTAGAAAGATTGAATGCAAAATCAATTTAATTAAACCAAGATGAATATGAGCAAAGGAATTTGGTTTTAATTAATATACATTGGTTGATATATGATTGTTAATTGATTGTATATAATTCATTAAGTGTTAGTGAAATTGGAAGCTATGAAATTGAATTCAAATTTGAAGTAAATAGATTTGAATAGAATTGAATTTGAATTGGAAGTGAACCAACTTGAATATGAATTAGTGAATATAAACTAATTGAAAATGAATGTTAGTAAGAACATCCACTGGTAATGAATCAAATGTGATTAAATTGAAAACCAATTCATGAAATATTAAAGAGAATATGAATTTGTTGGATGATAGTTGGTTGATATTGCATTTGTTGCTTTAGTTGCATTGCTATGTTGACATGTATAGTTATTATGTTGCTATATGATGTATATTGATACTATTGTCTATATGCATGATTCTTATGTTGTTTGTTGAGTGATTAGTAGGTGCGGATCGCGTTTGCTTCGCATTTGGAGCTCGCTTTCGCGCTATATTAGCCGTATATGCTCGCTAATAAAATATAAGGTACATATCTCGGATTACATATCGTACTTTTACACTTTTTTCCCTGCGGGATGCCTCATTACTTAATGAGATGTATATTTGTGATATATATACTGTCATTTTTTTTTCGGATCGAGCCGCGCAAAGGAGACTATGGCGAATTTTTCTGGAAATTTAAGGCGTTAGAAAATTTTTGAGAAAAATTAGAAAAGTTTTGAAAACTTAAACTTTGATTTTGGAATTGGAAGTTAAACAATAGTAGTTGTTTTTGAAAAGATAACTAAGTATGATTTGAAAACTTAGTAAAGATTGTAAGAAATTTAACTATGAATTTTGGGAAAATTAATAAATTCTATAACTTTTCTTACTTGTTAATTTCGAGGACGAAATTCTTTTAAGGGGGAAGATTGTAACGACCCAGGATTTTTAGTAATTTAAATTTGGATATTTAATTAATTTTAAATATTAATAAGTGAATTTTTAAGTCAAATAAATTTTTATTTGAATTATTGGATTTAATTGAATAATTAAATCGATAATTTAATATGTTAAATTATAGAAATAATTGAAAATAGGGTTAAATATGATTGAAAATGATTTGTAAAATTTTATTTTATCATATTGAAGTTAGAACGATATTTTAGAACTTTTAAAATCGAATTAAAAGTTAATTTGTGAAAATTGAATATTTTAATATTTAATCGACTAGTGAAAATAGTCAATTTTTGAACAGTCTCAGAATTGAACGAAACCAGTTCCATTGGATCCGTAATAGTTAGTTATTACCGGATTTCAATTTTCGTGTCAGTCGGAGTTATCGTTTGATCGTGGCATCTCGAAACGCATCGAATTATTTTTAATTTTAATTTGGCGAGTGAAAATAGCCATTTTTCAAAAAGTCTCGGATTTCGACGAAACCAGTTTCATCGGATCCGTAATGTGATATTATTGTAAGGTTTCAAATTTCGTGTCAATTGGATTTACCGTTTGTCCGTTACAAATTAAAACGCCTAGAAATCGATTTAAATCGGTTTAATTCAAATTGAGCGTTTATTGCCATAACTTGCACAGTTGTCCGAATTAGCTTCCGAAACCTGTTCCATTGTGTCCGGAACGCGGGGTAAACCCTAGAAACGCTGGTTACGGCGCGTAAATCGGAGTTCGGAATTTTCGGATGAATAGTGTTCGAATTTTTCCTATAAATACACCCACCCTCTTCATAATTTAGGAAAAAAAAAACCCTAATTTCTAACCCTAGCCGCCACCTACATGACCAATGGCCAGAAATGCTCAACGTTCATCCTTTGATTCATTCCAATCCGTCAACATTCGTCAAAAACATTCAACTACAAAGATGAAGATCACAACGAGAGCTTCGATGTGAACGGTGGAGATCGTGTTTGGTGTCGTGTGGAGGGAGCTACAGGGGGCCGACGTCCTACAGTCATGCACGCCATACGAGGCAACCTGGGGGCCGAGCTCTCTATGGTTTGGGCCGAAGTTTGAGTAGGTGAAGGCCTTCGATTTGCAAGTCCCTGATCGTTGCATAGGTCGTCGTGTTGGATGTAAAATTTAACCCTAGTTGATGTAAATTGGGTTCGGTCCCTTACCTGATGATGCGTGAATGAAGAAGAAGGAAAGGAGCGGCCCAGATGAGAAGGGGATGGATCCTGTGGCTATGGTTTAGTTTGGTATAAAATTAGTTAATTTAAGTTGTAATTAGTTTATATAAAACTCGTGTAACTTCAAAAATGCATAACTTTTTCATACGAGGTCGAAAACGCGCGAAACCAGTTGCGTTGGAATCGTATGGACGAGTACTACGCGATGGAGTTGGTTTGGAGTCGTTTGGAGTTAGTGAGAATTTTGGGTAAAATTAAACGTCCGTTTAATTTTATTCGAAATAAATCGCTAAAACGGAAATAAAATCAAGGTGAGAACTTCTCACTCAATCGAATCAGTTTCGATTTTATTTTAAATAGTTAGATTTAAAATATTTGAATGCATGTTTGAATGTTGATTGATATCTATTGATTGTTAAAATAGACATTATACGCCGTTAGTAAGCGGATGTTATTTATTAAAAACATATACCGCGAATATTTCATAAACAGTGAAATTGGTATTATATATAATATCAATATATATATATATATATTGGCATATGTATATATTGCAGTTGTTGATTTCCCGTAATTTTTTAGCGGATGAGACCCTATTGCGCCGTTATTAAGCGGATAATATTTATTAAAAACATATACCGCGATAATTTCGTACTGGAGCGAAATTGGTATTGTGCTAATGTTTGTGGATGCTGGAAAACAGGTTGGAGGGATCCAACTGGATTCCTCAACAGTTTTTATTTGATTTCAGATATTTTGATATTTGATGGATTTTCATATACGATATATGATATCGTCGTTGTTGTGATTGACTATTGAGTGTGTAGCATCATTGGACCAAATTTTGGAATTTTAAAATGATTTTTAAAGTGATTTTTGAGAATATACTATATTTTAGAATCGATCCATTATAAATAAATAAACGTTATAATTTTTAAAGTTATAAAAATTATGATTTTTAAGAAATATAGTTAAAAGCTGATTTTTTGAAAATAAGGAATTAATGACTTTATAAAATAGTTAAATTGGGATTTCTGAAATAATTGTGAAAAGTTTAAATATAGGATATATAAAATTTGATTATTTTATAAATCAAAATGATGAAATTATAAAGGAGATTAAAGACGTTTTAAAGAATAATATAAATTTATTTATATTAAGAGATTTATAAATGGATATGTATAAATTGAAATATTGACATTATAAAACGAGTTTTTATAAGTGTTTGAATGAAGTGAAAATAAATTTTGTAAATGAATGGAATTCATAAAATTATAAATGGTGAAGTTATAAATGAAATTTATAAATAGTAAGATTTATAAATTTTGTGAAATTATTAAAGAATATATTTGGATGAATAATTGAATCTTATAAGTTATAAGATTTATAATTATGAAGTTCAAAGGAACGATTTTGCAAACGAATAAATTATAAGTATTTCACTTATGATATGAACTTTTGTTTATAATTGAGTTATAAACTGGAATAGGTTAATAAAAGAATTTATAAAAAGGAAGTTTTTATAAATAAATAGAAATGGAATTTATAAATGTTGTTTTATAAATTCTCAAATGACTTATTTTGATAAGTAAATTGTTGAAACCTATTGATGGAGTTATATTCACGTTTTGACTGTGAATAATCCTTTGAAATAAAATGTATAGAAGTGATGAAATGTGTTAACGTAGTATATTCACGTTTTTGAATAGTGAATAATATGTTAAAGAAAATGTTTAGAATGTGATATTTTAAATAGAATTAAAACGATCTAACGATGTTTTAAAAATGTGTTGAGATTCGAAACCATAGATTTCAACATTGATTGTTGAAATAGACGTTTTCGAGAAATAGAAGGAAATAATGGACTATAACACTGTTGTTATAGTAAATGATTTCCGAAAGGAAATGTTTTGTATAGTATTGGGATTTATATATCTATTTAATTTCGAATCCCTATACTAGTGAATTTGGGTTGTCGTAACGATGTTTTACGTAACATTCATTTTGGCCCAAATAAATATGTTTAAGAGAATGATTTCCTTAAAAAAAATGAAATATATACTTAATTCCGATTGAAGTATATTGAATATTTTCTAAGTGCTGAAAATAAATAAAATTTGTGAATTACTTATGAATAAATAAGTACGGAAATGTTTTCCAATATAAGGTGAATATTTTGAGAATTTATCTTTTTGAAGATAAATTGAAATGGATAATTGAAACATATATGCATGAATATTTTGGAATGTAAATTCACTATTGAATTTATAAAAGAAAGTGGAATTTGTTTAAGAATAAATATTGATTTATTTTTGAAGTGTGAAATTTTATATCTAGTAAAGATATTTTGAAAAATAAATAATTTGGAAAATTATTTGGAATCTGGTGATGTGTGCATATCCAGTGATAGTTCAATAACCGACTATCAATATTTCCCTTTGAATGGGTATTTGATGTGATTTGTTTGAATTTGAATGTCACACTTATTTTTGAATAAGCGCTCACTATTCGGGTTAACCGGGAAAGGACCATGGGGTCGTATAACCCATTCCGAATATGTGATACGTCGTTATGAATTGCATTGAAGATCGGTGTTGAAGACCCGGTATTTGCAAGAGCGATAGGATGACCTGTCGATTTACTCTGCACCGAGTAGCTACGGTATAGAGTTCTCCATATGTGATGGTGAATCCGATCAGGATTGTGAATATCCGGATTGCAAGGACTTCTTTGTAAGTGCCTTCGGTTTTGTTCGAGCCCAGAACAGACTTGTATGGATTGTATGTCTGACATTACAAGTTGAGATATAAAGCCGATTTCATTCAAATATATTTCTGTTGGTGGCGGAGAATTTATTCTTTTAGCTTAACACCCTTCTCTGAGACGTACGAGCTCAGAGGTTATATAGTTGAAGTTATCAGCGATATATTCCCAATTTGGTAATGTGACATGCTGAGTGTTGCTGTAAATGATCATTGTGTTGATTATTGTGATAGGATCGTTTATTTGATCGTCTATCTTGGTGATCATTGTGTTGATCATTTGTTGACCCAAAGCATGGCTTTTGTATAAAGTATGTTTTTGTGGACGTGAATTCGTCGAGCCTCACACCCCGGAAATGGTCAAAACAGGAAAGATGCGGCAAGGTTATGAGGGGTAGCTCCCTTTAGGGTATGTACATTTCCTTCTGGATAGAGGTGGTATCATGGTATGGAGCCCAGATATTTAACCTATGTGGTTACTACGAATTTATTACTTTGTGGTTGTTGGTTATCGGGATCCCGTGAGAAAGGTCGTTTACGATCGGGGAATGGCGTGCTCGTGTCAGTAGTTACCCAGTTAGGGGTAACCCGGCCTTGTGTTGGCAGAGTTCCGGTTTGGTTCTCGGGGATGTCTTTCCAGAGGCATTCTCATGTGGCAATGGGAAGTTCCTTGGCCTGACCATTTGTTGGAAATCCAAAGAAACAATACGTGACTTGTACGGTTTTAGTTGTATAACCTGCTATGGAATGTGGCGGTAACCTACTATTGAACATAGTTAGCTATAGTAGGCATAGTTCGAAATGTCTATGCTGGCTAAGATTTATATTCTACTTTCGAAATGATTTTTTCTCTACACTATGCACTAGTAATAATATCAAATGCTTCTTTTTAATGCGTATCAAGCATGTTTGACTATCATAAGGAGAAATCTCCTCCGATTCTGCGTTTGCATTGTGTGTGTGTGCGGGAGGCCTTATGGTAGTCTCATTTTTAAAAGCATTGCGAATTGAATTTAAAAATATTCCTCTATTTTGATTTTAAAGATAAATAAACTGTTTTGAGTTCTCACACCAGTCACATGACTGACTCGGAGTTTATTGTTTTCCTTCCTGAACTCTGGGTGCCCACCAATTTTCACACGGGCAGTCAAAAGTTAGGTTTATCAGGATATTCTGGATATTCTGGAGTTGCTGGAGGCAAGTTGGATGGCGTGGCGTATTACTTATATAGTATTCCTTTTCCGCTGCACTGTTGTTGTTGTATGATGTTGTACACTCTGATGATATGATGTAATGTAATATGATGAAATGTAATAACTGATATAGTTCTTTGTTTAAAGATTATTCGTTTATTATTATATGTTGTTCCGCTGTGAATTGTGAGATTCTGATGTTGTTCTATTTTCTTTATGTTCTATTTTCTTTTCCCTCTATCTTCTACCTTTCTCTCTCTTTCTCTTTCCTTAAATTCTTTTTAAAAAAACCCTCAGTGTTCGGTTTTCCGTCGTTCGATTCCTCGGCAGTCGATGAAGTGAGTATCGATGTTGAATTTTCGGAAGACGAAGAATCGTGTCCTGACAAAAGTTACCGCCAAGATCTCAAGCATACAAGGTGGGGATGAAGGTGATGAGAGTGCCAAGGCACAGGCTTACGAAGTTGATGTCAGGAAACCGGCTTCTGCAGGTAACCCTACTGTTAATCTTGCCCAAGTAGATTGCTCATCTGTTTCTTACGAGCTTGATGAGCTTCTTGACTACTTCTTGAACCTCAGCGAACCTTTATCTCCACTTTTTACCGACTTGAACTTTTTTCCTTCTGTAGAGAAAGCACCGAGCATTGTTCAGGCTTCTCCTCCTCCAATTATTCCTTCTCCGCCTCTTAAGGTCACTCCTCCTTCTACCTCGCAACCCGGGTCACAAGAGGAGCAAATAGAAGCTCTTCACGGCTTGGATGATCCTGTTGCTTCTCAAGATCCGAGGGGAGAAGAAACTGAAGGAAGCGAGAAGACCCCAGAACCTACTGGCTCCGATGATGAACCGCTATCTAAACTTTTTTCACCAGGGAGTGGGTCTTCCTCCAAAAAGAGGGGAAAGCAGGGAGTCTCTAAGAAAAAGAAGAAATCTTCGATTGGCGACGAAAAAACGAAAGAAAGTCCGACTGAGCCCCTCTCTCCTTTGTCCCCTACCCTCAGAAACCGACCTGAGAAGTTGGTCAACCGGCCAGGTGCGGGCTCAAAAGGTGGAAAGAAGAAGAAATGATGGCCCTGGTTCTGTGGCTTTCGTATCGCTCTTTGCTTTTTGTTTATACTGACCGGAGATTGTGCGGATACCGGTCTTCGTTTTTCTTTTACTCTTTACTTTGGAACTTGTATCTGTACAAAATTTTAACGGTGTTGAATAAAATAATTCTTTTTCTTCATACAAACTTCTGTCTGTATCTGAAAATGCATTTATTATTCATTTTTGTACAAGTTTCTTTGTACGATATTGCAGTGAGCTTGTGGTATATTGTTCGAGCGCAATTTTACCGATGTAGTTATACCATGTTGCCCCTATACCATAAGCTCGTTGCAATATTTTATATTTTGAGGGGACTTGTAATCTTATTTTCTAGAGAATAATTATTCCATACTCGGAGGAATATTATTTCGTTAGAAAACAGAATACAACTTCCTCCAAATGAATTTTTATGCTTTATCCTTCGAAGATATCACTTTTTCTTTTGTGCATATACACATTTTACTAAGTGAATTCTCTTATGTGATAAAGCGGGCCTCTGAAGGACACTTTAACTTCTTTTTGAGGAAGATTATTTTCCAGAATAGGTAAATCATTTTTCCTTCGAAAGTTAAAGTGTGCCTTTGATGAGAATTTTTTTTACATACCACAGTAAAAGGGCTTTTTGATTTTTGTTTCTTTGAAAAGTTGCACATCTGAGGAAGGCTTTTTCACGTTTCAACACCTGGAAGTTTTATTTCAATCTTGGTGAAACGTATGCCTCCGAAGAGATCTTTTTGCCTGATTGTGCCTCCGGGAGGAGGTCTTTTCGTTTCTGCCTTTGGGAAGAGGTCTCTCTTTTTTTTTTTGGTGAAGTGAAACTCCGAAGAGCGGCTGTTGCGCTTCAACTTTTGGTGAAATGTGCCTCCGAAGAGGGCTTTACTTTGTTTTGCATTTCAACTCTGGTGAAGTGGACCTCCGAAGGGCGGCTCTTACACTTCAACTCCTGGTGAAATGTGCCTCTGAAGAGGGCTTTATTTTGTTTTGCATTTCAACTCTGGTGAAGTGGACCTCCGAAGAGGGGCTCTTACACTTCAACTCCTGGTGAAATGTGCCTCCTAAGAGGGCTTTATTTTGTTTTGCATTTCAACTCTTGGTGAAATGTGCCTCCGAAGAGGTCTTTGATTGCCTGGAAGCTACTCTCTCATGGTTGGAAGGTCATGACTCCTCCAATCTTTTTTGTTGAGTAGAGAACTTTCTTTTTTGCGGCGTATGCCTCGTTAGAGGTCTTTATCCTCCGAAGAGTTGCGCCTCCGAAGAGGACTTGCGCCTCCGAAGAGGGCTTTTGTTGTTCCTTGTCCACTTGCTTATGCCTTTTCAGCGATCCTCTGTTTTTCTTTTCAAGCTCACACTCCCTTCTCTTATAAGTAGTTTGTTTAATCCAAAGAAGTGTACTTCTTTGCTAGGCAAGTTCGCGAGAACGGGCATAAGCTTCTTAATTGGATGTTTGTTTGTTCAAACGATCTCAATTTATTAGCAAGAGCCCGTTTTCGACGAAATCATTGGCCGTTTAATTGAAGCACTTCCTATCTAGGATTTGAATTCGGGGCTTTTGTGACTTGAAATTTGTTTGTTGAATGATAACAAGAATCACTTGGTCTTGTAATGTGCAAGTTTTATTTTCATTGCCTGCAAAAATTTAAATCGACATTTCAGCAATACATTTAACGTACTTTTCATATCGAAAATAAAGCAAACATGTAATAATAATAAGGAACACAAGATTTATAGTGGTTCGACCAAGAATTTGGGCCTACATCCACTTTATAGTCTTTCATTATTCACTTGCATCGACTTTACAATTGCTTTCAATTACAAGAATCATACATTTATAATCCTTTTTACAATATTTCAACAAAGCTTTCAAGTAAAGTATGGACGTAAGTGGTTGCTGTTCCAAGCTCTTGGAATTTGATCTCCTTCAATAGTAGTGAGTTTGAATGCGCCGTCAAGAAGCTTCTGACCTATGACATATGGTCCTTCCCAATTTGGCCCAAACACACCTGTCGCCGTCATAATTCTCTTCAGGACTAGATCTCTAATCTCAAAGCTGCGTTGGCGAACTTTGGAATTGAAATGTCTGGCTATCCTTTGCTGATGGGCTGCGATTCTGAGCTCAGCCTCTTCTCTTTTTTCATCAAGGAGATCTAGTGCCTCAAGCTGTAGTTTTTCATCCTCCGCTTGATTGAAATGGATTCTTCTATGTGAAGGGACCTCTGTTTCTACCGGAATCATTGCTTCTGACCCGTATGCCAATGAAAACGGGGTATCCCCGGTCGCAGTTTTGTGGGTAGTTCTGTATGCCCATAGTGCTAGTGGTAGCTTATCGACCCAACCACCTTTTGCTCTTTCGAGTTGCTTCTTGATGGTTGACTTGATAATTTTGTTTACTGCTTCCACCTGCCTGTTTGCCTGCGGATGAGCTACTACTGAGAAGCTTTTTCGGATTTTGAATCGTTTGCAAAAATCTTGGAATTCTTCACTTTCGAACTGAGTACCAATGTCTGTAATTATCTTTTGAGGCACACCATACCTGCAAATGATACTTTTAGTCACAAAACTTATCATCTTTTCAGAGGTGATAGTAGCCAATGGTTCAGCTTCTGCCCATTTAGTAAAATAGTCTACAGCAACAATGGCATATTTGATTCCAGATTTGGCACTTGGTAAAGGTCCTACAAGGTCTATCCCCCATATTGCAAACGGCCATGGACTGACCATCTGTGTGAGTTCAGTAGAAGGTGCTCTAGGAATTTTGGCAAATCTTTGGCATCTGTCACATTTTCGGGAATAGTCTGCTGCATCTCGATTAATTTCTGGCCAAAAATATCCGTATCGGAGAATCTTCTTTGCTAAAGTTTGACCACCTAAATGATCACCACATTCTCCCCCGTGCACCTCAGCTAGGATTGTTTTGGACTCTTCCCTGGATACACATCAAAGTAATGGCATTGAGAATCCCCGTTTGTATAATTGGCCATCCTGGACTATATAGCGAGAGGCTTTCCTCAGTAGCTTCTGTCGTCCTTTTGAATTTTTCGGTAAAGAGCCATTGAGCAGATATTCCGTTATTGGAGTCATCCACGATTCTTGCTCTTGAGACACACTCATGATCCAATCAATATCCATCTCATTAATGCTTGGAGCTGATAGGACTTCCACTGGAGCTAACCCCAGAAATTGAGCTTTGCCTGTGCTAGAGTACTTTGCGAGAGAATCTGCTTTCGTGTTTTCTTCTCGAGGAATATGGCTTATCGTGTAGTGATCGAAGTCACATAGAAGTTCCCAGGCCTTCGACAAGTAGGCAGGCAGATTTCCCCCTTTTGCTTGAAATTCCTTCTTGACTTGGCATACAATAAGCTGAGAATCATTGAAGATCTGTAATGCTCGGATGTTTAGTTCTTTAGCAATTCTCAAGCCAGCGATGAGAGCTTCATATTCTGCTTCATTGTTCGTTGAAGGAAATTCCAATCTTAGCGCATAGAATAATGACCGACCTTCAGGGGTTTCAAGTACAACCCCGGCTCCAGAACAGTAGTCGTTTCTCGCGCCATCAACATATAACTTCCACTGGATTGGGGAATCATCGATCGTTTCTTCCCCACTGTTACCTTTATCTATGAATTCTGCGATGAAATCCGCTAAAGCTTGTCCGTTGATTGCTTTTCGGGGGTGATAAGTGATGTCATATTGACTGAGTTCAATGTTCCACTTTAGAAGACGACCCGAAGTCTCAGGGCGAAACAGGACTTGCTTTAAAGGTTGATCAGTGAGGACTCTGATAGGATGAGCTTGGAAATATTGCCTCAACTTCCTCTATGTAATCAGTAGGCAATAGGCGAGTTTTGCAACTTGGAGTAATTCATCTCTGCCCCAGTGAGTATTTTTCTGATATAGTAAACCGGATGTTGAATCCTCTTGTCTTCTCATATTAGCGCTGCACTTAAAGCATGAGATGATACTGCCAAGTATATAAGAAGATCCTCACCATCGCCGGGCCTAGAAAGTATTGGAGGCGTTTCCATATGGCGAATCAATTCATCAAAGGCTTTTTGGCATTCGGGAGTCCAATCAAAGTTTTTCTTTCCTTTTTTTAGAGCGTCAAAGAATGGGATGCATTTATCAGTAGCTTTGGAAATGAACCGACTCAAGGCAGCGACTTTTCCGTTGAGACTTTGCAATTCCTTCTTCGTTCTAGGAGCTTTGACTTCTTTTAAGGCAGTAATTTGAGCTGGACTAGCTTCAATGCCCCTAGCGCTCACGATGAAACCTAAGAACTTTCCGGACTCCACCCCAAACGAACATTTTAAAGGGTTAAGCTTCATTCCGTATTTCCGGAGGACTGCGAACATTTCTGCTAAGTGTTCTATGTGATCCACTGCTTTCTTAGACTTTACTAACATGTCGTCGACGTAGACTTCCATAATCTTGCCCAATTGCAGTTTGAACATAGCATTAACAAGTCTTTGGTAGGTTGACCCCGCATTATTCAGCCCGAAGGGCATAACTCTGTAGAAGTAAAGACTAACATCGGTGATAAAGCTCGTGTCCTCCTGATCTGGCTCATGCATCATGATCTGATTATATCCGGAGTAGGCATCCATAAAAGATAACAATTCATGTCCCGCTGTTCCATCTACCAGTTGATCGATCCTGGGTAATGGGAAGCAATCTTTGGGGCAGGCCTTGTTTAGATCTGAAAAATTGATGCACACTCTCCATTTTCCATTGGCTTTCTTAACCAGCACTGGATTTGAAACCCAATTCGGATAGGTAGATTCTTTGATAAAGTCATTCTCCATGAGCCGATCAACTTCTTCTTTTAATGCTGCTGACCTTTCTGGACCTTGGGTTCTCCTTTTCTGTTTCACAGGCGTAAATTTTGGATCAATATTCAGAGCGTGTACTGCAACTTCTGGGGATATTCCGCACATATCGGCATGAGTCCAAGCAAAAACATCGAAATTTGCTTTTAAAAAAGATATTAAGATATTTTGAGTTGACACATTAAGTTGTGAACCCACATTCAACACCTTATTTGGGTCCTTCGGGTCAACAGGTACTGGTACTGTCGTTTCCACTGGTACCACTCTATTCTCCCCTACACTGGCTTTTCTAGGATCCATCTCTTTTCGTGCTCCGCTGTGCTCGCTAGTGCAAGGTCCGCCCGGTAATTGCTACAAGGTTGGTTCTTTGATGCGGACTGGGGTTGCCGCATCCTTTCCCATTTCTCTTTTCCTTGCTTCTCGCAGCTCTGTCAGATAACACTCCCGCCCAGCATTTTGATCCCCTTTTATAACTCCTACTCCATTGTCTGTGGGGAATTTAATGGTGAGGCACCATGGGGCCAGAACAGCTTTGAACGCTGCAAGAGTTGGACGGCCAAGGAAAGCATTATAAGCGGAAAATTCGTCAACAATCACAAAAGTTTGCTTGCGGACTACTTTTCTTTCTCCCTCTCCGAGTTCTACAAGCAAATCAATGGTTCCTATCGGCTGCTTTGGCTCCCCAGTGAAGCAAGTGATTTTCTGTGACGAGGCTTGCATATCAGCCATAGGGATCTTCATTTGGTCGAATGTTTTCTTGAAGAGGATATTACAGGATGCTCCACAATCAATGAGAACTCTTCTGACAATAGCTGGCCCGATACCAGCAGAGATGACTAAGGGATCCAAGGTAGGAGCTTCAACACCTGTGGAATCCCTGGCTCTGAACACAATATCATCATTGAAAGTTCTTTGTTGTTTCAGGGGCGTAGCATCTTCCAAAACAAAGACATCTTCTTCGGCCGGTACATATTTCAAAGCCCGAGTATACCTTTCCATCTCACCCCAGCTCCTGCCTGCTGGGTGAGGTCCTCCCGTAATGACATTGATAACAGGCCTTCCGGATTCATGCCCTGCAGCCTTCTCACTTGTCCTGGGTTGATGAGCAGGAGCATTTTGCCCCTGACTAGACGAAGTAGAATTGCTGCTATTCTTTTCCACAAATTGCTGCAGCTTATTTTCCCTTATCAACTCTTCAATCAAAATTTTCAATTGGCGGCATTCATCGGTATCATGACTGGGTTGATTATGGAAGCGGCAGAACTTCCCGCTTTGTACAGCTTTTTTCCCGGTTCTCAGAACGGGAGGTTTAGGATAATCAACAGAATCTTTAGTGGCAAGGTAAATACGCTCCGGCGTATCTGATAAAGGAGTATATTCCGATGGCTTGAAGGAACGAGGCTTCTTTAGATTTTTCTGTTTCTTCCCATCATTATTTTCCCTTTTCTGTCCTACAGATTCATTCTTGCGTGGAGCAGCAATGTTATCTTCAGCTTTTTCCAATACTGCCTTTACCGGTACAGGACGGCTTTCCAGGCGTATGAACTCATCTGCTTTCTTGTAGAATTTTTCAAGGGAATTTGGTTCCTTCATGTTTAGCCATTTTCCAAATTCGCTCGACTTGTCGATGGCCCTCATCAGATAAGTCAAGATCATCCGTGGTTCTGCATTGTCTACCTCGGCCAGCGCTATATTAAAGCGATTCAAGAAAGATCTGATAGTTTCCCCTGGATTCTGTTCTAAACTTGACAACGACATGATATCTTTGGCTTTTGAAGCATATAGTCTGAACTACTCCTTGAATTTCCGGGTTAGGTCAGAAAACTGATCTATAGACCGGATTGGTAGCTTGGTGAACCAAAGCAGAGCTACACCCTCCAAATATACAGAAAAATATCGACACTTTATTTCATCAGAAGCTCTGGCACCTGTCATGTGCCAATCATACTTATACAAGAATTCGTTCGGATCACTTGTCCCCTTGTAAGCTGGAATAGTTGGAGGGACGAACTACCTCGGGAACTCAGCCTTTAAGATCCTTTCGGTAAACGGGGTTTTACTTGGTGCGAAACCCCATTCTTTCTCGTCTTCATTCCTTTGCATGCTCTCTTTCATGATTTGTCGAACCATTTCAGAAAGATACCCCTCGTCATTTCGAGCTTTAGATCCACCAACTTCAGGAAATGTCTGCTCAAAGGGGCTGACAGCCCTCTCAGGAGTTCCTTTCTTCAGCATCATGAACGTTGCCAGCAAAGTTCCTTTCATTACCCGTTGGTTGACGGTTTGCCCCAAGCAAATCGTTCAACTTATTCAAAATTAGGGCATTTTGGGCATTCTGAGCCTCCAATTGTGCACATTGGGCATTTATCGCTGGTTCATCCCTAAGATTACAGCATCCAACTTCGCTTTTGTAACCCCAACAGGTGGAGTGGTTTGATTAGGTACTGGGGAAGCAGAGGTTCCCTCTTGAACATTTCCAGATCTAACAGATCTACTCCTTCTCCCCGGAGCCATGATTTCAGATAAACTTCTAGTCTTTAGAGAGATTCCTTCAACAAGCTTTCGTGGAGCAATGATGATAATTCACCTGAGTTCAATTCTCAGTGAAAGCACCAAAAAGGTTAACGCTAAAATCTGAACGCTAACACCCCGGTGTGTGAAGTATAGTTGTGAAAGCACCACCCGTGAATACGGGAATCAAGAGATAACAGTAAGTAACAGAAAATGCAGTAAATGAGCACAGAGTTTATAGTGGTTCGGCTTATGATCAAGCCTACGTCCACTTCAATCCTTTTTATTGCTGACTGAATTACAACTTATTACAATCTCTTTCAATTACAATCCAATTCAATTCAAAAAGACAAGTAGCTAGAGAAAACTTTAATGCCACAGAGTTCTTTGAATCCATGATTGAATATGTCGAATCTTTGTGCGAAGTTTGGTCTAAATGTCTTGCGTGAGCTTGAAGTGATGGAGTATCAAATGTCTTAAAGATAGTAGAGCCTTGATGTCACGAAGAGAATGATCCCCCTCCAAAAGTCCTTTTCTAGTTGGAGCTAGGGTCGTATTTATAGACATTTCTCGGAGTTAGGTCGTAACTCGTACGCACTCATGATAAGTCGTAACTCGTAGATGACTCATGGTAGGTCGCGGACGACCTACTGGGTTTAGCTCATGGCTTGGTTCAAAGTTATGCACCCATTTGAATGAATGATACAAGTTCTAAGTCGTTCCTGAGTTATCCAAATGCAACTTCCTTTATGGTAGCATGAGTCGTACACGACTCATCATAAGTCGTAAGTCGTCAAAGAGTCATTTCATTACAGCATGGTATTGAACTTGTCTCCAAGTCTTACGTCGTGAACGACTTATCTGCAGTCATAAGTCAGCAGCGACTTAAGTGTTGTTGACTCTTCCTTTTAGTGCTTTGAGTCGTCACTCCTTTAGGTCGTGGACTTTCTTAAGTCGCAAGTTGTAAGCTGTGGTCGCGCACGAGTTAACTGGTCGTAGCTCCTTGTTTGCTTGCTTGAGTCGTTGACGATTCAAGGTAGGTCGTAAGCACAATTCTTTAACTCGTGCAACTCCTTAATTGTTGAGTCGGTAACTTGCCGAGTCGTGAAGTACCTTGAGTCGTGAAGTACCTTGAGTCGGCCAACACCTTTAAGGCATTAAGGTTATAACCCGATGAGTCACTATCCCTCTTGAGTCGTTAAGTCAGCAATCAGTTGAGTCGTCACTCATTTTAGGTTGGCAATGAGCTAAGGCTATTGAGTCGTGACATTCCCTAAGTCGTTTAGGTCTTAACCTGTTAGGTCGTTAGCTCCTTAACTCATAAGCTCTTTAACTTGTAGACTCTTTGACTCGTAAGCTCCTTAACTCGTGGTCGAAACGGGGTTAACAATTGCTGATGATTTCATTGACTTTATCAATTTTTGTATAAATTTATTACTGATGCTCATGGTATTGATTTTGATCAGTTCATTTATACGGCCTTGTTGATTTTTGGATCGTTGTTCATCATTGGAATTCTGTAGTTGACATTTGTTAGTGTTTGGCGCTTCTGTACTGTGCCATGAACTCTGTTGACATGAATTTGTTCGACTTTTGCTTCTTTTTTTTTTGGCTTCGACCTTATACATTTGTTTCTATATCCCTGCACATTGTAGCCTTTGTGCTTGTTACTGTATTGCCTTATCTAGGGTACACATGCTTATTTCACCTGTAGCCTTTGTGCTTGATGTTCACTTATAGTTCGAGACAGTTTGCATTAATCTGTACTCTAATTAAGCCGAGCACTTCGACTTGTTCAGGTTTCATTTGGTTCCTGTACAACCTGCTTGGTACCTGTCTTGTTTCGAGCTTGATTATTTTTAGCCATGATCTTTGATGAACTATGTGTATTGTAGTTGACTTCGGTCTTCATTCGTATATGTGATTCCATGACTTCAAAACCATTGCTCTGACATTGAACTGTACTCGTGAACTTTGACCATATTGTCCAGTTTATAACTACTGGTTCATTTAGATTGAATTTTTGTCGATCGTTGCTTCATGTTACTTCAGCTTCATTGCAGCTGTCGGGACCATTTGAAGCAATATGGATACTTGTTTCATGGATTTTATTTGTAGCATGCGTGGTTGATTTTGTTGAACCTTGTGCATGTCCTGGGTGTTACATTTGTTTATAATTTTCCTCTGAAGTACCATTATTGCCTTGGGTTTGAGTTTTGCTCATATAACCTGGTGACACTGGTCCTTGATGTTGCTCGATTTTGAGGTACACTTGGGTTTTGATTATGCTGTGGTGGATTCGGTTGAATTAGAACTATTGAGGCAGTAGCATTCATTTTGGTCCTACTGCACTGTGTTTATTTTAGTTCTTGTGTCTTTAGTCTTTGTTGTTGCAGTTGAGTTAAGCCAGTGGCTTGACGTTTTTGCATTTTGTGGTAGTTTGGTGCCTTCTTGAATCTTGTAGTCTTGTTGTACATGATTGCATCTTTGAATCTGGGTAGCTTGTCACTGTATTGCACTTGCTTGACCTAGTTTGGTAGTTGCCTACTTGCTGTGCACTTTTCATGTCCTTCCTTTGTGCACTTGGTCATTCGAGTTGAGTTGCTTTGCAGTTGTGTTGAGTCATGATATCCGTGACTTGACCTTTGCAGTTTCGACTTTCTGTTAATATTTGGAGTTGTGATGTCATCATATACTGTAGTGTCAAGGCAGTGCACGCGAGCGTGTACTGCAGCCACACGGTATTGCTTTTATTGATATTCTATTTTGCTTTTGATTTATTGATCTTTTGCGTATTCCATATGCTGTAGTGGCGAGGCAGCACACGCATGCGTGTACTGCAGCCCTACCCGAATTGACGTTTTAATGATATTTCAATTGTTTGAATTGTTTCGTGTGTCAAATTCAATATTTTGAATCGTATTTTGATTTGGTTTAATTTGATGATTTTGTTGGTATCTAATTATCTTTTTGATAATTAGACTATGAATTTATAATTATTTATTTAATAATTAGATTTTTTCGTTAATTGCCGTTTAGGCAATTCTGTTGTTTTCTAAATTATCTTCATTGATAACCCTTTTATTTATCTTCGTTTATAATTTGAATTTGTTGATTTGTGGTTTAACACTCTTAAGTGTTATATTTACTGTTATCCTATTTCCTTATTTAAGGATTGGATAGACGAGATTATTTATGACTGTCCTTTATTTATTATTTAATTATTATTGCTTCCGTACATTAATAACTGAGTTTGAATTAGATTGACCCGTGTATTATTTTCCTTTGAATTTAATACTTGGGTCAGACCAAGTTATTTCAGGTTGTAGATATCTTGCTTTGGGTTGCTGTTAGAGCTATGAAGTCACTTTATACCTTTTGGAGTAGTTGTTGTCATAGTATAGGATGATATGTATTCATGTATATTGTTGTCAATAATGTACTGCATATGTAACTTCCAGTGTCGACAGTTGTAGTTGTATCATATGTATTGTATCACGTGTATTGTAACTGACTTCAGTTATATATATGAGACTTTTTATTATCTGTGTTCCGCATTTAGCTTATCTATGTTATTATTATATGTATATATTGTCCTAAACTATTATGAACCATCGTAGTTCGTTTTTATACTAGAATTAGGTATGTCGATTGGAGTAAACAAATAAGAGATGAAAAATTAAAATATATACCACTCCTATCGAGATAACCAATACTAGTGTAAGGCCCAACTACGGATGGCCGCTCCTATCCAGCCTTATTCTTCGTAATAACAGATAGTTTTTCTTTTAATACTCTTTTTTATTGTGAGCATAGAGGTGGGGTGTCACAGGATACGCCTCCATGAGCTTTGGCAATGTTGTTGATCAATTCCATGATAAGTACTGTTTTACCCACGCTGGCTCCTCCAAAAAGTCCAATTTTTCCTCCACGGTGATACGGAGCTAAAAGATCCACCACTTTAATCCCTGTTTCAAAGATTATTAATTTCGTATCTAACTGTACAAAAGAAGGAACAGATTTATGAATAGGCGATGTAGTACGAGTATCGACACGGCCTAAATTATCAACAGACTCCCTAAGAACACTGAAAATTCGTCCGAGAGTAGCACCGCCGACCGGAACACTTAGAGCTGCTCCTATATCAATCACCTCCATTCCTCTCATCGGACCATCTGTAGCACTCATAGCTACAGGTCTACTCGATTATTTCCTAACAATTGTTGTACCTCACAAGTCACATTAATTTGCTGACCGGCAAAATCTTGACCTTTAAATATCAAAACGTTATAAATATTAGGCATCTTGCCCTGGGGGAAAACAACATCAAGTACTGGGCCAATAATTTAGTGATACATCCTAGGTTTTTTTCTTCATGTATGGAAACCGTAGAACCAGAAGGATTCAGATTGATTTTCATAATATAATAATCTAAATATGTCGAAATTCTTTTGATTGAGAGACTATGGTGCATAGTACCAAATCAATTTCTGGTAGCAGCTTGATTAATTAATTCAATACGAATTAAATGGGAATTAGTACTCGATTTAGTTGGTACCACCCAACCGAATAAAATCCAATCATTTATTCATGAAATTTAAATGAGTAAATTTTCAAGTTCAATCTATCCTTTATTCAAAAGATCAAGTATATGAATAAGAATTGTGAGTAAGTGAAGTGTGTTTCATTTCTCTATCATTATATTATACAAAATACCATCTATACTTATACTTAATTAGATGAAATCTATGATATTATAACTTGTGATTCATTATTACGATCCCATTGACTGTTTTCTTTTCTATATATCTAACTATATATCTATATATAGTTAGTTTAGTTAGTGTCTATTTTTGTTTTATTCCCCTTCTCTTTCATGGATGAATTATCCATATTTTCACATCTATGATTTACATATACAACACATCACTGTCAAAGGGGAATTTTTCTTAGTATTTTTTTTAGATTCAAAATGGAAAGTGCCCAAGTTCAATTATAAACTTAAAAAAAAAGATTGGGTTGTGCCATATATATCAAAGAGTATACAATAATGATGTGCTTGGTGAGTCAAATGCGTGGTCTAATAAGAAACTTAATTCATTGATAACATTAGTTGAATATATTTTGAAAGATTATTATCAAAGTTTTCATTCATGCCTAATCTATATCGAGTAGACCTTATTGTTGTAAGAATTCTTAATTCATGAGTTGTAGGGAGGGACTTATGTCACTATAAACAGAAACTAAAGCAAGTGTTGGACTTAAAGCTGGTGTTAAAGATTACAGATTGACTTATTATACTCGTGATTACGAAATCAAAGATACTGATATCTTAGCAGCATTCCGAGTAACTCCTCTTCCTATTGAAGAAGCAGGGGCTGCGGTAGCCGTCGAATCTTCTACTGGTCCCTGGACAACTGTATGGACTGATGGACTTACCAGTCTTGATCGTTACAAGGGATGATGTTACCACATTGAGGCTGTTGTTGGGGAAAAAAATCAACATATTGCTTATATAGCTTATCCTTTAGACCTTTTTGAAGAAGGTTATGTTATAACATGTTTACTTCCATTGTGGGTAACTTATTTGGTTTCAAAGCCCTGCGAGCTCTACGTTTAGAGGATCTGCGAATTCACCCTGCTTATTCCAAAACATTCCAAGGCCCGCCTCATGGCATCCAAGTTGAAAGACATATATTGAATAAGTATAGGCATCCCCTATTGGGATGTACTATTAAACCAAAATTGGGATTATCCTCAACAAACTACGGTAGAGCAGTTTACGAATGTCTACGTGGTGGGCTTGATTTAACCAAGGATGATGAAAATGTGAACTCCCAGCCTTTTATGCATTGGAGAGACCGTTACTTATTTTGTGCTGAAGCTATTTATAAAGCTCATGCTGAAACAAGTGAAATCAAAGGGCATTACTTTTATGCAACTGCAGGTACATGTAAAGAAATGATCAAAAGGGCAGCATTTGCTAGAGATTTAGCAGTTCCTATCATAATGCATGATTACATAACCGAGGGACTCATTGCAAATACTATTTTGGCTCATTATTACTAAGACAATGGTCTACTTTTTCACATCCATCGCGCAATGCATGCAGCTATTGATAGACAGAAAAATCATGGTATGCATTTTCATGTACTAGCTAAAGCATTAGGTATGTCTGATGGAGATCATATTCACGCTGGTACAGTAGTAGGTAAACTGGAAGGGGAACGTGAGATGAATTTAGGTTTTGTTTTATTTATTACGTGATGATTTTATTGAAAAAGACCGAAGTTGCGGTATATTTTTTAATCAAGATTGAGTTTCTATGCCAAGTTTTATTCCTGTGGCTTCCTGGGGTATTCATGTTTGGCATATGCCTGTCCTAACTGGAATCTTTGGAGATGATTTCGTCCTACAGTTCAGTGGAAGAACTTTAGGGCACCCTTGTGGAAATGCACCTAGTGCGGTAGCTAATCGAGTTGCTTTAGAAGCATATGTGTACAAGCTCATAATGAAGGACGTGATCTTGCTCATGAAGGTAATGAGATTATCTGCGAAGCTTGAAAATGGAGTTCCGAACTTGCGGTTGCTTATGAAGTATGGAAATAGATCAAATTCGAGTTGGAACCAATAGATAAGAGAGATAAACAGAAATAGATAAACAGAAAATGTAAGAGCTAAGCGCACATAATTTAGAATTTGCTGTTTGTTCTCCTAATTGATTGCAATCAAACTTAGCTCAATCCTTTTTTTAGGAATAGGATTGGGCTGAATAAAGAATAAGTGTCATCCTATACTATCTATTTGTATAGATCTTTCATGTGTACAGACCTTACCTATATAAACAATATCTAAATACAAGATTAACTATGAAATTGAAGAATAAAAAATGCAAGAGTTCTTTTCTTTATTTTTGGATCCTTAATTATAGACCTTGAGCTTAGTGTAGATCATTTTTTATTCCGCAGTTTCGGGCCGTAGATCAAGCCAGGGGGGCTCCTTCTACTCACACCCTTTTTTCCATACCTTTTTCTTCACGTCAACCGAGATTCTACCATAATATATATTTATATAAGTGATACCTCGGATTTCCCCAAAAGAGAATTATTTATTCCAATACTCACTAGTTGATAATTAACAATTCTAATGATTAAACTATATGCTTTAATTCTAATAGGAAATAAAATAGTAAAATGATCATTCATCGAATGATTATTCATTCATTAAATAGGATGTGGAGCTGGAAAACTCTATAAAAAAGGTGGTTAAATTCGATGTTGTTTATAAGGAAGTTAAAATATAAGTGTGAGCTAACTAAATCAATGATATATCTGTTTCTTCAAATGGATTTTATTCCTAGTGCTTGGCATTCCGTTTGAAGTGAAGAAAATGATACTGAAAAAAACATTTCTAGGTGGAGTGATAGTAATAGGTGTAGTTTCAATGATATTGATATAAGGAATATTTGGAGTTTGATCTTTGATAACAAATTTTTGGTTAAGGACAGCAATGGAGATAGTTATTCTGCATATTTTGACGTTGAAAATCATATTTTTGAGATTGACAGTAATAGTTTTTTCTATGCGAATTCAAAACTTTTTCCCAGTTTTTTGTATAGTAGGTCTAAGAGTAACAATCACGACTATTATCATTACATGTATGATAGTAAATCTTGTTGGAGTAATCACATTAATATTTGTATTGATAGTTGTCTTCGTTTTGAAATCAATATTCATAGTTACGTTTTAGGTGATACTGATAATTACAGTAACAATTACATTTCTAGTTTCATTTGTACTGAAGGTGTAAGCAATAGTGAAAATGGAAATTCTAGTACACGAACTGATGGTAACAGCCGCGATTTCAATATAAGAGGAAGATCTAATGATTTTGATATAAATAAAAAATACAAAAATTTATGGGTTCGGTGTGAAAATTGTTATGGATTAAATTATAAAAAAATAAAATTAGATCAAAAATGAATATTTATGAGCAATGTGGATATCATTTGAAAATGAGCAGGTCAAATAGAATCGAACTTTTGATTGACCCGGGCGCTTGGGATCCTATGGACGAAGATATGGTCTCCAAGTACCATATTGAATTTCACTCAGAGGAGCAACCTTATCAAGACCATATTGATTCTTATCAACAAAGAACATGTTTAACTGAAGCTGTTCAAAAAGGCATAGGTCAATTAAATGGTGTTCCCATAGCAATTGGGGTTATGGATTTTTAGTTTTTGTGGGGTAGTATGGGATCTGTAGTAGGCGAGAAAATAACTCGTTTGATCCAGTATGCCACTAATCAATCTCTACCTGTTATTATTATGTGTGCTTCCGGAGGAGCACGTATGCAAGAAGGAAGTTTGAGCTGGATGCAAATGGCTAAAATATCTTCTTCTTCATATAATTATCAATCAAATAAAAAGTTATTCTACGTATCAATCCTTACATCCCCTACAACTTGTGAGTAACGACCACTTTTGGTATGTTGGGAGATTTCATTATTGCTGAACAAACATTGAATAAAGCAGTACCCGACGGTTCACAAGCAACAGAGTATTTATTCCATAAGGGCTTATTCGACCCAATCGTACCCCGTAATCTTTTAAAAGGCATTCTTAGTGAGTTATTTCGGTTATACGGTTTTTCCCTTTGAAATATATAGATATATAATATAGAAATAAAGTGAAAATATTAAAATTTAGAAAAAATAGAAGTGATTTCTATGCCTTGCACACCAAGAACTTCCATTTTTTATTAGAAATCTAATCCCTTTTTCTTCGGTTGAATTAGTTTAGTTAGAGTTGCAAACTTATAATAAACTCTTTATCCTTAATAAAAAAATCATTATTTTATTAGTAAAATAGAAAAAAAGGACGGGAGAATTCATAAAATTTTGTAAACTCAAAGTGGGTTGCCATACATATTCGTGTAGAAAGATGAATAGGTACACTAAATTTTCATTTAGTTCTCATTCCTTGCACTTATTAAGTACTTAATATTCTTAATATTAAATTATTTATAATAATTATAATATAATATAATAGATATACTTATGATATCTTTATATTTATAATAGATACAAATATTAAATTAAGTTACCTGTTCTATGACAGATCTTTACTTACCTTCTTTTTTTTCCCTTTAGCAGGCCTAGTATTTCTAGCGATTGCAACGACTTCTTTATTTCTTCATGTACAAAAATAGAAGATTGTCTAGACATGATGGTGCCAAACAGATAATTTTTTTGGTACAGTGTTTAGTGTAATGCGGTGTGATATGTGACTTTTTTCCAAATACAAATGAAAGAACTATTATGCATTGTAACGACTCGAAATTTTTTAACAATTTTAATTGATTCTATAACGTATTTAATTGAATATTTGTGAAATCTTATAATAATTGAATTTTTAAATAAAATGTTTATATATTTAGAATACGTATATTTAAATATAGCAGGTTGTAAATTTTCAAATAATTTTATGGAAGTTTATTTAATTGAGAAAACGTGCTGTCCAATACAAGCTATTAATTGCTTTAATTGATTTCTGAATCAGTGCGTAACGGTTTCTTTTTACTACAGTTAAAGATTTCTATTGCTTAATACTTTTCCAATTCAGGTAGACTTTTCCATTCGTAACCATTAATAAATTTGAGATCATCGACCTTGCTTTTATTATTCATTGTAGTTTCGTGCACTGACTTTACCTTTCCCACTACCCATAATTTTCTCTATACGTTTCTTTTGCAATTGAAGCGTCTATTTATATTTATGGTGGTGCGTTTATTCTGGTCTCTCTTTATTTTATTTTTAACGCTTGAAAGAATCTCAAATCATCAAGCTAGTAGCATCCGTTCCTTCCCTCGCTTTCATAAGGCCTATAATATATAAACCACTTGCTTATAGATCCGAACACAACTTTGTCATCAAATTTAATGTGCCTTCCTCTCCCTATTATTTCGGTTCCAACCTTCCTAGTAAATGGCTTTAATAAATTTTGGCTAAATCATAGCTACGGACTTTTCAAATTTTTTTCATTTTATATTTATTTCCAATTCCTTCATTTGCTTCAAAATTTTTGAACGTGCCTAATCATTTCAGCATGTATATATAATGTAAGCCTACCTTTCCTTGGAAAGCTATTGCTCACAAAATTTCCTGATTTCTTTCCTTTTATCCATTTTTATATCCTTGACTTTCAAAACTCATTATGTGTTGTACAAACAAACAAAAATTTATTGCTTTAAGTGCATAGCTAAATCAACTATTGACCGTTACAATTTTTTTTTTCATTTCAATTTATTACTTAAATAACGTTTTGATGAATTAATGGACAACTTTGCGTTTCTTTTGCTTTTGAAAACTTTATATTTATAGTGTACGTTTCTTTTGCATTTCAAAAATTTGAAACATGCTGCCCCATTTAAGCCATTAATTGTTTTAATTATTTTTCTTAATCAACATATAACCGTTGCTTTTTATTATTCTAGGATTTACATCCATACTTTAATCTCTGTTGTTCCATTTATTTCATTTGAAATCTAAATTTATTTACCATTCATTTATACGCCTCTTTCTCTTCCCTCTTTTACCTCTCCGTTTCCGTGTTTCTAGGAATATATATATATATATATATATATATAGTATAGCATAGATTGCATCTTCTTTTCTCTCTGTAGGCTATTCGTTGCCCTCAAATTAATATTAAAAGAGGAGAGAGCTTTGTAAATATTATATAAAGTCATATAGCACGTTCACATATCAGATGCAGACCTACCTTTATATTTAAGAAACTAGCATTTTCTCTGTTGCTGAAGAATGCCCTTCGCCATGTCATGTTGCTTGAATCACGCATGCATTCTTCCTTTAAAAATCGCCTGTTCTCATCTCCCCTCCATCTTTTCTTATTTCTTCCAAACCTGAGCATGAGCTCTCTCTTTTCCTTGGCCTGCCTCCTCCCCATGGCCGCATGCATTAGTTGGCAAAACATTTCCTCTCTGGTTTTTAAAAGTAAGTACGCATTTTATTTGATATAAGTCTATTTAATATGTTAAGAACAGTATAGATTGTGCATAAGTTTTGTTTTATATGTTTACTGCAACTATGGGGATTTTGAATTCCCTAACAGTTGAACTTTAAAAATAATAATATATTTCATAATAGTATATATATGATAATTGTTATATTTATAAACGTGTATATAAATATTTAACTTCTGTTCATATATAAAGGTTAGTATATATTTATACTGTATTATGTATATTATTTTAAGATTTTACGCTATATAATTTTTGACTTTTGTTAGCATATAGTTATCGTACGGCTTTTAGATACGTATGTTTTACTAACTAGTTGATAAGTTAAATATATATATATATATACGCGTTTTATTTTACTATTGATAGCTTACGGTATATATGGTATAATTTTGGCAGCCTTCTATTAATATACGTATTTTATATGTTTTATATATTTGGTTATAACAGTTTCAACTACAATAAAATATGTTATTTTATTAGCTTTCATATGTTAGATATATAAAATATAGTATTTCAATTTTCGTTACTGTTTTGGTATATATATTATATAAAATTGGTGGGTACAAGTTTGATAGGTCAATTTATAATATATATTTTTATGATTGTTTTAGTATTTTAGAGTCCACCGTACTATATTTTATTTTATTTTCAACAATTTACATAAGTTATATTTAAATGTAGGTATATATATATAAATTTTCTATGGTAGTTTTACAGTATAAGTTATATCAATATTTTATAATTCCAACAGTATATGCTTTCAAAAGTTTATTTCATGTCAGCCTTAAGGTTGTTTGCACTGATTGATATACGTTGGTTTTTTTTAAGGGATGTGTATTTTGATTTCAAGTATAGTCATATGTATAGTCATATACAAATTGGTAGAGGAAATGTTATACAGTATATATATGGTTACATTAATATAGTCGGTCTGCACACCTATGTATATATATTAACCGAGGCATTCATATTTTGTTGCATATTTTATAAACTGTGTCTGCATATGTTGGCTAGTTGTATATAAGCTCACTTATCCTATTTATCTTCCTTGATCCAATTCTGATTTGAATTCGTCTATTCCTATTATCAACTTTGATCGTTGAACCGTGTCCATCTAGCTTTGTTTTGGAATTCAGATCTGGATTTCATAACTCACTTCTTTTTCTCTGGCCTCGAAAGGTGAGAAATCACTCACGATTAACATTCTTTTATTTACTAAATTTGATTTCAATTGAGACGACAATTGAAATATGAGGCTGTAGTTATTTAAATTGTTATACATGCTATTATCTGTAACTATTCACTTATGGGATATGACACCATATCCTATTGTTCATATATTTATTTTGATGATATATGCCTGTTGTTATTATTATTTACATATCTGTTATCACTCTACAAGTTCCCTGTTAGCATAGAAATCACTATGGGTTGAAATGATACATACCCGAACAGACTTTAGAATAGGAGAAAATCGTTATGGGTTGAAATGACAAACCCAAGCGATTTTCATTGAATTGGGATTACGGGTTGAAATGCTATCCACCCGTATACATTTAGTGTACGGATTGAAATGATAAATATCCGTAACACTTGACCATATGATAAGAAATATATAAAGACATCGTTGGTCCATATATATAAATATTTTGAAATCTAATTCATTGTTTTGGAAAGAAATATATGGTCTTATTAAATGTTAATCCTTAAAAAAATTTTATATATAAAGGGTAATGATATATAGATTTAATAATATTTAATTTAGTCAAAATTTGATTTAATACATAAATTATGCTAATATTTATGTAAATTTTATTCCAAAAGTATTCTACAATTTACTAAGATTGGGAGATAAATGTGGGTTTATCTAAATGGTATTTAAATAAGGATTTATTCAATTAAATCAATCTGAAATTTTGAATGGGAAATTTAAGGGTATGATTTTGTAATGGGATTTTTATTTAAGTGATTTAATGAATATTTCACGTTTAAATAAATTAAAGAAAATATTGAGTAAAATGTAATTTGAGGTTACTTAAATGATATTGTATCTAATGAGGGATTATTTTAAGACTAGATAATAATGAGGTTAAATCGAGATCTATATGGAACTATTAAATTGAACATTTAATTAAATATTAAAGTTTTGAACTATATTGGGATTTAAATGGTTTATTTTGAGATTCCGATATGTATTTGAAATCATTATAGCTGAATTTATTATTTAGAAACTAAATTGATTAAAAAGTTAGTTTGAAACGTTGAATACTTAAAGTTTTGAAATATATTGAATATAAAGGGTATTTTGTGATTTCAAATCCGAATTTGAGATCGATAAAATTGAAGTGGTTATTTTAGAAATTGAGTTGAATTTAAATTAATAAATTGAGATTGAAATAGATTTAAATGGGGTGGTCGGGTTGATGTTAAACGATTCGTTAAGTTGAGGGAATTGAAATTTCTTTACTGTACAAATTATTTAATATATAAAAATACTATTTGGGAAGTATAGAGATATTTGAAGTGAAAATGATATTTGGTTTTGAAGTATAAATTAAGTTGAAAAGACTACGGTGTTATAGTGTATATTTCTATCTTTTAGATAGTTCCATGGACCCTTAGAGGATGGTTATCCCAAACATCCTATAAGTTAATTATATTTCAGTTGATATTTCACTTGAGTTAGATTTATAGATACAAGAATGTTAATCCTGACTCGAGTGTTTTGTTTTTTGCTTTACGCTCAGGTCATACTGAGAGATACAACATTTGAGACTCATCTTCGAAGTTGGAGCTTTGCTTGAAGATCCAGCTATCTATCCCTTCAGTCATCCAGTTGATTGGTTCAGAGAAGCCATCTGTTGCATTGGAGACTTCATGGCATTTGAACTATTCAGTTGTATTTTATTTCTATCTCTGAGGTATATAGTAGCTTCATGAAGTACTATTCTTTATCTATTCCGCTGCATTGTATTACTCTGTGTAAGTGATCTATGATTGATTTATTTACTGTATATTTTAAGTTTTGCCAAATTTTATTAACAATTCGGTATTTTGAATTATTCAAGTCGGACATGTACGGTTTTATTGTCGATTTGAATGGTCCAAAATAGCGGGTCGTTACAGTTGGTATCAGTGCTTTGGCTCTAGGCAAAACCTAGCATGTATGGTAAATTCATTTACAGAATCACTTTCGTTCGAGTTGAATCCCTTCTTTTTGACTTGATTTTCTTTGAATTTTGGAATGTCCCTCGGTTCCGAAATTCATTCTTGTCTCTCCCTATTTATATTCGTTTGATTCTGGAGTATCCCATAACTCCACGGAATGAATTGTAAAGGGGGTGAAAACTCCTTTACAATTGGCATTGATTCACCGGAGATTTCTGTATCCTCGGTTTACGATGCTGCTATATCTTGGTATGCCGAATTCTATCTCTGGCAATCGAATGTCGATTTGCTTTAGAATTATGCATCAATTATATTCCTGAAGTCACGGTTGACCCGGTTAAGGTCGCCCGAGATTTATAGAAGTATATCCATCTTCTATTTTGTAATTTGATTTTCTCAACCTTGTTTGAGCCTATCTTCGAATCAGGATTTTATTGATTAGAGTTCCTCTAAAATAAATCTCTATCTTTGTTTTGAAATCCATTCTTGAATCAACCTTTGAAAATCGGGTTTGTTGTATTTTAAAATTGTTTTATACGAAATTATTATTTTGATAACTATGATTTTATTCTATATATAAAAGTGAAAATGTTTTCGATAAGGCTTATATACCTATATATAAAACGAATAAGAAATGTTTTCTATATATAAAAGTGTTGAAAGGATTGGAAATTTTGAAAATTTATAAGAAAGTGATTTATATAAAAAGGATTTATAACTGAAGGGTTAAATTTGAAATTCGAGAATTGAATTCCGATATTTTGAAATTGGTTTTAAGATTTTGGGAAAATATATAAAAATAATATGATTTAAAAGTATTTTTCCGAATAAGAAATGTATCAAATGGGTTGAAATGAATTCCAATAATTTTGAAGAAATTTCAAAGAAGTTTTCAAGAAAATAGAAGCCCAGAACTCACTTATGTCGCTGGAGAATAATTTCGGTGATGAGTGCACGCATCATCGACATTGATTTTCGAGTTTCAGAGTGGGGGAGAGGCCACTTTAATAGCTTCGCAATGCGAGTGATTTTGTAAAACCGTTTTTGATTTCAAATTCCGAAGTATAAGTTGATATTTTCGAAAGATATATGTATATATTTGAAACAATTTAAAGTGAGACCGGTGTTTAGTCCTCGAGTTTTCAATTTGACTAGTAATAACTCTATTTATAAAATAATAATTGATTTCCAACTCTTAGATTTGAAATTTGATTTCATCGACTATTTTGAAGGTTCGAGCACTTCCAAATCAAGGTTTAAAAGTTTTAAACTAAGAAATTTCGAAAAGTATAAAATTTTTGATAAAGAATATAAGTTTAGTTTTGAAGAGTATGACTTAAGTAAGTTTGAAACCTTTTGTTAAGTAAGTGAATATGACTATTTTTAATTATACTAATATGGAATTAGTTTTGAAATGTTTTGGAAAAAAAAATTTAATTTCAAATAATGGTTTTCAGAATGGTAAATTGGATATTTCTAATAGAAATAGAGAGTTTAAAAGTTTTAAAGTGATGATTATAAATTTGGAAACCATTTTGAGTATAATTGATTTTGAGAAAATATTTGGTTTTGAAATTAAATTGAAATTAAAAACCAGTACTTATATGGTGATTTTGGAAATGAATTTGTTTGACTTGAATTATTTTAATTTGGAAACTGGGAAAATTTTCTAAACCTATTATTTTGGGAACTTTGAAATTTAGATACTTAATTTTGAAGGAAATTTGGTGAAATCCTATATGATTTTGAAACTGAATTGATATTGAAATGATTTGAAATTGCGAACCTTATATTGTTAAGCACTTGATTTGGGAGTGGTCGAACTTATATAAAATGGATTTGTATAAGTATGAAGTGATTTGAAATCTATTGATTTGAAAGGTACTCAATTTGGAAAGAGAATTTTTTTTATAAATCGAAGTCTATATAAGTATGATTTGATACACTATTGATTTGGAAAGTATTCGATTTGAAAATGGAATCTTATTTATATATATGGATTTTATATAAGTATGATATTTGAAAGTATTTGAAAAGGTACTATATGATATATATTTTCGAAGTAAAGATATGGAAAGTGCCTTCTGCTTGATATCCTCTTTGTGGCCACACCGTGGATTCATTCTATCGATATTATTTTCTCTGATTTTCGGTTTTCCAGATGTAGTACTCGAGTGTTTCCCACCGTGGCGTAACCCATGGTTTTTTTTCTCTCGTGACTGCATAGCGCAACTGCCTGGCTGAGTCTTGCCTATGGGTACGGATTGTTTCCTGGGGGATCCAGGCGTAACCATTGTGTATCCTGCAATCTGTGTAGGTCGCGGATAGTAGCGCAAGTTCCTGGCTGAGTCTTGCCTAGGGGTACGGATTGTTTCCTGGGGGATCCAGGCGTAGCCATTGTGTATCCTGCACTCTACTAGTCATCATGGCGTAACTCGCAGGGCTGAGAAAGCTTACGGATATGGATTGTTTCCTGGGAGACCCAGGCGTAACCATTGTGTATCTGCGAACCATGGTCGGACAAAGGTTTTGGTTTGGTTGTTTGTTTGGATTGTACTTTCCATATCTGTTTTTAAAAAGATTTTTCAAGTATTTTCACTGGGTGTTGAAACAGGTCTACTAAGTACATGAAGAATTCTAGCTTTGCGCCTGATCAACGCATGGCCAGAGTCTGCAAGAACGAGGATAAACTTGTTAAAACATCGAGTTATAAAAATATTTTCGAAAGAAAGATTTATTTCGATATAAACGTATTATTATAAATGTATTTATTATAAAAGTATTTTTCCTAACAAAGAAATTTTGTATTAATATTTGAAATTAAAATTCTTATGGTTTGAAATAAATTATTCGTGCCCGATTCTATTCTTTTGAATCTACCTCATCTGCTCAGCTTCATTTTTCACCTATATTCCGTTTTCGGAATCTACCTTCCTTTCCTTTTTGAATAAATCTTTTAAATATTGCTAATTTGTATACTACATTGTTTTATATAAAATTTTAGTGTTATAAATATTTTTGAAGTTATAAATTAAATAAAACATCTTTAAAGAAAATGATTATTAATTTATTGATAATATTTGAAAGGTATCTTGAGATAAATTAAAAATTTCATAAATTTTGGATTTAATATTTTCAATAGTCTTTGTAAATAGAAGTAATAATGTAAATAATTGTTTGCAAAGGAGTTTGAGAAGTATTAAATATTAAAGAAAATTTAATTTCAAATGAATTTTCAAATAAATATTTTAAATAAAATTTATATAGTTTTAAAATTTATTGTTTATCTTGGCTTTCAATCTATTTTTTTCTGGTTGTTTTATTCTCCTACCTCCTTCCTTTTCGGGGACGAAAAGTTTTGAGTGGGGGAGAGTGTAATGACCCGGAAAATTTTAACAATTTTAATTGATTTTGTAACGTATTTAATTGAATATTTGTGAAATCTTATAATAATTGAATTTTTAAATAAAATGTTTATATATTTAGAATACGTATATTTAAATATAGCAGGTTGTAAATTTTCAAATAATTTTATGGAAGTTTATTTAATTGAGAAAACGTGCTGTCCAATTCAAGCTATTAATTGCTTTAATTGAATCCAGAATCAGTGCATAATGGTTTCTTTTTACTACCGTTAAAGATTTCTATTGCTTAATACTTTTCCAATTCAGGTAGACTTTTTCATTCGTAACCATTAATAAATTTGAGATCATCGACCTTGCTTTTATTATTCCTTGTAGTTTCGTGCACTGACTTTACCTTTCCCACTAGCCATAATTTTCTCTATACGTTTCTTTTGCAATTGAAGCGTATATTTATATTTATGGTGGTGCGTTTATTCTGGTCTCTCTTTATTTTTATTTTAACGCTTGAAAGAATCTCAAATCATCAAGCTAGTAGCATCCGTTCCTTCCCTCGCTTTCATAAGGCCTATAATATATAAACCACTTGCTTATAGATCCGAACACAACTTTGTCATCAAATTTAATGTGCCTTCCTCTCCCTATTATTTCGGTTCCAACCTTCCTAGTAAATGGCTTTAATAAATTTGGGCTAAATCATAGCTACGGACTTTTCAAATTTCTTTCATTTTATATTTATTTCCAATTCCTTCATTTGCTTTAAAAATTTTGAACGTGCCTAATCATCTCAGCATGTATAAATAATGTAAGCCTACCTTTCCTTGGAAAGCTATTGCTCACAAAATTTCCTGATTTCGTTCCTTTTATCCATTTTTATATCCTTGACTTTCAAAACTCATTATATGTTGTACAAACAAACAAAAATTTATTGCTTTAAGTGTATAGCTAAATCAACTATTGGCCGTTACAATTTTTTTTTTTTCATTTCAATTTATTACTTAAATAACATTTTGATGAATTAATGGACAACTTTATGTTTCTTTTGCTTTTGAAAACTTTATATTTATAGTGTATGTTTCTTTTGCATTTCAAAAATTTGAAACATGCTGCCCCATTTAAGCCATTAATTGTTTTAATTATTTTTCTTAATCAACATATAACCGTTGCTTTTTATTATTCTAGAATTTACATCCATACTTTAATCTCTGCTGTTCCATTTATTTCATTTGAAATCCAAATTTATTTACCATTCATTTATACGCCTCTTTCTCTTCCCTCTTTTACCTCTTCGTTTCCGTGTTTCTAGGAATATATATATATATATATATATATATAGTATAGCATAGATTGCATCTTCTTTTCTCTCTGTAGGCTATTCGTTGCCCTCAAATTAATATTAAAAGAGGAGAGAGCTTCGTAAATATTATATAAAGTCATATAGCACGTTCACATATCGGATGCAGACCTACCTTTATATTTAAGAAACTAGCATTTTCTCTGTTGCCTGAAAAATGCCCTTCGCCATGTAATGTTGCTTGAATCAAGCATGCATTCTTCCTTTAAAAATCGCCTGTTCTCATCTCCCCTCCATCTTTTCTTATTTCTTCCAAACCTGAGCATGAGCTCTCTCTTTTCCTTGGCCTGCCTCCTCCCCATGGCCGCATGCATTAGTTGGCAAAACATTTCCTCTCTGGTTTTTAAAAGTAAGTACGCATTTTATTTGATATAAGTCTATTTTATATATTAAGAACAGTATAGATTGTGCATAAGTTTTGTTTTATATGTTTACAGCAACTATGGGGATTTTGAATTCCCTAACAGTTGAACTTTAAAAATAATAATATATTTCATAATAGTATATATATGATAATTGTTATATTTATAAACGTGTATATAAATATTTAACTTCTGTTCATATATAAAGGTTAGTATATATTTATACTGTATTATTTATATTATTTTAAGATTTTACGGTATATAGTTTTTGACTTTTGTTAGCATATAGTTATCGTACGGCTTTTAGATACGTATGTTTTCCTAACTAGTTGATAAGTTATATATATATATATATATATATATATATATATACGCGTTTTATTTTACTATTGATAGCTTACGGTATATATGGTATAAGTTTGGCAGCCTTCTATTAATATACGTATTTTTATATGTTTTATATATTTGGTTATAACAGTTTCAACTACAATAAAATATGTTATTTTATTAGCTTTCATATGTTAGATATATAAAATATAGTATTTCAATTTTCGTTACTGTTTTGGTATATATATTATATAAAACTGGTGGGTACAAGTTTGATAGGTCAATTTATAATATATATTTTTATGATTGTTTTAGTATTTTAGAGTCTACCGTACTATATTTTATTTTATTTTCAACAATTTACATAAGTTATATCTAAATGTAGGTATATATATAAATTTTCTATGGTAGTTTTACAGTATAAGTTATATCAATATTTTATAATTTCAACAGTATATGCTTTCAAAAGTTTATTTCATGTCAGCCTTAAGATTGTTTGCACTGACTGATATACGTTGGTTTTTTTTTTTAAGGGATGTGTATTTTGATTTCAAGTATAGTTATATGTATAGTCATATACAAATTGGTAGAGGAAATGTTATACAGTATACATATGGTTATATTAATATAGTCGGTCTGCACACCTATGTATATATATTAACCGAGGCATTCATATTTTGTTGCATATTTTATAAACTGTGTCTGCATATGTTGGCTAGTTGTATATAAGCTCACTTATCCTATTTATCTTCCTTGATCCAATTCTGGTTTAAATTCGTCTATTCCTATTATCAGCTTTGATCGTTGAACCGTGTCCATCTAGCTTTGTTTTGGAATTCAGATCTGGATTTCATAACTCACTTCTTTTTCTTTGGCCTCGAAAGGTGAGAAATCACTCACGATTAACATTCTTTTATTTACTAAATTTGATTTCAATTGAGACGACAATTGAAATATGAGGCTGTAGTTATTTAAATTGTTATACATGCTATTATCTGTAACTATTCACTTATGGGATATGACACCATATCCTATTGTTTATATATTTATTTTGATGATATATGCCTGTTGTTATTATTATTTACATTTCTGTTATCACTATGCAAGTTCCCTGTTAGTATAGAAATCACTATGGGTTGAAATGATACATACCCGAACAGACTTTAGAATAGGAGAAAATCGTTATGGGTTGAAATGATAAACCCAAGCGATTTTCATTGAATTGGGATTACGGGTTGAAATGCTATCCACCCGTATACATTTAGTGTACGGATTGAAATGATAAATATCCGTAACACTTGACCATATGATAAGAAATATATACAGACATCGTTGGTCCATATATATAAATATTTTGAAATTTAATTCGTTGTTTTGGAAAGAAGTATATGGTCTTATTAAATGTTAATCCTTAAAAAAAATTTATATATAATGAGTAATGATATATAGATTTAATAATATTTAATTTAGTCAAAATTTGATTTAATACATAAATTATGCTAAATATTTATGTAAATTTTATTCCAAAAGTATTCTACAATTTACTAAGATTGGGAGATAAATGTGGGTTTATCTAAATGGTATTTAAATAAGGATTTATTCAATTAAATCAATTTGAAATTTTTGAATGGGAAATTTAAGGGTATGATTTTGTAACTGGATTTTTATTTAAGTGATTTAATGAATATTTCACGTTTAAATAAATTAAAGAAAATATTGAGTAAAATGTAATTTAAGGTTACTTAAATGATATTGTATCTAATGAGGGATTATTTTAAGACTAGATAATAATGAGGTTAAATCGAGATCTATATGGAACTATTAAATTGAACATTTAATTAATATTAAAGCTTTGACCTATATTGGGATTTAAATGGTTTATTTTGAGATTCGGATATGTATTTGAAATCAGTACAGTTGAATTTATTATTTAGAAACTAAATTGATTAAAAAGTTAGTTTGAAACGTTGAATACTTAAAGTTTTGAAATATATTGAATATAAAGGGTATTTTGTGATTTCAAATCCGAATTTGAGATCGATAAAATTGCAGTGGTTATTTTAGAAATTGAGTTGAATTTAAATTAATAAATTGAGATTGAAATAGGTTTAAATGGGGTGGTCGGGTTGATGTTAAACGATTTGTTAAGTTGAGGGAATTGAAATTTCTTTACTGTACAAATTATTTAATATATAAAAATACTATTTGGGAAGTATAGAGATATTTGAAGTTAAAATGATATTTGGTTTTGAAGTATAAATTAAGTTTAAAAGACGACGGTGTTATAGTGTATATTTCTATCTTTTAGATAGTTCCATGGACCCTTAGAGGATGGTTATCCCAAACATCCTCTAAGTTAATTATATTTCAGTTGATATTTCACTTGAGTTAGATTTATAGATATAAGAATGTTAATCCTGACTCGAGTGTTTTGTGTTTTGCTTTACGCTCGGGTCAGACTGAGAGATACAGCATTTGAGACTCATCTTCGAAGTTGGAGCTTTGCTTGAAGATCCAGCTTTCTATCCCTTCAGTCATCCAGTTGATTGGTTCAGAGAAGCCATCTGTTGCATTAGAGACTTCATGGCATTTGAACTATTCGGTTGTATTTTATTTCTAACTCTGAGGTATATAGTAGCTTCATGAACTACTATTCTTTATCTATTCCGCTGCATTGTATTACTCTGTGTAAGTGATCTATGATTGATTTATTTACTGTATATTTTAAGTTTTGCCAAATTTTATCAACAATTCGGTATTTTGAATTATTCAAGTCGGACATGTACGGTTTTATTGTCGATTTAAATGGTCCAAAATAGCGGGTCGTTACATGCATGCTGATACATGATATCCGTATTAATCCATGTATATACGGGTTATAAAAAGTGGAATTAGGGAGGCATCCCTATCGTACTTTCATATTTTAAAGCGGGTCCCTGTTTTCTGGAAACGAAGAAAAATTATTGTTGAAATGTCAGCAACTTTTATAAATAAGTGCTGATATTTCAGCAACTTTCCCTGTCAAAGTTTCATTGTAAATCCGGTCCCTATTTTCAGGAAACAAAGAATTTTTTTTGCTGAAATGTCAGCAACTTTTATAAATAAGTGCTAATATTTCAATAACTTTCATAAACTGTATTTACAATGTACATATGTGTTGCTGAAACGTCAGCAACTTTTATAAATAAGTGCCGATATTTCAGCAACTTTCATACACTATGTTCATAGTGTACAGAAAAGTTGTGGAAATGTTAGCAACTTTTATGAAATGTTGCATCATGCTCGGCAATAATCGTGAATAAAAAATAGGGACCTAATTTACACTGAAATTTAGTGAAGGACTTTTCGTGAATTTTGAAACTTAATAAAGACCTGTGCCAAAAGTACCCTTATAAAAACGATCGACAAATATTTTTATAATAGAAAGTCAATGTATCTAATAAATTACTCCTAATTGTTCATATCAGAATAGTTTTAGTTGATGAAAGTTACTTTGGCATCAAGAAAAGTAAAGTCAATTTTTTTTGAATTCCAGTCGGATGCAATCAGATATAGTATAGTATGAACCGGCGATCAGAGCATGCATAGAACTTATAACAGGGTCTCGAAAAGCAAGCAATTTTTTCTGGGCCTTTATTTTTTTTAGGTTCACCAGGATTTTTAGTGGTTGGAATTTCTAGTTATCTTGGTAGGAATCTGATACCTAGATTTCCTTCTCAACAAATTATTTTTTTCCACACCGGATCATGATGCCATTCCACGGAATCGTGGGTTTGTTCATTAGTTCCTATTTGTGGTGCACAATATCGTGCAATGTAGGTAGTGGTTATGAATGATCCGATAGAAAAAAAGGAATAATGTGTATTTTTCGTTGGGGATTCCTCGGAACAAATCGTCGCATTTTCCTTCGCTTCTTTATGAAAGATATACAATCAATCAGAATGGAGGTTAAAAAGGGTCTTTTCCCTCGTCGTATTCTTTATGTGGAAATCAGAGGCCAAGGAACCATCTGCGTGACTCGTACTGATGAGAATTTGAACAAAAAGCTGCCGAATTGCCTATTTCCTACGCATACCAATCGAAGTTTTTTGAATTTTTATCAAAAGGAACGATTTCGTTTGGATTTATCCAATTGAGATATTTGGAAATCCCATTTACTTATTCTAATATAAATATATATATTTCATTCGAAACGAGATCCTTAATTCTATTTCTATATTCTTTTTTCTAGATCTAAGGACAGCATTTTTACAAAAAAATAGGAATAGATCCATAGGTTCAATACCTTGTTATAGAACTCGTGCTTTAGAGAAGTGTAAGATCAAATAAAGTTGACAAACGAAGTAGTTCATTTAAAATTCATAGAAAAAAATGATAAAAAGAAAGCATTGGCTTCCCTCGTGTATCTTGAATCTATAATATTTTTGCCCTGGGGATCTCTCTCTAATTTAAAAAAAGTATGGAACATTGGATTATTCATTGGTGGAATACTGGGCAATTTGAAAAAATTTCGAATGATATTCAAGAGAAAAATGTTTTAGAAAAATTCCTAGAATCAAAATAACTATTCTTGTTGGATGAAATGATAAAAGAATATCCATAGACATATATAAAAAAGCTTAGTATAGGAATAAATAAAGAAACGATACAATTGGTCAAAACACATAATGAATATCATCTCCATATCATTTCGCATTTGTCGACAAATATAATCTGTTTTACTATTCTAAGTGGTTATTTTATTAATGGGTAATGAAGAACTTGTTATTCTGAATTCTTGGATCAGGAATTCTTCTATAACTTAGGTGACACAATAAAAGCTTTTTCTATTCTTTTAGTTACTGATTTATAGATTGGATTTCACTCAACCCATGGTTGGGAAATAATGAATGGTTCGCTCCACAACGATTTGGATTGGCTCATAACGAGCAAATTATATATGGTCTTATTTCCACTTTTGCAGTTATTCTAGATATATTTGTGAAATATTGGCTCTTCCGTTCTTTAAATCACGTATCTCCTTCGCTTGTAGCCATTTATCATTCACTGAATGAATGATAAACTAATTTGATTTCCTGATATCAATCAAAAAGTTTTTTCATGTAAAAAAGGGTATTTTTTTTCATTCTTTATACTTTTTAAGGCTTTTGTCCTGTTTTCGTTGAATTGTCTCGGTACAATGGCTGACTCGTGGATAGGGAACTATACTAGCTACATATCTAATTTATTGTAGAAATTCCAATATCAATGATTGGATCATACAAAATAGAAATACTTTTTCTTGGGTAAAGAACAGATGATTCAATTTATTTCTGTATAGATCATGATATATGTAATAACTCAAGCATCTATTTCAAATGTATATCCTATTTTTGCGTAGAAAAGTTATGAAAATCCACAAGAGGCAACCAGGCGAATTGTATGCGCTAGTTGCCAATTAACTAATAAGCCTGTGGACATTGAAGTTCTACAAGCTGTACTTCCTAATACTGTTTTTGAAGCAGTTGTTCGAATTCCTTATGATATGCAAGTGAAACAAGTCCTTGCTAATGGTAAAAACGGGTCTTTGAACGTGGGGGTTGTTCTTATTTTACCTGAGGGATTCGGATTAGCCCCCACCGATCGTATTTCTCCTGAGGTGAATGAAAAGATAGGAAATCTGTCTTTTTTGAGTTATTGTCCTAATAAAAGAAATATTCTTGTGATAGGTCCTATTCCAGGTCAAAATTATAATGAAATCGTCGTCAGTTTCTACGGGAAATTCAAAAAGTTTTTTTGTTCGGCGAACAAATAAGAAAATCTTGGAATAATTTGAATTCCGTGATTTAAAGAACTTTTCTATATATAGAATTCCCATTCTTTCCCCCAACCCCACTATAAAGAAAGACGTTAACTTCTTAAAATATCCTCTATATGTAGGTGGGAACAAGGGAAGGGGTCAGATTTATCCTAATGGGAGAAGAGTAACAATACATTCTATAATGCTACATCCGCAGGTATAATATGCAAAATAGTACGTAATGAAAAGGGGGATACGAAATAATCATAGTCGATGCATCAGATGGTCACCAAACGGTTGACATTACACCTCCAAGGCCAGAACTTCTTGTTTTAGAGGGTGAATATATCAAGCTTGATAAAACATTAATAAGCAATCCTAATGTAGGGGGGTTTGGTCAGGGATATGTAGAAATAATGCTTCAAGATCCACTACGCGTCCAAGGCCATTTGTTCTTCTTGGCATCTGTTATTTTGGCACAAAATTTTTTGGTTCTTAAAAAGAAACAGTTTGAAAAGGTTCAATTATATGAAATGAATTTCTAGATCCATAAATTCCTTACCATCAAGTTGATAAAAAGCGCCAAATTCTTGTTGATCAAAAAAATGAAATATGTGTTTCTATAAACTTCCTTAAACCTACTTTGCTTTGTTTTTGTTTATAGTATTTTTGCGAGATCTATGAAATTCATTACTTGTATTCCATTTCTAGTACCAGGCACTAGCCAATAGGTACAAAAAAAGAAGAAGATACAATACAAGGAGTTGATAAATGAAATAAAAGGAATAGTCTAGGAAGGTTTATACGTCTTCCTAATCTTCCATACGACACAAGAAAAAGGACTTACACCTTTATTTGTGTTGTCTTGTATCGAAATAATAATGCTTTTTCTCTTGTTCACCAAAGATTAATATTTCTTCTTTTTCGAATATATCGGAAATCTTTTGTTTAGATTCATACATTCATTATTTTAAATAAATAAAAACATAAGAAATAAGAAGTAGTAGACAAACAAAAAGTTTTAGAGCGGAGTCATTCATTGAGTAAATGGCGCTCCTTCTTCTATTATTAAATTAACTTCCACTTTTATTTTATATTATTTACTGAAAATTTACTTGTTTGGTTGAAAAGCGGCGTGGATTAGAATATATTTTTACGCATACCTAAATGCTTATTTTTTCTATTTTATATACAATAAGTATTTATTTATTTAATATAAGAAATGTAGAAATGATTTGTAGAATATCTCATCTGTTTAAATTAACCATATGATATTGGATTACCCCCAAAATAGATTGATTCCTCCTTTCTTGTTGCTTCGTAAGATAAGAGTTAATGAGTGCCAGAGCCTCTGTTATATATAAATAAATCCACAGAAGAAGCTTCTAATCCATTGTGCACAAACATCATAAGAAACAAAAAAAATAAAGTAGTTTGAAAGATTAGAGCAACAGATCTATTTAGCATTTATACCAATAGAAAATTTTGATTATTTTGACTAGATAACTTTCCAATTTGTATGTTATGGAATAGACCAAAGTCACCAGCCGCTTTAAGACTAAGAATGCAGTGGTACCTTGCCAAAAAGGGGTATGGTACCGCCGAGTTCTTACTTTTTCAGGCCTACAATTCGGTTCATTCGATTATTACAGAGATGAACCCAAACCGAAATATGAACCGTAAAAGAAAACACCTACTAAGCCAATCACAAGAATACCAACTACATTACCTATTAGCCAAATAGGAATCGATTTAGTAGTATTGGCTATTTCCCCCACTTTCCTCCACATTTCATCAAGTGGTCATACTATGGACAAAAACAGTCATGGATAATTATGAAGACGATATCCTTCGGAATGGGATATGGAAATTCCTACTACTCTCTTTCTTTCTCTCAATTGAAGAAATAATTGGAAAATAAAATAGAAAGTACAAAAATAAGTAACAAACCCTATTATAGACGGGTACGACTCAATTCAACATTTTGTTCATTCGAGTTTGATTGTGTCATAGCTCTATAATTCGAATTTGGTTTATCATTGGATGAATTCCATTGCTGATATTGATCCCAAAAAAGAAATGGTAGGTACAGCTAGTCCGTGAATAGCTAACTTCGCACTGTAAAAATTGGATAGTTTCGATCTATGGCCCATTGGTTGCCTCCTAACTCCTAAAAGGATCTACTAAATTCATCCACTTGTTCCAAAGAATCAAAAGGGCTGGTTATTAATGGAATCTCCTGTCGGCTCTCTATGAAATATTCGTTTGGTCAAGGACTTCCAAATACATCATAAGATTAACCTGTACCGATGAATAACCAACCCGCAATGAATAGGGAAGGTATACTAATGCTATGAGTGACCCGGTATTGAATACTGGTAATAATATCAACAACAGAATGCTCTTTCGTGTTTCCAGACATGCTAAACTCCAAAAATTCTTGTACATTCAAAAAAAAGACTTAATTCAGTGAAAGATGGGATCAGTAAATGGAAAATAAACCACTGAATGTCATCTTTCTTGTGAGATCGTCATTTTGTGCCAAAGGTGCACTTCGAGTATACCGCATCAGTATAGTTATACTTCCACTGGTGCAGTAATGCGGTCTCGATCAATATGGAAATGAAATACTATATAATTTCTTTCTTCTTCTTCTTCTTCCTTTGTTTATGCATAATTATATGTTATAGATCAATAGAAAATTAGAAAGTACCTTATAATTATAATATAAGGTTTTCATTTTCGAATACTTTAATTTATTTTAAGTAATTGATTGGTGATGTAGAGCATCATGATAAGCGGGCGGAACAAACTCGACATAGCGAGTTATGTCAATCATATGCCAACCATTTTATGTTGCCTGCCTTAAGTCGCCTGCCATGAGTCGCCTACCTTATAAGATAACGACTCAAGAAATCAAGCCGCATTTCTATAAGTCGTACAGTTATGCCACATTTCTATAAGTCGTCAGTTATGCCGCATTGTTCACTTATGTCACATGGTGTTGTGCTGTCTTTACGTCGTTCGGACTATAGCATTTTTCTTATGTCGCTTAAGTCATTCTTGAAGCTGTGCTATCTTCTTAGGTCGTATGTGTTGAGTTAAGTCGTATGCTAATTTCTTATGTCACATTGTTGTTAAGTCGTATGACGTTGTAACTCGTATGATGTTAAGTCGTATGTGTTGAGTTAAGTCGTATGCTGATTTCTTATGTCGCATTGTTGTTAAGTCGTATGATGTTGTAACTCGTATGATGTTAAGTCGTATGTGTTAGGTCATGAGTCGCATGTGTTGAGTTGCATGTGTGTGCTGTAATTTCCTATAAATAGGGGTGTGTTATCATTTGTAAAGGCGGTTGATTTTGAAAATAAATTTGTGTGTGATTTTTGGCCACGATTGTTGGAAGTTGAGTGTGATCTCCTTCTTCTTTCCATCTCGGGTTATTCGTGAGCGAATAAACAAATTTGAAGCTGATTCTCGGTATCACTTACGAGTGATAAACGATCGAATTGGAGATCTTTCAACATGGCATCTTGCGAGATCAACGGGTTGGAGATAGCAAGATTCCTGCATCATCACGATCAACGGAACTGAGCATTTATCGTTCTATCGGTTTATTTGACACGAAATCATCATTTCATGAGGAAGATGCCGGATAGGTTGTGACAGTTTGGTATCTAAACTGTTCGTGCCTAGTCAAAGCTGCGTCAATTGGTATCAGAGCCAAATCAAAGACGGAAATGAGATTGTTTAATGTTCATGCCTCCGAGATGTGTTAATCGCTATCATAATGTTGAAGATTTGTATAGAAGACAAGAAGCTGAGCAAATGGAGCAGCGTATCAATGAAAAGTTCAATGAGGGTATTGAAAAATTGGAGAAATTGATGAACGACATGAATCAAAATCAAAGGAGAACGTCACCAGTTTCGAACCAGGGTGGAAACAGGGTTTCACCATCGGTTTCGGAAGATAGGAGGATGTCACCCAAGTCTTATCGAGATAGGAGAGAATCATCAGTTTCAATGATGCGAGACCACCATGGGTACCGAAATGAAGAGGGAAGAACTCAACGTGGGTTCGAAAATGAAGGTAGAAGGGACATGCGTGGTCGTAGGGATGTAGATGGTTAGGATCGATATCGAAATACATCTAATTTTGCGGAAGATGGTAATGGAGGTAGTATTCATTATCGAAATCGAGGCCAAGTGCGAAATCAATATCTGGATTCAGAAAATGATCATAAATGGGAGTCAGATATGAGGATGGAAATTCCAGAATTCAAAGGTGGTATGCAAGCAGAAGAATTTCTTGATTGGTTGTCGAATGTTGAAGAAATTCTAAAATTCAAGGCGGTGCCTGAGAATCGCAGAGTCCAACTAGTTGCTGCAAAACTAAGGGGAAGAGCTATGGCTTGGTGGCAACAAAATAAACTAACTCGGGAGAGAATGGGGAAATCAAAAGTTGTCACATGGGAGAAGATGAGAAAGATGATGAAAGCGACTTTCATGCCGTACAATTATCAATCTCTTATGTATCGACGTTTGCAGAATTTGAGACAAGGGACGAAGACAGTGAATGACTGTATGGATGAATTCTATCAACTGAATGCAAGGATTGATATTATGGAAACCGAGGAACAGCTAACGGCTAGATACGTTGGAGGGCTACGAATGAAAATTCAAGACATGGTTAATATGTTTAATCCAATGTCTGTTGCTGAAGCACATCAGAAAGATCTAGCTTGGGAGAAACAAGGGAGACGAGGAATTGGTGTGTTTACGGGTTCTAACAACCAGAATAAGGGTGCTAGTAGCAGTGCTAATGTTTCCAAGGCAGTCAATAAACCAATTATCAATGAAGCCGTTAAAACAAAAGTCAATAACAGTATCAAGTGCTATAATTGTCAGGAGTTTGGCTATAAAAGTAATGAATGTACAAAGCCAAAGAAGAGAGCATTAGTTGCAGAGGAATTTGAGTATGAGGATGTGGAAGCTGAAATTGTTTATTCTCAACCATCAAAGTTTGATGAAGATGAAGAAGTTGTGTTAGGAGACGAAGGGTGTAACTTGATGATAAAGAGGTCTTGTTTAATGCCAAAGCATGAGAATGATTCTAGTTGGCTGAGAAGCAATATCTTTCAGTCTACATGTACTATCTTGGAAAAGGTTTGTCGATTTGTTATTGATGCGGGAGCTGCAATAACATTATTTATGAAGAAGCCGTTAAGAAGTTAGGATTGAAGACTGAAAAACACCCTAGACCTTATAAACTGGCATGGCTAAAGAAAGGTGGAGAAGTGACAGTGGGAAGACGAGCATTTGTTACATTTTCAATTGGAAAGAAGTAAAAGATGATATGTGGTGTGATGTTGTCGATATGGATGCGTGTCATCTACTATTGGGATGACCATGGCAATATGATAGAGTTGTACAACAAAATGGTCGCACCAACAGCTACAGTTTCATGTTCGAAGGTACCCTGGTTACCTTAGTTCCTAAGAAGCGTGAACAAAGTGAAAGCAAGTCAGAGAAGAAAGTGGAATCAACTAGTCTATTATCTGCGAGAGAATTTGTTAAAGAAGTGAAAGATAGTGCTGAATTGTTTATGTTGATTGGGTATGAAACAAGTGAAAATCATGAAATTCCTGCGGAGGTTAGACCGGTGTTAAATGAATTTGAAGATGTCTTTCCTGCGGAATTACCCAAGGAATTACCGCCACTGAGGGGTATACAACATCAAATTGATCTAGTGCTAGGTGTTGTTTTACCGCATAGGCCGCATTATCGTATGAGTCCAAAAGAGAAAGAAGAGTTGAGGAGACAAGTTGAGGAGTTTCTTAAGTAAGGGCGTGTTCGAGAGAGTCTCGGTCCTTGTGCTGTATCAGCTCTGTTGGTACCGAAGAAAGATGGTTCATGGAGAATGTGTACAGACAGCAGGGCACTCAACAAAATAACTGTCAGATACAGATTTCATATTTGATGATCTATTGGATCAACTCAGTGGGTATGTAATCTTTTCTAAAATCGACCTTAAGAATGGTTATCATCAGATTCGCATAAGACCAGGTGATGAATGGAAGACAGCATTCAAGTCTCGGGAAGGATTATATGAATGGCTGGTCATGCCATTTGGTCTATCTAATGCACCAAGCACATTTACAAGGGTGATGAATCAAATTTTCAGACCTTACATCGGGAAGTTTGTTGTAGTCTACTTTGATGATATCTTGGTATATAGTACTAGCACAAAGGAGCACATTCAACACTTGCGAAATGTGTTAACTATTCTTTGTCAAGAATAGTTCTATGCAGCGATGAAGAAATGCGTGTTCATGATGCCAAGTGTATTATTTCTGGGTTATGTCGTGTCTAAGGAAGGGATACAAGTGGACCAGAGTAAAGTAGCCGCAATCAGAAATTGGCCACAGCCCAAAACTATAATAGAAATCAGAAGTTTCCATGGGTTAACTTCATTTTATCGAAGATTTATACCGCACTTTAGTAGTGTAATGGCTCCTGTTACTGATTGTACGAAAGGAAAGCAGTTTTCATGGACGAAAGAGGCAGGATTTGCTTTTGAACAAATCAAGGAACTTTTAACCTCAGCACCGATTCTAGTGTTGCCAGATTTTCAGTTACTATTTGAGTTACATATGGATGCGTCCAAAGTTGGAATCAGAGGAGTGTTGAGTCAGAAGGGACGTCCAATTTCCTATTTCAGTGACACACTTTCTGGAGCAAAAATGAGTTACAATACTTATGATGTGGAGTTTTATGCTATTGTGCAGGCCATGAAGCATTGAAGACATTACTTTTTCCATAGAGAATTTTTTTGTATACAGATCATGAAGCATTGAAACATTTACAAGGGTAGAATAAAATTATAGCTAGGCACACATCGTGAATAGCTTATTTGCAGCAATTTACATTCGTCATAAAGCACAAGTCTGGAGTAACTAATCGCATCGCCGATGCATTGAGTCGGAGGAATAATTTACAAACAACCATGCGAATAGAGGTGATGGGTTTTGACTTACTTCCAGATCTTCTTACTTCAGGTTCATATTTCTTCGAAATCCTAGACAAAGTTAAGTAGGGAAATACGGCTGGATATATGCTAGTTGAAGGTTTTCTATTCAAAGGAAATCAGTTGTGTTTTCCAGATTAGAGTCTACGAATGAAAATCAGCAAAGAATTACATGAAGAAGGACACGTGGGCCGCAACCATACTATGAAGTTGATCTCAAAGTCTTATTTTTGGCCGTCAATGAGGAAAGAGGTTGAAAAGTTCGTTCAGAGGTGCCATGTTTGTCAAGTTTCAAAGGAGACTGCAACAAATGCAGGTTTATATATGATGTTGCCTATATCTACTAAACCATGGGTGGATGTTAGTATGGACTTTTTATTGGGCTTGCCGAGGACGCAACATGGCAATGATTCTATCTACGTGGTGGTTGATCGGTTTTCAAAAATGGTACATTTTATCGCATGCAAGAAGACTACAGATGCAGTTAATGTCGCACGGTTGTACTTCAGAGAGATCTATCGTCTTCACAGGTTGCCTGAATATATTGTATCGGATAGAGACACTCGTTTTCTGAGTCATTTTTGGATGAGTCTACGGAGAATGGTCGGGACAAAACTGAAATTTAGTAGTGCTTATCATCCTTAGACGGATGGACAGATAGAAGTTGTGAATAGATCCCTAGGTAATCTATTGAGATGCCTCATGAATGACAATTTGGAGAGTTGGAATTCCAAGATGTGTCAAGCTGAGTTTGCACACAACCATGCAGTTAATCGTAGCACTGGGTTTAGTCCATTCCAGATCATTTACTCAACAATCCCTAAGGGGCCATTAGATTTATCCATAGTAGCACAGCAGAAAGGAGTGATCAAATGAGCTAGTGATTTTGTGAATGAATTGTAAGAGTGCCACAGGGTTGTGCAGGAACGATTGCTTAAGGCGAATGAGAAATATAAGCAATCCGCAGATATTAAACGACAAAATGTTGAGTTTAAAGAAGGAGATTTTGTATATGCAGTATTGACTAAGGATCGATTTCCTATTGGTACTTACAACAAACTAGCTGCTAGAAAGATTGGCCCTTTGGAAATCGTAAAACAGATTAATGAGAATGCTTATCAGTTAAAATTGCTGGATCATATCCATACTGCTGATGTTTTCAATGTCAAACACTTGATTCCATATCATGAGAATGAGTATGTCGAAGAAGAGGAAAGTGTAAATTCAGGGTCGAATTCTTTTCAACTAGGGGAGGATGATATAGCGCATCATGATAAGCAGGCGGAACAAACTCGACATAGCGAGTTATGTCAATCGTATGCCAACCATCTTATGTCGCCTCCCTTAAGTCGCCTGCCATGAGTCGCCTACCTTATAAGATAACGACTCAAGAAATCAAGCCGCATTTCTATAAGTCGTTCAGTTATGCCGCATTTCTATAAATCGTTCGGTTATACCGCATTGTTCTCTTATGTCGCATGGTGCTGTGCTGTCTTTACGTCGTTCGGACTATGGCAATTTCCTTATGTCGCTTAAGTCGTTCCTGAAGCTGTACTATCTTCTTAGGTTGTATGTGTTGAGTTAAGTCGTATGCTGATTTTTTATGTCACATTGTTGTTAAGTCGTATGATGTTGTAACTCGTATGATGTTAAGTCGTATGTGTTGGTTAAGTCTTATGCTGATTTCTTATGTCGTATTGTTGTTAAATCGTATGATGTTGTAACTCGTATGATGTTAAGTCGTATGTGTTAGGTCGTGAGTCGCATGTGTTGAGTCGCATGTGTGTGTTCTAATTTCCTATAAATAGGGGTGTGTTGTCATTTGTAAAGGCGGTTGATTTTGAAAATAAATTTGTGTGTGACCTTTGGCCACCATTGTTGGAAGTTGAGTGCGATCTCCTTCTTCTTTCCATCTACGGGTTATTCGTGAGTGAATAAACGAATTTGAAGCCAATTCCCGGTATCACTTACGAGTGATCAACGATCGAATTGTAGATCTTTTAACACGGCATATTGCGAGATCAACGAGTTGGAGATACGGCATCATCACGATCAACGGAACTGAGGATTTATCGTTCTATCGGTTTATTTGACACGAAATCATCATTTCGTGAGGAAGATCCTGGATAGGTTGTGACGGTTTGGTATCTAAACTGTTCGAGCCTAGTCAAAGCTACGTAAATTGGTCATAGAAAAAATATACTATAATAGATTATAAATATAGTAGTATAGTATTTGATCTAAAAAGAGAATATAGTTGGAATAATCACTAGTCGCAATGCAAGCATTGTTACATTAACATCTAAAACAAAGATTCTTTCTTAACCGAACTACAAAACGAAACTCCTTGATATGGAAAAACAGAACATAGAATAAAACCTAAAATAAAAGGATAACGGAAGTTGCTCTTCTTCGAATCGAGTTGTCGCTGAAATCAAAAATGAAATAATGGTTTTTTTCTACCTTTCTAATTCTTTTTTTTGCTATCCATACCGACTAATGAATTAAGAACTTTCAATTAGAACTATTTTTTCGATTGATTTTTTCACAACATCATATCTTAAAAAATGGAAAATTAGGTGAGTGTTTTATCAACGTATGTAGCAAAAGAAGATATCTAATTTAGCTCTTTCGTGCCTACTATAACTTGTTACTTCGGTTTTTTATTGGCTGCTTCAACCATAACTCTAGCTCTATTGATTGGATTGAACAAGATATGACTTATTTGAAATGAATTGAATGAAAAAAATTAATAAAAATAAATATTTCTCCTTTAGGTATTCTATGGTAACTTCTCACGTCAATTGTTAATTCTTGTTCTATATTGGTAACTCTTGGTCATTAAAATTTGCGGACTTTTCAGATTAATATTTAGGGATAGATCATAGCTTTCTTTTTATTTCCTCAAAAAAATTAAAATGACTGAAGTTTCTTTATTTGGAATCTTCTTAGGTCCAATTCCTATTACTTTAGCTGGACTATTTGTAACTGCGTATTTACAATACAGATTCCGTGATCAGTTGGACCTTTGATTGAATAGCATTTTTTTCGATTGACCTCCTGCAAAGAGGAGGTCAATCGAGAAAAAATGCTATTCAATGGTGTTTTGTCAGGTTTTCTTATTATGATTCAAAATAAAATAAATGAATCACACGCTATAGGATTTGAACCTACGACATCGGGTTATGGAGACCCATGTTCTACCAAACTGAACTAAGAGCACTTTCTTATGACAAGAACTACAATTGTAAAGAAAAGTTTTTTTTTACCCGTGTCTTGCATACCAATCCAGGTAAAAAATGAAAGATAATGAATGACTTATTTTACTTAATTTTTATTTAATTGATCTCACTCAATTAATCTTTCCTTTCGTTACTGCCCCTAGGAGAAGTAATAGGTAGGGATGATAGGATTTGAGCCCGTGACATTTTGTACCCAAAACAAATTCACTACCAAGCTGCGCTACATCCCTTTTAAAATTATTCTATACTGTCATTTTACAAAATCCATATCTGGTTTTCCATATCATTATTTTTTGCTGTATCCATTTAAAATTTTATTATCGTTTCTTCTTTTTGGTTTCATATAATGAGTAATCAAAAATTATATACATCTGATAAAAAAAGAATGCATATTTTTTAAAATGCATAAGAAAAAAGAAAAGGGTACCCCTTTCTTTTTTAGGGACAGGGATAGGAAAACCTCATCTACTGCTCATTATAGATATTTATTTCCGCTAGGAATTCCGTACAAAAAAGAAAAATAATCTTGAACTACAGCATCTGACCATATACGTATTGCAATAATGGAGGATTTTCAATGCGAGATATAAAAACATATCTCTCCACAGTACCCATGCTAACTACTCTATGGTTTGGGTCTTTAGCGGGTCAATTGATATAATTTAATCGTTTATTCCCCGATGCTTTGTCATTCCCCTTTTTTTAATTATAGTTTAAAATCCTATTTTATTCTGGAGAACAAAAACGGAAAAGTGGTCCTGTATAGGGTAAAAAATTCCACGAAATCATAGCATAGAAAAAAAGATACTTAAATGAAATACTAGAAAGAATAATTAATAAGTAGAAAAATTGTTTTACTCGCATGAAATTATTATATTCTATTAATTTTTATTAGTATTAATTGGAAATAACTAGTTAGTAACTTTTGTTTTTATTTATACATATACATATATATATATATATTCTTTTTCGTTGTTTTCGTCTTCTTAGATTTAGATTCGGGTTGAAAATAGAATAATTAAGTCGATCAAAAATTTAAAGGAGGCTCATGGCTAAGAGTAAAGATGTCAGAGTTAGAGTTATTTTGGAGTGTACAAGTTGTGCCCGAAATGGTGTCAATAATAAATTGTCGGGCATTTCTAGATATATTACCCAAAAGAGTCGACATAATACACCAAGTCGATTAGACTCGAGAAAGTTTTGTCGTTATTGTCGCAAGCATACGATTCATGGGGAAATAAAGAAATAGATCGAATGGAACATATGTATTGTATTATCTTTCAAAGGAACATGAAAAAGAAAAACTTACATATATATGTATATAAATATATAATATACAAATAAAAAAGAAAACTCATTTCGGTCAGATCTGAAATGAAAAAAGAAATAGTAATATAGAGATAAGGAATAAACCATGGTTAAATCCAAGCGATCTTTTTTTAGGCGTTTCCCCCATTTGAATCGAGGGATCAAATTGATTATAGGAACATGAGTTTAATTAGTATATTTATTAGTGAACAAGGAAAAATATAATCTAGATGGGTGAATCAATTGACCTTGAAACAACAATGATTGATTACTATTGCCATAAAACAAGCTCATATTTTATCTTTGTTACCTTTTCCTAATAATGAAAAATAATTTGAGATAGCTGAGTCGATCCCTAGAATGGCTGGTCCCAGAACCCGAAAAAAATAGATATATTCTTAGATATACTCTTCCTATTGATTCAAAACTCCAAGCAAAACTCAAGCTCAGATTGATGTTTTGCTCGAAAAACCTCGAATCCAGATTTGATTATTATGTTATAAGAAACAGCTAATAGAGAAAGAAGAAATCATTTTTTTTGCAAGATGTTCGTTCATTCCCCCTACTTATCTTAATTTCATTTTAATTTCTTAAACTCATTTTTATTCCATCTTCCCGGAGTCCATTCTTCGAGGAATTCTATTCTGTTTTCACTATATATATATATGGCTTTTTAATCTCTTTTATTTGCTAATCTTATTGGAAATCATGTAAAGACAATTCTTATTTGATATAGCTATTTGTGCAAGTATTTTACGATTAAGAAGCAATTGCTTCTTATACAGATTGTGTATGAATTGACTATAACTATTGAATATCATATTCTCATGAGTTGTTGCATTTATTCGAGTAATCCACAAGCGAAGAAAGTCCATGTTTTGTCTGCCCTTATCCCGATGAGAGGACACCAAAGCTCTCATTTTCTTTTGAGTAGTAGTTCGGGCAAGTCTTGAATAGCCCCTATAAAGGTTGATGCAAATAAACAAAAAAAATTTCGACGTCTCCAAGCTATACATCCTCGTCTAACTCTGGTCATTGAATCAAATTAAACTTTAATGAATAACCAGTTGATTTCTTTTCTTTCACTTATTCTCTTATCCCTCCTCTCGTTAATTAATACCAAAATGGATTATTCCAATATATAAAATATAAATTCCAATGTCTTTTGCTACAACGACCTTCCCAACCATGATTTTTTATTCTTTCCGGGTAAAATACCCAGAAAGAATAAATTCTAGCGAAAAAATAGTTGGTTCCATCGTTTCTATGGTTACTTCGTAAATGGTGAGCTCCTTTCTATACACTGGAGCATTTTCTTTCATTTAACCAAATGTTATTATGAACTTGTATAGTTCACACTCCTTAGTTTAACTCTACCAATCAGTAATAGTTCTTTTCACAAAAGGGTTATCCATACAATGACGACATTTAATTATGAAAGTTAGCTAGGTAGGTGACCTTGTAAGTCCATTCTTTCAAGAATAGGAACAAAACCTTTTTCCTTCTTTATAATGCTCTTTCCTCCACTTAATAGATAACTATTTGCTACTGTGACGACCTAGATTTTCCGACGTCTGTGTAATTAACGATTTATTATTGAAATATTAATATTAATTAGTCAAACAAATAAATTTTTGATAATTTAAAATATCTGGATATATATATAAATTGGTTTAAACACTATATACAAACATAAGTTATAACATATTGGGTATGATAAACTTTATAGGAAATATATATATATATACACAAACTCCTCCATTTAAAATGAGGATAAAACATCCAAAGATATACATACATACATACATACATACATACATACATACATACATACATACATATATATATAAGTTACACAAACTTTTTGATATTCGATAACATATATAAGTATATAAGTGTGCATATATGTATATATGCCCATATGAAATAAAATATAGGAAAGTTTGTAAAAGTGTGGATACATATATATATATATATAATATCATGTAAATATAAATAAGAGTAAACATATTAATGTCATATATATAAGTATATGTGAGGATATGTATGTAAACAAAAGGAGAGACAACATTTAAACCCAAGCACGCAAAATACAAGATCAATGTCACAGCAAAATTATGTCAAACGCATAAAATATCAAATCAAATTCATATGAAATCAAATCAGCCCCAAAATTTCAAATAAAAGATAAAGCAAAAATATAATAGCAAAAAAAAGAAAGTCCAAAAGACTGTACAATACCTCAACCTAGCCTACACCACACACTTCCACTCCATATATATATACATCACTGCTTTTTGGTCTTAGGGTAAACATCTTCTTAAGTAAACAAATCAATCAAGATAACTAGAGAAAAAAATAAAATAAACAAGCTGCCACTACAATCAAACAACTCAAGCTGCAACAAAGATCAAAAGGGAAAAATTAAACCAAAACACTTATGATGAAAAAAAGAAGAAGAAAGCGGGCTTCCAGTTCATAGTAAAGAAATAAAACAGTGAGTAAACTAAACCTCTTAATACTAATCTATGAGTATGCCTGGGTATAAGAATAGGAGTGTTTTTCAAATCTATGAGTAAATAATCTTCTTGTACTGTGTATTCTTACAAATAACCATGGTTTGATTAAATCTTTGAAAAAGGGATACGAATTGTATAAGAACCTGGAAGGTATAATACACCTTGTAACCCAAATAAGCAGTATTTCTTCTTTCCAAAGATCAGTAAGAAAAAAACTTGGCCTTTTACTTATTGGATCCATATATGTATGTGCATATGTTTGAAAGTTGAAGGGACATTTTATTATCAAGTAATTATGTGATAACGAGTTTCTATGCCATATATGTATATGAGTTGGTTACAAGGAATACGACCTATAACTCAATAGCACCTCTGTTCTTGGGAAGAAATAAACCTTGCATCCTTCAAAAATCGTTAGCTATGTTTCAGCAAAGAGGAAGAAAGGCCTCGTTTACAGAAAATAACTTTGAGATGACCAAAAAGTTGAATAACATAATTTAACAAATTGGTTATATGGGTGGGTTTGTCTCTAAAAATGGTGATTTTTGATAGTAGTTTGGTGATTTTTTATTATGTGGTAAGTGAGAAAAAGAAGATGTCTGGAATTTGGTGGTACGTCGAACTGAGGGGATTGAGGTGTTGGCGTGGCAAAGGGTTGAGTGTGGAGGAAGTTTTGGCTGGGGTGCATTGGAGAAAATGGTGTCGTGATTTTCGGTGGAGCAGGAAGTCAGACGAACTCGTTTTTGAATTTAGGCGAGTTCTGGAGGGGTTCGGTTTTGGTTGACTACGGCGTCGTGGGGACAGGCAGAAGGGTGCATGCCTAGGGGAAAAGTTGGAGATGGGCGTGGCGAGCCTTTTTATGGAGTTTAGGGGTGTACGATCGGGTGAGGTGGCATGGAGGAGCGATGGGTGGCTCAGTCCTATTTTGGGATGTTGGAGCAGTTCGATTTTTTGATTTGTGGTTTTGTCGACGTTCCAGGAGGTGGAACGTAGTAAGGAGATTGAGTGCGATTGGCGGGGGTGGTCGGCGGTGAGTTCGATGGTCAACGTGTCTTGGGGAAGTGTAGGGTGCACGTGTACACCGGCATGCATGAGTTCGTTTCAGTCAATCCTTAATTACTTAATATTTAGTTAATTACACTTACTAATTATCTTACTTAATCAGTCAATTCACCTTAATTACATTAATCAATTTAACCTAATTAACTAACTTAAATTAACTACATCATTTAATTAATCTTAATTAATTAACTTTAATCACATCTCTTAATTAATTTTATAAACAAATAAGTATTAACTTAAATAAAATCATCTCAACTTCAATTATCAAACATTAATAAATCAATTATTCCTTAAAATAGTTTCGAAGATAATTAAATTTAAACTTAACTAGATCAACTTAAAAACTTGAGGACTAAACATCTTTCTGAGGATAATCCTGGTTTACTTCATACAGATAGCCGAGACCCATCAACTTATTCCCGAGATCCTTCCTCCTCTTCTTTAAATCTTGTACTTCAAACTTGAAACTGTTAAAATGAACTACCTCCCAACAACACAAAGCAACACTCCAGCATTCCCCACCTTAACACTAGCTTCAACCCGATGGAAACTCCACAACCAATACTGACACACTGAAACCTTGCATGAACGTGCACAGTTATCGGCGGCGTTCTGACCACCACCGCTACCTTCCATATATCGCCACTAATCTCCCCGATCCACCAAGCTACCCAGATCAAAGAAAATGCCACGGTATCAAAATCGAACATGATCGAGGACTTAGTGACGAAACTGGTCACCCAAAACATCCTCGCCTTCCCACCACCAGTCGCTAGAAACCCCATCGTCCTGACCATATCTTTGCCATAGACTAAGGCTTCCACTCCAACCACCCTTACAAAGTCCGATGCTTTGTCGACATCAAACCCACCTCAAACCCGTAGCCAACCAAAACAGGGTCCTAAACCCTAGCTCTTTCCCTCGCCGTCGCCTCGATGACTAATCAAATCATCGAACAATTTTCCTTGGTTCGTCAACCCTTCCCTTCCCTTTGACAACAAGATCGAGCTTCAACACATCGCAGATCGATGGCAATCGTCGAAATTCACAAAATCAAACAATCCCAGATTTCCCGGTAATTACCATTCTAAAAATCACGACATCTATATTAAAATTCATGATTTATAATTACAAACCCGATTATGGATTTCAAACATGAAATCAAGATGTTTGATTTTGCTATAAATTTCAAAGTTTCACTATAACCTTTGTTTTACAGATAAATTTTCAATCATTTAAATTCGAAATTATTTTATAAATGATGTTACCTTATTTTAAAAAATTTACTCCTCGGAAATCAAAATCTAAATCGATTTCTAGTGGAAGATAGGAATTTTGTTTGATGTTTTGAGGCTCTGATTATAACAGAGACAAGATATAAACACAGTCATATACATCCTTATATATATACAGGGAAGATTCAATCATATTTTCAGAAAAGGATTATTCATGCATACATACTTCATCATATCCATATAAATTATCACTTGCACTGGATTCAAACTAATTTTTTTTAGTTTAAGTTTACTCACAATTTCTGGAAGAACAGGGAAGTTATAGCTGGGTATGCTTGATCCTTTTTGAAACCTGTTGACTGGAATTATCTTTTGATCTGAATTTGCATTGATCTGAAACTGAGCTAAATCAAATCTCCAACATGCTTTGATTTGTATTTGCTTGATACTGAGAAACTTGAATTTGTTACTAGATTGAATTTTGCGAAGAGAATTCTTTGATTTTCTTGATTTCCATTTACTTTTTTTATTCTTTCAGAATTTTTAAATCATTAAAGAGAATGAGAGATGGTATGAAAATGTCTATATTATCTCTTATTAATTATAAAAGACACTTGTTAAATTGTTAAGTAACTTAATTACACTTGTCAATAAGTTAATCCCTATTTTATATGTTTTTATGTGTATTTATATGATATTCTAAATTTAGATTTTATATTTATAAATGTCTTTACATTTTAAAATATATATATATATTTATCGTATTATCAATTTGCTCTTATACAATTGTCTTGTGTTTTAAATGTTTAAATTGTTATCTTAAATTAATCTTACTTAATTATATTTATTCTTTCTCTTATATTTGTCTATTTATAATTTTAAAAGTAGATGATATAAATCCCAATTACACTTATAATAGATATACAAATATACTAATTATACTTTATATACTTTATTTATATTTTTAAATGTTTTCCATAATACTCTTATATTAAATTTCTATTTAGTAACCACTTTCTTCATTTGTATTAATATGATCTTTAAATGAAAATAACATACTATATACTAATAAAATCATATATATATATTATTTTTAAATTCAATTTACCTTAAGATATTTATCTTTTGAATCCCAAATTAAAATTCAAATTAAAATCAACTCATATAAATATATATATTTAAATAAATACAAATCCGATTCTATTTAAAATCCATTTATATATATAACACATTATTATTGTTTTGAAAATAATAAATTTTATCAATTTTAAATAATTATAAAGGAGATTATCACATTTTTTAAATTGTATGAAATTCTAGGATATCACATAAAATTGAATTTAAGAAATGGAATCATTTTGAACTTAAGTTCGAAATGTGAAATGCATTTCCCAACCGCAATTGTTTAAAGGATTATGTCTAAAAATTTGAAATGTAATTAGGAAATAAATTGAATTCTAAAAATTGATTTACGATTGAATATATAAATATTTTATTTTAACATTTTATCGTTAGTCGGATTTTAGCCCGAAAAGTTACTTTTTGCATACGGTCGAATTAGGACTCGGAACCACTTCCATTGGGTCCAAAACACCGTTTGCGATCTTTTAGAGTATAAACTTTGATATGTTTGGAGTTAGTGGAATTTTGTCACTTTTTCACTTTGGGCTTTGGGTTTGGTATAGCCCATTAGCCTAAACTATTTACTCTAGCTCAACCCCCTTCCCTTCATAACTTCACTTTCATTTCCTAACACTAAAGCTTCATCAAAAATGGAGGAAGGAATGGGAAATTAAAACTACAAACTCAAGCTCATTTGCAAATCCAACATCTAACTCCAAATTCAAAGAGAAGCCATTGATTCTTCCATTGATTTCAAGCTTCTTCTTCATTGATTTTGTGTAAAGGTGAGATTTTTATCTCACATCTTTGTCTATAATTATCTTTGATCGTTGGGTATGAATTCCTAACACTTATTCATGTGCATTTGCTTGTGGTTTGGATTGAATTGGCGAAAATCCCAATTTTTTGTATTTTGGGTTCAAATCTTTAAAAATCCAATCATTGATGTTTAAAAACGTTTTTGGTGATGAATCGAGGTGCCAACAGGACCCGGTAGCCAATAGGCGTAATCCCCTAGCGTTCATGCTCGATCGGTTGCAAATTGAGAGAGTTTTACACTCCAAAACCCTTAGGTCGTTCGGCCTGCACAATTCGAAGTGCTCAACCTGCAGTTAGGTCGCGTCAATTTAGGTCGCTCGGCCATAGGTCATAACCCTATAGGTCGGCCTGCATTTAGGTCGTTCCTCCCCCATAGATCGCTTGCACCATAGGTCGTTGCTCGACCTTGTTTAACCCCTAAGTCGTTAGGTCGCTCGACCTTGTTTGAGTCGTTAGGTCGCTCGGCCTTCCCACTTAGGTCGTCTTGCTTAGGTCGCACCAACTTAGGTCGCTTGGCCTGTTAAGACACGCTATGCTTTAAGTGGCCCCGCAATTAGGTCGCGATCCATAGGTCGCTCGGCTTGCGTGCATGGTTAGGTTGCTCGGCCTATTTTGTCGCATGATCATCTTAGGTCGCGTAACCCTTAGGTCACACCACATAGGCCGCATGCTCGCCCCCTTAAGCTGCTACTTCCTTAGGTCATGCACCCCTTAGGTCGCACTACCTAGGCCGCAACTCTTAGGTCGCTTATCTGCTATGTCGCGCCGTGTCGAGTAGCAATGGTATTTCCACTTTGATGAATTTGGAATCGTATTCTTTGGATTTCATTCACGTCTTCGTATGTGAATTTATGTGATTGATCGTTTCCACGATCATTTTTGTGATTTCTCATTTAAAAATATACAAACCTTACCTCACTCGTACGAGAAATCTAATTAAACGACTTCGTAAAACAAGTGGTATGAAACGCTTGCGTTTACTTCGCCTGTTAATTCTTCGACTTGTTCGATTGAACCACTTGTGACAATTTTCGAGTAAAGATCTACAATTTGTTCGTAAATATTTGAGATAAGCTAGTGGTTATGGGACATGAAGCTAAGCTTATATATTTACAAGCTTACTATAATTGACACTTCTTGATGATCGTTGATGATCATTTTTATGATTTAGACTAGCAAATGTGAGATGTCTCTTCGTCTACGAGGGAGACTAAACCCCGTTTCTGTGGAGCTTCGGCTCAATTTGGTGGGGTAGCGACCAATGGTCTTCGGGCTATTTTGTGGAGCTTCGGCTCAAAATTAATGGTTAGCAACCATGGAATAGCGTTCCATTTTGTGATACATGTGTTGGAGAGTTTTCATGCTCCCTTTTTGTGATAGGCCTCCCCCTTTTTGTGATTTCTGGATTTCCATTGATGATTTCTGGAATTTGTGTTTCACCAATTTTAGTGATTTACGTTGATATGATTTATCAATATTTGTGCATTGGTGAATTTGTGTGTCATTAACTTTTGTGATTGGCATTGATATTATTTTCAATATTCATGGTTTTGGTGAATGAAAATATAGAGTATGACATTCATTTTGATCTTTGAGAAGATTCTTGTGATATTGATTAATCCCTGGTTGATTTTTAAATTGCATACTTTCCACAGTATGGCTTTAGGGTTACCATATGTTTTTGTCGTATCTCTTATTCTATATCATTTCATCTGATATTTATAGCTAGACTGTTCCGTTTATTATTTTCTTATTAAATAATACTCGGTTTAGACTGAGATGTTACAGGTGCTTCTGCTTGACTTCACATCCGGGATTATCACCCTGACTTTTGGCTTACTACTTAGATTAGTAGTTTTTTTGTATACATTTGAGATATAAACTCATTGATGTATCCATATTCTTTTGTCTTGCACTTGTAGCTATTCTTTTGTGATATTGTGGATCTTATTTGACCACTACTCTGATGTACACTTTCATGTGTTATATTCATATCTTTTTCCGCCTTTGTGATATGGATATCTGTGACTGATTTGTGTTTTGTTTATTTCTATGTTTGTTTCTGAAGACATTATAGCTACTGTGTAGTATCTTTGAGTTTGTGTCGGTATGTCGGATTTCATTTTATATGGCATACCAGTGCTCGCACAAAGCAATTACACGGATGGTCACTCCTCAACAGCCTAATTCTCCATGCTAGTTGACGGCATTACCCCGTAGTGTCCTTGGCTAGCATGGGTATAGAGGTGGAGCGTCACAGCTTGGTATCAAAGCCAAACTTTGGAACATTGTAGAATAATCTAGCAAGGATCATCGTCCTAAGTCCATCTTAGGAGTCGTGCCATAGGATTTAGTTCGAGTCTTCGTACCGATTCATCCCATTTTCTTTATGATTCCTTGTTTATCTATCAAGATTGCTTGATATTCATTTGGTGAATAACCTTATCCTTCTTCTTTCTTTCTTTCAAAAAGGAAGCGAAATGGTTAGACCTGGTCGTCCCAGCGCTGGTCAATCTCGTGCTACTCCCCAAGATGGAGTATTAATGTCCACCTAGCAGCTTCTTGATCTAGCAAGGAATGCTCAAGCAGCCAGATCTAATCCGGAGTGTACTCACCCTAGGTCTGGATTTGCACGTTTGTGCAGCGATTATACAAATTTGGGTGGAAAGCCATTCAAAGGTTCTGAAACCATTATCGAAGTCCAGGCTTGGCTGAGAAAGTGCGATCGAATCTTTTCTCGCATGAATCTTATTGATCTTCACCGTGTTCAGGTGGCCTCTAGTATGCTCCAAGAAAGAGCATTAGATTGGTATGAGCTTCTGATTTCTGAAATAAATGAAGCGGATCTTACTTCGGAGAAATTCCGGGAACGCTTCGAATTAAAATTTGTGCCAGAAGCTGAGAAGGTTACTTTGGCTCGTCGTTTCATTGACCTTGTTCAAGGTGAATCCTCTGTGACAGACTATGTCGCATCATTCGTCACTTTCCAAATACGGGGTCGAGTACATAAACATCCCATTGAAGAAGAACCAAAGATTTGTCTATGGCTTGAATAAAAATCTTAAGAAGCCATTACTTCTAAAGTTAGAAGTTTCTTTTGATCAACTCGTTGATATCACTCTTCGTCTTGAAGAGGCTGATAGGGAGAGTGATGTTGAAGTTATGGGTGCTAAACCGAACTTCAACAACAAGAAAAGGCCTAATAAGTTCAAGGGTCCTTATCCCAACAATAAGAAAGGGAAGCAAGCCTCTCCGGTAGTTAAGAATTCTACTTCTAGTAGTGGGCAATGCTACAATTGTGGTTCTAAGGACCATTATGCAAACAAGTGTTCAAAGCCCCGAGCTTGTCGCTATTGCAAAAGCCCGGATCATTATTTATCTTCTTGTCCCAAACTTCAAGGTAGGAAAGAGGGAAAGCTCAATGTTGCTCAAGCCCCTGGCAATACATCTCGTGGTAAAGGTATTTCTCATTCTATCCTTGTTAGCATTATTTTATTTCGTAATCATCCTATTCATCTTCTTTTTGATACGGGGGCGTCCCACTCTTTCATTTCAAAAGAACTTGTTGATACTTTTTCTTTGGATGTTTTGTGTTTAATGACTTCCTTGAGATGGCGAATCCGGTTGGTGGATCCGCAACAATCAGTTTATTGTGTAAAGACGTCGAGATTATTTTGTGTGATTTTTCTTTCTGAGCCGATTTGCATGTTATGCGCTACTTAGGCTTTGGAATGATTTTGGGAATGGATTGGCTTGACCGCTATGAAGCCCAAATCCTATGTCCTGAGTGGACTATTCATCTTCGACATCCTCAATCTGTTAAGCAGATTTCTATTGACCTTAAAGATTTGGATTCCAGCTTGGTTGCATCTTTATATTCTTTAAATCCTCATGATGACAATAATGATGATGAGGAAGATATTATTTCTCTTATTCACGTTGTTCGTGAATTTTCCGACATATTTGAGCCCGTTTTAGGATTACCACCTAAGCGAGCAATTGAGTTCAAAATTAATCTTATCCCTGGAGCTCAACCTATCACTCATCCTCCTTATCGCATGTCCAATAACGAAAATGAGGAGATGCGCAAACAATTATCCGAATTGGAGACGAAGCAATTTATTCGCTCTAGTCCCTCGCCTTGGGGAGCTTCGGCTATTTTTGTGAATAAATCTGATGGTACACTTAGGCCTTGCGTTGACTACTGCAAGCTTAATGATCTTACTATCAAGAATAAATATACTTTACCTCGGATTCATGATCTATTCGATCAACTCAGTGGTGCTATAGTCTTTTCACAATTAGACTTAGCTACCAGTTTTCATCAGCTTCGTATTGTAGAGGATAGTATTCCTTTGACATCCTTCCGTACTCGTTATGGATGTTATGAATGGCTTGTGATGCATCGCAATCACCAGATTCACCTAAGGTTCTAAGTCGGCCACGATCTAATGACTTGGGTCGGCTACGACATAAGGATACAAGAGGAGCACCACGAGATATCAAAATAGCAGCACGAGTGGAGAATGTGAAAAGCTTAAGTCGGCTGCGACTTAAGGGCTTAAGTCGGCTACGAGTTAACAACGCAAGGGAAAAGGAGCTACGACCTAAAGGGTGTCGAGCTAAAGAGTTACGACCTACGGAAGAAGGTTAGGTCAGCAACGACCTAAGGAAGAAGGCATGGAACGACCTAATGTTAAACCAGGAAGAAGGTTAGGTCGGCAACGACCTAAGGAAGAAGGCATGGACCGACCTAATGTTAAACCGCCTCTGGAAATAGGACGTAAGCCGCTATGGACATAAGTTGTTTGTAACTTTTAAGTTGTTCGTGTTTTGAGTCCTATATGATGTTGAGTCGTTGTATCTGATAAGCCGTGGTGTTTGTTGAGTCGCTATGTTCTTAAGTCGGTCATGTTTAGGTTGGCATGAAGATAAGTCGGCCGAATGTGTGTTGGTTTGTAACAGGTTGAGTCGACGTTGGTTAAGTCGTAAGTAGTGTATTGGGTGTGTTGTGTCGCTGTGTTGTATATACGTGCTGGTATGTCGGGATGTGTTGGTTTGTTAAGCCGCGTACGACCTAGGCTAAGCCGTAAGTCGTGTGGCCTGATGAGATAAGTCGTGGATGACTTAAGCTAGGTCGGTGGTACTGTTTTGTGAACCGTGGGGTGTTGTAGCCTATAAATAGGCATTGTGTTGGTCATTTGTGAGGGGGGTTATGTTTGAATAAACATTTGTTTGTGAAGCTTTGTGCTTTCATTAAATTGGTAGTTGAGTGTGATCTCCTATATCCACTTTCGACATTCGAGTGCGCTCGAATCATCGTTTGTTGAAGCCGATTCACGGAATCTTGTGCACAAGATCAACGTCGAAGAATCGTAGATCTCTTTTCACGGTATCGTGCGCGATCAACTGTCGGAGATAGCTAGAATTCGGTACCTTCGGATCAACGAATTTGGGCCTTTCAGTATCATTCAATCCATCGACTACTACTTTTCACAGTTATATTCGTTTTCACAATATCCGCTGCCTCAAGTTTGGTATCGGAGCTAGACTTAGCCAATCATAGCTAAGCCGAGACTTGGAGCCAAGGAGTTTGAAGTTGAAGTGAGTTGAGCCGAGACAAGTGAAGGCCGTGACTTGTTGTACAAGTTAGAGTTGAAGTTTGAATTGTAAAGTATTTGTGTTTGATTCAATCATGCCACTAAGGAGAGCTAATCGTCATCAGAATGTTGAAGCTTTGTATAGAAGAGAAGAGGCCGAGCAAATGGAAAAACGTATTAATGAGAAGTTTGATGAAGGCATTGGAAAGTTAGAGAAGTTGATGAACGACTTGAATCAAAACTAAAGGAGGAGATCACCAATCTCGAACCATGGAGGACACCGAGTTTCGCCATCGGTTACGGAAGCGAGAAGGGTATCGCCGCAATCTTTTAGAGCGAGAAGTGAAACATCAATTTCATCAAGGAGAGATCATCATGACTATGGACATGAAGAGAGAATAACTCCACGTCAGTTTGAAGATGAGCCATATAGAGATGAAGAGAGACATAGTAGAAGAGACATGCGTGATCGAAGGGATGTTGATAGTCGAGATCGATATAGACCTACATTTGATTATGATGAAGAGGGTGATAGAGCTAGCATTCATTATCGAGATCGAGACCAAGTCCGAAATTCATATCGGAATGTAGATGATGATCGCCGATGGGAATCGGGTATGAAGATGGAAATTCGAAAATTCAAGGGTGGAATTGTTGCAGAAGAATTCTTGGATTGGTTGTCTAATGTTGAAGAGATCTTTGATTTCAAAGAGGTTTCGGAGAATCGTCGAGTAAAGTTGGTTGCTACTAGGTTGAGGGGGAGAGCTTTGGCATGGTGGCAGCAGACTAAACTTACACGAGAACGGATGGGAAAGTCGAAGATTGTTACATGGGAGAAGATGAAGAAGTTAATGAAGGCTACATTCTTGCCTTACAACTATCAATCACTCATGTATCAGAGGTTGCAGAATCTGAGGCAAGGGACGAAGACTGTTAATGATTATGCTGATGAATTTTATCAACTCATTGCTAGGATATTATGGAGACGGAAGAACAGTTGACTGTGACGTTTGTTGGAGGTTTGCAAATGCAGATCCAGGATATGGTTAATATGTTCGATCCAAGATCTGTGGCGGAAGCACACCAAAAGGCGTTGGCTTGGGAGAAGCAGGGAAGGCGTGGAGGTGGTGTGTTTACTAATTCCAATAATCCAGTGAAGGGTGTCAGTGGAAGTTCTAATGTTTCTAAACCTATTAGTAAGGCAGTAGTGAAGGAGGGTGAGAAGGCAAAGGTTAGCAGTGGTTTCAAATGTTATAATTGTCAGGAGTTGGCTCATAAAAGCAATGAATTTCCAAAGCCGAAGAAGAGAGCAATGTTAGATGAGGTTGAAGATGGGGAAAAAGATGCTGAATGTTCTAATTCACCTTATGTTGAGGAGGAGGAAGAGTTGTCCGGAGATGAGGGGTGTAATTTGATAATGAGGAGAAGTTATTTGGCACCGAAACAGGAAGAGGAAAACAGTTGGTTGAGGAATAACATATTTCAGTCCACGTGCACTATTCTGAGAAAGGTTTGCAAGTTCGTCATTGATGCTGGGAGTTATGACAATATTATCTCTACAGAAGCAGTAAAGAAGTTGAACTTGAAAACTGAGAAGCATCCTAAACCGTACAAGCTAGCATGGTTAAGGAAGGGTGGTGAAGTGAAAGTTGGACGAAGAGCTTGCGTGAATTTTTCAATTGGGAAGAAGTACAAAGATGAAATCTGGTGTGATGTTGTAGACATGGATATGTGTCATCTGTTGTTAGGCAGACCATGGCAGTTTGATAGAGCAATGCAACATGATGGTCGTGCTAATAGCTATAGTTTCATGTTTGAAGGTACTAAAATTACTTTATTTCCCAAGAAGCAACAACAGAAGGAAAGCAAGCTGGAGGAGATTGAAGAGCTGAAAACCTTATTATCTTTGAAGGAGTTTGTCAAGGAAGTCGAAGAGGAACCTGAAGTGTACTTGTTGATAGGGTGTGAGAGCAGTGAAGAGGCTGAAATTCCCGAAGAAGCGAAACCAGTTTTGAAAGAAATTAAGGATGTATTTCCAGAAGAGTTGCCCAAGGAGTTACCGCCACCGAGAGACATTCAACATCAAATCGATCTTGTTCTGGGAGCAGTATTACCGCATAGACCACATTATCGAATGAGTCCAAAGGAACATGAAGAGTTGAGGAGGCAGGTGGAAGAGTTACTTGAGCAGGGACTTGTGTAGGAAAGTTTAAGTCCTTGTGCGGTTCCAGCCTTGTTGGTACCAAAGAAGGATGAAACATGGAGGATGTGTACCGATAGTCAGGCGTTGAATAAGATCACTATGAGGTACAGATTCGCAATGCCGAGGTTGGATGATTTATTAGATCAGTTAAGCGGAGCTACTATCTTTTCGAAGATTGATTTGAAAAGCGGATATCGTCAAATTCGAATTAGACCAGATGACGAATGGAAGACAGCTTTCAAGACAAGAGAAGGGTTGTATGAATGGCTGGTTATGCCGTTTTGTATTTCGAATGCACCAAGTACGTTCATGCGGGTGATGAATCAAATCTTTAGACCTTTTATCGGGAAATTTGTGGTGGTGTATTTCGATGATATTTTGATATACAGTGGAAGTCCGAAGGAACACTTGCATCATTTGAAAGAAGTGTTGATGGTACTACGACAGGAACAATTTTATGCTGCAACGAAGAAATGTGTGTTTATGGCAAGGAGTGTTTTATTTCTGGGATATGTTGTGTCAGGAGAAGGTATCCAAGTGGATCAGAATAAAGTTGAACAGGAATTGGCCACAGTCGAGGACAATTACGGAAGTGAGAAGTTTTCATGGGTTAGCATCATTCTACCGAAGATTCATTCCACACTTCAGTTGCGTGATGGCACCAATTACTGATTGTATGATAGGAAAACAATTTTCTTGGTCGAAGGAAGCTGGGGTTGCTTTTAAGAGAATCAAGAAACTGTTGACGTCAGCACCAATTCTTGTATTACCAGATATTCAGTTGTTGTTTGAACTACACACAGATGCGTCAAAGGTTGGAATCGGAGGGGTGTTGAGTCAGAAGGGACGTCCTATTGCATACTTTAGTGAGAAGATATCAGGGGCGAAGATGAGATATAGTACGTATGATGTGGAGTTTTATGTTGTAGTGCAAGCAGTGAAACATTGGAGACACTATCTGTTCCATAAGGAGTTTGTTCTTTACACAGACCATGAAGCTTTGAAGCATTTGCAGGGCAGGACAAGATTTCAGCAAGGCATGCATCATGGATTGCCTATTTGCAGCAGTTTACTTTTGTCGTGAAGCACAAATTAGGGATAACGAATCGCGTGGCTAATACTTTGAGTAGGAGGAGTCATTTATTAATGACAATGAAAGTTGAAGTGGCAGGTTTTGAATCATTGCCAGAGCTGATTGAAGAAGATACTTACTTTAAGAAGTTTGTTGAGAAAGTTAAGGTGCGAAATACTGATGAATTTGTGTTGATTGATGGTTTCTTATTTAAGGGGAATCAATTGTGTGTACCGGATTGTAGCTTGCGAATGAAGATAGTAAAGGAGCTTCATGAAGAAGGACATGTTGGTAGAGATCGAACATTGCAGTTGATTTCTCAATCCTACTATTGGCCATCGATGAGGAAGGAAGTTGAAAGGTTTGTTCAGAGATGTCACGTTTGTCAAGTTTCGAAAGGAACAGCTACAAATGCGGGTTTGTATATGCCTTTACCTATTCCAGCAAGACCATGGGTGGACATTAGCATGGATTTCATGTTGGGTTTGCCGAGGACTCAAAGGGGAAATGACTCTATATATGTTGTGGTGGATCGTTTCTCGAAGATGGTACATTTTATGGCTTGTAAGAAGATGGCGGATGCTGTTCGTGTTGCTCAGTTGTTCTTTAAAGAAATCTATTGTTTACATGGGTTGCCAGAGTCTATTGTTTCAGACAGGGATACCAGATTTTTGAGTCATTTTTGGCTAAGTTTGTGGAAGATGGTTGGAACGAAACTCAAATTTAGTAGCGCTTACCATCCTCAAACCGATGGGCAAACGGATGTGGTTAATAGATCATTGGAAATTTTTTACGATGTTTGGTGAAAGATAATCTGAGAAGTTGGGACATGAAGTTATGCCAAGCAGAGTTCACACATAATCATGCGGTTAACAGAAGCACAGGTTTCAATCCATTTCAGATTGTATATTCAAGTTTGCCAAGGGGACCGTTGGATTTAACGATGATACCACAACCGAGGGGGACAGTTGAACGAGCTGCTGATTTTGTTGAAGGATTGGCGGAATGTCATAGAATCGTTCAGGAACGATTGGAGAAGTCGAATGAGAAATATAAGAGATTTGCAGATTTGAAACGACGAAGTATTGAATTTAACGAAGGTGATTTGGTTTACGCAGTGTTGACAAAAGATCGTTTTCCGGTAGGAACGTACAATAAATTAAAAGCGTGGAAAATTGGTCCAGTTGAAATTTTGAAGAAAATCAATGAGAATGCATATCAATTGAAGTTACCAGACGATGTTCATACTTCTGATGTTTTCAACGTCAAACATTTAAGTCCGTATTGTGGAAACGAGATTGTTGTGGGAGAAGATGGTGAAAATTCGAGGTCGAATTTCTGTCAACCGGGGGAGAATGATGCAGTGCAATCACCAGATTCACCTAAGGTTCTAAGTCGGCCATGATCTAATGACTTGGGTCGGCTACGACATAAGGATACAGGAGGACCACCATGAGATATCAAAATAGCAGCATGAGTGGAGAATGTGCAAAGCTTAAGTCGGCTGCGACTTAAGGGCTTAAGTCGGCTACGACTTAACATTGCAAGGGAAAAGGAGCTACGACCTAAAGGGTCTCGAGCTAAAGAGTTACGACCTACGGAAGAAGGTTAGGTCGGCAACGACCTAAGGAAGAAGGCATGGACCGACCTAATGTTAAACCGGGAAGAAGGTTAGGTCGACAATGACCTAAGGAAGAAGGCATGGACCGACCTAATGTTAAACCGCTTCTGGAAATAGGACGTAAGCCGCTATGGACATAAGTTGTTTGTAACTTTTAAGTCGTTCGTGTTTTGAGTCGTATATGATGTTGAGTCGTTGTATCTGATAAGCCGTGGTGTTTGTTGAGTCGCTATGTTCTTAAGTCGGTCATGTTTAGGTCGGCATGAAGATAAGTCGGCCGAATGTGTGTTGGTTTGTAACAGGTTGAGTCGACGTTGGTTAAGTCGTAAGTAGTGTATTGGGTATGTTGTGTCGCTGTGTTGTATATATGTGCTGGTATGTCGGGATGTGTTGGTTTGTTAAGTCGTGTACGACCTAGGCTAAGCCGTAAGTCGTGTGGCCTGATGAGATAAGTCGTGGACGACTTAAGCTAGGTCGGTGGTACTGTTTCGTGAACCGTGGGGTGTTATAGCCTATAAATAGGCATTGTGTTGGTCATTTGTGAGGGGGGTTATGTTTGAATAAACTTTTGTTTGTGAAGCTTTGTGCTTTCATTAAATTGGTAGTTGAGTGTGATCTCCTATCTCCACTTTCGACATTCGAGTGCGCTCGAATCATCGTTTGTTGAAGCCGATTCACGGAATCTTGTGCGCAAGATCAACATCGAAGAATCATAGATCTCTTTTCACGGTATCGTGCGCGATCAACGTGTCAGAGATAGCTAGAATTCGGTATCTTCGGATCAACGAATTTGGGCCTTTCAGTATCATTCAATCCATCGACCGCTACTTTTCACAGTTACATTCGTTTTCACAATATCCGCTGCGTCAGCTTGTTATGCCATTTGGTTTAACTAATGCTTCGGCTTATTTCGTTGACCTTATGAATAGAGTTTTCAAAGACTTCCTCGATCGGTTTGTTCTCATCTTTATTGATGATATTCTTGTGTATTCAAAAAACGAGGAGGAGCATGAAAAGCATCTTTGGATTGTGTTGGAAACTCTTAGGAGTAATAAATTAAAAGCAAAATTTTCTAAATGCCACTTTCGGCAATCTCGTGTGAAGTTTCTCGATCATATTATTTACGAATCCAGAATTTCCATGGATCCCTCAAAGATTGAAGCGATTCAAAATTAGAAGAGACCGGAGAGTGTGACGGAGATCCGTAATTTTCTTGGATTGGCAGGTTATTACCGCCGTTTCATAAAAGACTTTTCTAAAATTGCCGTGCCTCTTACTGGTTTGACAAAGAAGGGAGTTAAATACGTTTGGTCGGACAAATGTGAAGCTTCTTTCCAGAAATTAAAAGATCTCCTTTCCGATGCTCCTATTCTTGTTATTCCCGAGGGGAATCAAGATTTTGTTGTTTATACCGATGCTAGTCGCGTTGGTTTGCGTGCCGTTCTTAGGCAAAGAGAATGCGTTATTGCTTATGCTTCTAGGCAATTAAAGCCAGCCGAAACTAAATGAGACGACCCGACTTCCTATCTCCAGGAAATCGCATCACCTTAAAGAAAGAAAAGGATAGAAGAAGAAAGAAAGAGAAAGAAGAACACAAACAACATCAGAGAACTCACAGCGAAACGAATAAAATATAATGTATCATATAAAATATTACATAGTATCTCTTTACATCAGAGTAAACAACTTATACAACACATATTAGACAGTTATAAACATCTGTCTAACTATACAACTCAAGTATACAAGAACAGATACCAAACAAACACAGCGGAATAAATATTTATCTACACGTCGAAGCCTCCTGCTCCATATCTCCTCCGGAATTCGTCAAGCTAACCTGAATCACTTGACTACTCATACATAATATGAGTACCCAAGAGTTTAATAAAACAGAAAATAAACACTCGGGTCAGACAGGGGTCTGGTGTGAGTAAACGGGTTAAAATTGCTTAACTTTATAAAAACCTTTGAAAAGAAAACGTATCACGTAAGACTTCCAACACATAAACATAGAAAAGTTTTTACCTTATGCTAACCAAAACATTTGATAGGAAATCTTGTGATATTATAATAGTGTCTAGGGTTTTCAAGTAAATAAGAAATAGCCGAAATTGTTACATGATTAAATTCCAACTACTAGCCACAAAAGTGGGTAATACAATCAAAACCGTAGGGTCTCGTAGGAAGAATGGGTTTCCATGAATGGCAGGGCTACTGGGGTACCGCCCGTCACAGTACGTGGCCTAGATCAACGTACCGAGGAGTACGCCCGCTCCCCTACAACACAAGGCCGGAACCATTCCTTACCGAACAGTTCCGAACAAGACCACCCCGTAGTTGGCGCGACTAATCACACACTAAGCCGAAATAGAAAGGGACCTCTAGACAGGGGTAAATCTCGCTCTCAAGTGGGAGCTACCCACGAAGCCTTGCTGCACCTCCCTTGTTTTTGCCATTCGCGGTTGATGACGCTTGAGGCTGCGATTACCTTTATAAAATACATCTATCTCAGAATGCTCATCGTCCACCGGACGATGTGCTGAAAGCATTCAATCCATACAAGTTCGTTCCGGGTTCGAACGAAACCGAAGGCACTATCTCGTTGCACTCATTATTGGAATCACCCTCAGTGTCAACGACCATAGCCCTTGCACTCTAAATCATCATCTCGAATCTATAAGCACTATTCCGTCAACTCATTACAGAATCGCCCACAGAGTTATACTGACGTATAAACCTTACACCTCGAGTCTTCACTTGCTCCACTTGGATTCACGACCTAACGTTTAATTGGAATCGATGTGGTTTTCGAATCCCAAATATGGAAACCCGATCCCGGTCTCACCGAAACCAAACGCCATTTTAAATGTCCAAGTTATACTTAAGGGTTTAAACAGTTTGAACTCATATTCAGGATGAAATAAATAGATAGATGAATCATATTACCACAATAGATAATTCATATCAATATTCATCTTCACAAAGCAACATATCACATAACAGAGATATCCAGTATCAACCAGTATCAACCAATATCAAACATCCAATATCAACCAATCATCCAATATCAATCAATTAACCAATATTAATCAATCAACCCATATTAATCAAACATCCAAGACAGAATTGATTTTCTCTTAGTCATTTGGATTGCTAAAATCCTTCTTCATTAATTATTATTCCAAATAAATAAATCATCTCTAATGATCTTCACTAATTAATCTTCCTTGATTAATTATATTTAACTACATTCAAGTAATTGTCCTTAACCATATACAGTAATTAATCTTTAATTACTATCATTAATTACAATAATTAATGATCATTCATTTACTTCTACTAATTAACTATAATTAATTGCATTATACCTCAATTAATTACAATAATTAATCACCCATAAATTAGTTACTTATATTAATCAACCTTGATTAATATCATTAATCACATTAATTAATAATCCTTATTAATTAATAATACTTTAATTAATTATATAATTAACTTATAATTAATCAACTCATTTATCATAATTAGTAATTAACAATTTGTAATTACTTATCTTAATTAATTAACTTCTTAATTAATTATTTTCTAATTTAATTATGTTAATCCTTGATTAATTAATTCAATTAATTAATCTTTAATTACTTCATTAAGTAATTATTAAACAATTAAATTAATAAATAATCCTTAATTAATTACTTTATTAATTAACTACATTTTTAATTAATTACCTTTAGTAATTAATCTTAAATTAATCTTATTCATTAATTAATTAATCACATTAATTAATTAACTAAAATAATTAAGTAATTAACTCTTAATTACTTACATAAGTAATTATCTCTAATTAATTACTTAATAAGTAATTAATTCATTATTTAATAGTTCTTAATTCTTTAATTAATTAACAACTCCATAATTAATTAACTTAAAACAATTAACTTAATTAATTCCTTAATTGATAAGATTATTCATTAAACACTTCCATTAATTACTCCCATGAGTAATTACCATTAATTACTTCCATAAGTAATTACCATTCTAAATTTCATTCAATTATTAACCATTAATTACTTCATTAAGTAATTATACTTAATTTTTCTTATAATTAAGTAATTATTTAAAATTAAATAAATAATTAACTAATTATTTAAAATTAATTAAATAATTAATTAATTTATTATATTTCAAAAATCCTTAATTAATTAAGAAAATATAAATCTTAATTAATCTTTTACTTATTTACAAATCATATGTAATTAAGTATTCTTAAGTTAATTATCCAAATAATTTAACTTTATTTATTTTCATAAATAAATTATTTGAATTTAACTCAAATTTTATCAACTTAACAATAAACTATTCAATTTGGTTTACAGAATTATAACTTAACTTTATTTGAAAAATAAAGCACTTAGAAATCAAATTTAAAATTTTAAAACACTTTAAACTTCAATTTTTAAACTTATAAATTTTCAAAATAATTTGAAAACTTATATATTGAAAACATCACTTAACATTTTACTTAAACTTTAATTAATATTTAAATTCAAACATTCCCTTTTAAAGTTGACATTCAAATTAAATGAAGTTAATTAGCTTGAAAAAAAATCACTTAAACAAATTTAAAACTCAAAATAAATTCAATTAATACTTTTTAAAGTTTGATTTACATTTTTTTTTTCAAAATAACAAGTTTAAACTTAGCATGTTGTTTTTCTTAAAAACTTGTTTACGACATAAAGCTTACATCATTTATTCAAACATAATTTGCTTAGCAACTTATATCCTTTAATTTTTACAGTACTAACATAATATAGAACAACCAGAAGACCCACGACCCCAAACACTCGAGTCGATTACCTACAAAACTCGTTCCTACCTCGAAGCTAAACCCAACACCACCCCTTCGAGACAAACCCGAAGCTTGCACGATCCCATACCCGATATAAACTCCATCTTACCCACGAAAATTCCAGTACACACGAACATGCACTCGTGCACGTCTCCCACTACTTCCGGCCACCATGGCCAACCGCGACCATCGCCAACGATCACTCGCACGCACGCGACCTCGACCGAGCACCCATATCGAAAAAATAACATGCAAATCAAAATTTCGATCATCGATCGAAATTTAACCCAAACTCGACAGAAAAACTTCCCAACGTCGTCGACTTCCTCACCGTAGAACTTCGTCGACGCCCACATCAATATGTTACGACATCCAGCTCCACATTCCATTGTCGCGATCACTTCCGGCCTCGTATTGACGTCGTGAAATTCACTGGAACGACAGCTACACTAACAGGGTATTAAACCCTACTTCGATTGATTCTGCTCGATTCGGCCGTAAGAAAAATCCACGAACATTTTTCCTAAAATCTATAACTTACAAGCTAGCTACTATTCAAAAATCAAATCAAATTAATGTACATATAATCTGAAATCAACAAAATTCCCAATTTCATTTAAACCCAAATTTCGAATGAATTACTAAACTATAAATTACAAACTTGATCTCTAAATTCATGATTTTACATCAAGATCACATTCATATAGTTAAATTTTAAATTTAAGATAATAAATTTATGATGAAAATTTAAGTTTTACTGTAAATTTTACTTTAAACATGATTTGAGGTATTTAAAAATTCTAAAACTATTTTATAACCTCCATCATATAAATACAAACAATTTTCATTCATATACTTAAGCCTATATGGAATTAGATTTATAGATATTAAATTTTTTTTAAGCAAAATCATTTACTGTAAACTAACAGGGCACAATTTGAATGTAAGTAGACAAGTTCATAACATAATCATACCAACTTACTTAAATTCAAGCAAAAGAATTTTGATACGAGTAAATATCATCACATGCATAGAAATGAAAACATATCAAACTGTTTTTAAAATTATTTGCTCACCTTTTTGAGAAGGAAGAGAGAATTTTTTAACTTCCGGGCTTTGAAATATCAATCTGGAAAATGCTTTCTATTGAAGATGAATCTCTGCATGCTTACAAGCTTATGTTTAAAAGTGTTGATACTTTAGTGGTTCTTGATTTCAATTTAGTTGCAGGTTTAATCTGAAGGTTGCAGATTTCATTTGAATTGCAGTTTGAACTTTATTTGGATTGCAGGTTTTGAAAAATGCAGATTTGAGGTTGAAGATCTTTATTTGAATTCAAGTTTTATTTTTATTTTTTGCAGGATTTTAAAATTACAGATTTTAGAAAGATTTCAGGTTGCCATTAATTTTGTGAAAGAAATTAAACAAAGATATAAAAATGTTTGTAAAAACAAGTTTTCTTCTTAAAATCATTTATTAAAAATTAAAATGAATATGCCACTTGTTCATAATTTGAACAAATGTCAAATGTAAATTTCCTTAGCTTACAAGTGTTATTAAGATATGTTTACACATGTCTTTTTTATTTATTAATATATTCTTATTTAATTTAAATGTAATTATAAACTTACATAATTAACTTACTTTGTTAAAAAATGCTTACTTATGTATTTATATGCATTTATGAAGTGTTTATATTCATTAGTGAAATGTTTTTATGAAAATAAGCTTTTGAATTTTAATAAATACTAGTGTGAAATCTTTGTAAATCTTTATTTAATAAATAGCTTACCTTTTAAAGAAAATATTCTAATACTAATAAAAATGCAAATAATTCTTATGTATGTATTTAAAATCTAAAACATTTATACAATATGCATTTATAACCATTTTAATTTGAACATTTTAAAGAAAACAAAAATAAAACATTGATTAATTTCCTTTATAAACTATCATATTTAAAAATAAACAATTATCTTACATTTTGAAAACAAATGAATAAATCTTTGAATTTAACCTTTGAAAACTATTAAGTTTTAAAATTACAATATTCATTCATATATCAATTATTAATAGATTAAATCTAAATTTCCAAAACAACTCAAATTATAACATATACATACATATATATTAAAATTTGAAAATTAATCTTTAATTTAAAACAAAAGATCTTCTATTCAGAATATATATCAAATGTATATATTATAAACAGAATAAAATTTCATTAACTTTAAAAAATAAATCTTATCAATATTTCCATATTAAAAATTCATTAACCTTTAAAAGATTAAATTCACAAATTTTAAATTAAAATTATAAAGGAGATTATCAAATCAATTTAATTATTAATGCAGATTATTAAATTGATTATTGCCCAAAATTCCGGGTTGTTACAATCCTCCCCCCTTAAAAGAATTTCGTCCCCGAAATTTAAAAGCAAAGGTAATTTAATAACCAGTACAGATTTTAATTTAAATTAGCAAAGCATTCCTAACAACCCATTACTAACAACCATAGCAATCAATCAAACAAACAAACCTAACTAATTATTCTGACACTAATCAGGATAAATCTCTAATACTATCTCGAGTTTCCCAAGATAAATCACCGGGAGACTCGCTTTACTAAATCCAACAAACTAACTACACTACCAAATCCAGAGCTCCTCTCATCTCCAGATCAATCAATCTGAACAGAACATCAGACTACTCTCAAATCCAGCTCAACATCCAACAATGAATCATACACGTTTTCCTTCAGAGATACGTGAAATACAATGAATTCCAACTATCCAAACTGACAATTTAATCTTATCCTATCAAGACACGGATAAGAAATCTTCAAATGCCACAACTCTAACCAACCAATCTTATCCAATTACTGTTCTCTTAACCAGAGAAATATTAACAACAATGAAGTCTCCAACTTCAAATACCAAACTCCTTATCTCATATCTGCATAACTCAACAGACAATCCTGGACTGCCAAACCTCCTCCGATCAACTCAATCTATGCTGATAATCCCAAAAACAACTAGACCAAAGCAAACCAGTTTTTGGATCCTATTCAACAGAAAAGTCTTCCAAAATCTGTCGAAATCCAAAACTCAAACTCTACTGCCAACCAATAGTAAACTGAACTTGCTTCCTTCCTTGCGAAGCTACTACCTCGCTTCCGCTGCACAACTCTGATTCTGAAATAGATGGAAATACTGTTGATGAACATGAATACAAACTTACCCAATATATTCGGGAAACTTTGTTCATCAAATCCATAAAAATCTGAGTGACTCATCTGACTCAGTCACACATCCTTATAGCAGAAATCCAAACTCATAAACTAGATCGAACCAATCCAAAAATATTTCTGGGCTGCTACACCAACTCTTTTCTCTAAGAACCATCCAACTATCAGGCTAACTACCAGCATCGCTTCTGGAACCAAAATAATACGGAACTCGTCTCCAGATGTGGACAAACTTCAGATTACTCCAACAACTCCTATCCACATGAGAATCCTCAGTCTCAACAACAGATCACCCAAGATAAATTCCAAACTAATCGCAAGTCACTTTTGCGATCCTACCTAGTTCGGATTCCAAACAAACTGTCATCTCTTTACCCATTAGAAAAACTTTAAACTTTTCCAAACAAGGTTAATCTTCTAAAAAACACTTCACCACTCGCCCGGGCTACTGATAGAAGAACCACAAAGATTATTGAACCATCGGAGGAACAACCAACACTGCTGCTTCCAAACTCTATCTCGATGATACTACGAAGCTAAAAGACCTTCTCGTCAGCACACCGAACACTTCGAATTGAAATTCTACCACAACTAACCAAAGAATTCTAATCCAAAGGCTTATCCAAAACCAAAACCATCAACAAACCACACAACTGACTTCCAAGATGGCAGACAATTTCTCAAGAAATTCGGGCTCCAAACCAAGAATCAACATCTCGCTCTCCCTAAGGAATAACAATGTGACCATATCTGAAGAGAAACAACTCATAGACCTTAGTCTCATATCCCAAAACAGCCATACTCCTTGCTAAAGATCCAAACAACTTATACACAGATGAATCATCTCCGCGGCAGGTAAAGACTGCTTGTCAATCACTTTTAAAACTGCTTCAAGAGAAAACATCTTCAGAAAATATCCATGGATATTGCATCTCATCACGCAGTTACCAAGATATCATTACTAACTTCTGCACTTCCGATAGATCCAAACTCAAGAAAAAATCGCTCACCTGAGCGAAATCCAAAATTACACTTCACAGATAAACTCCGAATCTTTAAAAAGATTTTCCTTCGGATATCAGAGAAATCTTCACTCAAAACTACAAATCTTACTCGAGACGGTACCAGGTCTACAGTCTCGACAAATACTTCAAACCTTAAACATATGGACCTCTTCCACTAGTGTTAGTCGTGTTACACACAAACACCACTACTCCACTATCTACCTCTATAACTTATGTTGGAAAATCCGAACAGATAACCTGACAAATCAGGTAGATATATATATATATATATAGTTATATATAAAAATTTCAAGTACGCTCTCTCAAGAAAGACACCACTACAGAGCCTAGGTATTCACTCAACCTAATGCTCTCTAAAGAAAGACATACTTCAGTGCCTAATGCTCTGATACCAAATGAGATGACCCGACTTCCTATCTCCAGGAAATCACATCATCTTGAAGAAAGAAAGGGATAGAAGAAGAAATAAAGAGAAGAAGAACACAAACAACATCAGAGAACTCACAGCGGAACGAATAAAATATAATATTTATAAAATATTACATAGTATCTCTTTACATCAGAGTAAACAACTTATACAACACATATTAGACATTTATAAACATCTGTCTAACTGTACAACTCAAGTATACAAGAACAGATACCAAACAAACACAGCGGAATAAATATTTATCTACACGTCGAAGCCTCCTGCTCCATATCTCCTCCAGAATTCGTCAAGCTAACCTGAATCACTTGACTACTCATACATAATATGAGTACCCATGAGTTTAATAAAACAGAAAATAAACACTCGGGTCAGACAGGGGTCTGGTGTGAGTAAACGGGTTAAAATTGCTTAACTTTAGAAAAACCTTTGAAAAGAAAAAGCATCACGTAAGACTTCCCACACACAAACATGGAAACGTTTTTACCTTACGCTAACCAAAACATTTGATAGGAAATCCTGTGATATTATAATAGTGTCTAGGGTTTTCAAGTAAATAAGAAATAACCAAAATTGTTACATGATTAAATTCCAGCTACTAGCCACAAAAGTGGGTAATACAATCAAAACTGTAGGGTCTCGTAGGAAGAATGGGTTTCCATCAATGGCAGGGCTACTGGGGTACCGCCCGTCACAGTACGTGGCCTAGATCAACGTACCGAGGAGTACGCCCGCTCCTCTGCAACACAAGGCCGGAACCATTCCTTACTGAACAGTTCTGAACAAGACCACCCCGTAGTTGGCGCGACCAACCACACGCTAAGCCGAAATAGAAAGGGACCTCTAAACAGGGGTGAATCTCGCTCTCAAGTGGGAGCTACCCATGAAGCCTTGCTGCACCTCCCCTGTTTTAGCCATTCCCAGTTGATGAGGCTTGAGGCTGCAATTACCTTTATAGAACACATCTATCTTAGAATGCTCATCGTCCACCCGACGATGTGTTCAAAGCATTCAATCCATACAAGTTCGTTCCGGGTTCGAACGAAACCGAAGGCACTATCTCGTTGCACTCATTATTGGAATCACCCTCAGAGTCAACGACCATAGCCCGTGCACTCTAAACCATCATCTCGAATCTATAAGCACTATTCCGTCAACTCATTACGGAATCACCCGCTGAGTTGTATTGATGTATAGCCCTTACACCTCGAGTCTTCACTTGCTCCACTTGGATTCACGACCTAACGTTTAATTGGAATCTATGTGGTTTTCGGATCCCAAATATGGAAACCCGATCCCGGTCTCACCGAAACCAAACGCCATTTTAAATGTCTAAGTTATACTTAAGGGTTTAAACAGTTTGAACTCATATTCAGGATGAAATAAACAGATAGATGAATCATATTACCACAATAGATGATTCATATCAATATTAATCTTCACAAAGCAGCATATCATAGAACACAGATATCCAGTATCAACCAATATCAAACATCCAATATCAACCAATCATCTAATATCAATTAATTAACCAATATTAATCAATCAACCCATATTAATCAAACATCCAAAACAGAATTGATTTTCTCTTAGTCAATTGGATTGCTAAAATCCTTCTTCATTAATTATTATTCCAAATAAATTAATCATCTCTAATGATCTTCACTAATTAATCTTCCTTGTTTAGTTATATTTAACTACATTCAAGTAATTGTCCTTAACCATATACAGTAATTAATCCTTAATTACTATCATTAATTACAATAATTAATGATCATTCATTTACTTCTATTAATTAACTATAATTAATTGCATTATACCTCAATTAATTACAATAATTAATCACCCATAAATTAATTACTTATATTAATCAACCTTGATTAATATCATTAATCACATTAATTAATGATCCTTATTAATTAATAATACTTTAATTAATTAACTAATTAACTTATAATTATTCAACTCATGAATTATAATTAGTAATTAACAATTTGTAATTACTTATCTTAATTAATTAACTTCTTCATTAATTATTTTCTAATTTAATTATGTTAATCCTTGATTAATTAATTCAATTAATTAATCTTTAATTACTTCATTAAGTAATTATTAAACAATTAAATTAATAAATAATCCTTAATTACTTTATTAATTAATTACATTTTTAATTAATTACCTTTAGTAATTAATCTTAAATTAATCTTATTCATTAATTAATTAATCACATTAATTAATTAACTAAAATAATTAAGTAATTAACTCTAAATTACTTACATAAGTAATTATCTCTAATTACTTTCATTAATAAATCATGATTACTTCCTTAATTAATTACTTAACAAGTAATTAATTCATTATTTAATAATTCTTAATTCTTTAATTAATTAACAACTCCATAATTAATTAACTTAAAACAATTAACTTAATTAATTCCTTAATTGATAAGATTATTCATTAATCACTTCCATTAATTAATCCCATGAGTAATTACCATTAATTACTTCCATAAGTAATTACCATTCTAAATTTCATTCAATTATTAACCATTAGTTACTTCATTAAGTAATTATACTTAATTATTCCATAGTTAAGTGATTATTTAAAATTAAATAAATCATTAACTAATTATTTAAAATTAATTAAATAATTAATTAATTTATTATATTTCAAAAATCCTTAATTAATTAAGAAAACATAAATCTTAATTAATCTTTTACTTATTTACAAATCATATGTAATTAAGTATTCTTAAGTTAATTATCCAAATAATTTAACCTTATTTATTTTCATAAATAAATTATTTGAATTTAAATCAAATTTTATCAACTTAACAATAAACTATTCAATTTGGTTTACAGAATTATGTTAACTCCGCTTTGATAATGACTCAGCGACCTAAAAGGGGTACCGACCTAACGACTTAAAAGGTTACCGACCTAACGACTTAAAAGGTTATGACCTAACGACTTAAAAGGTTACCGACCTAACGACTTAAAAGGTAACGACTTAAAAGGTTACCGACCTAACGACTTAAAAGGTTACCGACCTAACGACTTAAAAGGTTACCGACCTAACGACTTGAAGGGTTACCGACCTAGGGATCAAAGAAGAATAACAACCTAGCAACTCAAGATAGGAAAAACTCAAAGCAACCACACTTAAGTCGCGACCGACTTACGACCTATGTTAGGTCATAAGCGACCTAGGCAAACGAAGACAAATCCAATACAACGTCACTTAAGCCGCGGCCTGTTAACTCTTTCGCGACTTGGGACTTGTGATATGAATCCAGAAGAACATGCTTATCCCAGTTAAGCTGTGAGCCATGCATGAGAGATTGAGCGCGACCTACGACCTATCTTAGGTCGGCTACGATCCATGACCTATTTTAGGTCGGTTACTACTTACGACCTGGCATAGATATTCCTCTATAAATACAACGCTATCTCCAACTTGGAGGGGACTTTTCCGATCATTTTCTTCAAAGCATCGAGACTCTACCATCTTCAAGCCGAGCCTTACTCCAACATTCGAAACTCACAAGAAGCTTCAGTCAACTTAAACCAGGGATTCAACCTATTCAACCATGAATTCAGAGAACTCTCTTGCATCGAAGTTTTTCTAGCTACTTGTCTATTGAAGTGAATTGTAATTGAAGGAAATTGTAAAGGATTGTAATCATATAAGCAATAAAAAAGGATTGAAGTGGACGTAGGCTTGATTATAAGCCGAACCACTATAAACTTTGTGTCTCTTACTGCTTTTTCAGTGAATTACTGCTTTTTCTGATTCCCGTGTTAACGGGTGGTGCTTTCATTCAATCTCTATTTGCATCGGGGTGTTAGCGTCTGACTTTTTACGTTAACATTTTTGGTGCTTTCACTGAGAAACCCAACTTAGGATACTGTCATCATAGCTTCACAGAAATTTGTAGAAAGGATCTCTCTAAAAACTAGAAGTTTATCGGAAATAATGGCCCCCGGAAGAAAACGCAAGTCTGTTAGATCCGACGATGTTCGTGAGACTGCTGCCAATTCTCCTCCTTTAAGTCAAACAACTCCAACTATCATAGTTACACGGGCAGAGCTGGATGCCATCGTATCTGGGCTACATCGACAAATGGAAGCTCAGAATAACCTAATGATGGAAAGGTTGAATGCTTTATTTGAGGCAAACCGCCAGCCGGCAACTAAGGAGGGAAACCTTGCCGATGAAGTGCAAAATGTGGAAGGAAGAAATATCCTTCAAAGGCCAGCTGACCCAGTGGAAAGGACAACTCCCCAAGCCGGAGGATCGGGGCCGCAACCAACCCTCCGTGAACGGTTGTCAAGACAAAATTCGGAGAGAATGGCTGATGTTTGTCCCGCTGAGCCTCAAAATGATAAAGAGTATTTCTCAGGCATGGTTCATCAGATTATGAAGGAAAGTATGCAAAGAAATGAAGATGAGAAAGAATGGGGTTTCGTTCTGAGCTAAACTCCATTCACTGAAAAGATCTTGAAAGCAGAATTCCCAAGGAAGTTTGTCCCTCCAACTATTTCAGCTTACAAGGGAACGAGCGATCCTAATGAGTTTCTGTATAAGTATGATTGGCACATGACGGGTGCCAGAGCCTCTGATGAGATCAAATGCCTGTATTTTCTAGTATACCTGGAAGGAGTTGCTTTACTTTGGTTCACAAAGCTGCCGGTCCGATCGATAGACCAATTTTCTGATTTGACTCGGAAATTCAAGGAACAGTTTCGATTGTATGCGTCAAAGGCAAAGGATATAATGTCGTTATCCAGCTTGGAGCAGAATCCTGGAGAATCCATTAGAGCTTTCTTGAATCGCTTCAATATAGCTCTTGCTGAAGTGGACAACGCAGAGCCGAGAATGATTTTGACGTACCTGATGAAGGCTATTGATAAGACAAGTGAGTTCGGGAGGTGGTTGAAAATGAAAGAACCAAATTCACTTGACAAGTTTTATAAGAAAGCCGATGAATTCATGCGCCTGGAAAGCCTCCAAGCACCGGCTAAGGTGGCATCGACAGGGGCTAAAAATAGTAATGCTGTTCCAAATAAGAAAGAATCTGGCAATCAGAAGAGGGGGAATGATGGTCAGAAGAGGCAAGGAGATGCAAAGAAAGTCGTCCCTTCAACTTCACCCCTCTGACTGATCCCCCGGAGAACATCTACTTTGCGAACAAAGACATGGTCGAATTCCCCGCACCAGCTAAGCAAAGAGTTAATAGGAAAGCTGAGAAGAATGGAAGGTTTTGCCGGTTCCATAACCAACACGGGCATGATACTAACGAGTGTCGTCACTTGAAAGAGGTAATTGAGGAACTATTGAAGGAAAACAAGCTCTAGCAATATGTAAAAAGGAACAAGAATGGCCCAACTTCATCAACTCAAGGACAACAGGTTCCTGTTCATCGTTCTAGCTCAAGTGAAAAGGCGACAGCTCATGAATCAGAGAGGCCTGTTATAAATGTGGTTATAGGGGGCCCTCACCCAACCGGCAGGAGTTGGGGTGAGATGGAAAGATACACCGGTGCTTTGAAGTATGCACGGGCAGATGAAAGTGTTTTTGTGTTAGAAGATGCTGCACCCCTGAAGCAGCAGAAAACTTTTAATGATGACATTATATTCAGTGCTAGGGATTCGATGGGTGTTGAAACTCCTACCATTGATCCTTTGGTCACCTCCGCTGGCATTGGCCATCTACTGTGAAAAGAGTTCTGGTTGACTATGGAGCTTCGTGCAACATTCTCTTCAAGAAGACTTTTGATCAGATGAAGATTTCAATGGCTGACGTTCAAGCTTCATCACTAAAGTTGCTGGTTTTACTGGGGAGCCGAAACAGCCAATTGGGACTATTGATTTGTTCGTAGAGCTTAGAGAGGGGCAGAGAAAAGTGGCTCGAAAACAGACCTTTGTTATTGTTGAAGAATTTTCTTCCTACAATGCCTTCCTAGGCCGACCAACTCTGGCAGCATTTAAAGCTATTCTTTCCCCATGGTGTCTGACTATAAAATTCCCCACAGATAATGGAGTCGGTGTGGTGAAAAGGGATTAGAATGCTGGACGAGAATGTTATCTTACAAAGTTGCGTGAAACGAGGAAGAGAGAAATGGGAAAAGATGCGGCGGCCCCGGTCCGCATCAAAGAATCAACCTTGTAGCAATTACAGGGTGGACCCTGCACAGGGAAACATAGCGGTGCACGAAGAGAGATGGATCCCAGAAAAGCCAGTGCAGGGCAGAATAGAGTGGTACCAGTTGAAGTGACAGTGCCGGTACCTGTTGACTCGAAAGACCCGAACAAAGTGTTGAATGTGGGTTCGCAGCTTAATGCAACGGTTCAAAATGTTTTGATATCATTTTTGAGAGCAAATCTGGATGTATTCGCTTGGACTCATGCCGATATGTGTGGAATATCTCCAGAAATTGCAGTACATACCTTGAATATTGATCCAAAGTTTACACCGGTAAAGCAGAAAAGAAGAACTCAAGGTCCTGAAAGGTCAGCAGCATTGAAAGAAGAGGTTGATCGGCTCATGGAGAATGGTTTTATCAGGGAATCCACTTATCCGAATTGGGTTTCAAATCCAGTACTGGTTAAAAAAGCTAATGGAAAATGGAGAGTTTGCATTGACTTTTCAGATCTAAACAAAGTCTGCCCCGAAGACTGCTTCCCATTACCCAGGATTGACCCGTTGGTGGACGGAACGGCAGGGCATGAATTGCTATCTTTTATGGATGCCTACTCCGGATATAACCAGATCATGATGCATGAGCCGGACCAGGAGGACACAAGCTTTATCACCGATGTTGGTCTCTACTGCTACAGAGTCATACCTTTCGGACTTAAGAATGCGGGGGCAACTTACCAAAGACTTGTTAATGCCATGTTTAAACCACAGATTGGCAAGACTATGGAAGTTTATGTCGATGATATGCTGGTAAAGTCAAAGAAAGCAGTGGACCACATGGATCACTTGGCAGAGATGTTCTCAATCCTTCGAAAGTACGGTATGAAGCTGAATCCTTTGAAGTGTTCATTTGGGGTAGAATCTGGAAAGTTTCTAGGTTTCATTGTAAGTGCAAGGGGCATTGAAGCTAATCCTGCTTAGATAACTGCCTTAAGAGAAGTCAAAGCTCCTAGAACGAAGAAGGAATTGCAAAGTTTCAATGGAAAAGTTGCTGCCTTGAGTCGGTTCATTTCCAAAGCTACTAATAAATGCATTCCATTCTTTGATGCTCTAAAGAAAGGAAAAAAAAACTTTGACTGGATCCTGAGTGCCAGAAAGCTTTCGACGAGCTGATTCGTCATATGGAAACGCCTCCTATACTTTCTAAGCCTGACAATGGTGAAGATCTTTTTGTATATTTGGCAATCTCGTCTCATGCCCTCAGTGCAGCTTTGGTAGGGAGGATGCGAAAATTCAGCGCCCCGTCTACTACATCGGCAAGAGGTTCACTGGGGCAGAATTCAACTATTCAAAGTTGGAAAAGCTCGCTTATTGTCTACTGATTGCATCAAGAAAATTGAGGCCATATTTCCAAGCTCATCCCATCAACGTCCTCACCGATCAGCCCTTGAAGCAAGTCTTGTTTCGTCCTGAGACCTCGGGACGTCTTTTGAAGTGGAATATTGAGCTCGGTCAATATAACATCACATATCATCCCCGGAAAGCATTCAATGGACAAGCTTTGGAAGACTTCATCGCAGAATGTACAAACAAAGGTGATAACGAGGAGGTGGTAACCGATAATTCCCCAATTCTATGGAAATTGCATGTCGATGGTGCAAGAAACGATTACTGTTTCGGGGCTGGGGTTGTGCTTGAAACCCCTGAAGGACGGTCACTGTGTTATGCATTAAGATTAGAATTTCCTTCGACTAATAATGAGGCAGAATATGAAGCTCTCCTTGCTGGCCTGAAGATTGCTAAAGAACTGAACATCAAGGCATTGCAAATCTTCAGTGATTCACAGCTTATTGTGTGTCAAGTCAGGAAAGAGTTTCAAACCAAAGGAGGAAATCTGCCTGCTTACTTGTCAAGAGCCTGGGAGCTTCTCGAGGACCTGGACCATTATACGATAAACCATATACCTCGGGAAGAAAACATGAAGGCAGATTCCCTCGCAAAGTATGCAAGCACTGGTGAAGCTCAATTATTGAGATTAGTTCCTGTAGAAGTCCTGTCAACTCCAAGCATTGATGAAATGGATATTGACTGGATCATGACTGTATCACAGGAGCGAGAATCATGGATGTCTCTGATATTGGAATACCTGCGCGACGGCTCTCTACCAGAAAACCCAAGAGAACGGCAGAAGTTGTTAAGAAAAGCATCCAGATTTGTAATTCAAGATGGCCGATTGTATAGGCGGGGATTCTCAATGCCATTACTCCGATGTGTGACCAAGGAAGAGGCTGAAACAATTCTAACTGAGGTACATGGAGAAGAGTGTGGAGACCATTCAGTAGGTCAAACTTTAGCAAAGAAAATTCTCCGTTATGGATATTTTTGGCCAGATATTAATCGTGATGCCGCGAGTTACGCCCGAAAATGTGACCGATGCTAGAGATTTGCAAAAATCCCAAGAGCACCTTCCACTGAGATAACACAGATGGTCAGTCCGTGGCCATTTGCTATTTGGGGAATGGTTCTCATCGGGCCACTGCCAACTGCAAAATCCGAAATCAGATATGCTATTGTTGCTGTAGATTATTTTACTAAATGGGTTGAATCTGAACCCTTAGCTACTATTACCTCTAAGAAAATGATAAACTTTGTAACTAAGAATATCACTTGCAGGTATGGACTGCCTCAAAAGATAATCACAGACAACGAAACCTAATTTGAAAGTAAAGAGTTCCAAGATTTTTGCAAAAAATTCAAGATCCATAAAAGTTTCTCAACAGTGGCTCATCCGCAGGAAAACGGGCAAGTGGAAGCAGTAAACAAAATTATCAAATCAACCATCAAAAAACAGCTGGAAAAAGCAAAAGGTGGTTGGGTCGATAAACTTCCGCTAGCACTATGGGCATATAGAACTACACATAAAACTGTGACGGGGCACACTCCATTTTCATTGGCATATGGATCAGAGGCAATGATTCCGGTAGAAATAGAGGTCCCTTCACATAGAAGAATCCATTTCAATCAAGCCGAAAATGAAAAGCTACAACTTGAAGCCCTTGACTTCCTTGATGAAAGAAGGGAAGAAGTTGAGCTCAGAATTGCGGCTCATCAGCAAAGAATATCCAGGCACTTCAATTCCAAAGTTCGCCGACGCAGCTTTAAAGTTGGGGATCTAATCTTAAAAAGAATTATGACACCTACAGGCGTGCTTGGACCAAACTGGGAAGGGTCGTATGTTATAGGCCAAAAACTTCTTGATGGCACATTCAAAACTTGTAACTGTCGAAGGAGACCCAATTTCAAGAGCTTGGAACTGCAATCATTTGCGCCCATATTTTACTTAAAGGCTTTAATGAAATATTGTAAAAGAATGACGAATGTATGCTTCTTGTATTGAAAGCCATTGTAAAGCCAGTGCAAGTGAATAATAAGAACTATGAAGTGGATGTAGGCCCAGTTCTTGGCCGAACCACTATAAATCCTGTGTTCTTTACTATTATAGACTGCTTTGCTTTATTTCGATATATAAAATACATCAATTATATTACTAAAATGTCGATTTAATAATGCAGGCCATAAAAACAAAGCTTCCCATCACAAAACCAAGCAATCCTAGGCATCACCCAACAAGAAAACACTAAGCCGTTCAAAATTTCCATGCTCAAATCCTACGAAAGAAGTTCTTCGAACAAAAGTTAGCGATTCAGCTGGGAGTGGACCATTGCTAACTAACTGTGAATGTTGTACAAACGAGCATCCAGTTAAATAGCCTGTGTCTGCCACCACCAACTCGCTTAACTATGAAGTATATTTCTTTGGATAAGGGAAATTGTTGGCAACTAAAAGGGAAGTGTATTTGGAAAGGATGATAGGGATCGCCGATATGAATAGATGGAAAAAAGACATGGGCGAGCAAGCATCAAACAACAAAAGACCTCTTCGGAGGCACAACTCTTCGGAGGATAAAGACCTCAAAAGGGGCATGCCAGAAGACTTTCTCAACAAAAAAGATTGGTATGGAATGACCGGGAGCACCTTCCTGACTGGAAGGTAAGGCGCTTGTTTACAAGCTGAGACAGTTTGCGCAGACAAGCGTCCAAGTAACTTGCGTCCGCCCCGTGAATCGATAGATGATCGGAGGCACCTTCCCTAGTGGAAGGCAAGGCGCTTGTTCACTAGTTGAGACAATCTGCGCAAATAAGCGTCCAAGTAACTTGCGTCCGCCCCGTGAATCCGGCCAACCATGAGGAAGAAACTTCCAGGTAGACTCGGAGGCACGTATTCCACCGAGATTTGAAATGTTATATTTAACAGGTTATTAGCATCAAATTTGTTATAATCTGTTAAGAAAGCATAGCAAAGTCATGCAAGTTGTCTCGGCAGTTCAAAGTTCAAATCAAAAGTGCAACAAAGTTCAAACAATTCAAAGTTCAAACAATTCAAAGTTCAAGCAATTCAGAGTTTAGGCAATTCAGTCCGGCAGTTCAAGTTAAGCACTCAAGTTGAGATTATGCTTCTAAGTGTGAATTCGAGTTGAGCATCCAAGTACTAAATCGTCCATGACCTAAAAGATTTCTTACGAGTTAAGTTAAATCGTTGGTTCTTTAAATCATTGGTCCTTTAAATCATGAGGCATAGTAAGGAGAAAAGGCTTCAGTTCAAAGTGACGTGAATTTCTCTAAGTCCTAGCTCGGTCGCGACTCAAGGCTTATGTCGCATCTAGTTAAGTCGGTCAAAAGTTAAGTCGTGAAGGTTTATAGGTCGCCCAAAATTGCTGGGTCGTGTCCAAGCTAATGTCTCACTTCACTCAACCGACAAACCTCCAATCTAATCGGTAACTCGTCATCCTTTTAACCCGTTAAACCGTTAGCCTCTCCATCAACAGAAGCCCTCATCTTCTCATGCTATCGAATCATCCAAAAAACTAATTCGAAATCACCACAAATTCAATGCGCTGCCATTCCAACGCAAATCAAAAATCAGTTAGCCTGAAGCATTGCAACCCATCACCATCGTCTCATCAATCGTTCAAAGCCAAATCGAGCTAACTCGAGTTCATCAACTATCGATGTAACGAGATTCGCGATGAAACATTGCATAAGGAGGTGGGTTAAGATTGAAAAAATGGAATTCATGAATCAACGATGATAAAGAATCGAGAAAGAAGCAGTTTCACTTACGCGATGTAATATCAAGGATAATCGGTGATTGATCGGATTAAGATCGCCTTTGGGAGCTCGGGAAAATGTTAATGGCAGAATCAAATGAGGAAGTACGTAATGAGAAGGAAGAAGAGGATGGATGACTTATACATTACAGTGGAGAAACCTGAAGCGGCACATACGACCTAACCTTTAGGTCGCACACGACCTAGCAACCTAGAGGGGGACGGGTTAAAGGATATTGAAGCACACGACCTAACCATTAGGCGTGTACTTCGAGGGGCAAATGTTAACTCCGCTTTGATAATGACTCAGCGACCTAAAAGGGGTACCGACCTAACGACTTGTTTTGAATCTTATTGACTGTTGAACTGTCTGGTATTTTTGATATGTTGTGCTCGAGTTTTGGGGTTGTCGTGTGTTTTGCTCGAGTATAATTGGGGTTTTCTTCGAGTTTAAACCTAATGCGCGTGAGTGTTTAGAATATACTGTTGTCTTTAACTTAAACATAAGCTTGTATAAGGAAAAAGAAGAAAAAGAAAAAGAACACGCAGATGAAGAAGAAGGGTAGTGGGGAAAGTGGAACAGGGGAAAACAGGAGGGGGATATGAGCCTTACTCAGGTAAATCAATAAGATTCAACAGTCAATAAGATTCGATTGAGTGAGAAGTTCTCACCTTGATTTAAATTTCGTTTTAGCGATCTATTTCGAATAAAATTAAACAGACGTTTAATGTTACCAAAAATTCTCACTAACTCCAAACGACTCCAATCTAATTCCATAGTGTAGTGCTCGTCCATCCGATTCCAACGCAACTGGTTTCGCGCGTTTTCGACCTCGTATGAAAAAGATATGATTTTTCAAAGTTTCACGAATTTATATATACAAGATTTACGACAAATTTTATATTTTTAAACCTAAGTCAATCTGGGCCCTTGGATCTGGCCTCCCCCCCCCCCATCAGGCCGCACACTCATTCTCCCTCATCTTCACGTTTGCTTCTACAGGCCATAGCCGTATAACATGAACCCATTGCTCCAAAACTGGGGTTAGATCTCGCGGCCTCCACAACGCACGAAACTCCATCATACCACCGCCATTCGAAAGCCCTACGTGCGAGCCACCCACGCCCCGAGCATGGCCAAGCTCGGCCTCCCCTATGGCCTCAAAATGGGTGAAAAATGCAGCCCCTTCTTGCTCGATTTCCCGTTGATTCGAAGCTCCGTTTTCGATAATCTCCGTATGGATTTGAAGCTTTCGTCGTCCTCTACAACTTTGTAGTTGAGAGTTTTTGCTAATTCTTCACGGATTGGAAGAGATCGAGGGAAGAAATTTCTAATTTTCATGGCCATTGAAATTAGGGCCGGCTGAAGAAGAAAGAAGGAGGGTTTGATTTGCAAAAGTGAAAATAGAGGGCCTTATATAAAAAATTCTCAAAACGCTATTCATCCGAAATTTTCCGAACTCCAAACGAAGCGTGCCGGCTGGCGTTTCTATGGTTTACCCCGCGTTCCGAACACAATGGAACGTGTTTCGGAGGCTAATTCCATCGTATGTGCGAGTTACGGAAATTAACGATCAAATTTAAATTAAACCGATTAAACGATTTTCTAGGCGTTTTGGCTTGCCCCGGACAAAAGATAAATCCGATTGACTTGAAATTTGAAACCTTACAATAATATCACATTACGGATCCGATGAAACTGGTTTCGTCGAAATCCGAGACTTTTTGAAAAATGACTATTTTAATTCGCCAAATTAATATTAAAACAATTTCGATGCGTTTCGAGCTGCCACGGTCAAACGATAACTCCAATTGCTATGAAAATTGAAATCCGACAATAACAAACTATTACGGATCCAATGGAACTAGTTTCGTCCAATTCTGAAACTGTTCAAAAATTGGATATTTTACAGTGGATAATTAAATATTAAAATATTCAATTTTCACAAATTAACTTTTAATTCGATTTTAAAAGTTCCATAACATCATTATAACTTCAATATGATATAATAAAATTTTACAAATCATTTTCAATCATATTAAACCCAATTTACAATTATTTCTGTATTCTCACATATTAAATTATCGATTTAATTATTCAATTAAATCCAATTATTCGAAATAAAATTATTCGACTTATAAATTTCACTTATTTATATTTAAAATTAATTAAATATTCAAATTTTAATTAATATAAATTCTGGGTCGTTACACTTATGTTTAAGTTAAAGACAACAGTATATTCTAAACGCTCACGCACACCAGTTTTAAACTCGAAGCAAACCCCAATTATACTCGAGCAAAACACGCGACAACCACCAAACTCGAGAGCGACATATCAGAAATATCACACATTTCAACAGTCAATAGGATTCAAAGCATCTATAAGTGAACCCAATTAACTACCTGATTAATTTAGATCATATAGTCATCAACCATAATTAATTAATTGTAATCAGTTTCAAATCATTTGATTAATGGTCCTTTAATCATTTACTAAATAAACCAACCTTTAATTATTGAATAATTGACCTTTAATTATTCAATTATCCTTTAATTAATTACTAACTTATCATAAAAAATCTTTAATTAACCATCTTTGAAATTAATTACTATTAACAATTCTTAACTACAATAAATTAGAAACTTAATATTAATTTACTAATCCTTAATTACAAATTGATAAACCCCTAATTACTTAATTAATTACAATTATAAATTAATTAACCCTTCTTAATTACTTTCCTCAACAATTAATTTATAACAATAATTATTTATCTTAATTAACATTTTAAAATCTTCCTTAACAACTTTAAATAAACTTGTTATTAACTTAAAAATCTTTAATGTTAATTAAATTTAAACATTTGTCTTAATTTACTACTTAATTTAAAATATTAATTAAAAAAACATTCTATAATATTCCCTTAAGTAATTAAAACTGATAATAAATTCTTACATAAATTTTCAAACATTAATTATTTCATTAAAACTAAGTTTTTAACATCAATAGCTTAACTTAAAATCTATCACCTTACTTTGAAAACAAACCCCAGGAAATCCCTATGCTTTCCCGAGTTAAAACTCGGGTTCCTTTCCCATCTTCCCTAAGTCTTGTCTCTTCTTCTTCTTATTTACATTTCCTTCTTAGCTTCAAAAAAATTCAATTACAATTTACTTATCACCTAATCATTAATTAATCTCTAATTACAATTATAATGTTATTATTCTTAATTATTTTCTAGAATAATTAATTAATAATAATCATTCAACTTAATTAACATTTTAAAAGGAATCTTCTTTTAAATTTTTAAATCAATTTATTATTAACTACAAACTTAAGAGTTAATTAACTTTATACTTAACTTAGGTTAATTTCTTACTTAAAATAATTAAGAGTTTAGAAATATTATTAAGTTTTGACTAAAATAATTAAAACTTAAATAAAATTTAACTTAACTGTTAAACATTTTCTAAGCGCACAGTGTTTAAACAAATTTGCCTAACCTTCTTATAAAAAATACTACAGTTTGAAGCCCGAAGACTCTCCCTATAATACTCGAGTTACACTTCGAGTTGAACACCCCTTTCCCCGTACCCAGTGCTATTGTTGTTTGTTTAAATTGAATTTTGTTTTAAGTTTTCGAAATAATATTCAATTCAGATTTTATAGTTTGGATGGACGAACTGATGATAAGCTTGATATAAATAAAAGAGTTGTACAGGGTGATTATAATTTTATTTTGTACAACATTGATCAGATTTAATTTCAAATGGAGGCTGAAAATCTTGCTTTGGTGGCTGATGTAAATTTTTGTGTGCTAAGGACATGGCATTAATTACATAAGTCCTTTATGTTTCTACTTAAATATATATTTGCTGTCCTCTTTTGCAAGCACACTAAACTTCATATATATTATTTTTGTTGTTTCGTTTCATCATTTTGCAAGTGTGCATGAATATATACTTTCCTATCATGTTTTATATCATTCACATCAAATTTGATTTGTTTACATACTTGAATGTAATTTATTTGTTTTCTTCTCTTTTGTTCTATTACTTTATGTTGTCACATACTTATGTAATTTTATTTCTTTTCTTTACTTTAGTTGTATTGCTTCGTAATATAGATGAGATCTTGTATTTATTATGTTGTTATAATTTTAGCTAATATATTTACTTTATATTTTATAGTTTATCTAATTTTAATCATATCCAAAATCCAAATACAAATTTATTTTCTAAGATATTTACATTTAAACCCCAATTGCAAATTCTATTTTTCAATCTATTTTATATACATATTTATAATCAAATATCCAAATTAATTCTCAATTAATTAAACTAAAATTTTATTTTAATTACCAATTATTTCACAATTTTAAACCAAAAATTAAATTAATTATCAATTTAAACATAGCAATAATTCGGGATCGTTACAGATTCCCCCCTTAAAGAAATTTCGTCCCTGAAATTTGCAGGCACGGAAACAACAAAGATAGATACAAAAAGATAGAGAAACATTTTTCCAGGTTAAACTGGATATTAATTCTGCATTTGGCTCACCAAATCAGAATATCAACAATATGAGAACAAACTCATACTATACTACACAGGATACTCGGGTCATCAAATCTACGAAACATGCAAGGCACTGGTTAGTTCGAAGAATAACTAACCACTCGTAGAATATATCTGGACCCAAAAATAGATAGTTATATGAATACAATTTCGAAACATTTAGTTTAGAAATGAAGTATACCTATCAACGATAGCAATCAAAGCAACCAATTCATCCAAACAAACAATTTTGACCTATTTGGAGTTTATGTCCCATGCAAATATATCATATCTTCTTCCTAGATCTACTAGGAACCATGGAAGAATCGAAAAGAGATGCTGAACAAAGAGACTGATAGATGGTTCCAATCTTCTACAATTCTTCAAACTCAAGATATGGATCCCAAACTCAAGTCCGAGTACTCCAAAATATATACCAATCTATCCCTCTTTGGACTTCGATCTACCTAAGAAATATAATAGAATTTCAATTTGGTTTTAAACGAAATCATTTTATCGATTCAATTCAAATTTAGCTTCATATTCCATTAATCAGTTTAACTTAATTTAAAATTTCTAATTTATTTAAAATTTTCAATTCCAAATTTCATATTCATTAAAGTTTAAATCGAAAAACTGATAAGAAACCGATGAAGATACGAAGTAAGGATTTTCTACAACGATTCGTAGGGTTACTATCACACCGAAACTTCTTCTTGTAGCTGCCACGAAGCGAATCAAAGAAATTGTAATTCAATCAAAGGAGATTGATAGAGAAAATTGTTTCCACTGTCTGACCATTTGTAGTGCTACTTCCTTGTCCCCTTTCTTGTCCTCTTCTTGCACTCATACTTACTATCAGTGGATAGTAAGAGAATTTACTGAGGCATTCGAACGGATATCTTAGGGATATAGTCATTCTACGGTATACTTCACCCTATCTCTAATGAGATACTTAACGTGTTATACTCCTGAGCTAAAGTTTTACCCCTCAGCTCTGATACCAAATCTGAATCACTAATTATTTAATTAATCATTAATTATCAATTTATTAATCATTTAATCCTTAATTGATCACTTAAGTTAACTATTGTTTATTTATTGAACAACTTTTAAGTAATTAATTAAAATCTTAAGTTTAAATTGATTTACCATAAATTATTAATGTCAAACTTCAATTACAAATTTATTAAATCTTATTTAATTTCAAGTATAAATTAATTTATATTTAAAGTAACTTACACTTTATGTTTACTTTTTTCTTACATCTGCAAACCTTGCTTAAAATTTTAAATCAAGTCTTAGCTGAAACTTCTCAATATTATTTATTTAATACCTAACTTAGTTCACCAAAAAAAACTTAAAGGTATAGGCTGATTCACAGAGAAATGACACCCGGGGCCAGCACTTGATTTACCCGAGTAAGGCTCATATCCCCCTCCTGTTTTCCCCCGTTCCACTTTCCCCACTACCCTTCTTCTTCATCCGCGTGTTCTTTTTCTTCTTCTTCTTTTTCCTTATACAAGCTTATGTTTAAGTTAAAGACAACAGTATATCCTAAACACTCACGCGCACTAGGTTTAAACTCGAAGAAAACCCCAATTATACTCGAGCAAAACACGCGACAACCCCAAAACTCGAGCATAACATATCAGAAATACCAGACAGTTCAACAGTCAAAAAGATTCAAAACATCTATAAGTGAACCCAATTAATTACCTGATTAATTTAGATCATATGGTCATCAACCATAATTAATTAACTTTAATCGATTTCAAATCATTTGATTAATGGTCCTTTAATCATTTATTAAATAAACCAACCTTTAATTATTGAATAATTGACCTTTAATTATTCAATTATCCTTTAATTAATTACTAACTTATCATAAAAAAAATCTTTAATTAACCATCTTTGAAATTAATTACTATTAACAATTCTTAATTACAATAAATTAGAAACTTAATATTAATTTACCAATCCTTAACTACAGATTGATAAACTCGTAATTACTTGATTAATTACAATTATAAACTAATTAACCCTTCTTAATTACTTTCCACAACAATTAATTTATAATAATAATTATTTATCTTAATTAACATTTTAAAATCATCCTTAACAACTTTAAATAAACTAGTTATTAACTTAAAATGCTTTAATGTTAATTAAATTTAAACATTTATCTCAATTTACTACTTAATTTAAAATATTAATTAAAAAACATTCTACAATATTCCCTTAAGTAATTAAAATTGATAATAAATTCTTACTTATATTTTCAAACATTAATTATTTCATTAAAACTAAGATTTTCCTTAACATCATTAGCTTAACTTAAAATCTATCAGCTTACTTTGAAAATAAGCCCCAGGAAATCCCTATGCTTTCTCGAGTTAAAACACGGGTTCCTTTCCCATCTTCCCTGAGTCCCTTCTTCTTCTTATTTACATTTCCTTTTTAGCTTCAAAAAAATTCAATCACAATTCACTTATCACTTAATCATTAATTAATCTCAAATTACAATTATAATGTTATTATTCTTAATTATTTTCTAGAATAATTAATTAATAATAATCATTCAACTTAATTAACATTTTAAAAGGAATCTTCTTTTAAATTTTTAAATCAATTTATTATTAACTACAAACTTAAGAGTTAATTAACTTTATACTTAACTTAGATTAATTTCTTACTTAAAATAATTAAGAGTTTAGGAATATTATTAAGTTTTGACTAAAATAATTAAAACTTGAATAAAATCTTAACTTAACTATTAAACATTTTCTTAGCGCACAGTGTTTAAACAAATTTGCTTAACCTTCTTATAAAAGATGCTGCAGTTTGAAGCCCGAGGACTATCCCTATAATACTCGAGTTACACTTCGAGTTGAACACCCCTTTCCCTGAGTCATTTACCCAGTGCTATTGTTGTTTGTTTAAATTGATTTTTTTTTTTTAAGTTTTTGAAATAATATTCGCTTCAGATTTTACAGTTTGGATGGACGAACTGATGAGAAGCTTGATATAAATAAGAGAGTTGTACAGGGTGATTATAATTTTATTTTGTACAACATAGATCAGATTTAATTTCAAATGGAGGCTGAAAATCTTACTTTGGTGGCTGATGTAAACATTTTGTGTGCTAAGGACATGGCATTAATTACATAAGTTCTTTATGTTTCGACTTAAGTATATATTTGCTATCCTCTTTTGCAAGCACACGAAACTTCACATATATTATTTTTGCTGTTTGGTTTCAACATTTTGCAAGTGTGCATGAATATATACTTTCCTATCATTTTTTATATCATTCACATCAAATTTGATTTGTTTACATACTTGAAGGTAATTTATTTGTTTTCTTCTCTTTTGTTCTATTACTTTATATTGTCACATACTTATGTATTTTTGTTTTTTTCTTTACTTTATTCATATTGCTTCGTAATATATATGAGATCCTATATTTATTATGTTGTTATAATTTTAGCTAATATATTTACTTTATATTTTATAGTTTATCTAATTTTAATCATATCCAAAATCCAAAATACAAATTTATTTTCTAAGATATTTACATTTAAACCCCAATTCCAAATTCTATTTTTCAATCTATTTTATATACATATTAATAATCAAATATCCAAATTAATTCTCAATTAATTTAACTGAAATTTTATATTAATTACCAATTATTTCACAATTTTAAATCAAAAATTAAATTAATTATCAATTTAAACTTAGCAAAAATTCGGGATCGTTACAGAATTTGAATTAATTCCAATTTCATTCTCGAATTTTAAACCTTCGGTTTCAAAATGCTTGTTTAACCACTTAAATCAAATTAACTTTTACCATTTTATTGAATAACCCAAATCTCTGATAGTTAAGTCATGAGTCCAAATCTCAAACATCCATTTACATCACCTTTACTTAAACTTATTTCAAGGTTCAAGTGCGAGTTTAAATCTTTTGAAACAAATCTGTGACGCCCCACCTCTATACCCATGCTAGCCAAGGACACTACGGGGTAATGCCGTCAACTAGCACGGAGAATAAGGCTGTTGAGGGGCGACCATCCGTGTAATTGCTTTATGTGAGCACCGATATGCCAGATAAAATGAAATCCGACATACGAACATAAACTCAAAGATACTACACAGTGGCTATATTGTCTTCGGAAACAAACATAGAAATAAACGTAACACAAATCAGTCACAAATATCCATATCACAAAGGCGGAAAAAGATATGAATATAACACATGAAAGTGTATATCAGAGTAGTGGTCAAACAAGATCCACAATATCACAAAAGAATAGCTACAAGTGCAAGACAAAAGAATATGGATACATCAATGAGTCTATATCTCAAATGTATACAACAAAAACTACTAATCTAAGTAGTAAGCCAAAAGTCAGGGTGATAATCCCAGATGTGAAGTAAAGCAGAAGCACCTGTAACATCTCGGTCTGAGCCAAGTATTATTTAATAAAAAAATAATAAACGAATCAGTCTAGCTATAAATATCAGACGAAATGATATAGAATAAGAGATACGACAAAAACATGCGATTACCCTAAAGCCATACTGTGAAAAGTATGCAATTTAAAAACCAACCAGGAATTAATCAGTATCACAAGAATCTTCTCAAAGATCAAAAAGAATATCATACTCTATATATTCATTCACCAAAACCATGAATATTGATTACAATATCAATACCAATCACAAAAGTTGATGATACACAAATTCACCAATGCATAAATATTGATAAATCATATCAATGTAAATCACGAAAATTGGTGAAACGCAAATTCCAGAAATCATCAATGGAAATCCAGAAATCACAAAAAGGGGGAGGCCTATCACAAAACGGGAGCATGAAAACTCACCAACACGTGTATCACAAAATGGAACACTATTCCATGGTTGCTAACCATTAATTTTGAGCCGAAGCTCCACAAAACGGCCCGAAGACCATGGGTCGCTACCCCACCAAATTGAGCCAAAGCTCCACAGAAATGGGTTTTAGTCTCCCTCGTAGACAAAGAGACATCACACATTTGCTAGTCTAAATCACAAAAATGATCATCAACGATCATCAAGAAGTGTCAATTATAGTAAGCTAGTAAATATACAAGCTTATCTTCATGTCCCATAACCACTAGCTTATCTTAAATATTTACGACCAAATTGTAGATCTCCACTCAAAAATTGTCATAAGAGGTTCAATCGAACAAGTCCAAGAATTAACCGGCGAAGTAAACGCAAGTGTTTCATACCTCTTGTTTTACGAAGTCGTTTAATTAGATTTCTCGTACGAGTGAGGTAAGGTTTGTATATTTTTAAAATGACAAATCACAAAAATGATCGTGGAAACGATCAATCACAAAAATTCAAATACGAAGACATGAATGAAATCCAAAAAATACGATTTCAAATTCATCAAAGTGGAAATACCCTTGTTACTCGACACGGCGCGACCTAGCAGATGAGCGACCTAAGAGTTGTGGCTTAGGTAGTGCGACCTAAGGGGTGCACGACCTAAGGAAGTAGCGGCTTACGGGGGCGACCATGCGGCTAGGTGGTGCGACCTAAGGGGTACGCGACCTAAGATGATCGTGCGACATAATGGGCCGAGCGACCTAACTATGCAAGCAAGCCGAGCGACCTATGGATTGCGACCTAACTGCGAGGCGACTTAAAGCATGGCGCACCTTAACAGGCCGAGCGACCTAAGTTGGCGCGACCTAAGCAAGACAACCTAAGTGGGAAGGCCGAGCGACCTAACGAATCAAACAAGGCCGAGCGACCTAACGACTTAAGGGGCAAACAAGGCCGAGCAACGACCTATGGTGCAAGCGATCTATGGGGGAGGAACAACCTAAATGCAGGCCGACCTAAAGGAGATAAGGCCGACCTATAGGGTTATGACCTATGGCCGAGCGACCTAAATTGACTTGACCTAACTGCAGCCAGAGCACTTCGAATTGTGCAAGCCGAACGACCTAAGGGTTTTGGAGTGCAAAACTCTCTCAATTTGCAACCGATCGAGCACGAACGCTAGGGGATTACGCCTATCGACTACCCGGTCCTATTGGCTCCTCGATTCATCACCAAAAAGTGTTCAAACATCAAAGATTGGATTTTTAAAGATTTGAACCCAAAACACCAAAAATTGGGATTTTCACCAATTCAATCCAAACCACGAGCAAATGCACATGAATAAGTGTTAGGAATTTATACCCAACAACCAAAGATAGTTATAGACAAAGATGTGAGATAAAAATCTCATCTTTACACAAAATCAATGAAGAAGAAGCTTTAAATCAATGGACGAATCAATGGCTTGTCTTTGAATTTGGAGTTAGATGTTGGATTTGCAAATGAACTTGAGTTTGGAGTTTTAGTTTCCCATTCCTTCCTCCATTTTTGATGAAGCTTTAGTGTTAGGAAATGAACGTGAAGTTATGAAGGGAAGGGGGTTGAGCTAGATTAAATAGTTTAGGCTAATGGGCTAAACCAAACCCAAAGCCCAAAGTGAAAAAGTGACAAAATTCCACTAACTCCAAACATATCAAAGTTTATACTCTAAAAAATCGCAAACGGTGTTTTGGACCCAATGAAAGTGGTTCCGAGTCCTAATTCGACCGTGTGCAAAAAGTAACTTTTCAGACTAAAATATGACTAACGATAAAATATTAAAATAAAATATTTAAATATTCAATCGTAAAATATGCGGGTTGTTACAGACTCCCCTCCTTAAAGAAATTACGTCCTCACAATATTTAGAAGAAAATATAAGGTAACAACCATGAAAGCATATCAACACAAAAGAAATTTGAAATAAGAAATTCACCACATAGAGCACGAGAAAGTAAGTCCGGATGTGTTCGCTCGATGAACTCTCTAGATTCCCAAGAGCAATCCTTAGGATTTGAGGACCATTGGACTTTAACAAGCGGAACATCTTTATTTTGAAGGCGCTTGACCTCCGAAGCAATAATACGAATAGGATGTTGCTCATAAGTTAAATTAGGTAAAACTTCAATTTCTTCCACAACACTGGGCTCAAGAATAGAATCAGAATCTCGAAGGCATTTCCGTAATTAAGAAACGTGAAACACGTCATGAATAGCATAAAACTGAACCGGTAATAAAAGGCGAAAAGCCACGGAACCAATACGTTCAGTGATGGGAAATCGACCAATATATCGAGGCGCTAACTTTCCCGATCGACTGAAACGTACAACACCCTTCATAGGTGAAACACAGATAAACACAAGATCTCCCACAGAAAATTCTAATTTCCTTCTCCGATTATCGGCATAGGATTTTTGTCTACTCTGGGCTTCTTTCATCCTATGACGAATAAGGTCAATCTTTTCTGTGGAATCAGGAATAAAATCTGGACCTAAAATGTAACGATCCCGAATTTTAATTTACTTTAAATTGATAATTTAATTTATTTTTGATTTAAAATTGTGAAATTAAATGATAAATTGATTCGAGTGTTTCCACATTCAAATAAATTATGTTATTTATTAAGAAAGAAATGTTTCTTTTAGATTATTTTTAATTTAATATTGAGTTGTTTTTAAACAATATTAATATAGAGATATTTGAAATCAGTCTTATGAAATGGGTTTTTTTTTTAAGTTGTGTAAATATAACAAAATTTTTGAAATAAACATTTAAGTTAAAAATAAAAGCAAACATACAAAGTAAAATAAAACACAAACAAAATGTACAAACAAAATACATCAAAATATAAATTATTGAAAATAAATATACCCAAGAATCTATTTAACAAAAGTAAAGACACCAAATACATACTAATGAAAACAAAGACAATATTATATATATTCACAAATATGAAACCAGGCTAAGTAATAAATGCAGCCACCACACCAAAACTATCAGCACAATCAAATAAAAGAAGAGAGTATAAAGCAAGCTAGGCAAGTAAATCATATAGGAATGTAGTTTTGAAATACTATGCTGGCAAGTAAAAGAATAAATAAAGTAAAAAATAAAATATGTACATAAAGTAAAAGCAAACTGCTTATATTATACAAATAGAACATGCTGTAGCTAAGCAAGGGGGGAACATGCCTTCGTTTCCATCATCTCAGCAGCAATGGATCAATTCGAATTGTTTAAAATATAATGCAGCCCATAACTAAAAACACTTCAGCATGCCTATTGTACAAAATTTTACTATCACCCAGTACAAGCTTGTAATCCTTATACATCCTTTCCTATGTATATTAATCTACAAATGTAAATGTCATTCCAGTTCAAAGCAAAGACAAGGTTGAAGGAAAATCTGAAGTAACATCACTCAAACTCAAACAAAAAAAAATTCAGTTTAAACAACAATATAAATTCATACAAAACCAGAGATCAAAAAGAAGATCTTCAGCAAGCATTTTCTCAAAGCCTGGTTCAAAAACAAGTTCTGTTCTTCTTTGTTCTTTCTGGAAAATCATGGTTAGTAAACTAGAAATTTAAAACATTAAGTTTAATTTAAAACACTTCAGTATTTATTGATAATATGATTGTATATGATCCGATCTTGAAGAAAATCCTGTGTGTTATATGCTTCTCTGTTTTAAATTGCTACAGTTTGCATATTTTTCCCAAAAATCAAATTATTCTCATCAAACATTGTTAATCTGTAAGTTTTTAACTAAAACAATATGTTTAAACTAAATTAAGATTTTAAGAGCTGATTAAACTATGTTTGTAAGAATGTACCACTGTAACTTGTTCTACAGGTAAATCAAATAATACTTTGATAAATTCGTTTGTTATAAAAAGCTAATTCAAGTTTAAATCTTGAATTTTTACCGTAAGTCGCGATTTTCATAACTAAAACGAAGATTTTTAGTTTGATATTTTAACAGCAATTTGTATGTGAACAAAAATTGTATTTTTACAAATTCCCGACAATCGAATCAATTATAATATTGAAGTTTTGCGCGAAGCAGGGTTGAATATTGATGACTCAGGAAAATTATCAAATAATTTTTCCATTGCGTAGATTGATGGGTTGAGGGGAAATTAGGGTTAGGTTTGAAGTTTTGTAGTGGGTTGGGAAACGAGGTGTTTTCACTACCTCTGGTTGATCGAGCTTCACCGGATCTGGAGGGAAGGTGCCTGAGCCGTAGACGTAGGGGTCGGTGAAGTACTGAGGGTTTCGATTGTCGAGTTTGCCTGAGCGGGGTGGTTTCTGGCGAGTGGGTAGACTTCCTGTTTCGATTGGAAAGGGTGTTTTAGATTTAGGCTATGAAATCTCAGGTGGAGGATCAAGATCATATGGATGGTCGTTAGTCGACTTGTGGGTGATCGACTCTGGTGACGGAAGTTCGCCAGTGGCGAGTGCACGTGCACTGTTGATCGTGTGAACGTATGAGTTTTTGGGTTCGGGTTCTCGAGAACGTGCTTGGGAGAAGAAGTGACTATTTCGAGTTAGTTTCTGGGATGGCTCGTGTTCTTGCTGGTTTGCCTAGGGAATTTAATCACATGTTATTGAAGTTTCACTGGAAGTTGAAATTTAAATAAAAACATAAACCAAAAGGAAAAAGGAAATAGGAAGAAGAAGGAAATCTCGGGGAGAATGGTGAAGGAACCCGAGTTTCAACTCGAGTGAACATAAGGTTATCTCGGGTATTGTTTCAAGATTTTAAGCCTAATCAAATTTAGTTATGAATCATTTTTGCAACTAGTTTAAGTATTTGAAAATTTTAGTTAATCACCTTAAACAGTTAAGTATTAGTCTTAATTAGTATTTTGATTTTTAACTTTAAGTTAACATTTAGTTGTAAGTTAGAAACAAATTTATTTATAATTATGAAAGAAAGATTTTTCAAATAAAAGATAAATGATTTAATTTATATTGCAAGGTGATTAAGAATGTTCATAAATTGATAATTGGAATTTACTAAGTAAATTGAGATTTATAAATTTGTTATTAAAGATGAATTAATTAATAATGAAGAGTTTAATTTATTTGTGACTTAGAGTTTTTAAAGTAACTAATTAAAATTAACTAATATATAATCAATAGTTAACTTAGGTAATTTAAATAAGAATAAATAATTAATAAACTAAGTAATAAAGGTTTAATTTCTTAAAATAATTAATTAAGGGGTTAATTAATTATGTAATTGGCTTAAAGGTTAATTTAATTAATATGATTGATTAAGAATAATTTATTTAATTAAGGTAATTGGTAAATTAGTTTATATCAAATGATTTGGAATTAATAAATCAGAATTGTATAATTAATTCATAAGTAATTAATTTACTTGGAAATGAATGGATTACCTAGGATTAAACAATTAATTCATCCTACTTATAAATGACTATTGAATGCTTGACCTTACTTATGAATGATTGTATTATACGAGATGCCTTGAATTGATTGTCCTATCTGATCTGTGATATTTTGTTCTGTGGATTGAGCTGTGTATTTTATTCATCTATTGATGATACATCTGTATATTATCTGTGAATCTATGAATGGACGATAAGCGTTATAGTTCATATCGCTTATCAACTATATTTCTGCGTTTTGATCTGTGATGATTGAATAATGTTGCACTATTGTGTTAAACCGCTAGACCACACTTATACACACACAAATATGGATTTCACAGGGGAAACCGATTAAGTCACAGATTTTGAAACAGTTTAAAAGTTGAATATTTAAATCCAAATAGTTTGAAATGAAATCGGATTAAAGTGAAAAGCTTTTGAAATGGAATTTCATAGATAAAATTTATTTGGAACAACTTAAGAAAGATTTGAAATTTGAATGATTTGATTTAAACTGGAATTCAATATCTGAAATTGAATACTTATTGTATTTATGATTTAAAAAGAATTATACAAGTTTATACGGGTTTTAAACCATTTTCAAACTATTGCTTTTAGGAATTTGAACTAACTGAAAGATTTTAACTTGTATAAAAAGGGATCGGACATTCCATAAACGAAAACTATTTGTTTTCAAATACTAATAGCTTTCATTTAAAGAAAGGATTTCCAAACTGTGTTGAAAATATTTCCAGTTTTTGAAATGGAATTGAAATGGTTTGAAAACTACGAAATGAGTCTTTGATTCAAAGACCGAATAAGTTAATCCAACTTAAGATGGTATTGTTTTGGAAGGCTATAAATGAACCTTTGGAAACGAACTTCGAAAGATATAAGTTAAATCTTGATTTAAAGATTTAACGAGTTAATCCAGTTGAAATGGAAATTGTTTTAAAATCCATAAATGGATCTTTGTAAACGGGGTGAACTTTATGAATTTGAATCTTTTGTTTAAAAGATTAAAAGTATGAAAATTGTTTAAACCATTGAAGGTTTTTGAAATGAATCTTTTTGTTTAAAAGATTGGATATAGAAATTTGTTTAACCATTCGAATGAAAGGTTTTGGGCTTTAAGCTGTGATTTAACTGAGACCCCAATACCCATATGATTTTTAACGTTGCGCTCGTTATTCGGTTTAGCCGGGGAAGGACCTTTGTGTCATATAACCCATTCCGAATAATGATATGTCGTATATGGATAGCAAATTGAAGACCGGTGGTGAAGACCGGATATTCACAAGAATGAAAGGATAACTCGTCGATTGTCTCTGCAATGAGTCGCGTCGGTATAGAGATTTCCTAAGTGATGGGAAGTCTGATCGGGATTGTGAATACCCGGATTTCAAGGGCTTCGTAAGAAGTGCATTCGGTTCTGTTCGAACCCGAAACAGACTTGTATGGTTACATGTCTGACATTACACTTTGAAATATAAAGCAGATTTCTTCCAAATATATTTCTGTTGGTGGCGGAGAATTTATTCTTTTAGCTTAACACCCTTCTCTGAGACGTACGAGCTCAGAGGTTATGTAGTTGATGGTTATCAGCGATATATTCCCAATTTGGTAATGTGACATGCTAAGTGTTGGTGTGAAATGATCATTGTTTGATCATTTGTGATATGATCATTTGTTTGATCATTTATCTTTGTGATCATTAATTTGATCATTTGTTGACCCAAAGCATGGCTTTGTACCAAAGCGTGGCTTTGTGGACGTGACTTCGTCGGACCTCACACCCCGAAATGGTCGAAACAGGAAAGATGCGGCAAGGTTATTGGGGTAGCGGCGCTTAGGGTATGTGCATTTCCTTCTGGATAGAGGTAGTATCATGGTATGGAGCCCAGATACTTAACCTATGTTGTTGCTGCAAATTTATTACTTTATGGTTGTTGGTTATCGGGATCCCGGTTAAAGGTTGTTTACAACCGGGAGATGGCATACTCGTGTCAGTAGTTACCCAGTTAGGGGTAACCCGGCCGTGTGTTGGCAGAGATCCGGTTTGGTTCTCGGGAACGTCCTTCCAGAGGCGTTCTCATGTGGCAATGGGAAGTTCCTTGGCCTGACCATTTGTTGGAAATCCAAAGAAACAATACGAGCCTTGTAGGGTATTAGTTGTAGAATCTACCATCTAATATGGTAGCTATAGTAAGCACAATATAATGGTACCTATGCTGGCTAAGATTTATATTCTACTTTCGAAATGTTTTTCTGCACTTTGCACTTATAGTAATAATATTAAGGAAACTGCGTATCAAGCATGTTTGACTATCATAAGAAGAAATCTCCTCCAATTCTGCGTTTGCATTGTGTGTGTGGTAGGAGGTCTTATCGTAGTTTCATTTCCAAAAGCATTGCGAATTGATTTTAAAATCTTTTGTTGATTGTTTTAAAAGATAAACTGTTTTTGTTGCGGACACCAGTCCCATGACTGATCCGGAGTTTATTGCTTCTTTCCTAAACTCTGGGCGGTCAAATTTTTTCTACACGAGCAGTTTAGAGTTGGGTTTTTCAGACAGTCAGATGCAGTAGATTATCTGGAGTTAGTTCAGTCTTTGGATCAGACTGCACTTGGTTATCTTTGTGCATCGTTATTGGGAGTTCGAGCTATTGCTGGATTGGTTCTTGGAAATGGAGTTGCAGTTTTTGGATTTCTTCCTTGAAGACTATCTTAGAGTGATTTGTTCCGCTGCTGGTGTTATCATTTTCTTTTCCGCTGCTATTTTATTGTATCGTATCTCTGATGTATATTGATATCTATTGGATCATCTGTTGTATCAGATATTGTATCAAACTATATATCAATGTATTATTCTTTTTGTTCCGCTATATCATTATACTTAATGTTGTTATAAGCTCTGGCGAATCGGATTTGAACGGTTGAATCTACGGCATTCGAGTACGAATGAGGTATGGATGTCGATTTTCGAGCGTGAAAAATCCGCGTCGTCACATAAAACCAGCTTCTCACCGGCCTCAAGCCAACAAGAAGGAGATCGGCATGGCCTTCCATAGAGTGCCTCGAAAGGTGCATACCAATACTAGATTGGAAGCTATTATTATAGGAAAACTCAACAAGAGAAATATGATCTTCTCAACTTCCACCAAAATCAAGAACACACGCATGAAGAAGATCTTCAAGAGTTTAATTCACACGCTCGGTTTGTCCATCAGACTGGGGATGACAAGCGGTGGTAAAATTAAGCTTCGTTCCTAAAGCTTTTTGAAGACTCTTCCAAAATCCACTAGTAAACAATGGATCATGATCACTAACAATAGAAGTAGGAACTCCATGCAATTTTACAATTTCTTTAATAAAAAGTTTAGCCAAGAGAGGAACGGTTCGATTGGACCGAACGGGAATAAAATGGGCGGATTTAGTAAGCCTATCAACTATCACCCATAAGCTATCATGACCCGAACGAGAACAGGGAAGGCCATCTATAAAATCCATGGAAATTTGATCCCACTTCCAAATTGGAATTTCTAAAGGTTGTATTAACCCAACGGGCCTCTAATGTTCGGCCTTGACAAGTTGGCAAGTCATGCAACACTTAATAAAGTTAGCAATATCATATTTCATTCCCTCCTAATAATAAAGTGGCTTCATATTCGCGTAGATTTTACTACTACCGAGATGAATGGTAAATTTAGAACGATGTGAATCTTGTAAAATATCTTTACGAAGATTACTAATATTTGGCACAATAAGTCTACCAAATTTTCGAACACCGCCACGAGAATCAATATCAAAGTCTTTCAAACCTTCAACATCAATTTCATCCCTAAACTTTTGGCCAAGAAGAGCCAATTCGGGATCTAGCTTTTGAGCTTCAAGAATGCGGTCTATAAGAGAAGGATGAGCCTCAAGGCTACATAAAACAAGAGATGAACATAAATCTGATACGCGATCTAGAATCTCACAAGTGGATAAAATTCCGAGATCATTCCATTTGGATATCGTCATAGAAACAACCGCTTGTAGCTTACCACTAAGTGCATCGGCAACACGATTTCCCTTTCCGGGAGTATAAAGAATATCAAGATTATAAGGTGCAAGGAACTCGAGCCAACGTTGTTGACGCAGATTAAGTTCCTTTCGAGAAAATAGATACTTCAAAGATTTATGATCGGTGTAAAGAATAAATTTTTCTCCCAAAAGATAATGACGCCAAATACGAAGAGCGAAAATAATAGCCGCGAGTTCTAAATCATGAGTGGCATATCTAGTGTAACAACCCGGAATTTTGGGCAATAATCACTTTAATAATCTGCATTAATAATTAAATTGATTTGATAATCTCCTTTATAATTTTAATTTAAAATTTGTGAAATTAATCTTTTAAAGGTTAATGAATTTTTAATATAGCAATATTGACAAGATTTATTTTTCAAAGTTAATGAAATTTTATTCTGTTTATAATATATACATTTGATATATATTGTGAATAGAAGATCTTTTGTTTTAAACTAAAGATTAATTTTAAAATTTTATTATATATGTATGTATATGTTATAATTTGAGTTGTTTTGGAAATTTAAATTTAATCTATTAATAACTGATATATGAATGAATATTGTAATTTTAAAACTTAATAGTTTTCAAAGGTTAAATTCAAAGATTTATTCATTTGTTTTCAAAATGTAAGATAATTGTTTATTTTTAAATATGATAGTTTATAAAGGAAATTAATCAATGTTTTATTTTTGTTTTCTTTAAAATGTTCAAATTAAAATGGTTATAAATGTTTTAGATTTTAAATACATACATAAGAATTATTTGCATTTTTATTAGTATTAGAATATTTTAAGGTAAGTTATTAAATAAAGATTTACAAAGATTTCACACTTGTATTTCTTAAAATTCAAAAGCTTATTTTCATAAAAACATTTCACTAATGAATATAAACACTTCATAAATACATACAAATACATAAGTAAGCATTTATTAACAAAGTAGCTTAATTATGCAAGTTCATAATCACATTTAAATTAAATAAAAATTATTAATAAATAAGAAAGACATGTGTAAACATATCTTAATAACACTTGTAAGCTAAGGAAATTTACATTTGACATTTGTTCAAATTATGAACAAGTGGGATATTCATTTTAATTTTTAATAAATGATTTTATGAAGAAAACTTGTTTTTACAAACATTTTTATCTCTTTGTTTCATTTCTTTCACAAAATTAATGGCAACCCGAAATCTTTCTAAAATCTGTAATTTCAAAATCCTGCAAAAAAAAACTTGAATTCAAATAAAGATCTTCAACCTCGAATCTGCATTTTTCAAAATCTGTAATCCAAATAAAGTTCAAACTGCAATTCAAATGAAATCTGCAACCTTCAGATTAAACCTGCAACTAAATTGAACTCAAGAACCACTGAAGTATCAACACTTTTAAACATAAGCTTGTAAGCATGCAGAGATTCATCTTCAACATAAAGCATTTTCCAGATTGATATTTCAGAGCCTAGAAGTTAAAAACTGCTCTCTTCCTTCTCAAAAAGGTGAGTAAATAATTTTAAAAACAGTTTGATATGTTTTCATTTCTATGCATGTGATGATATTTACTTGTATCAAAATTTTTTTGCTTGAATTTAAGTAAGTTGGTATGATTATGTTATGAACTTGTCTGCTTACATTCAAATTGTGCCCTGTTAGTTTAAAGTAAATGATTTTGCTTAAAAAAATTTAATATCTATAAATCTAATTCCATATAGGCTTAAGTATGTGAATGAAAATTGTTTGTAGTTATATGATGGAGGTTATAAAATAGTTTTAGAATTTTTAAATACCTCAAATCATGTTTAAAGTAAAATTTACAGTAAAACTTAAATTTTGGTTAGAAATTTATTATCTTAAATTTAGAATTTAACTATATGAATGTGATCTTGATGTAAAATCATGAATTTAAAGATGAAGTTTGTAATTTATAGTTTAGTAATTCATTCAAAATTTGGGTTTAAATGAAATTGGGAAATTTGTTGATTTCAGATTATATGTATACTAATTTGATTTGATTTTTGAACCGTAGCTAGCTAGTAATTTATAGATTTTAGGCAAAATGTTCGTGGATTTTTCTTATGGCCGAATCGAGCAGAATCAATCAAAGTAGGGTTTAATACCCTGTTAGTGTAGCTGTCGTTCCAGTGAATTTCTCGACGTCAATACGAGGCGGAAGCGATCGCGACAATGGGATGTGGAGCTGGATGTCGTAACATATTTATGTGGGCGTCGGCGAAGTTCTTCGGTGAGGAAGTCGACGGCGTTGGGAAGTTTTTCTGCCGATTTTGGGTATAATTTTCGATCGATGATCGAAATTTTGATTAGCATGTTATTTGTTCGATCTGGGTGCTCGGTCGAGGTCGCGTGCGTGAGAGTGATCATTGGCGATGGTCGCGGTTACCCACGGTGGCCGGAGGTAGTGGGAGACGTGCACGAGTGCACGTTCGTGTGCACTGGAATTTTCGTGGGGAAGATGGAGTTTCTCTCGGGTATGAGATCGTGCAAGCTTCGGGTTTGTCTCGAAGGGGGTGGTGTTGAGTTTAGCTTCGGGGTAGGAACGAGTTTTGTAGGTAATCGACTCGAGTGTTTGGGGTCGTGGGTCTTCTGGCTGTTCTATATTATGTTAGTACTATAAAAATTGAAGGATATTCGTTGCTAAGCAAATTGTGTTTGAACAAATGAAGTAAGCTTTATGTCGTAAACAAGTTTATAAGAAAAAGAACATGCTAAGTTTAAACTTGTTATTTTGAAAAAAAAATGTAAATCAAACTTTAAAAAGTATTAATTGAATTTATTTTGAGTTTTAAATTTGTTTAAATGATTTTTTTTCAAGCTAATTAACTTCATTTAATTTGAATGTCAACTTTAAAAGGGAATGCTTGAATTTAAATATTAATTAAAGTTTAAGTAAAATGTTAAGTGATGTTTTCAATATATAAGTTTTCAAATTATTTTGAAAATTTATAAGTTTAAAAATTGAAGTTTAAAGTGTTTTAAAATTTTAAATTTGATTTCTGAGTGCTTTATTTTTCAAATAAAGTTAAGTTATAATTTGTTAACGTAAAAAGTCAGACGCTAACACCCCGATGCAAATAGAGATTGAATAAAAGCACCACCGTTAACACGGGAATCAGAAAAAGTAGTAATTCACTGAAAAAGCAGTAAGAGACACAGAGTTTATAGTGGTTCGACTTATAATCAAGCCTACGTCCACTTCAACCCTTTTTTATTGCTTATATGATTACAATCCTTTACAATTTCCTTCAATTACAATCCACTTCAACAGACAAGTAGCTAGAAAAACTTCGATGCAAGAGTGTTCTCCGAATTAATGGTTGAATATGTTGAATCCCTGTTTGAAGTTGACTGAAGCTTCTTGTGAGTTTCGAATGTTGGAGTAAGGCTCGGCTTGAAGATGGCAGAGTCTCGATGCTTTGAAGAAAATGATCGAAAAAGTCCCCTCCAAGTTGGAGATAGCGCTGTATTTATAGGGGAATTTCCATGCCAAGTCGTAAGTAGTAAACGACCTAAAATAGGTCGTGGATCGTAGCTGACCTAAGATAGGTCGTAGGTTGCGCTCAATCTCTCATGCATGGCTCACGGCTTAACTGGGATAAGCATGTTCTTCTGGATTCATATCACAAGTCCCAAGTCGCGGACGAGTTAACAGGCCGCGGCTTAAGTGACGTTGTATTGGATTTGTCTTCGTTTGCCTAGGTCGCTTACGACCTAACATAGGTCGTAAGTTGGTCGCGACTTAAGTGTGGTTGCTTTGAGTTTTTCCTGTCTTGAGTTGCTAGGTTGTTATTCTTCTTAGATCCCAAGGTCGGTAACCCTTTAAGTTGTTAGGCTGGTAAACTTTTAAGTCGTTAGGTCGGTAACCTTTTAAGTTGTTAGGTCGGTAACCTTTTAAGTCGTTACCTTTTAATTCGTTAGGTCGGTAACCTTTTAAGTCGTTAGGTCGTAACCTTTTAAGTCGTTAGGTCGGTACCCCTTTTAGGTCGTTACCTTTTAAGTCGTTAGCCAGCATAGGCATTCCGCACTTATGCCTACTATAGCTACCATCCAAACAGTGGGGCGCCACCATAAGTGAATGATAGGTTCTACAACTAAAACCGTACAAGATCGTATTGTTTCTTTGGATTTCCAACAAATGGTCAGGCCAAGGAACTTCCCATTGCCACATGGAAACGCCTCTGGAATGACGTCCCGAGAACCTAACCGGATCTCTGCCAACACAAGGCTAGGTTACCCCTAACTGGGTTACTACTGACACGAATATGTCATCCCCCGATCGTAACCGATCTATCCGAGTATTCTCTATTTCCAACAACCAAAAATTTGCAGCAACAACATATGTTAAGTATCTGGGCTCCATACCATGATACCACCTCTATCCAGAAGGAATGACATACACTAAAGGGGCGCTACCCTCTAATAACCTTGCTGCATCCTTCCTGTTTGACCATTTCCGGGGTGTGAGGTCCGACGAAGTCTCGTCCACAAAGCCACGCTTTATACAAAAGCTGTGCTTTAGGTCAACAAATGATCATAGAAATGATCACCAAGATAAATGATCAAACAAATGATCATATCACAAATGATCAAACAATGATCATTTCACAGCAACACTCAGCATGTCACATTACCAAATTGGGAGTATATCACTAATAACCTTCAACTATATAACCTCTGAGCTCATACGTCTCAGAGAAGGGTGTTAAGCTAAGAGAATAAATTCTCCGCCACCAACAGAAATATATTTGAAAGAAATCAGCTTTATATCTCAATTTGTAATGTCAGACATACAATCCATACAAGTCTGTTACGGGCTCGAACAGAACCGAAGGCACTTCAAAAGAAGTCCTTGCAATCCGGATATTCACTAATCACGACCGGACTTCCCGTCACTAAGGGTGATAAAACCTCTATATCGGAGATCAGCCGATGTAGAGTAACTCGACGGTAATCCTTCCGTTTTCACAAATATCCGGTCTTCAACACCGGTCTCAAATGCAATCCATAATGACGTATCACATACTCAGAATGGGTTATACGACCCCAAGGTCCTTTCTCGGCTAACCCAAATAGTGAGCGCTTATTCAAAAAATAAGTGTGGCATTCAAATTCAAACAATCACAACAAATACCTATTTAAAGGTAAATATTGATAGTCAGATTATTTAACTATCAAAAGGGCATGCTCAACATCACCGGATTCCAAATAATTTTTCAAATTATTTATTTTCCAAATATCTTTACAAGATATATAATTTCCATACTTTAACCATTTGAAAACAAATTTCAATCATTTCCTTACTCGGAAATACTTTCATTTCAAAATGGTTCATTTAAACCAATTAAATAAATCCTTATCGATTTACTTTATATTTACGTTCCTAATCCATAAATTTATTCCTATACTTTAAAAATAAATCAACGTTTATTTTTAAACAAATTCCCCTTTCTTTTATAAATTCCATAGTGAATTTATAATCCCAAAATATCTATGATGTACGATTTTCAATCGATTTTCAATATTCACTTTCAATTTATCTTACAAGGATAAATTCTAAAACATTCATTTCACATTGGAAAAATATTTCCATACTTATTTAATAATAAGTATATCACAAATTTATTTATTTTCAACATTTGAAAATATTCGATATACTTAAATCAAAATTAAGTATATATTTCATTCTTTTAAGGAAACCATTTTCTTAACACATTTATTTGGGTCAAAAACGAATGTTGCGTAAAATATCGTTACGACGACCCAAAACCACTAGTATAGGGATTCAAAGTTTAAATAGATATATAAATCCCAATACTATACAAAACATTTCCTTTCGGAAGCCATTTACTATAACAACAGTGTTACAGTCCACCATTTTCTTCTTTCTCGAAAACGTCTATTTCAACAACAATGTTGAAATCTATGGTTTCGATTCATAATACATTTTAAAACATCTTTAAAATAATTAACTTCATTTTATAATATTCATTTTGCCAAACATGACCATTTTATTCAATAATGTATTCACTGTCCAAAATCGTGAATATATTTCCTTTAACAAACTTCAATATTCAATTTGTCAAATTAAATTGATTTCGAATTTATAAACAATGTTTATAAATTACATTTCTATTTATAAGCTTCGATTTATAAATCTCATTATTAACAAATTCCATTTATATCTCATTTAAATGCTAAAATCCGATTTATAAAATAATTACTTATAAATCTTCTATTTTACAAAATCTATTCATTTTTATAACTTCACAATTTATAAATCTATAAATTCCGTTCACTTATGAAATCCATTTTTATTTCATTTTCAACACTTATAAAAACTCGTTTAAATATTCCAATATTTTTAATTTATAAAATATCAATTTTATAAGTCCTTTATATACATCGTTTTTAATAATTCAAAAATTCTAATTTAAACCATTTCATAAATTTATTAACTATTTATTCCAAAAATCGCTTTTCGCTTTCATTTCATTAAAATCGTACTTTTATAACATTAAAATTTTACCGTTTATTTATTTTAACAATTCAAAATTTAATAAAACGTATACTTTCGAAAATCACTTTAAAATTCCTTTTAAAACAAAAATCATTATTTTAAAACTTCAGAAATGAATCCGATGATGCAGCAGCACCAAATAGTCAATCACGACATTCAAATATCATATATCGATATGATAATCAACAAATATCACAATATCTGTAAATAAATCAATACAGTTGAGGAATCCAGTTAGATCCCTCCAACCTGTTTCCCTGCATCCAAAGATGTTAGCACAACACCAATTCCGCTCCAGTACGGAATTATCGCGGTATATGGGATTTATAAATATTATCCGCTTAATAGGCGGCACAATAGGGTCTCATCCGCTATACAATGCGGGAAAATCAACTCCAAGTACATAAATAATACCAATTTCACTGTTTATGAAATATTCGCGGTATATGTTTTTAATAAATAACATCCGCTTACTAACGGCGCATAATGTCTATTTTAACAATTAATAGATAACAATCATCTTTCAACATACTATCAACAATTTTAAATCTAACTATTTAAAATTAAAATCGAAATCGATTCGATTGAGTGAGAAGTTCTCACCTTGATTTCAATTTCGTTTTAGCGATGTATATAAATCCGGTTAGGTTCTCGGGACGTCATTCCAGAGGCGTTTCCATGTGGCAATGGGAAGTTCCTTGGCCTAACCATTTGTTGGAAATCCAAAGAAACAATACGATCTTGTACGGTTTTAGTTGTAGAACCTATCATTCACTTATGGTGGCACCCCACTGTTTGGATGGTAGCTATAGTAGGCATAAGTGCGGAATGCCTATGCTGGCTAAGATTTATATTCTACTTTCGAAACTGTTTTCTACACTATGCACTAATAATAATATCAAATGTTTCTTTTTAATGCGTATCAAGCATCTTTGACTATCATAAGGAGAAATCTCCTCCGATTCTGCGTTTTCATTGTGTGTGTGTGCGGGAGGCCTTATGGTAGTCTCATTTTCTAAAACGCATTACGAAATCTATTTTAAAATTATCCTTTTCTTTGTTTTAAAAATAAACTGTTTTAGTCCTCACACCAGTCACATGACTGACTCGGAGTTTATTGTTTTCCTTCCTAAACTCTGGGTGCCCACCAATTTCCACACGGGCAGTCAAGAGTTAGGTTTATCAGGATATTCTGGAATTCAGGAGTTGCAGGAGGCAAGCTGGATGGCATGGCGTATTACTAGTATATATAGTATTTCTTTTCCGCTGTCGATGTTGTTGTTGTACACTCCGATGATGTAATGAAATGTAATGTGATGTAATAACTGTTATAGTTCTTTGTTTAAAGATTATTCATTTATCTATTATATATTGTTCCGCTATGAATTGTGAGATTCTGATATTGTTCTTCTGTTGTTTTCTTTTTGTTCTATCTTTTCTCGCTTCTTCTATCCTTTTCTTCTTCTTTTTAAACCCTAATGGTTCGTATTTCTGCTCATCTTGAGTTAATCTATGGAGATTAGTGTATATTCAAGGGGTACGGAAAAGCCGGCTATTACATTTGGTATCAGAGCTTATGGTTAAACGACAACCATGGCTCTGTTGGGAATTACTCATTAGAGATAGAGTCAGTGGTACTCTAGAATGAGTGTGAGTGTAATAATAGATACGAGTGCGTATTTGTTAGTGAATATAAAAATGTTTTATATTGTGTTTGTTTATCCGTTGAGCTGTTTGTAAATTCTGATCGGTGTGTGGGACGCCATATTATCAATAGAGATTTCTAAACACTTAAACGAGGCATGTCGACAGAGTATTATTTAAATTGGGTAAATGAAATAATTTTACCTTTATTATATTTTTATATATAAAGGAATAATTTTTCGGAATTATTAAAGTGCATATGAATTGACTGTTGATTGTTGATTGTTGAATAAGTTAAATAAAACCACAGTTGTTGAAGAATAATTGTATAAGCAATTGAATTATAAGTATGGAGTTATAATTAAAATGATTTACACTTGTGAAATAATCTTATATATAAGAAGTGAAATTATATAAGTAAAAGGGTTTGTAAATATGGTTTATAATCTGAAAATAAAATTCCAGAGAAGTGTTTTGAAAGGATTTGATATTTTGGAAAATTATTTTGGAGAAATTAAAGCTCTAAACTCTTTTCGGTCGCTGGAAAATAATCCTGATGATGATGGCCACATCATTAGAGTTCATTTTCGGGTTTCCAAAAGAGTAATTGCTGCCAAATTATTTTAAATGAAAGTTGTTTGGAAAACTTTGAGTTTGGGTTTTGAAATGCAAAAGGTATTCAATAATGGTTTTGAAAGATTTGAAAGGACTCTGGAAACTTATTTAAGATATTTATGGGAATGATAAATGAGTTGATAACTTATACAGATTGAATTTTGATAGAATAAATTTAACTTAAAGGATGAAGTTAAATTAAAGGAAGTATAAGTAAATCAATAAAATCCAAGTTGAAATAAATTTGAGTTGTCATCAAAGACATGTAATTTGAAATTTAACAAAAGGAAAGTTAAATAAATTGATTTGGATTTGATAAGTGCTTCAAATGAAATATAACTTAAGTGAAGTTGAATGAAGTTGATTTTTGCTGTCAAAGTAAATTAATAAGTGAATTAATGAAGTGAAGTCGTTAAGAATTTGAACTTGAGTTATATAAATGAAATTCAACATTATATTGTTAAAGGAATTAGCAATTGAATTGAACTAATGGATTAAATGTTAATCAATTAAATGTAAATAATTGATATGAAATAATGAATGTAAGTGTTAATTCATTAGAAGCTAATGTTATTAGAAATTGAATAAATTGAATGAAAGTCAATTTAATATGATCCAATTGGAATTAAATGTGTTGAACCAAATTGAATGTAAATTAAATAATTTGGTTATGTTGAATATACATTGGTTGTTATATGAATGTTGGATGATTGTATATGAATTCATTAAGTGTTAATGAATTTGAATAGAATTGAATTCAAATTGAATTGAAAGTAAAAAAATTGAATATGAATGAATGTGAGTAAAATCCAATGTAAATGAATCAACTGTTATTTAAATTGAAAACCAATTCTGTAACGTCCTGGAAATTTTCGACTTTCGAAAATTCAACATCGATACTCACTTTATCGACTGCCGAGCAATCGAAGGCCAAAAACCCAAAATGTTATGGTTTAAGAAAAAGAAAAAAAAAACAAAAAAATAGAAGAAGAGAGAAGAAGGTAGAAAATAGAGAGGAAAGAAAATAGAACATAGAACGGAACAGAGAACAACAGAACAATATTAGAATCTCACAATTCGCAGCGGAACAACATATAATAATAATTGAATAATCTTTAAACAAAGAACTATATCAGTTATTACATTTTATACATTACATTACATCATATCATCAGAGTGTACAACAACAACAACAACAAACAGTGCAGCGGAAAAAGAAATACTATATAAGTAATAATACGCCATGCCATCCATCTTGCATCCAGCAACTCCAGAATATCCAGAATATCCTGATAAACCTAACTCTTGACTGCCCGTGTGGAAATTGGTAGGCACCCAGAGCTTAGGAAGGAAAATAATAAACTCCGAGTCAGTCATGTGACTGGTGTGAGAACTCAAAACAGTTTATTTATCTTTAAAATCAAAATAGAGGAATATTTTTAAAGTCAATTCGCAATGCTTTTAAAAATGAGACTACCATAAGGCCTCCCGCACACACACACAATGCAAACGCAGAATCGAAGGAGATTTCTCCTTATGATAGTCAAAGATGCTTGATACGCATTTAAAAGAACATTTGATATTATTACTAGTGCATAGTGTAGGAAAAATTTATTTCGAAAGTAGAATATAAATCTTAGCCAACATACGACCATTATCGTATGCCTACTATAGCTACCATCCAAACAGTGGGGCGCCACCATAAGTGAATGATGGGTTCTACAACTAATACCGTACAAGTCACGTATTGTTTCTTTGGATTTCCAACGAATGATCAGGCCAAGGAACTTCCCATTGCCTTATGAGAATGCCTCTGGATGGACATCCCCGAGAACCAAACCGGATCTCTACCAACACAAGGCCGGGTTACCCCTAACTGAGTAACAACTGACCGAATATGCCATCCCCCGGTCCTTTGGGACCTTTCACCGAGCGCTCGCAATCAATTCACACAATCATAACAAAGTGTTTTCAACATGAGTAAGTATCTGGGCTCCATACCATGATACCACCCTTTTCCAGAAGGAAATGCACACATCCTAAAGGGCGCTACCCCTCATAACCTTGCCGCATCTTTCCTGTTTTGACCATTCACGGGGTGTGAGGCTCGACGAAGTCACGTCCACAAAAACATACTTTATACAAAAGCAATGCTTTGGGTCAACAAATGATCATAGAAATGATCACTAGGATAGACGATCAAATAAACGATCCTATCACAAATAATCAACACAATGATCATTTACAGCAACACTCAGCATGTCACATTACCAAATTGGGAATATATCGCTGATAACATTCAACTACATAACCTCTTAGCTCGTACGTCTCAGAGAAGGGTGTTAAGCTAAAAGAATAAATTCTCCGCCACCAACAGAAATATATTTGAAAGAAATCGGCTTTATATCTCAACTTGTAATGTCAGACATACAATCCATACAAGTCTGTTCCGGGCTCGAACAAAACCGAAGGCACTTACAAAGAAGTCCTTGCAATCCGGGTATTCACAATCCCGATCGAATTTCCCATCACTTAAGGAATCTCTATACCAGGAGCTACCCAGTGCAGAGACAATCGATAGGTCATCCTATCGCTTTCACAAATACTCGGTCTTCAACACCGATTTTCAATGCAATTCATAACGACGTATCACATATTCGGAATGGGTTATACGACCCCATGGTCCTTTCCCGGTTAACCCGAATAGTGAGTGTTTATTCAAAAATAAGTGTGGCATTCAAATTCAAACAAATCACATCAATTACCCATTCAAAGGGAAATATTGATAGTCGGTTATTGAACTATCAATGGATATGCACAACATCACCAGTTTCCAAATAATTTTCCAAATTATTTATTTTCCAAAATATCTTTACAAGATATATAATTTCACACTTCAAAAATAAATCAATATTTATTTTTAAACAAATTCTCCTTTCTTTTATAAATTCCATAGTGTATATATATTCCAAAATATCCATGCATATACGATTTCATTTATTCATTTCAATATATCTTCAAAAGGATAAATTCCCAAAATATTCACTTATATTGGAAAACATTTCCATACTTATTAAATAAGTAATTCACGAACCTATTTATTTTCAACACTTGGAAAATATTCAATATACTTAAATCGAGATTAAGTATATACTTCATTCTTTAAGGAAATCATGCTCTTAAACATATTTATTTGGGTCTAAACGAATGTTGCGTAAAACATTGTTACGACAACCCAAAAATCAATAGTATAGGGATTCGAAATTAAAATAGATATATAAATCCCAATACTATACAAAACATTTCTTTTCGAAAATCATTTACTATAACAACAGTATTATAGTCCACCATTTCCTTCTATTTCTCGAAAACGTCTATTTCAACAATCAATGTTGAAATCTATGGTTTCGAATCTCAACATATTTTAAAACATCGTTAGATCGTTTTAATTATATTTAAAATAACACATTCTAAACATTTTCTTTAACATATTATTCACTATTCAAAAACGTGAATATACTACGTTAACAAATTTCATCACTTCCATTCACTTTATTTCAAAGGGTTATTCACTGTCAAAAACGTGAATATAACTTCATTTATAGGTTTCAACAATTTACTTATCAAAATAAGTCATTTGCGAATTTATAAAACAACGTTTATAAATTCTATTTCTATTTATTTATAACAACTTCCTTTTATAAATTCCTTTATTAACCTATTCAATTTATAACTCGATTATAAAACAAAGGTTCATATTATAAGTCAAATACTTATAAAACGATTATTTTACAAAAACCGTTCTTTTAACTTCCCAAATTGTAAATCTTATAACTTATAAGATTGTTTATTTATCCAAAATTAATTCTTTCAATAACTTTATAAATTTTATAAACCTACTGTTTATAAAATTTCATTTATAACTTCACTGTTTAAAATTCTATAAATTTCATTCTTTTATTCATTTTTACTTCATTCAAACACTTATAAAAGCTCGTTTTATAATGTCAATATTTCAATTTATAAATATCCATTTATAAATCTCTAAATATAATTCAATTTATATTATTCTTTTAAAACGTCTTTAATCTCCTTTATTATTTCACCATTTTGATTCATAAAATAATTAAATTTTATAAATCCTATATTTAAACCTTTTTTTTACAATAAATTCAAAAATCCAATTTAAACTATTTTATAAAATCATTAGCATCATATTCTCAAAAATCAGTTTTTAACTATTTTTCTCAAAAATCATAATTTTTATAACTTTAAAAATTATAACGTTTATTTATTTAAAATAGATCAAATTCCAAACATAAAGTATATTTTCAAAAATCACTTTATACATTATTTTAAAATTCCAAAATTTGGTCCAATGATGCTACATATCAAATAGTCAATCACGACTACAACGATATCATATATCGATATGATAATCCATCAAATATCAAAATATCTGAATTCAAATAAAAACTGTTGAGGAATCCAGTTGGATCCCTCCAACCTGTTTCCTGCATCCACAAACATTAGCACAATACCAATTTCGCTCCAGTAAGAAATTATCGCGGTATATGGGATTCAAAATATTATCCGCTTAATAGACGGCGCAATAGGGTCTCATCCGCTAAACAAATAAATGCGGCAAATCAACAACTCCAATATATACATATGCCAATATATATATATTGCTATTATATATAATACCAATTTCACTATTTATGAAATATTCGCGGTATATGTTTTTAATAAATAACATCCGCTTACTAACGGCGTATAATGTCTATTTTAACAATCAATAGATAACAATCATCATTCAAACATGCATTCAAATATTTTAAATCTAACTATTTAAAATAAAATCGAAACTGATTCGATTGAGTGAGAAGTTCTCACCTTGATTTCAAATTCCGTTTTAGCGATTTATTTCGAATAAAATTAAACGGACGTTTAATTTTACCCAAAATTCTCACTAACTCCAAACGACTCCAATCCAATTTCATCGCGTAGTGCTCGTCCATACGATTCCAACGCAACTGGTTTCGCGCGTTTTCGACCTCGTATGAAAAAGTTATGAATTTTTGAACTTCCACGAATTTAAACTTAATAATTTACAACAACTTTCTTTATATTTATAACCTACATCACTTTAGAGCCATTGGATCTCCTTTCTTTGCATCATGACCGTTACCCCTTTCTCTTCTTCTTCTCCAGCACATAGCCGTCACCATGAACCCATTTATCAAATACTAGGGTTTAATTTTGCAGCACCCATACTCAACTAAACTTCATCAAATTACTGCCATGTCGAAGCCCTTCGCGAGAGCTACCTCCACCACCAACAGAATGAAGCTCGGCCACCTGTACACGCACGCGCACGTCAATGAACAGCCCACGCACGCACCCCTTGGCTCCCCCTACGCGACACTAAACCCCATCATATCCGTATGGATTGAAAGCTCTCGCCTTGCTCTTCATCTTTGTAGTTGATCACTTTGGCTAAAACTTCACGGATTGGAAGTAATTAAGGGATGAATTTCGAAAAATTCTGGCCTTAGGTTAAGTTACTGGCGGCTTTTGAATAGAATTAGGGTTTAAGTGTTTTTATTTTTATTTTTTAGAAATTTAGGTCTATTTATAGAGAATTTTCGAACACTATTCATCCAGGAAATTCCGAACTCCGATTTACACGCCGTAACCAGCGTTTCGAGGGTTTACCCCGCGTTTCGGACACAATGGAATAGGTTTCGAAAGCTAATTCGGACATCTGTGCGAGTTATGGCTATAAATGTTCAATTTAAATTAAACCGATTTAAATCGATTTCTAGGCGTTTTAATTTGTACCGGACAAACGGTAAGTCCAATTGACACGAAATTTGAAACCTTACAATAATATCATATTACGGATCCGATGAAACTGGTTTCGTCGGAATCCGAGACTTTTTGAAAAATGGCTATTTTAACTGGCCAAATTAAAATTAAAAATAAATCGATGCGTTTCGAGCTGCCACGATCAAACGATAACTCCGATTGACACGAAAATTGAAATCCGGTAATAACTAACTATTACGGATCCAATGGAACTAGTTTCGTTCAATTCTGAGACTGTTCAAAAATTGACTATTTTCACTAGTCGATTTTAATATTAAAATATTCAATTTTCACAAATTAACTTTTAATTTGATTTTAAAAGTTCTAAAATATCGTTCTAACTTCAATATGATAAAATAAAATTTTACAAATCATTTACAATCATATTTAACCCAATTTTCAATTATTTCCATAATTTAACATATTAAATTATCGATTTAATTATCCAATTAAATCCAATAATTCAAATAAAAATTTATTCGACTTATAAATTCACTTATAAATATTTAAAATAAATTAAATATTCAAATTTTAATTAAATAAAATTGTGGGTCGTTACAAATTCATTGAATATTAATGAGAATATGAATGAATATTGATTTGGTTATGAATGATAGTTGGTTGATGTTTGCATTTGTTGCTTTAGTTGCATTTGCTATATTTGTAACAACCCTGAATTTTGAACAATTTAAAAATGAAAATATTTAATTAATTTTAAATATTTGAATGATGGTTTAGTTTGAATTCCCAATATAACTATGAAATTGGCGATTAAATTTTAGAATTTAATCTATTGAAAGCTGAATAAAAATTTGAATTTGACTTTGGAGTTTGAAATTGAATATTGAATTTGTATTTAAAACTCGAACTAATGACTTAGAAAAATAATTTGGATTTAAGGATTTTTATTTATTTAAATTAATAAAGGATGGTTAGTTTAATAACATTTTCTTTAGCTTAAATAAAAAGGAATAACATTTTAATCGATACAAAATAAAATAAATAAATACACTTAGTTAAAATTTTAACAACAAAATTAAACAAAACAATGTAAAGAAAATAATTATACAAAACAAATTGAATTAAAAATGAAAAAAATATATAAAAATAAACATAATTAGTATACTGCCGTATTCTTATCAGTTGTAAACACGCCTAAAATTATCCCGTAACCCACGCCAAAATCACGATCTCCTCTGCAAAAACACGTTCCTCCTTTCCCTTTTATATTTGAAACCCTACCCTCTTCATTTCAGAAAAAAAACATACGAAGAAAATTCATGGCGGCTCTATTCTTTCTTCGTTCGATCACAAATTAGGGGTTTATAAAATCGAAGAGGCTCCGACTTCAGTAGCTCTGCCGATCGACGTTCACTTTCCCTTGCTCGCGACTGCGTCAGACAAAGGTGAGTGATATTTGTCACTGACATCTAATTCGAACTCTATGATTCTTCTTTTTCTTTTCTTCGTATAATTTTGTTGCTGTTTAACATGACTTTGGTCACTTGAATTTCGGCTTTCAAATTGTGGTTCGATATTGTTGTTTTCTCTGATGTTTTCTATTCCCTCGGGTTTGAATACTTAATTGACTTTTGGCTTTGGATTGAAACTGCTACAAGTGAATTTATTTGGCGATGTTAATTTCGTTTGTGACCACCAGGATTTCGATTCTTGTAACATCGGTCACTTGATTTTTGATTGATATGGTTTCGATGCCGAACCATTCGACCTTCTCTTGGTCGTTACAGTAGTGAATTTCCTACATAACTTCGAGTTTGGTAACTTTGTTGCCTCCTCACTAGAACTTGTTTCACTTATGCATTGGTTTTGTATTCATGTGTGTCCATTGTGTTGATTTTTGCACTGCAGTCATATTCGACTGTTTGCACATGATCACTGATTTTTGGTCGAGACATATGTTGTAAGTCTTGGAGCCAGTTTTTTTGATTTTTACAGTAGTCTGGGCAGTTTGTTCATGTCATCTGGCCGCTGTGTACTCCACTGTTGCCTGCCTTGTTTTCAAATTTACTTCATGTATTCAAGTGTACATGCTGCATCCTTGATATCTTTGCTGTTTGGTTGAACTGATTATTCGAAATTCATATGCACATTTTTTAGTTTATCTTGCAGTCTGTTTGTCATACTTCAAGTGGTCTTCATATATACTTGTTTACGTCTTCTGTGAGGACCCGCAAATCCGTACTCCTTGAATATACACTAATCTCCATAGATTAACTCAAGATGAACAGAAATACGAATTCTCAATGTTTAAGAAAAAGAAAAAGACAGAAGAAGAATAGAAGAAGATAGAAAATAGAGAGAAAAGACAATAGAAAATAGAACGGAATAGAAAAGAAAACAACAGAACAATATCAGAATCTCACAATCGCAGCGGAACAACATATAATAGATAAATGAACAATCTTTAAACAAAGAACTATCTCAGTTATTACATTTTATACATTACATTACATCATACCATCAGAGTGTACAACAACAAACAACAACAAACAATGCAGCGGAAAAAGAAATACTATATACTAGTATTACGCCATGCCATCCAGCTTGCCTCCAGCAACTCCAGAATATCCTGATAAACCTTAACTCTTGACTGCCCGTGTGGAAATTGGTGGGCACCCAGAGTTTAGGAAGGAAAACAATAAACTCCAAGTCAGTTATGTGACTGGTGTGAGAACTCAAAGCAGTTTATTTATCTTTAAAATCAAAATAGAGGAATATTTTTTTAAGTCAATTCGCAATGCTATTAAAAATGAGACTACCATAAGGCCTCCTGCACACACACACAATGCAAACGCAGAATCGGAGGAGATTTCTCCTTATGATAGTCAAAGATGCTTGATACGTATTTAAAAGAACATTTTATATTATTATTAGTGCATAGTGTAGGAAAAATTCGTTTCTAAAATAAAGATATAAATCTTAGCCAACATATACATTTCGAACTATGCCTACTATAGCTACCATCCAAACTGTGGGGCGCCACCATAAGTGAATGATAGGTTCTACAACTAATACCGTACGAGATCGTATTGTTTCTTTGGATTTCCAACGAATGGTCAGGCCAAGGAACTTCCCATTGCCACATGAGAACGCCTCTGGAAGGACGTCCCCAAGAACCAAACCGGATCTCTGCCAACACGAGGTCGGGTTACCCCTAACTGGGTAACTACTGACACGAGTATGCCATCCCCCGGTCCTTTGGGACCTTTAACCGAGCGCTCGTAATCAACATCACACAATCATAAATAAAGTGTTTCACCATTAATAAGTATCTGGGCTCCATACCATGATACCACCCTTTTCCAGAAGGAAATGCACATACCCTAAAGGGAGCTACCTCATAACCTTGCCGCATCTTTCCTGTTTTGACCATTCCGGGGTGTGAGGCTCGACGAAGTCACGTCCACAAAGCCACGCTTTATACAAAAGCCATGCTTTGGGTCAACAAATGATCATGGAAATGATCACCAAGATAAACGATCAAACAAATGATCCTATCACAAATGATCAACACAATGATCATTTCACAGTAACACTCAGCATGTCATATTACCAAATTGGGAATATATCGCTGATAACCTTCAACTACATAACCTCTGAGCTCGTACATCTCAGAGAAGGGTGTTAAGCTAAGAGAATAAATTCTCCGCCACCAACAGAAATATATTCGAAAGAAATCGGCTTTATATCTCAATTTGTAATGTCAGACATACAATCCATACAAGTCTGTTCCGGGCTCGAACAGAACCGAAGGCACTTACAAAGAAGTCCTTGCAATCCGGATATCCACAATCCTGATCGGATTCCCCATCACATATGGAGAACTCTATACCGGAGCAACTCGGTGCAGAGTCAATCGACAGGTCATCCTATCGCTCTCGCAAATACCCGGTCTTCAACACCGGTCATCAATGCTATCCATTACGTCGTATCACTATTCAGAATGGGTAATCCGAATAACGAGCGCAATAATTTAAAAATAAGTGTGGCATTCCAATTCGAACAAATCACAACAAATACCCATTCAAAGGTAAATATTGATAGTCGGTTATTGAACTATCAATGGATATGCACAACATCACCAGATTCCAAATAATTTTCCAAATTATTTATTTCCCAAAAATATCTTTACAAGATATATAATTTCAATATGTCAAAAATAAATCAATATTTATTTTCAAACAAATTCCACTTTCTTTTATAAATTCCATAGTGAATTTACATTCCAAAATATCTACGAATATACGATTTCAATTATTCATTTTCAGTTTATCTTCAAAATGATAAATTCTCAAATATTCACTTTATATTGGAAAACATTTCCATACTTATTTAATGAGTAATCCACAATCTTTTTATTTTCAACACTTGGAAAATATCCAATATACTTAAATCGAGATTAAGTATATATTTCATTCTTTAAGGAAATCATTCTCTTAAACATATTTATTTGGGCCAAAACGAATGTTGCGTAAAACATCGTTACGACAACCCAAAATCACTAGTATAGGGATTCGAAATTAAAATAGATATATAAATCCCAATACTATACAAAACATTTCCTTTCGGAAATCATTTACTATAACAACAGTGTTATAGTCCACCATTTCCTTCTATTTCTCGAAAACGTCTATTTCAACAATGAATGTTGAAATCTATGGTTTCAAATCTTAATACATTTAAAACATCGTTAGATCGTTTTAATTCTATTTAAAACATCACATTCAAAACATTTTCTTTAACATATTATTCACTATACAAAAACGTGAATATACCTTGTTAACCAATTTCATCCTTTCTATTCATTTTATTTTAAAGGATTATTCACTGTATAAAACGTGAATATAACTCCATTAATAAGTTACAACAATTTACTTATCAAAATAAGTCGTTTGCGAATTTATAAAACAACGTTTATAAATTCCTTTATTAACCTATATTCAATTCATAACTCAATTATATACCAAAGGTTCATATTACAAGTTAAACACTTACAACTTATTTGTTTACAAAAATCATTCTTTTAAACTTTCCAAATTATAAATCTGATAACTTATCAGATTCATTTATTTACCCAAATCTAGTCTTTTAATAACTTTACAAATTTTATAAACCTACTGCTTATAAAATTCCATTTATAACTTCACCGTTTATAATTCTATGAATTTCATTCATTTATGAAATTCATTCACAATTCATTCTAACACTTATAAAAACTCGTTTTATAATTCCAATATTTTAATTTATAAATATCAATTTATAAATCTTTTACATAAATCAATTCATATTAATATTTTAAAACGTCTTTAAACTCCTTTAAAATTTCATCATTTTGATTTATAAAATAATCAAATCTTATAAATCCTATATTTAAACTTTTATAATAAATTCAGAAATCCAAATTTAACCATTTTATAAAATCATTAACCCCGTATTTTCAAAAATCAACTTTTAACTATATTTCTCAAAAATCATAATTTTATAACATAAAAATTATAACGTTATTTATTTATAATGGATCAATTCCAAAAGTATTTAATAACGTGTACTTTCAAAAATCACTTTGAAAACCTTTTAAAATTCCAAAATTTGGTCCAATGATGCTACACACCAAATAGTCAATCACGACAACAACGACATCGTATATCGATATGATAATCAACGAATATCAAAATATCCATAATCAATATAAATACTGTTGAGGAATCCAGTTGGATCCCTCCAACCTGTTTTCCTGCATCCAAAGATGTTAGCACAATACCAATTCCGTTCCAGTACGAAATTATCGCGGTATATGGGATTTAAAATATTATCCGCTTAATAGACGGCGCAATAGGGTCTCATCCACTATATAATGTGGGAAATCAACAACTGCAATATATACATATGCCAATATATATATATTGCTAATATATATATAATACCAATTTCACTGTTTATGAAATATTCGCGGTATATGTTTTTCATAAATAACATCCGCTTACTAACGGCGCATAATGTCTATTTTAACAATCAATAGATAACAATCATCATTCAAACATGCATTCAGGTATTTTAAATATAACCATTTAAAATTAAATCGAAACCAATTCGATTGAGTGAGAAGTTCTCACCTTGATTTCAATTTCGTTTTAGCGATTTATTTCGAATAAAATTAAACGGACGTTTAATTTTACCCAAAATCTTCACTAACTCCAAACGACTCCAATCCAATTCCATAGCGTAGTGCTTGTCGATACGATTCTAAGCAACTGGTTTCGCGCGTTTTCGACCTCGTATGAAAAAGATATGATTTTTACAAGTTACACGAATTTTTATTATAAAAATTACAACATTTATTTATAATTTTAAACCTAAGTTCTTTCTGGCCGTACGATCCTTTGTCCCTGCATCATGACCGTAGAACGCACCTTCCTCCCCACTCTCACGCGATCTACAGACAACATCACGCACTTGAACCCATCCATCAAAATTAGGGTTTGATTATACGACCTCCACGTTGAACTCTACGACAATCAACTACTGCCGTTAGCAAGCTCGACTCCTGCTCTACCCACGGCCACAAACCCCTGCAACTCGGCCACCCCTTGCTCCTCGATTTGCGTGCGCAACCGGCCCCAAACGCGGCCACGTATCTCACAATATATAGCTCCATTCGTGATCATATCCGTATAGATCTTTAGCTCTCACTTCGCTCTTCAATATTGCTGTTGAAAGTTTTGTGAATCGCTGCTTGGATTCGAAGAAATTTAAGGAGAAAGAACATAGTTTTTCGGCCATAGATTTGAGGGGTGGCGGCTGCTGTTAGGTTTAGGGTTTTTTTTAATTTGTGAAGAGATGGGCTATTTATAGAAAATCGAACGACACTATTCATTCCGGAATTTCCAAACTCCGATTTACGTGCGGTGACCAGCGTTTCTAGGGTTTATCCCGCGTTTCGGACACAATGGAACAGGTTTCGAAAGCTAATTCGGTCATCTGTGCGAGTTATGGCAATAAACGTTCAATTTAAATTAAACCGATTTAAACGATTTTCTAGGCGTTTTAGCTTGCACCGGACAAACGGTAAATCCGATTGACATGAAATTTGAAACCTTACAATAATATCAAATTACGGATCCGATGAAACTGGTGTCGTCGAAACCCGAGACATTTTGAAAAATGACTATTTTAACTCGCCAAATTAATATTAAAAACAATTTCGATGCATTTCGAGTTGCCACGATCAAACGATAACTCCGATTGCTACGAAAATTGAAATCCGGTAATAACAAACTATTACGGATCTAATGGAGCTAGTTTCGTCCAATTCTGAGACTGTTCAAAAATTGGCTATTTTCACTAGTCGATTAAATATTAAAATATTCAATTTTCACAAATAAACTCTTAATTCGATTTTAAAAGTTCTAAAATATCGTTCTAACTCCAATATGATAAAATAAGATTTTACAAACCATTTTCAATCATATTTTACCCAATTTCAATTATTCCCGTATTTTCACATATTAAATTATCGATTTAATTATTCAATTAAATCTAAGTATTCGAAATAAAATTTATTCGACTTATAAATTCACTTATTAATATTTAAAATTAATTAAATATTCAAATTTTAATTAATTAAAATTCTGGGTCGTTACATACTTCCCCCCTTAAAAGAATTTCGTCCTCGAAATTAACAAGTAAGAAAAGTTACAGAATCTATTAACTTTCCCAAAATCCATTGTTAAATTTCTTATAATAACTTTACTAAGTTTTCAAATCATACTTAGTTATCTTTTCAAAAACAACTATTATTGTTCAACTTTCAATTCCAAATCAAAATTAAAGTTTTCCAAACTTTCCAATTTTTTCCAAATTTTTTTCTAACGCCTTAAATTTCCGAAAAAATTCGCCATAGTCTCCTTTGCGCGGCTCGATCCGAAAAAAAAATGACAGTATATATATCACAAATATACATCTCATCAAGTAATGAGGCATCCCACAGGGAAAAAAGTGTAAAAGTACGATATTTAATCCGAGATATGTACCTTATATTTTATTAGCAAGCATATACGGCTAATATAGCGCGAAAGAGAGCTCCAAATGCGAAGCAAACGCGATCCGCACCTACTAAACACTCAACAAACAAATGAGAAACATGTATATAGACAATAGTATCGATATACAACATATAGCAACATAATAACTATATATGCCAACATAGCAAATGTAGTAAAAGCAATAAATTCAACCATCAACCAACTAACATCTAACTAACATTCATAACCAATCAGTATTCATTCATATTCTCCTTAATATTCAATGAAATAGTTTTCAATTTAATCACATTTGATTCATTAATAGTGGATGTTCTTACTAACATTCATTCTCAATTAGTTTATATTCACTAATTCATATTCAAGTTGGTTCACTTTCAAATCAAATTCACTTCTATTTAAGATTCACTTAACTTCCAGTTGGATTTCAATTACTTTAGCTTCCAATTTCATTAATACTTAATGAATTATATACAATCAACTAACAATCATATAACAACCAATGTTTATTCAATACAACCAAATTTATTCACTTTACATTCAATTTGGTTTAATTAAATTGATTTTCATGCAATTATTCAACTTCCAATAACATTAGATTTTAATGAATTAACACTTATATCCATTATTCCATATCAATTATTCACATTCAATTGATTTACATTCAATTCATTAGTTCAATTCATTTACAAAAGTTGAATTTCATTTACATAACTCAATTTCATATCCATCTCTTAACTTTATTAATTTACTTCGATACCAATATCAACTTCATTCAACAACTCTTAAGTCATAGTCCATTTTACAAACATCACTTGTTTTTACTTAACTTAAATTCCTACTTATAAATCAATTCAGCTTCCAAATTCTAAAGTAAATTTTCCATTTAACTTTAAATTCATTTTTATTTATAACTTATATTCATAAATATATTCATATAGTTTAACTCCTTATATATAACTTTATTTCACAATTGTAAATCACTTTAATTATAATTTCATACTTATAATTCTTTTGCTTATACAATTATTCTTTTATTTTGATTATTCAAACAACTAAACAATCAACTTATATACTTTAATAATTCTGAAAAATTATTTCTTTATATATAAAATATAATCAAGGTAAAATTATTTCATTTACCCAATTTAAAACAATATTATGTCGAATTGTTCTATTCAAGTGTTTAAAAACCTCTTCGGCATAGTTGTCGAGACCGTGCTGACGAAGGTTCATATGTCACTCAATAAACCAATCATCACAATATAAAACAATTTTATATATTCACTAACAAATACGCTCTCATAGCTATTATTACACTCAACTCATTCTAGAGTACTACTGACTCTATCGTTAATGAGTAATACCCAACAGAACCATGGTTGTCGCTTAACCATATGCTCTGATACCACCTGTGAGGACCCGCAAATCCGTTCTCCTTGAATATACACTAATCTCCATAGATTAACTCAAGATGAATAGAAATACGAATTCTCAATGTTTAAGAAAAAGAAAATGACAGAAGAAGAATAGAAGAAGATAGAAAATAGAGAGAAAAGAAAATAGAAAATAGAACGGAATAGAAAAGAAAACAACAGAACAATATCAGAATCTCACAATTGCAGCGGAACAACATATAATAGATAAATGAATAATCTTTAAACAAAGAACTATCTCAGTTACTACATTTTATACATTACATTACATCATATCATCAGAGTGTACAACAACAAACAGAAACAAACAATGCAGCGGAAAAAGAAATACTATATACTAGTATTACGCCATGCCATCCAGCTTGCCTCCAGCAACTCCAGAATATCCCGATAAACCTTAACTCTTGACTGCCCGTGTGGAAATTGGTGGGCACCCAGAGTTTAGGAAGGAAAATAATAAACTCCGAGTCAGTCATGTGACTGGTGTGAGAACTCAAAACAGTTTATTTATCTTTAAAATCAAAATAGAGGAATATTTTTTTAAGTCAATTCGCAATGCTTTTAAAAATGAGACTACCATAAGGCCTCCTGCACACACACACAATGCAAACGCAGAATCGGAGGAGATTTCTCTTTATGATAGTCAAAGATGCTTGATACGTATTTAAAAAAACATTTGATATTATTATTAGTGCATAGTGTAGGAAAAATTCATTTCGAAAATAAAGATATAAATCTTAGCCAACATAGACATTTCGAACTATGCCTACTATAGCTACCATCCAAACAGTGGGGCGCCACCATAAGCGAATGATAGGTTCTACAACTAATACCGTACAAGATCGTATTGTTTCTTTGGATTTCCAACCAATGGTCAGGCCAAGGAACTTCCCATTGCCACATGAGAACGCCTCTGGAAGGACGTCCCCGAGAACCAAACCGGATCTCTGCCAACACAAGGCCGGGTTACCCCTAACTGGGTAACTACTGACACGAGTATGTCATCCCCCGGTCCTTTGGGACCTTTAACCGAGCGCTCGTAATCAACATCACACAATCTTAAATAAAGTGTTTCAACATGAGTAAGTATCTGGGCTCCATACCATGATACCACCCTTTTCCAGAAGGAAATGCACATACCCTAAAGGGAGCTACCCCTCATAACCTTGCCGCATCTTTCCTGTTTTGACCATTCCGGGGTGTGAGGCTCGACGAAGTCACGTCCACAAAGCCACGCTTTATACAAAAGCCATGCTTTGGGTCAACAAATGATCATGGAAATGATCACCAAGATAAACGATCAAACAAATGATCCTATCACAAATGATCAACACAAAAATCATTTCACAGCAACACTCAGCATATCACATTACCAAATTGGCAATATATCGCTGATAACCTTCAACTACATAACCTCTGAGCTCGTACGTCTCAGAGAAGGGTGTTAAGCTAAGAGAATAAATTCTCCGCCACCAATAGAAATATATTTGAAAGAAATCGGCTTTATATCTCAATTTGTAATGTTAGACATACAATCCATACAAGTCTGTTCCGGGCTCGAACAGAACCGAAGGCACTTACAAAGAAGTCCTTGCAATCCGGATATCCACAATCCTGATCGGATTCCCCATCACATATGGAGAACTCTATACCGGAGCAACTCGGTGCAGAGTCAATCGACAGGTCATCCTATCGCTCTCGCAAATACCCGGTCTTCAACACCGGTCATCAATGCTATCCATTACGTCGTATCACTATTCGGAATGGGTAATCCGAATAACGAGCGCAATAATTTAAAAATAAGTGTGGCATTCCAATTCGAACAAATCACAACAAATACCCATTCAAAGGTAAATATTGATAGTCGGTTATTGAACTATCAATGGATATGCACAACATCACCAGATTCCAAATAATTTTCCAAATTATTTATTTCCCAAAAATATCTTTACAAGATATATAATTTCAATATGTCAAAAATAAATCAATATTTATTTTCAAACAAATTCCACTTTCTTTTATAAATTCCATAGTGAATTTACATTCCAAAATATCTACGAATATACGATTTCAATTATTCATTTTCAATTTATCTTCAAAATGATAAATTCTCAAATATTCACTTTATATTGGAAAACATTTCCATACTTATTTAATGAGTAATCCACAATCTTTTTATTTTCAACACTTGGAAAATATCCAATATACTTAAATCGAGATTAAGTATATATTTCATTCTTTAAGGAAATCATTCTCTTAAACATATTTATTTGGGCCGAATGTTGCGTAAAACATCGTTACGACAACCCAAAATCACAAGTATAGGGATTCGAAATTAAAATAGATATATAAATCCCAATACTATACAAAACATTTCCTTTCGGAAATCATTTACTATAACAACAATGCTATAGTCCACCATTTCCTTCTATTTCTCGAAAACGTCTATTTCAACAATGAATGTTGAAATCTATGGTTTCAAATCTTAATACATTTAAAACATCGTTAGATCGTTTTAGTTCTATTTAAAACATCACATTCAAAACATTTTCTTTAACATATTATTCACTATTCAAAAACGTGAATATACCTTGTTAACCAATTTCATCCTTTCTATTCATTTTATTTTAAAGGATTATTCACTGTATAAAACGTGAATATAACTCCATTAATAAGTTACAACAATTTACTTATCAAAATAAGTCGTTTGCGAATTTATAAAACAACGTTTATAAATTTCTTTATTAAACTATATTCAATTCATAACTCAATTATATACCAAAGGTGCGTATTATAAGTTAAACACTTACAATTTATTTGTTTACATTCTTTTAAACTTTCCAAATTATAAATCTTATAACTTATCAGATTCATTTATTTACCCAAATCTAGTCTTTTAATAACTTTACAAATTTTATAAACCTACTGCTTATAAAATTCCATTTATAACTTCACCGTTTATAATTCTATGAATTTCATTCATTTATGAAATTCATTCACAATTCATTCTAACACTTATAAAAACTCGTTTTATAATTCCAATATTTTAATTTATAAATATCAATTTATAAATCTTTTATATAAATCAATTCATATTAATATTTTAAAACGTCTTTAAACTCCTTTAATATTTCATCATTTTGATTTATAAAATAATCAAATCTTATAAATCCTATATTTAAACTTTTATAATAAATTCAGAAATCCAAATTTAACCATTTTATAAAATCATTAACCCCGTATTTTCAAAAATCAACTTTTAACTGTATTTCTCAAAAATCATAAGGCCTCCCGCACACACACACAATGCAAACGCAGAATCGAAGGAGATTTCTCCTTATGATAGTCAAAGATGCTTGATACGCATTTAAAAGAACATTTGATATTATTACTAGTGCATAGTGTAGGAAAAATTTATTTCGAAAGTAGAATATAAATCTTAGCCAACATACGACCATTATCGTATGCCTACTATAGCTACCATCCAAACAGTGGGGCGCCACCATAAGTGAATGATGGGTTCTACAACTAATACCGTACAAGTCACGTATTGTTTCTTTGGATTTCCAACGAATGATCAGGCCAAGGAACTTCCCATTGCCACATGAGAATGCCTCTGGATGGACATCCCCGAGAACCAAACCGGATCTCTACCAACACAAGGCCGGGTTACCCCTAACTGAGTAACAACTGACCGAATATGCCATCCCCCGGTCCTTTGGGACCTTTCACCGAGCGCTCGCAATCAATTCACACAATCATAACAAAGTGTTTTCAACATGAGTAAGTATCTGGGCTCCATACCATGATACCACCCTTTTCCAGAAGGAAATGCACACATCCTAAAGGGCGCTACCCCTCATAACCTTGCCGCATCTTTCCTGTTTTGACCATTCACGGGGTGTGAGGCTCGACGAAGTCACGTCCACAAAAACATACTTTATACAAAAGCAATGCTTTGGGTCAACAAATGATCATAGAAATGATCACTAGGATAGACGATCAAATAAACGATCCTATCACAAATAATCAACACAATGATCATTTACAGCAACACTCAGCATGTCACATTACCAAATTGGGAATATATCGCTGATAACATTCAACTACATAACCTCTTAGCTCGTACGTCTCAGAGAAGGGTGTTAAGCTAAAAGAATAAATTCTCCGCCACCAACAGAAATATATTTGAAAGAAATCGGCTTTATATCTCAACTTGTAATGTCAGACATACAATCCATACAAGTCTGTTCCGGGCTCGAACAAAACCGAAGGCACTTACAAAGAAGTCCTTGCAATCCGGGTATTCACAATCCCGATCGAATTTCCCATCACTTAAGGAATCTCTATACCAGGAGCTACCCAGTGCAGAGACAATCGATAGGTCATCCTATCGCTTTCACAAATACTCGGTCTTCAACACCGATTTTCAATGCAATTCATAACGACGTATCACATATTCGGAATGGGTTATACGACCCCATTGTCCTTTCCCGGTTAACCCGAATAGTGAGTGTTTATTCAAAAATAAGTGTGGCATTCAAATTCAAACAAATCACATCAATTACCCATTCAAAGGGAAATATTGATAGTCGGTTATTGAACTATCAATGGATATGCACAACATCACCAGTTTCCAAATAATTTTCCAAATTATTTATTTTCCAAAATATCTTTACAAGATATATAATTTCACACTTCAAAAATAAATCAATATTTATTTTTAAACAAATTCTCCTTTCTTTTATAAATTCCATAGTGTATATATATTCCAAAATATCCATGCATATACGATTTCATTTATTCATTTCAATATATCTTCAAAAGGATAAATTCCCAAAATATTCACTTATATTGGAAAACATTTCCATACTTATTAAATAAGTAATTCACGAACCTATTTATTTTCAACACTTGGAAAATATTCAATATACTTAAATCGAGATTAAGTATATACTTCATTCTTTAAGGAAATCATGCTCTTAAACATATTTATTTGGGTCTAAACGAATGTTGCGTAAAACATTGTTACGACAACCCAAAAATCAATAGTATAGGGATTCGAAATTAAAATAGATATATAAATCCCAATACTATACAAAACATTTCTTTTCGAAAATCATTTACTATAACAACAGTATTATAGTCCACCATTTCCTTCTATTTCTCGAAAACGTCTATTTCAACAATCAATGTTGAAATCTATGGTTTCAAATCTCAACATATTTTAAAACATCGTTAGATCGTTTTAATTATATTTAAAATAACACATTCTAAACATTTTCTTTAACATATTATTCACTATTCAAAAACGTGAATATACTACGTTAACAAATTTCATCACTTCCATTCACTTTATTTCAAAGGGTTATTCACTGTCAAAAACGTGAATATAACTTCATTTATAGGTTTCAACAATTTACTTATCAAAATAAGTCATTTGCGAATTTATAAAACAACGTTTATAAATTCTATTTCTATTTATTTATAACAACTTCCTTTTATAAATTCCTTTATTAACCTATTCAATTTATAACTCGATTATAAAACAAAGGTTCATATTATAAGTCAAATACTTATAAAACGATTATTTTACAAAAACCGTTCTTTTAACTTCCCAAATTGTAAATCTTATAACTTATAAGATTGTTTATTTATCCAAAATTAATTCTTTCAATAACTTTATAAATTTTATAAACCTACTGTTTATAAAATTTCATTTATAACTTCACTGTTTAAAATTCTATAAATTTCATTCTTTTATTCATTTTTACTTCATTCAAACACTTATAAAAGCTCGTTTTATAATGTCAATATTTCAATTTATAAATATCCATTTATAAATCTCTAAATATAATTCAATTTATATTATTCTTTTAAAACGTCTTTAATCTCCTTTATTATTTCACCATTTTGATTCATAAAATAATTAAATTTTATAAATCCTATATTTAAACCTTTTTTTTACAATAAATTCAAAAATCCAATTTAAACTATTTTATAAAATCATTAGCATCATATTCTCAAAAATCAGTTTTTAACTATTTTTCTCAAAAATCATAATTTTTATAACTTTAAAAATTATAATGTTTATTTATTTAAAATAGATCAAATTCCAAACATAAAGTATATTTTCAAAAATCACTTTATACATTATTTTAAAATTCCAAAATTTGGTCCAATGATGCTACATATCAAATAGTCAATCACGACTACAACGATATCATATATCGATATGATAATCCATCAAATATCAAAATATCTGAATTCAAATAAAAACTGTTGAGGAATCCAGTTGGATCCCTCCAACCTGTTTCCTGCATCCACAAACATTAGCACAATACCAATTTCGCTCCAGTAAGAAATTATCGCGGTATATGGGATTCAAAATATTATCCGCTTAATAGACGGCGCAATAGGGTCTCATCCGCTAAACAAATAAATGCGGCAAATCAACAACTCCAATATATACATATGCCAATATATATATATTGCTATTATATATAATACCAATTTCACTATTTATGAAATATTCGCGGTATATGTTTTTAATAAATAACATCCGCTTACTAACGGCGTATAATGTCTATTTTAACAATCAATAGATAACAATCATCATTCAAACATGCATTCAAATATTTTAAATCTAACTATTTAAAATAAAATCGAAACTGATTCGATTGAGTGAGAAGTTCTCACCTTGATTTCAAATTCCGTTTTAGCGATTTATTTCGAATAAAATTAAACGGACGTTTAATTTTACCCAAAATTCTCACTAACTCCAAACGATTCCAATCCAATTTCATCGCGTAGTGCTCGTCCATACGATTCCAACGCAACTGGTTTCGCGCGTTTTCGACCTCGTATGAAAAAGTTATGAATTTTTGAACTTCCACGAATTTAAACTTAATAATTTACAACAACTTTCTTTATATTTATAACCTACATCACTTTAGAGCCATTGGATCTCCTTTCTTTGCATCATGACCGTTACCCCTTTCTCTTCTTCTTCTCCAGCACATAGCCGTCACCATGAACCCATTTATCAAATACTAGGGTTTAATTTTGCAGCACCCATACTCAACTAAACTTCATCAAATTACTGCCATGTCGAAGCCCTTCGCGAGAGCTACCTCCACCACCAACAGAATGAAGCTCGGCCACCTGTACACGCACGCGCACGTCAATGAACAGCCCACGCACGCACCCCTTGGCTCCCCCTACGCGACACTAAACCCCATCATATCCGTATGGATTGAAAGCTCTCGCCTTGCTCTTCATCTTTGTAGTTGATCACTTTGGCTAAAACTTCACGGATTGGAAGTAATTAAGGGATGAATTTCGAAAAATTCTGGCCTTAGGTTAAGTTACTGGCGGCTTTTGAATAGAATTAGGGTTTAAGTGTTTTTATTTTTATTTTTTAGAAATTTAGGTCTATTTATAGAGAATTTTCGAACACTATTCATCCAGGAAATTCCGAACTCCGATTTACACGCCGTAACCAGCGTTTCGAGGGTTTACCCCGCGTTTCGGACACAATGGAATAGGTTTCGAAAGCTAATTCGGACATCTGTGCGAGTTATGGCTATAAATGTTCAATTTAAATTAAACCGATTTAAATCGATTTCTAGGCGTTTTAATTTGTACCGGACAAACGGTAAGTCCAATTGACACGAAATTTGAAACCTTACAATAATATCATATTACGGATCCGATGAAACTAGTTTCGTCGGAATCCGAGACTTTTTGAAAAATGGCTATTTTAACTGGCCAAATTAAAATTAAAAATAAATCGATGCGTTTCGAGCTGCCACGATCAAACGATAACTCCGATTGACACGAAAATTGAAATCCGGTAATAACTAACTATTACGGATCCAATGGAACTAGTTTCGTTCAATTCTGAGACTGTTCAAAAATTGACTATTTTCACTAGTCGATTTTAATATTAAAATATTCAATTTTCACAAATTAACTTTTAATTTGATTTTAAAAGTTCTAAAATATCGTTCTAACTTCAATATGATAAAATAAAATTTTACAAATCATTTACAATCATATTTAACCCAATTTTCAATTATTTCCATAATTTAACATATTAAATTATCGATTTAATTATCCAATTAAATCCAATAATTCAAATAAAAATTTATTCGACTTATAAATTCACTTATAAATATTTAAAATAAATTAAATATTCAAATTTTAATTAAATAAAATTGTGGGTCGTTACAAATTCATTGAATATTAATGAGAATATGAATGAATATTGATTTGGTTATGAATGATAGTTGGTTGATGTTTGCATTTGTTGCTTTAGTTGCATTTGCTATATTTGTAACAACCCTGAATTTTGAACAATTTAAAAATGAAAATATTTAATTAATTTTAAATATTTGAATGATGGTTTAGTTTGAATTCCCAATATAACTATGAAATTGGCGATTAAATTTTAGAATTTAATCTATTGAAAGCTGAATAAAAATTTGAATTTGACTTTGGAGTTTGAAATTGAATATTGAATTTGTATTTAAAACTCGAACTAATGACTTAGAAAAATAATTTGGATTTAAGGATTTTTATTTATTTAAATTAATAAAGGATGGTTAGTTTAATAACATTTTCTTTAGCTTAAATAAAAAGGAATAACATTTTAATCGATACAAAATAAAATAAATAAATACACTTAGTTAAAATTTTAACAACAAAATTAAACAAAACAATGTAAAGAAAATAATTATACAAAACAAATTGAATTAAAAATGAAAAAAATATATAAAAATAAACATAATTAGTATACTGCCGTATTCTTATCAGTTGTAAACACGCCTAAAATTATCCCGTAACCCACGCCAAAATCACGATCTCCTCTGCAAAAACACGTTCCTCCTTTCCCTTTTATATTTGAAACCCTACCCTCTTCATTTCAGAAAAAAAACATACGAAGAAAATTCATGGCGGCTCTATTCTTTCTTCGTTCGATCACAAATTAGGGGTTTATAAAATCGAAGAGGCTCCGACTTCAGTAGCTCTGCCGATCGACGTTCACTTTCCCTTGCTCGCGACTGCGTCAGACAAAGGTGAGTGATATTTGTCACTGACATCTAATTCGAACTCTATGATTCTTCTTTTTCTTTTCTTCGTATAATTTTGTTGCTGTTTAACATGACTTTGGTCACTTGAATTTCGGCTTTCAAATTGTGGTTCGATATTGTTGTTTTCTCTGATGTTTTCTATTCCCTCGGGTTTGAATACTTAATTGACTTTTGGCTTTGGATTGAAACTGCTACAAGTGAATTTATTTGGCGATGTTAATTTCGTTTGTGACCACCAGGATTTCGATTCTTGTAACATCGGTCACTTGATTTTTGATTGATATGGTTTCGATGCCGAACCATTCGACCTTCTCTTGGTCGTTACAGTAGTGAATTTCCTACATAACTTCGAGTTTGGTAACTTTGTTGCCTCCTCACTAGAACTTGTTTCACTTATGCATTGGTTTTGTATTCATGTGTGTCCATTGTGTTGATTTTTGCACTGCAGTCATATTCGACTGTTTGCACATGATCACTGATTTTTGGTCGAGACATATGTTGTAAGTCTTGGAGCCAGTTTTTTTGATTTTTACAGTAGTCTGGGCAGTTTGTTCATGTCATCTGGCCGCTGTGTACCCCACTGTTGCCTGCCTTGTTTTCAAATTTACTTCATGTATTCAAGTGTACATGCTGCATCCTTGATATCTTTGCTGTTTGGTTGAACTGATTATTCGAAATTCATATGCACATTTTTTAGTTTATCTTGCAGTCTGTTTGTCATACTTCAAGTGGTCTTCATATATACTTGTTTACGTCTTCTGTGAGGACCCGCAAATCCGTACTCCTTGAATATACACTAATCTCCATAGATTAACTCAAGATGAACAGAAATACGAATTCTCAATGTTTAAGAAAAAGAAAAAGACAGAAGAAGAATAGAAGAAGATAGAAAATAGAGAGAAAAGACAATAGAAAATAGAACGGAATAGAAAAGAAAACAACAGAACAATATCAGAATCTCACAATCGCAGCGGAACAACATATAATAGATAAATGAACAATCTTTAAACAAAGAACTATCTCAGTTATTACATTTTATACATTACATTACATCATACCATCAGAGTGTACAACAACAAACAACAACAAACAATGCAGCGGAAAAAGAAATACTATATACTAGTATTACGCCATGCCATCCAGCTTGCCTCCAGCAACTCCAGAATATCCTGATAAACCTTAACTCTTGACTGCCCGTGTGGAAATTGGTGGGCACCCAGAGTTTAGGAAGGAAAACAATAAACTCCAAGTCAGTTATGTGACTGGTGTGAGAACTCAAAGCAGTTTATTTATCTTTAAAATCAAAATAGAGGAATATTTTTTTAAGTCAATTCGCAATGCTATTAAAAATGAGACTACCATAAGGCCTCCTGCACACACACACAATGCAAACGCAGAATCGGAGGAGATTTCTCCTTATGATAGTCAAAGATGCTTGATACGTATTTAAAAGAACATTTTATATTATTATTAGTGCATAGTGTAGGAAAAATTCGTTTCTAAAATAAAGATATAAATCTTAGCCAACATATACATTTCGAACTATGCCTACTATAGCTACCATCCAAACTGTGGGGCGCCACCATAAGTGAATGATAGGTTCTACAACTAATACCGTACGAGATCGTATTGTTTCTTTGGATTTCCAACGAATGGTCAGGCCAAGGAACTTCCCATTGCCACATGAGAACGCCTCTGGAAGGACGTCCCCAAGAACCAAACCGGATCTCTGCCAACACGAGGTCGGGTTACCCCTAACTGGGTAACTACTGACACGAGTATGCCATCCCCCGGTCCTTTGGGACCTTTAACCGAGCGCTCGTAATCAACATCACACAATCATAAATAAAGTGTTTCACCATTAATAAGTATCTGGGCTCCATACCATGATACCACCCTTTTCCAGAAGGAAATGCACATACCCTAAAGGGAGCTACCTCATAACCTTGCCGCATCTTTCCTGTTTTGACCATTCCGGGGTGTGAGGCTCGACGAAGTCACGTCCACAAAGCCACGCTTTATACAAAAGCCATGCTTTGGGTCAACAAATGATCATGGAAATGATCACCAAGATAAACGATCAAACAAATGATCCTATCACAAATGATCAACACAATGATCATTTCACAGTAACACTCAGCATGTCATATTACCAAATTGGGAATATATCGCTGATAACCTTCAACTACATAACCTCTGAGCTCGTACATCTCAGAGAAGGGTGTTAAGCTAAGAGAATAAATTCTCCGCCACCAACAGAAATATATTCGAAAGAAATCGGCTTTATATCTCAATTTGTAATGTCAGACATACAATCCATACAAGTCTGTTCCGGGCTCGAACAGAACCGAAGGCACTTACAAAGAAGTCCTTGCAATCCGGATATCCACAATCCTGATCGGATTCCCCATCACATATGGAGAACTCTATACCGGAGCAACTCGGTGCAGAGTCAATCGACAGGTCATCCTATCGCTCTCGCAAATACCCGGTCTTCAACACCGGTCATCAATGCTATCCATTACGTCGTATCACTATTCAGAATGGGTAATCCGAATAACGAGCGCAATAATTTAAAAATAAGTGTGGCATTCCAATTCGAACAAATCACAACAAATACCCATTCAAAGGTAAATATTGATAGTCGGTTATTGAACTATCAATGGATATGCACAACATCACCAGATTCCAAATAATTTTCCAAATTATTTATTTCCCAAAAATATCTTTACAAGATATATAATTTCAATATGTCAAAAATAAATCAATATTTATTTTCAAACAAATTCCACTTTCTTTTATAAATTCCATAGTGAATTTACATTCCAAAATATCTACGAATATACGATTTCAATTATTCATTTTCAATTTATCTTCAAAATGATAAATTCTCAAATATTTACTTTATATTGGAAAACATTTCCATACTTATTTAATGAGTAATCCACAATCTTTTTATTTTCAACACTTGGAAAATATCCAATATACTTAAATCGAGATTAAGTATATATTTCATTCTTTAAGGAAATCATTCTCTTAAACATATTTATTTGGGCCAAAACGAATGTTGCGTAAAACATCGTTACGACAACCCAAAATCACTAGTATAGGGATTCGAAATTAAAATAGATATATAAATCCCAATACTATACAAAACATTTCCTTTCGGAAATCATTTACTATAACAACAGTGTTATAGTCCACCATTTCCTTCTATTTCTCGAAAACGTCTATTTCAACAATGAATGTTGAAATCTATGGTTTCAAATCTTAATACATTTAAAACATCGTTAGATCGTTTTAATTCTATTTAAAACATCACATTCAAAACATTTTCTTTAACATATTATTCACTATACAAAAACGTGAATATACCTTGTTAACCAATTTCATCCTTTCTATTCATTTTATTTTAAAGGATTATTCACTGTATAAAACGTGAATATAACTCCATTAATAAGTTACAACAATTTACTTATCAAAATAAGTCGTTTGCGAATTTATAAAACAACGTTTATAAATTCCTTTATTAACCTATATTCAATTCATAACTCAATTATATACCAAAGGTTCATATTACAAGTTAAACACTTACAACTTATTTGTTTACAAAAATCATTCTTTTAAACTTTCCAAATTATAAATCTTATAACTTATCAGATTCATTTATTTACCCAAATCTAGTCTTTTAATAACTTTACAAATTTTATAAACCTACTGCTTATAAAATTCCATTTATAACTTCACCGTTTATAATTCTATGAATTTCATTCATTTATGAAATTCATTCACAATTCATTCTAACACTTATAAAAACTCGTTTTATAATTCCAATATTTTAATTTATAAATATCAATTTATAAATCTTTTACATAAATCAATTCATATTAATATTTTAAAACGTCTTTAAACTCCTTTAAAATTTCATCATTTTGATTTATAAAATAATCAAATCTTATAAATCCTATATTTAAACTTTTATAATAAATTCAGAAATCCAAATTTAACCATTTTATAAAATCATTAACCCCGTATTTTCAAAAATCAACTTTTAACTATATTTCTCAAAAATCATAATTTTATAACATAAAAATTATAACGTTATTTATTTATAATGGATCAATTCCAAAAATATTTAATAACGTGTACTTTCAAAAATCACTTTGAAAACCTTTTAAAATTCCAAAATTTGGTCCAATGATGCTACACACCAAATAGTCAATCACGACAACAACGACATCGTATATCGATATGATAATCAACGAATATCAAAATATCCATAATCAATATAAATACTGTTGAGGAATCCAGTTGGATCCCTCCAACCTGTTTTCCTGCATCCAAAGATGTTAGCACAATACCAATTCCGTTCCAGTACGAAATTATCGCGGTATATGGGATTTAAAATATTATCCGCTTAATAGACGGCGCAATAGGGTCTCATCCACTATATAATGTGGGAAATCAACAACTGCAATATATACATATGCCAATATATATATATTGCTAATATATATATAATACCAATTTCACTGTTTATGAAATATTCGCGGTATATGTTTTTCATAAATAACATCCGCTTACTAACGGCGCATAATGTCTATTTTAACAATCAATAGATAACAATCATCATTCAAACATGCATTCAGGTATTTTAAATATAACCATTTAAAATTAAATCGAAACCAATTCGATTGAGTGAGAAGTTCTCACCTTGATTTCAATTTCGTTTTAGCGATTTATTTCGAATAAAATTAAACGGACGTTTAATTTTACCCGAAATCTTCACTAACTCCAAACGACTCCAATCCAATTCCATAGCGTAGTGCTTGTCGATACGATTCTAAGCAACTGGTTTCGCGCGTTTTCGACCTCGTATGAAAAAGATATGATTTTTACAAGTTACACGAATTTTTATTATAAAAATTACAACATTTATTTATAATTTTAAACCTAAGTTCTTTCTGGCCGTACGATCCTTTGTCCCTGCATCATGACCGTAGAACGCACCTTCCTCCCCACTCTCACGCGATCTACAGACAACATCACGCACTTGAACCCATCCATCAAAATTAGGGTTTGATTATACGACCTCCACGTTGAACTCTACGACAATCAACTACTGCCGTTAGCAAGCTCGACTCCTGCTCTACCCACGGCCACAAACCCCTGCAACTCGGCCACCCCTTGCTCCTCGATTTGCGTGCGCAACCGGCCCCAAACGCGGCCACGTATCTCACAATATATAGCTCCATTCGTGATCATATCCGTATAGATCTTTAGCTCTCACTTCGCTCTTCAATATTGCTGTTGAAAGTTTTGTGAATCGCTGCTTGGATTCGAAGAAATTTAAGGAGAAAGAACATAGTTTTTCGGCCATAGATTTGAGGGGTGGCGGCTGCTGTTAGGTTTAGGGTTTTTTTTTAATTTGTGAAGAGATGGGCTATTTATAGAAAATCGAACGACACTATTCATTCCGGAATTTCCAAACTCCGATTTACGTGCGGTGACCAGCGTTTCTAGGGTTTATCCCGCGTTTCGGACACAATGGAACAGGTTTCGAAAGCTAATTCGGTCATCTGTGCGAGTTATGGCAATAAACGTTCAATTTAAATTAAACCGATTTAAACGATTTTCTAGGCGTTTTAGCTTGCACCGGACAAACGGTAAATCCGATTGACATGAAATTTGAAACCTTACAATAATATCAAATTACGGATCCGATGAAACTGGTGTCGTCGAAACCCGAGACATTTTGAAAAATGACTATTTTAACTCGCCAAATTAATATTAAAAACAATTTCGATGCATTTCGAGTTGCCACGATCAAACGATAACTCCGATTGCTACGAAAATTGAAATCCGGTAATAACAAACTATTACGGATCTAATGGAGCTAGTTTCGTCCAATTCTGAGACTGTTCAAAAATTGGCTATTTTCACTAGTCGATTAAATATTAAAATATTCAATTTTCACAAATAAACTCTTAATTCGATTTTAAAAGTTCTAAAATATCGTTCTAACTCCAATATGATAAAATAAGATTTTACAAACCATTTTCAATCATATTTTACCCAATTTCAATTATTCCCGTATTTTCACATATTAAATTATCGATTTAATTATTCAATTAAATCTAAGTATTCGAAATAAAATTTATTCGACTTATAAATTCACTTATTAATATTTAAAATTAATTAAATATTCAAATTTTAATTAATTAAAATTCTGGGTCGTTACATACTTCCCCCCTTAAAAGAATTTCGTCCTCGAAATTAACAAGTAAGAAAAGTTACAGAATCTATTAACTTTCCCAAAATCCATTGTTAAATTTCTTATAATAACTTTACTAAGTTTTCAAATCATACTTAGTTATCTTTTCAAAAACAACTATTATTGTTCAACTTTCAATTCCAAATCAAAATTAAAGTTTTCCAAACTTTCCAATTTTTTCCAAATTTTTTTCTAACGCCTTAAATTTCCGAAAAAATTCGCCATAGTCTCCTTTGCGCGGCTCGATCCGAAAAAAAATGACAGTATATATATCACAAATATACATCTCATCAAGTAATGAGGCATCCCACAGGGAAAAAAGTGTAAAAGTACGATATTTAATCCGAGATATGTACCTTATATTTTATTAGCAAGCATATACGGCTAATATAGCGCGAAAGAGAGCTCCAAATGCGAAGCAAACGCGATCCGCACCTACTAAACACTCAACAAACAAATGAGAAACATGTATATAGACAATAGTATCGATATACAACATATAGCAACATAATAACTATATATGCCAACATAGCAAATGTAGTAAAAGCAATAAATTCAACCATCAACCAACTAACATCTAACTAACATTCATAACCAATCAGTATTCATTCATATTCTCCTTAATATTCAATGAAATAGTTTTCAATTTAATCACATTTGATTCATTAATAGTGGATGTTCTTACTAACATTCATTCTCAATTAGTTTATATTCACTAATTCATATTCAAGTTGGTTCACTTTCAAATCAAATTCACTTCTATTTAAGATTCACTTAACTTCCAGTTGGATTTCAATTACTTTAGCTTCCAATTTCATTAATACTTAATGAATTATATACAATCAACTAACAATCATATAACAACCAATGTTTATTCAATACAACCAAATTTATTCACTTTACATTCAATTTGGTTTAATTAAATTGATTTTCATGCAATTATTCAACTTCCAATAACATTAGATTTTAATGAATTAACACTTATATCCATTATTCCATATCAATTATTCACATTCAATTGATTTACATTCAATTCATTAGTTCAATTCATTTACAAAAGTTGAATTTCATTTACATAACTCAATTTCATATCCATCTCTTAACTTTATTAATTTACTTCGATACCAATATCAACTTCATTCAACAACTCTTAAGTCATAGTCCATTTTACAAACATCACTTGTTTTTACTTAACTTAAATTCCTACTTATAAATCAATTCAGCTTCCAAATTCTAAAGTAAATTTTCCATTTAACTTTAAATTCATTTTTATTTATAACTTATATTCATAAATATATTCATATAGTTTAACTCCTTATATATAACTTTATTTCACAATTGTAAATCACTTTAATTATAATTTCATACTTATAATTCTTTTGCTTATACAATTATTCTTTTATTTTGATTATTCAAACAACTAAACAATCAACTTATATACTTTAATAATTCTGAAAAATTATTTCTTTATATATAAAATATAATCAAGGTAAAATTATTTCATTTACCCAATTTAAAACAATATTATGTCGAATTGTTCTATTCAAGTGTTTAAAAACCTCTTCGGCATAGTTGTCGAGACCGTGCTGACGAAGGTTCATATGTCACTCAATAAACCAATCATCACAATATAAAACAATTTTATATATTCACTAACAAATACGCTCTCATAGCTATTATTACACTCAACTCATTCTAGAGTACTACTGACTCTATCGTTAATGAGTAATACCCAACAGAACCATGGTTGTCGCTTAACCATATGCTCTGATACCACCTGTGAGGACCCGCAAATCCGTTCTCCTTGAATATACACTAATCTCCATAGATTAACTCAAGATGAATAGAAATACGAATTCTCAATGTTTAAGAAAAAGAAAATGACAGAAGAAGAATAGAAGAAGATAGAAAATAGAGAGAAAAGAAAATAGAAAATAGAACGGAATAGAAAAGAAAACAACAGAACAATATCAGAATCTCACAATTGCAGCGGAACAACATATAATAGATAAATGAATAATCTTTAAACAAAGAACTATCTCAGTTACTACATTTTATACATTACATTACATCATATCATCAGAGTGTACAACAACAAACAGAAACAAACAATGCAGCGGAAAAAGAAATACTATATACTAGTATTACGCCATGCCATCCAGCTTGCCTCCAGCAACTCCAGAATATCCCGATAAACCTTAACTCTTGACTGCCCGTGTGGAAATTGGTGGGCACCCAGAGTTTAGGAAGGAAAATAATAAACTCCGAGTCAGTCATGTGACTGGTGTGAGAACTCAAAACAGTTTATTTATCTTTAAAATCAAAATAGAGGAATATTTTTTTAAGTCAATTCGCAATGCTTTTAAAAATGAGACTACCATAAGGCCTCCTGCACACACACACAATGCAAACGCAGAATCGGAGGAGATTTCTCTTTATGATAGTCAAAGATGCTTGATACGTATTTAAAAAAACATTTGATATTATTATTAGTGCATAGTGTAGGAAAAATTCATTTCGAAAATAAAGATATAAATCTTAGCCAACATAGACATTTCGAACTATGCCTACTATAGCTACCATCCAAACAGTGGGGCGCCACCATAAGCGAATGATAGGTTCTACAACTAATACCGTACAAGATCGTATTGTTTCTTTGGATTTCCAACCAATGGTCAGGCCAAGGAACTTCCCATTGCCACATGAGAACGCCTCTGGAAGGACGTCCCCGAGAACCAAACCGGATCTCTGCCAACACAAGGCCGGGTTACCCCTAACTGGGTAACTACTGACACGAGTATGTCATCCCCCGGTCCTTTGGGACCTTTAACCGAGCGCTCGTAATCAACATCACACAATCTTAAATAAAGTGTTTCAACATGAGTAAGTATCTGGGCTCCATACCATGATACCACCCTTTTCCAGAAGGAAATGCACATACCCTAAAGGGAGCTACCCCTCATAACCTTGCCGCATCTTTCCTGTTTTGACCATTCCGGGGTGTGAGGCTCGACGAAGTCACGTCCACAAAGCCACGCTTTATACAAAAGCCATGCTTTGGGTCAACAAATGATCATGGAAATGATCACCAAGATAAACGATCAAACAAATGATCCTATCACAAATGATCAACACAAAAATCATTTCACAGCAACACTCAGCATATCACATTACCAAATTGGCAATATATCGCTGATAACCTTCAACTACATAACCTCTGAGCTCGTACGTCTCAGAGAAGGGTGTTAAGCTAAGAGAATAAATTCTCCGCCACCAATAGAAATATATTTGAAAGAAATCGGCTTTATATCTCAATTTGTAATGTTAGACATACAATCCATACAAGTCTGTTCCGGGCTCGAACAGAACCGAAGGCACTTACAAAGAAGTCCTTGCAATCCGGATATCCACAATCCTGATCGGATTCCCCATCACATATGGAGAACTCTATACCGGAGCAACTCGGTGCAGAGTCAATCGACAGGTCATCCTATCGCTCTCGCAAATACCCGGTCTTCAACACCGGTCATCAATGCTATCCATTACGTCGTATCACTATTCGGAATGGGTAATCCGAATAACGAGCGCAATAATTTAAAAATAAGTGTGGCATTCCAATTCGAACAAATCACAACAAATACCCATTCAAAGGTAAATATTGATAGTCGGTTATTGAACTATCAATGGATATGCACAACATCACCAGATTCCAAATAATTTTCCAAATTATTTATTTCCCAAAAATATCTTTACAAGATATATAATTTCAATATGTCAAAAATAAATCAATATTTATTTTCAAACAAATTCCACTTTCTTTTATAAATTCCATAGTGAATTTACATTCCAAAATATCTACGAATATACGATTTCAATTATTCATTTTCAATTTATCTTCAAAATGATAAATTCTCAAATATTCACTTTATATTGGAAAACATTTCCATACTTATTTAATGAGTAATCCACAATCTTTTTATTTTCAACACTTGGAAAATATCCAATATACTTAAATCGAGATTAAGTATATATTTCATTCTTTAAGGAAATCATTCTCTTAAACATATTTATTTGGGCCGAATGTTGCGTAAAACATCGTTACGACAACCCAAAATCACAAGTATAGGGATTCGAAATTAAAATAGATATATAAATCCCAATACTATACAAAACATTTCCTTTCGGAAATCATTTACTATAACAACAATGCTATAGTCCACCATTTCCTTCTATTTCTCGAAAACGTCTATTTCAACAATGAATGTTGAAATCTATGGTTTCAAATCTTAATACATTTAAAACATCGTTAGATCGTTTTAGTTCTATTTAAAACATCACATTCAAAACATTTTCTTTAACATATTATTCACTATTCAAAAACGTGAATATACCTTGTTAACCAATTTCATCCTTTCTATTCATTTTATTTTAAAGGATTATTCACTGTATAAAACGTGAATATAACTCCATTAATAAGTTACAACAATTTACTTATCAAAATAAGTCGTTTGCGAATTTATAAAACAACGTTTATAAATTTCTTTATTAAACTATATTCAATTCATAACTCAATTATATACCAAAGGTGCGTATTATAAGTTAAACACTTACAATTTATTTGTTTACATTCTTTTAAACTTTCCAAATTATAAATCTTATAACTTATCAGATTCATTTATTTACCCAAATCTAGTCTTTTAATAACTTTACAAATTTTATAAACCTACTGCTTATAAAATTCCATTTATAACTTCACCGTTTATAATTCTATGAATTTCATTCATTTATGAAATTCATTCACAATTCATTCTAACACTTATAAAAACTCGTTTTATAATTCCAATATTTTAATTTATAAATATCAATTTATAAATCTTTTATATAAATCAATTCATATTAATATTTTAAAACGTCTTTAAACTCCTTTAATATTTCATCATTTTGATTTATAAAATAATCAAATCTTATAAATCCTATATTTAAACTTTTATAATAAATTCAGAAATCCAAATTTAACCATTTTATAAAATCATTAACCCCGTATTTTCAAAAATCAACTTTTAACTGTATTTCTCAAAAATCATAATTTTATAACATAAAAATTATAACGTTATTTATTTATAATGGATCAATTCCAAAAATATTTAATAACGCGTACTTTCAAAAATCACTTTGAAAACCTTTTAAAATTCCAAAATTTGGTCCAATGATGCTACACACCAAATAGTCAATCACGACAACAACGACATCATATATCGATATGATAATCAACGAATATCAAAATATCCATAATCAATATAAATACTGTTGAGGAATCCAGTTGTATCCCTCCAACCTGTTTTCCTGCATCCAAAGATGTTAGCACAATATCAATTCCGTTCCAGTACGAAATTATCGCGGTATATGGGATTTAAAATATTATCCGCTTAATAGACGACGCAATAGGGTCTCATCCGCTATATAATGCGGGAAATCAACAACTGCAATATATACATATGCCAATATATATATATATATATTGCTAATATATATATAATACCAATTTCACTGTTTATGAAATATTCGCGGTATATGTTTTTAATAAATAACATCCGCTTACTAACGGCGCATAATGTCTATTTTAACAATCAATAGATAACAATCATCATTCAAACATGCATTCAGGTATTTTAAATATAACTATTTAAAATTAAATTGAAACCGATTCGATTGAGTGAGAATTCTCACCTTGATTTCAATTTCGTTTTAGCGATTTATTTCGAATAAAATTAAACGGACGTTTAATTTTACCCAAAATCTTCACTAACTCCAACCGACTCCAATCCAACCCCATAGCGTAGTGCTCGTCGATTCGATTCCAACGCAACTGGTTTCGCGCGTTTTCGACCTCGTATGAAAAAGATATGATTTTTACAAGTTACACGAATTTTTATTATAAAAATTACCACATTTATTTATAATTTTAAACCTAAGTTCTTTCTGGCCGTACGATCCTTTGTCCCTGCATCATGACCATAGAACGCACCTTCCTCTCCACTCTCACGCGATCTATAGACAACATCACGCAATTGAACCCATCCATCAAAATTAGGGTTTGATTATACGACCTCCACGTTGAACTCTACGACGATCAACTACTGCCATTAGCAAGCTCGACTCCTGCTCTACCCACGGCCACAAACCCCCTGCAACTCGGCCACCCCTTTCTCCTTGATTTGCATGCGCAACCATCCCCAAACGCGGCCATGTATCTCACAATATATAGCTCCATTCGTGATCATATCCTCATAGATCTTTAGCTCTCACTTCGCTCTTTAATATTGCTGTTGAAAGTTTTGTGAATCGTTGCTTGGATTCGAAGAAATTTGAGGACAAAGAACATAGTTTTTCGACCATAGATTTGAGGGGTGGCGGCTGCTGTTAGGTTTAGGGTTTTTTCTTTTTTTTTTTAAATTTGTGAAGAGATGGGCTATTTATAGAAAATCGAACGACACTATTCATTACGGAATTTCCAAACTCTGATTTACGCGCGGTGACCAACGTTTCTAGCGTTTATCCCATGTTTCGGACACAATGGAACAGGTTTCGAAAGCTAATTCGGTCATCTGTGCGAGTTATGGCAATAAACGTTCAATTTAAATTAAACCGGCTTAAACGATTTTCTAGGCGTTTTAGCTTGCACCGGACAAATGGTAAATCCGATTGACATGAAATTTGAAACCTTACAATAATATCACATTACGGATCTGATGAAACTGGTTTTGTCGAAATCCAAGACTTTTTGAAAAATGACTATTTTAACTCGCCAAATTAATATTAAAAACAATTTCGATGCGTTTCGAGCTGCCACGATCAAACGATAACTCCGATTGCTACGAAAATTGAAATCCGGTAATAACAAACTATTATAGATCTAATGGAACTAGTTTCGTCCAATTCTGAGACTGTTCAAAAATTGGCTATTTTCACTAGTCGATTAAATATTAAGATATTCAATTTTCACAAATAAACTCTTAATTCGATTTTAAAAGTTCTAAAATATCGTTCTAACTCCAATATGATAAAATAAAATTTTACAAACCATTTTCAATCATATTTTACCCAATTTCAATTATTCCCGTATTTTCACATATTAAATTATCGATTTAATTATTCAATTAAATTTAATTATTCGAAATAAAATTTATTCGACTTGTAAATTCACTTATTAATATTTAAAATTAATTAAATATTCAAATTTTAATTAATTAAAATTCTGGGTCGTTACATTTTCACTGCATAGCTTTTAACTTAAGTTGCATTCCTTGATTCCAGTTGTATTCGGTCATTTGAGGCATTGCATTGGGTCTGCGTACATGTGCTTTAATGCTGTCTGATTTGTTGAAGTTTTGCATTTGAGTTGAGTCATGACAACCGTGGCTTGACCTTTGCATTTTTGTTGTTAGGTGCCTTCTTGAATTTTTACAGTCTTGTTGTACTGATTGCCTCTTTGTATCTGGGTAGCTCGTCACCGTGTTGCACTTGCTTGACCCAGTTTTGTAGTTGCATACTTGTTATGCACTTTTCATGTTTTCTTTGGTAGTGTTGCAGTATATATATACGAGTTTGATTCATATTTATGCCGCGCATTGAGCATTGATTTATATTTGGATTGCCTGACCACTTTATTTGCCTTTGTGGCCTGGTTCCTTTATGTTGTAGTGTACCACCGCTTTGTGAATTGGTGTTGCAGTTGCATTGAGTCAGATAAATTATTCATATGCAGTGGTGTTGACTTTTGTCACTTATGAAACTGCTGTTTCACAATGTTGTTCTGCACTTGTATTCATGTTGCAGTGACCTTTGTACCTATTGCACTTGCTTGACCAATTTCATTCATTCTTGTTTATTTTTGTTGCCTTCACCCAAAATTCCATGTGGTGGCTGCAGTTATTGTTGCAGTTTGCCCTTGAGTCCAAGTAGTGGCCGCAGTTTCATTTTATTCAAAAAATATTACACTTGTTGAAGTGTGCAGCCATGAGTTGTTTGGAAACTTGTTTCTTGAGTTTACGTGAGTATATGCAAAACAGTTGCATTTCGACCCTGCCATGTTGCATCGGTTTTTGGGTTGCAGCTGCGTTGAGTTACTGACTTGATCTTTTGCATTTTTTTGAAGTTGATTTGGGCCTGTTTAATTGCAGTCTACATTTCTGATAGTGGATTTGCATTTGAATTTCTAGCCTATTACACTGTTCGCTTTATTTGTAGTTGCGTTGAGTCGCGATAGCATCGACTTGACCTCTGCAGTTTTGATCGCCGTTAGTATTCACTGTTGTGATGATTTCACGTGCGGTTGTGGCGAGGCAGTGCACGCGTGCGTGTACTGCAGCCACACAGTATTGATTTTAATTGATATTTCATTTACTTTTGATTCAATGATCTTTTGCGTATTTTTATATGCTGTATTGGCGAGGCAGTACACGTTAGCGTGTACTACAGCCAATCGACTTAGATGTTTCTAAGTGACTTTTCAAATGATCGAATTGATTTGGTTTAAAATTGATGCTTTTGTTGTTAATTGCCGTTTAGGCAATTTTGATGGTTTTTTTCTAAATTATCTTCATAAAAATTTCCTTCGTCTATCTTCGTTGATAATTTGAATCTACTGATTCGTTGTTTAACACTGTTAAGTGTTATGTTTACCGTTATCCATTTTCTTTGTTGAAAGGATCGAATAGGTGAATTTATATTTGACTATCGTCTAATTGTTAATTGATTATTATTGCCTCTATGCACTAATAACTGAGTTTGAATTAGACTGACCCGTGTATTATTTTCTTTTGAATGTAATACTCGGGTCAGACCGAGTAATTTTACAGCTTGAAGATTTTCAGGCATCGAAGTTAGAGAGAGAGTTGGGGATAACGCTTCATTTTAGCTTTTCAGGGATTTATTTTTGTACTTAAAGAAATATTCCGCTGTATTAAATTTAATGTATTGTATAAACTCTGATATATGTATAAAAATTCATTTTTGTGAAATATGATTATTATTCTGTGTTTCTGTGGCTGATTCTGTTTAAACTCTATAAACTGAATAACAATCCGTCATTTTGAACGTTTCTAGTTGGTTTAATTACCGACTAGGGGCGGTCAGAAGGGCGGGTCGTTACAAAAAAGTGGTATCAGAGCTTTGGTTTTACAAAGCTCAGTTTATGATGTTTAATATGAATAGTTACTAGGATCACTTTAAAGAAAAGTGTTTTTCAAATTTAAAGAAGTATGAAATTGTTTTCTTTGAAAAATAAAACGTATTTTGAAAATTCAAATCTTTTTCGGAAATTCCTTTCTAAATTTAGGATTGCGATAGTTTCTTTTCGGTAGGGTTTCCTTAGATTTGAGTCTCGATCATTCGAAAAACCATTATCGAATTGCTGAGATTTATGAAAAATAAAATGTGAGTGAAGTGAATTAATGAATTGGTTTAAATCAAATATTTTGAATATCTCCAAAGTAATAATTGTGAAATAAAATGATATGTCAATTTAGTATAGCCAAGGGGATCATTAAACTGTAACTTGGGAATTTGATTCTGAATTCTTTTGAAAATTGATTTCAAATGTTTTGAAGAACGATTTAGTAAATGGATTATAAGTATTTAACTTATAAATGGACTTTTGATATATAATTGAGTTATATATATTGAATTGAATTAATAAAGAAGATTTATAAATCAAAATTTTATAAATAGAAATGGAATTTGTAAAGATTGTTTATAAATTCGAAACCAATTGAATTTGATAAATGAAACATAGAAGTTATTAAAGGAGATATATTCGTGATTTTGGACAGCGAATTATCCTTTAAGTTAAATATTGTGATAGTAAATGTTGGTTGGGAATTTTATCCACGATTTTGGACAGTGGATAATCTTTTAAATAAATGTGTAGAAACACTGAATTGAATAAATAAGTATATTCACGATTTTGGACAGTGAATATATTATTAAATAAAACGGATATGTTTTAGGGAAGTGATATTATGAAATGAAGTTAATGGTTTTAAAGATGTTCTAAAATGTATTAACTATCGAATACATAGATTTCAACATTCATTGTTGAAATAGACGTTTTCGAGAAATAAGGAAACGGTGGACTATAACACTACTGTTATAGTAAATGGTTTCCGAAAGGAAATGTTTTTATATAGTATTGGGATTTATATATCTATCTTAAATTCGAATCCCTATACCAGTGATTTTGAGTTGTCGTAACGATGTTTTACGCAACATTCGTTTTGACTCAAATAAATGTGTTTAAAAGAACGCTTTCCTTAAAGAATGGAATATATACTTGATTATGATTTAAGTATATTGAATATTTTCCAAGTGTTGAAAATAATTGGATTTGTGAATTACTTATTATTTAATAAGTATGGAAATGTTTTCCAATATGAAATGGAAAGTTTGAAATTCTATCTTCTAAAGATAAATTGAAAAAAAATGAATATTTGAAATTTGTTTCAAATGGTTAAGTGTGGAAAATTATATATATCTTGTAAAGATGTTTTTGGGAAATTTGAACGATCAATTCAACTTGAAATTTTTCAAGAAGATTGAATCTTGAGTTAAATTGAGTTTAACTTTGACATCAAAAACAATATAAGTTGAGCTTTGAATTTTGGATAATCGATTGGGATTGTATGTCTAACATGGTGAATAGATGACATAGCAATTGATCTCTATTAAATATATATCTATGGTGGCGAGAATTTATTCTTTTAGCTTAACACCCTTCTCTGAGACGTACGAGCTTAGAGGCTATATATCGATAGACATCAATTATGTGTTGAGAATTGACGATGTAACGTGAAATCCAAATCGAATGTGAAGTCGATAATGAATTGGATTATGAATGTGAATTGGGTTTGAGATAACCTTAAATTTTCAAATCGACTTAGAGGAAAATTTTAAACGAGATGGAAAATTTTGGAATCCTCTATTTGTTATGAATGTGAATTGGGTTTTCGAGAACTTATATATGTGAATGTAATAATTCGAAAACCATCAGTTTGGAAAGTCATTATTATGAAAATCCTATACAAGTTTACATAGGTATGATATGTACGAAATGTGAAATGAAGTACTATATGTATATGACATATGTTTTCTAAAACTGAGGATATGGAAATGTACCTTCCATTTATAATTTGTGAAGGTGATTGGAACTTGGTGTGAGTGTCCATTTGAAATTCGAAGCTACGTAGAATTTCCATTAGTGGAATGTCCATTGGGACTGTAATCCCCCACGATGGATCATCGTGTTGGGATCATGTGAATTGATGATGTATGCTGGCGTAATTCGTGGGGCATGATGCCTACAGTTACAAGCGATTCCACTGGGATAGTGGCGCAACCGCCGCGTAAACTGCGATCTAAAGGCCAAAGCGTAATTTGAGGGGCGAGATGCGTACGGTCACAAGAGTTTCTACTGGGATTGTAGCGAAACTGCCGTGTGAACCGCGATCTATGGCAACAACCATGGCGAAATTCAAGAGGGATGTGAAATCTACATTTACAAGCGATTCTACTGGGATAGTAGCGTAACCGCCGGGTAAACTGTGATCCATGGGGAAATGTGCTTTCCATATCCATTTTTAAAAGAATTTTTAAAAGTATTTTCACTGGGAGTTGAAGCAAGTATATTTCGTACTTGGAGATTTTTTAGTCCTGCGCATGGCCAGCGTATGCCTAATGTCTGTAAGAACGACGATTGGCTTGTTAAACTTCGAGTTAGCATGTATTTTCAAACTTTGAATAGCAAATCAATAGTCGGAAATTAGAATTACATAATTCCAATCTAATGAATTAAGGAAGAAGATTTTTAAAATATCTTGAAAGCACACAGCTGTGGAAAAGATATGATATGCAAATATCTAGCATGAAGAATTTCAAGTTTAAAAATCTGAGTTCTGTAAGTCGAAAATTTTGGTAAAAGACTTTTGTGTCTTGATTATAGAAATCAATGAACAAAGCTAGTGAGAAAAAATAAATGGAATGAATGCTATATTTATTTATGAGTTTGGAACTTGGTAAAAAAAATTGTGTAGGGTATAAATATCGGTGAGATTTTAACAATCGTTTTCCCTAACTTATAATTTCGGTATGAAATTCTTTTAAGGAGGGAAGATTGTAACAACCCTGAATTTTGAACAATTTAAAAATGAAAATATTTAATTAATTTTAAAAATTTGAATGATGGTTTAGTTTGAATTCCCAATATAACTATGAAATTGGCGATTAAATTTAAGAATTTAATCTATTGAAAGTTGAATAAAAATTTGAATTTGACTTTGGAGTTTGAAATTGAATATTGAATTTGTATTTAAAATTCGAACTAATGACTTAGAAAAATAATTTGGATTTAAGGATTTTTATTTAATTAAATTAATAAAGGATGGTTAGTTTAATAACGTTTTCTTTAGCTTAAATAAAAAGGAATAACATTTTAATCAATACAAAATAAAATAAATAAATACACTTAGTTAAAATTTTAACAACAAAATTAAACAAAACAAAGTAAAGAAAATAATTATACAAAACAAATTGAATTAAAAATGAAAAAAAAAAAATATAAATAAACATAATTAGTACACTGCCTTACTTTTATCAGCTGTAAACACGCCTAAAATTGTGCCGTAACCTACGCCAAAATCATGATCTCCTCTGCAAAAACACGTTCCTCCTTTTCCTTTTATATTCGAAACCCTACCCTCTTCATTTCAAAAAAAAAAACATACGAAGAAAATTCATGGCGACTCTGTTCTTTCTTCGTTCGATCACAAATTAGGGGTTTGTAAAATCGAAGAGGCTCCGACTTCAGTAGCTTTGCTGATCGACGTTCACTTTCGCTTGCTCGCGACTGCGTCAGACAAAGGTGAGTGATATTTGTCACTCACATCTAATTCGAACGCTATGATTCTTCTGTTTCTTTTCTTCGCATAATTTTGTTGCTGTTTAACATGACTTTGGTCACTTGAATTTCGGCTGTTAAATTGTGGTTCGATATTGTTGTTTTCTCTGATGCTTTCTATTCACTCGGGTTTGAATACTTGATTGACTTTTGGCTTTGGATTGAAACTGCTACAAGTGAATTTATTTGGCGATGTTAATTTCGTTTGTGACCACCAGGATTTCGATTCTTGTAACATCGATCACTTGATTTTTGATTGATATGGTTTCGATGCCGAACCATTTGACCTTCTCTTGGTCGTTACAGTAGTGAATTTTCCTACATAACTTCGAGTTTGGTAACTTTGTTGCCTCCTCACTAGAACTTGTTTCACTTATGCATTGGTTTTGTATTCATGTGTGTCCATTGTGTTGATTTTTGCACTGCAGTCATATTCTAATGTTTGCACATGATCACTGATTTTTAGTCGAGACATATGTTGTAAGTCTTGGAGCTGGTTTTTTTGATATGTACAGCAGTCTGGGCAGTTTGTTCATGTCTTCTGGCCACTGTGTACTCCACTGTTGCCTGCCTTGTTTTCAAATTTACTTCATGTATTCAAGTGTACATGCTGCATCCTTGATATCTTTGCTGTTTGGTTCAACTGATTATTCGAACTTCATATGCACATTTTTGAGTTTATCTTGCAGTTTGTTTGTCATACTTCAAGTGATCTTCATATATACTTGTTTATGTCTTCACTGCATAGCTTTTAACTTAAGTTGCATTCCTTGATTCCAGTTGTATTCGGTCATTTGAGGCATTGCATTGGGTCTGCGTACATGTGCTTTAATGCTGTTTTATTTGTTGAAGTTTTGCATTTGAGTTGAGTCATGACAACCATGGCTTGACCTTTGTGTTTTTGTTGTTAGGTGCCTTCTTGAATTTTTACAGTCTTGTTGTACTGATTGCCTCTTTGAATCTGGGTAGCTCGTCACTGTGTTGCACTTGCTTGACCCAGTTTTGTAGTTGCATACTTGTTATGCACTTTTCATGTTTTCTTTGGTAGTGTTGCGCTATATATATACGAGTTTGATTCATATTTATGCCGCGCATTGAGCATTGATTTATATTTGGATTGCCTGACCATTTTATTTGCCTTTGTGGCCTGGTTCCTTTATGTTGTAGTGTACCACCGCTTTGTGAGTTGGTATTGCAGTTGAATTGAGTCAGATAAATTATTCATATGCATTGATGTTGACTTTTGTCACTTATGAAACTGCTGTTTCACAATGTTGTTCTGCACTTGTATTCATCTTGCAGTGACCTTTGTACCTGTTGCACTTGCTTGTCCAATTTCATTCATCCTTGTTTATTTTTGTTGCCTTCACCCAAAATTCCACGTGGTGGCTGCAGTTATTGTTGCAGTTTGCCCTAGAGTCCAAGTAGTGGCCGCAGTTTCATTTTATTAAAAAAAATATTACACTTGTTGAAGTGTGCAGCCATGAGTTGTTTGGAAACTTGTTTCTTGAGTTTACGTGAGTATATGCAAAACAGTTGCATTTCGACCCTGCCATGTTGCATCGGTTTTGGTGTTGCAGCTGCGTTGAGTTACCGACTTGATCTTTTGCATTTTTTTGAAGTTGATTTGGGCCTGTTTAATTGCAGTCTACATTTCTGATAGTGGATTTACATTTGAATTTCTAGCCTATTACACTGTTCATTTTATTTGCAGTTGCGTTGAGTCGCGATAGCATCAACTTGACCTCTGCAGTTTTGATCGCCGTTAGTATTTACTGTTGTGATGATTTCACGTGCGGTTGTGGCGAGGCAGTGCACGTGTGCGTGTACTGCAGCCACACAGTATTGATTTTAATTGATATTTCATTTACTTTTGATTCAATGATCTTTTGCGTATTTTTATATGCTGTATTGGCGAGGCAGTACACGTTAGCGTGTACTGCAGCCAATCGACTTAGATGTTTCTAAGTGACTTTTCAATTGATCGAATTGATTTGGTTTAAAATTGATGAATTTGTTGTTAATTGCCGTTTAGGCAATTTTGATGGTTTTTTTCCTAAATTATCTTCATAAAAATTTCCTTCATCTATCTTCGTTTATAATTTGAATCTACTGATTCATTGTTTAACACTGTTAAGTGTTATGTTTACCGTTATCCGTTTTCTTTGTTAAAAGGATCGGATAGGTGAATTTATATTTGATTGTCATCTAATTGTTAATTGATTATTATTGCCTCTATGCACTAATTACTGAGTTTGAATTAGACTGACCCGCGTATTATTTTCTTTTGAATGTAATACTCGGGTCAGACGGAGTAATTTTACAGCTTGAAGATTTTCAGGCATCGAAGTTAGAGAGAGAGTTGGGGATAACGCTTCACTTTAGCTTTTCAGGGATTTATTTTTGTACATCAAGAAATATTCCGCTGTATTAAATTTAATGTATTGTATAAACTCTGATATATGTATAAAAATTCATTTTTGTGAAATATGATTATTATTCTGTGTTCCTATGGCTGATTCTGTTTAAACTCTATAAACTGAATAACAATCCGTCATTTTGAACGTTTCTAGTTGGTTTAATTACCGACTAGGGGCAGTCAGAAGGGCGGGTCGTTACAATATTGGCATATATAGATGTTGCTATATGTTGTATATTGATATTATTTTCATATATACATGTTCTCATGTTGTTTGTTGAGTGTTTAGTAGGTGCGGATTGCGCTTGCTTCGCATTTGGAGCTCGCTTTCGCGCTATATTAGATGTATATGCTCGCTAATTATAAATAAGGTACATATCTCGGATTACATACCATACTTTTACACTTTTTTCCCTGCGGGATGCCTCATCACTTGATGAGATTTATATTTGTGATATATATACTGTCATTTTTTTTTCGGATCGAGCCGCGCAAAGGAGACTGGCGAATTTTTCCGAAAATTTAAGGCGTTAGAAATTTTTTTGAGGAAATTGGGAAATTTTGTTAAAAGCTATAACTTTGGTTTTGAAAAGATAACTAAGTATGATTTGAAAACTTAGTAAAGTATTATAAGAAGTTTAACTATGGATTTTGGAAAGTTAATGAATTCTGTAACTTTTCTTACTTGGTAATTTCGGGGACTAAATTATTTTAAGGGGGGAAGTATGTAACGACCCAGAATTTATATTAATTAAAATTTGAATATTTAATTAATTTTAAATATAAATAAGTGAAATTTATAAGTCGAATAATTTTATTTCGAATAATTGGATTTAATTGAATAATTAAATCGATAATTTAATATGTGAGAATACAGAAATAATTGTAAATTGGGTTTAATATGATTGAAAATGATTTGTAAAATTTTATTATATCATATTGAACTTATAATGATGTTTTGGAACTTTTAAAATCGAATTAAAAGTTAATTTGTGAAAATTGAATATTTTAATATTTAATTATCGACTGTAAAATAGCCAATTTTTGAACAGTCTCAGAATTGGACGAAACTAGTTCCATTAGATCCGTAATAGTTTGTTATTATCGAATTTCAATTTTCGTAGCAATTGGAGTTATCGTTTGACCGTGGCAGCTCGAAACGCATCGAAATTGTTTTAATATTAATTTGGCGAGTTAAAATAGTCATTTTTCAAAAAGTCTCGGATTTTGACGAAACCAGTTTCATCGGATCCGTAATGTGATATTATTGTAAGGTTTCAAATTTCAAGTCAACGGATTTATCGTTTGTTCGGGGCAAGCCTAAACGCCCAGAAAATCGTTTAATCGGTTTAATTTAAATTTGATCGTTTATTTTCGTAACTCGCACATACGATGGAATTAGCCTCCGAAACACGTTCCATTGTGTTCGGAACGCAGGGTAAACCCTAGAAATGCCAGCCGGCACGCTTCGTTTGGAGTTCGGAAAATTTCGGATGAATAGTGTTTTGAGAATTTTCTATATAAGGCCCTCTATTTTCACTTTTGCAAACCAAACCCTCCTTCTTTCTTCTTCAGCCGGCCCTAATTTCAATGGCCACAAAAATTCGAAACTTCTTCCCTCAATCTCTTCCAATCCATGAAGAATTAGCAAAAACTCTCAACTACAAAGTTGTAGAGGACGATGAAAGCATCAAATCCATACGGAGATGATCGAAAACGGAGCTTCGAATCAACAGAAAATCAAGCAAGAAGGGGCTGTGTTTTTCACGCATTTCGAGGCCGTAGGGGAGGCCGAGCTTGGCCATGCTCGGGGCGTGGGTGGCTCGCACGTAGGGCTTTCGAATGGCGGTGGTATGATGGAGTTTCGTGCGTTGTGGAGGCCACGAGATCTAACCCTAGTTTTGGAGCAATGGGTTCATGTTATACGGCTATGGCCTGTAAAAGCAAACGTGAAGATGAGGGAGAATGAGTGTGCGGCCTGAGGGGGGGGGGGGGGAGGCCAGATCCAAGGGCCCAGACCGACTTAGGTTTAAAAATATAAAATTTGTTGTAAATCTTGTATATATAAATTCGTGAAACTTTGAAAAAATCATATCTTTGTCATACGAGGTCGAAAACGCGCAAAACTAGTTGCGTTGGAATCGTATGGACGAGCACTACGCTATGGAATTTGATTGGAGTCGTTTGGAGTTAGTGAGAATTTCGGGTAAAATTAAACGTCCGTTTAATTTTATTTGAAATAGATCGCTAAAATGAAATTGAAATCAAGGTGAGAACTTCTCACTCAATCGAATCGATTTTGATTTTAATTTCAAAAAGTTGGATTTAAAATTGTTGATTATATGTTGAATGATGATTGTTGTCTATTGATTGTTGAAATAGATATTATGCGCCGTTAGTAAGCGGATGTTATTTATTAAAAACATATACCGCGAATATTTCATAAACAGTGAAATTGGTATTATTTATGTACTTGGAGTTGATTTTCCCGCATTGTATAGCGGATGAGACCCTATTGCGCCGCCTATTAAGCGGATAATATTTATAAATCCCATATACCGCGATAATTCCGTACTGGAGCGGAACTGGTATTGTGCTAACATCTTTGGATGTAGGAAAACAGGTTGGAGGGATCCAACTGGATTCCTCAACTGAATTGATTTATTTACAGATATTGTGATATTTGTTTATTATCATATCGATATATGATATTTGGCTGTCGTGATTGACTATTTGGTGCTGCTGCATCATCGGATCCATTTCTGAAGTTTTAAAATAATGATTTTTGTTTTAAAAGGAATTTTAAAGTGATTTTCGAAAGTATACGTTTTATTAATTTTTGAATTGTTAAAATAAATAAACGGAAAAATTTTAATGTTATAAAAGTATGATTTTTATGAAATGAAAGCGAAAAGTGATTTTTGGAATAAATAGTTAATAAATTTATGAAATGGTTTAAATTGGAATTTTTTAATTATTAAAAACGATGTATATAAAAGACTTATAAAATTGATATTTTATAAATTAAAAATATTGGAATATTAAAACGAGTTTTTATAAGTGTTGAAAATGAAATAAAAATGGATTTCATAAGTGAACGGAATTTATAGATTTATAAATTGTGAAGTTATAAAAATGAATAGATTTTGTAAAATAGAAGATTTATAAGTAATTATCTTATAAATCGGATTTTAGCATTTAAATGAGATATAAATGGAATTTGTTAATAATGAGATTTATAAATCGAAGCTTATAAATAGAATGTAATTTATAAACATTATTTATAAATTCGAAATCAATTTAATTTGACAAATTGAATATTGAAGTTTGTTAAAGGAAATTATTCACGATTTTGGACAGTGAATACATTATTGAATAAAATGGTCATGTTTGGCAAAATGAATATTATAAAATGAAGTTAATTATTTGAAAGATGTTTTAAAATGTATTATGAATCGAAACTATAGATTTCAACATTGTTGTTGAAATAGACGTTTTCGAGAAAGAAGGAAACGGTGGACTATAACACTGTTGTTATAGTAAATGGTTTACGAAAGGAAATGTTTTGTATAGTATTGGGATTTATATACCTATTTAAACTTTGAATCCCTATACTAGTGATTTTGGGTCGTCGTAACGATGTTTTACGCAACATTCATTTTTGACCCAAATAAATGTGTTAAAAGAATGGTTTCCTTAAAAGAATGAAATATATACTTAATTTTGATTTAAGTATATCGAATATTTTCAAATGTTGAAAATAAATAGATTTGTGACGTACTTATTATTAAATAAGTATGGAAATATTTTTCCAATGTGAAATGAACGTTTTAGAATTTATCCTTGTAAGATAAATTGAAAGTGAATATTGAAAATCGATTGAAAATCGTACATCATAGATATTTTGGGATTATAAATTCACTATGGAATTTGTAAAAGAAAGGGGAATTTGTTTAAAAATAAACGTTGATTTATTTTTAAAGTATGGGAATAAATTTATGGATTAGGAACGTAAATATAAAGTAAATCGTTAAGGATTTATTTAATTGGTTTAAATGAACCATTTTGAAATGAAAGTATTTTCGAGTAAGGAAATGATTGAAATTTGTTTTCAAATGGTTAAAGTGTGGAAATTATATGTCTTGTAATGATATTTGGAAAATAAATAATTTGAAAAATTATTTGGAATCTGGTGATGTTGGGCATGCCCTTTTGATAGTTAAATAATCCGACTATCAATATTTACCTTTAAATAGGTATTTGTTGTGATTGTTTGAATTTGAATGCCACACTTATTTTTTGAATAAGCGCTCACTATTCGAGTTAGCCGGGAAAGGACCTTGGGGTCGTATAACCCATTCCGAGTATATGATACGTCGTTATGGATTGCATTTGATGACCGGTGTTGAAGACCGGATATTTGTGAAAACGGAAGGATTACCGTCGAGTTACTCTACATCGGCTGATCTCCGATATAGAGATTTTATAACCCTTAGTGACGGGAAGTCCGGTCGTGATTAGTGAATATCCGGATTGCAAGGACTTCTTTGGAAGTGCCTTCGGTTCTGTTCGAGCCCGGAACAGACTTGTATGTATTGTATGTCTGACATTACAAATTGAGATATAAAGCTGATTTCTTTCAAATATATTTCTGTTGGTGGCGGAGAATTTATTCTCTTAGCTTAACACCCTTCTCTGAGACGTATGAGCTCATAGGTTATATAGTTGAAGGTTATTAGTGATATACTCCCAATTTGGTAATGTGACATGCTGAATGTTGCTGTGAAATGATCATTGTTTGATCATTTGTGATATGATCATTTGTTTGATCATTTATCTTGGTGATCATTTCTATGATCATTTGTTGACCTAAAGCACAACTTTTGTATAAAGCGTGGCTTTGTGGACGAGACTTCGTCGGACCTCACACCCCGGAAATGGTCAAAACAGGAAGGATGCAGCAAGGTTATTAGGGGGTTGCGCCCCTTTAGTGTATGTCATTCCTTCTGGATAGAGGTGGTATAATGGTATGGAGCCCAGATACTTAATCTATGTTGTTGCTGAAAATTTTGTGGTTGTTGGAAATCGAGGATCCTCGGATAGATCGGTTACGATCGAGGGATGACATATTCGTGTCAGTAGTTACCCAGTTAGGAGTAACCCGGCCTTGTGTTGGCAGAGATCCGGTTAGGTTCTCGGGGCGTCATTCCAGAGGCGTTTCCATGTGGCAATGGGAAGTTCCTTGGCCCGACCATTTGTTGGAAATCCAAAGAAACAATACGATCTTGTACGGTTTTAGTTGTAGAACCTATCTTTCACTTATGGTGGCGCCCCACTGTTTGGATGGTAGCTATAGTAGGTATAAGTGCGGAATGCCTATGCTGGCTAAGATTTATATTCTACTTTCGAAATTTTTTTCTACACTATGCACTAATAATAATATCAAATGTTTCTTTTTAATGCGTATCAAGCATCTTTGACTATCATAAGGGGAAATCTCCTCCGGTTCTGCGTTTGCATTGTGTGTGTGTGCGGGAGGCCTTATGGTAGTCTCATTTTCTAAAAAGCATTGCGAAATCTATTTTAAAATTATCCTATTCTTTTTTTTAAAAATAAACTGTTTTAGTCCTCACACCAGTCACATGACTGACTCGGAGTTTATTGTTTTCCTTCCTAAACTCTGGGTGCCCACCAATTTCCACACGGGCAGTCAAGAGTTAGGTTTATCAGGATATTCCGGAATTCAGGAGTTGCAGGAGGCAAGCTGGATGGCATGGCGTATTACTAGTATATAGTATTTCTTTTCCGCTGTCGATGTTGTTGTTGTACACTCTGATAATGTAATGAAATGTAATGTGATGTAATAACTGTTATAGTTCTTTGTTTAAAGATTATTTATTTATCTATTATATATTGTTCTGCTGTGAATTGTGAGATTTTGATATTGTTCTTCTGTTGTTTTCTTTCTGTTCTATCTTTTCTCTCTTCTTCTATCCTTTTGTTCTTCTTTTTAAACCCTAATGGTTCGTATTTCTGTTCATCTTGAGTTAATCTATGGAGATTAGTGTATATTCAAGGGGTACGGAAAAGCGGGCTATTACAATAAGCTTATATAAGGAAAAAAGAAGAAGAAAAAGAATAGGTAGATGAAGAAGAAGGGTAGTGGGGAAAGTGGAACGGGGGAAAACAGGAGGGGGACACGAGCCTTACTTGGGTAAATCAAGTGTTGGCCCCGGGCGTCATTTCTTTATGAATCAGCCTATACCTTTAAGTTTTTTTTGGTTAACTAAGTTTAGTATTAAATAAATAATATTGACAAGTTTCAGCTAAGACTTGATTTAAAATTTTTAAGCAAGGTTTGCCGATGTAAGAAAATAAGTAAATTTAAAGTGTAAGTTACTTTAAATATAAATTAATTTATACTTGAAATCAAATAAGATTTAAAAAATTTGTAATTGAAGATTGACATTAATAATTTGTGGTTAAGTCAATTTAAACTTATGATTTTAATTAATTACTTAAAGTTATTCAATAAATAAACAGTAGTTAACTTAAGTAATCAATTAAGGATTAAATGATTAATAAATTGATAATTAATGATTAATTAAATAATTAGTGATTCACATTTGGTATCAGAGCTGAGGGGTAAAACTTTAGCTCAGGGGTATAACACGTTACGTAACTCATTAGAGAGAGGGTGAAGTATACCCTAGAATGACTATATCCCTAAGATATCCGTTCGAATGCCTTAGTAAATTCTCCTACTATCCACTGATAGTAAGTATGAGTGCAAGAAGAGGACGAGATAGGGGATAGGGAAGTACCACTACAAATGGTCAGTACCCTACGATAGTGGAAACAATTTTCTCAATCAATCTCCTTTGATTCAATTTCAATTTCTTTGATTTGCTTCGTGGTAGCTACAAGAAGTTTCGGTGTGATGGTAACCCTACGAATCGTTGTAGAAAATCCTTACTTCGTATCTTCATCGGTTTCTTATTAGTTTTTCGATTTAAACTTTAATGAATTTGAAATTTGGAATTGAAAATTGAAAATTTTAAATAAATTGGAAATTTTAAATTAAGTTAAACTGATTAATGGAATATGAAGCTAAATTTGAATTGAATCGATAAAACGATTTCGTTTAAAACCAATTTGAAATTCTATTATATTTCTTAGGTAGATCGAAGTCCGAAGAGGGATAGATTGGTATATATTTTGGAGTATTCCGACTTGAGTTTGGGATCCATATCTTGTGTTTGAAGAATTGTAGAAGATTGGATCCATCTATCAATCTCTTTGTTCAGCATCTCTTTTCGATTCTTCGATGGTTCCTGGTAGATCTAGGAAGAAGATCTGATATATTTGCATGGGACATAAACTCCAAATAGGTCAAAATTATTTGTTTGGATGAATTAGTTGCTTTGATTTCTATGGTTGATAGGTATACTTCAGTTCTAAACTAAAAGTTTTGAAATTGTATTCATGTATTTGTCTATTTTTGGGTCAAGATATATTCTACGAGTGGTTAGTTATTCTTCGAACTAACCAGTGCCTTGAATGTTTCGTAGATTTGATGACCCGAGTATCCTGTGTAGTATTGTATGAGTTTGTTCTCATATTGTTGATATTCTGATTTGGTGAGCCAAATGCAGAATTAATATACAGTTTAACCTGTAAATTGATAATTAATTTAATTTTAGATTTAAAATTATGAAATAATTTGTAATTAATATAAAATTTTAGTTGAATTAATTGAGAATTAATTTAGATATTTGATTATAAATATGCATATAAAATAGATTGAAAAATAGAATTTGGAATTGGGGTTTAAATGTAAATATCTTAGAAAATAAATTTGTATTTGGATTTTGGATATGACTAAAATTAGATATACTATAAATAAAAAGTAAATATATTAGCTAAAATTATAACAACATAATAAATACAGGATCTCATCTATATTACGAAGCGATATGACTAAAATAAAGAAAAGAAACAAAAATACATAAGTATGTGAAAATATAAAGTAATAGAACAAAAAAGAAGAAAACAAATAAATTACAATCAAGTATGTAAACCAATCTGTAACAACCCGCATATTTATCGATTTTATATTTAAATATTTTATCGTTAGTCGGATTTTAGTCCGAAAAGCTACTTTTTGCATACGGTCGAATTAGGACTCGGGACCACTCCCATTGAGTTTAAAATGCCGTTTGCGACCTTTTTGAGTATAAGCTTCGATATGTTTGGAGAAAGTTGATTTCTGCTACTTTTTACTTTGGGTTTGGTTTTTGGGCTCAGCCCTATGTTAACTTATACTCCAAAACTGAACCACTCTCCCCATTCTCCCTCACTTCTTTCTCTTTTCAGTTTTTAGAGTATTAATGGTGGGAGAGATTGGAAATTAAAACTACAAAACCCTAGTTTTCCTTGCAAATCAAATTCCTTGCTCCAAACTCAAGAAGAACCCATTGGTAAGCTTCTCTTCTTCTTCTCCAACTTATTCTCTTACCAATTTCAGAAATTCCTAAACCTAATTTTGGGAATGTTCTTGTTTTTGAGCTTAGATTCAAGCTCATTTGGGTTGTGTTGAAGAGAGGTTGATTCTCCATTTGCTTTCAAGCTTCTTCTTGTTTGATTTTGAGAAAAGGTGAGATTTTTATCTCACATCTATGACTATAATTATCTTTGGTTGTTGGGTATGAATTCCTAACACTTATTCATGTGCATTTGATCTTGATTTGGATTGGTTTTGTGAATATTCCAATTTTTGAGTTTTTAAACCAAATTTGTGTGAAATTCCTTTTATGGATGTTTGATCATGCTTTTAGTGATGCATCGAGGAGCATATAGGGTCGGGTCGCCGATTGGCATAAAACCTTAGAGCCAATGTTCGTCCGGTTGCATTTTGGAAGAGTTTGCTCTTCATTTGAATAAGGCTGAAAAACAGCCCAGGCATGATTCAGTCGACTGAAAACTCTGTTCAGTCGACTGAACCTGAAGCCCGAGAGTTTTCCAAGCATGATTCAGTCGACTGAAAAACTCTGCACAGTCGACTGAAACTGGAAACAGAAAGTTTCCTGAGCCTGGAAAATTTCCAGGTACAGGGTCAGTCGACTGAAAACTCTGTTCAGTCGACTAAACCTGTTGTTTGAGTCCAATTTGCCTTTTTGGATTGAAATTCCAATTTAAATCGATTCGTGATAATCCTATTTGTTGTTATCATCTATTATGACTTTGATGACTCTTTTTAGGGATCTTTGAATATCCATTTCGATGGATCCTTTATCGATTTCGTTGGATTTTATTCACGTCTTCGTATGTGAATTTTTGTGATTGATTGGTCTTACAATCTTCTTCGTGATTTGTCACTTCAAAAATATAAAGGTTTTCTATACTAGTAGTAAATATCAAAACTCTTTCTTCAAACGATTTCAATACTATTTTAATACCAAATTCGTTTATAAAACCGTTTTCCAATCTATTAGTATATACAAACCTTTACCTCACTCATATGAGAAATCTAATTAAACGGCTTAGTAAAACAAGTGGTATGAAACGCTTGCGTTTACATTGTCGGTTTATTCTTGGACTTGTTCGATTAAACCTCTTGTGACAATTTTCAACTGGAGATTTACAGTTTGTTCGTAAATATTTAAGTTAAGCAAGTGGTTATGGGACATGAAGCTAAACTCATATATTTACTAGCTTAGTGCAATCGACACTTCTCGCTGATCATGACGATCATCTTTGTGATTTAAACTAGCAATGTGCGATGTCTCTTTGTCTGCGAGGGAGACTAAACCCCGTTTTGTGGAGTTTCGACTCAATTTGTGATGGGGTAGCAATCCATGGTCTTCGGGCAGTTTGTGGAGCTTCGACTCAATTTGTGATGGTTAGCGACCATGGAATTAGCGTTCCGTTTGTGATACACGTGTTGGTGGGCTTTATGCTCCCGTTTGTGATAGGCCTCCCCCCTTTGTGATTTCTGGATTTCTTGTGTAGATTCCTAGAATTTGTGTTTCACCAATTTTCGTGATTTCCATTGATAAGTTTTATCAATATTTGTGCATTGGTGAATTTGTGTGTCATTGACTTTAGTGATTTCTGGATTTCTTGTGTAGTCTTCTGGAATTTGTGTGTCATTGACTTTTGTGATTGACATTGATATTATCGTCAATATTTATGGTATGGTGAACGAAATAAGGAGTATGACGTTTCTTTGATTCTTGTGTAGATTTGGTGACATTGATTAATCTCTTGATGATTATCAACTAGTACATATATATCACAGCTTGGCATTGTGATTATTATGTGTTTAGTCATATCTCTTATTCTATATCGTTTCATCTGATGTTTATAGTTAGACTGATCCATTTATTATTTTCTTATTAAATAATACTCGGGTCAGACCGAGATGTTACAGGTGCTTCTGCTTGACTTCCCATCCGGGATTAACTCCTTGACTTTTGGGTTAACTACTTGGATTAGTAGTTATTTTGTTGTATACATTTGAGATATAGACTCCATAATGTATACTTATTCTTTTGTGTAGCTCATGTAACTATTCTTTTGTGATATTGTGGATCTTTTTAGACCACTACTCTGATGTACACTTTCTAGTGTAATATTCATATCTTATTCCGCCTTTGTGATATGAATTGTCTGTGACTGATTTGTGTTATGCTTATTTCTATATTTTTTTTCCGAAGGATTTATGTAGCCACCGTGTAGTAGCTTTGAGTTTGTGTCGGTATGTCAGATTTCCTCTTGAAATAGAATGCATGTTATATTATCTGACATATCGGTGCTCGCGCAAAGAAATTACACGGATGGTCGCTCCTCAACAGCCTTATTCTCCGTGCTAGTTGACAGCATTACTCCGTAATGTTCTTGTCTAGCGTGGGTATAGAGGTGGGGCATCACAGCTTGGTATCAGAGCCAAACTTCGGAACAGTATGGAATATTATAACAAGGATCATCGTCCTAAGTCCATCTTAGGAGTCGTGCTTTAGGATTTAATTCGAGTCTTCGTACCGATTCATCCTATTTTCCTTATGATTCCTTGTTTTGTCTATCAAGATCGCTTGATATTCAATTTGGTGAATAACCTTTTCTTCTTCTTCTTTCTTTCTAAAGGAATAGAAATGTCTAGACCAGGCCGTCCCAGAGCCGTGCCATCTAGCACTCCACCCCAAGATGGAGTTTTTATGACTGCTCAACAGCTTCTTGATTTAGTGACAAATGCTCAAGCAGCTGGAGCTAACCCGGAACCTACTCACCCAAAGTCAGGATTTGCACGCTTGTGCAGCGAATACACAAATTTGGGTGGGGAGCCATTCAAAGGTTCCGAAACTGTTATTGAAGTACAGGCTTGGCTTAGAACATGCGATCGCATCTTTTCGCGCATGAATCTTATTGACCTTCACCGAGTTCAGGTGGCCTCTATTATGCTCCGAGAAAGAGCATTAGACTGGTACGAGCTTCTTGTTTATGAGATTAATGAAGCGGATCTCAAGTGGGAGAAATTCCAAGAACGCTTCGAGTTAAAATTCGTACCAAAAGCAGAAAAAGTGACATTGGCTCGACGATTTATACACCTTGTTCAAGGTGAGTCATCCGTGACTGATTACGTCGCCTCCTTCGAGTCGCTTTCCAAATATGGGGTTGAATACATCAACACCCCTCTTAAGAAGAATCAGAGATTCGTTTATGGCTTAAACAAAAGCCTCAAGAAGCCATTACTTTTAAAGTTAGAAGTTTCTTTCGACTAACTCGTTGATATCGCTCTTCGTCTTGAAGAGGAGGATAGAGAGAATGATGTTGAAGTGGTGGGTTCCAAACCAAACTTCAACAACAGAAAGAGGCCAAACAAATTTAAAGGCCCTTATCCCAATAAGAAAGGGAAGCAAGCAACCTCCGTGGCAAAGACTTCTTCCTTTGGTCGTAGGGAATGCTATAATTGTGGTTCGAAGGACCATTATGCGAATAAGTGCCCAAAGTCTCTTTCTTGTCGCTACTGCAAAGTTCCCGGTCATGTTATATCTCCATGCCCCAAGCTTCAGGGCAGGAAGGAGGGAAAGTTAAATGTTGCTCAAGCCCCTGGCAACACATCTCGTGGCGAAGGTATTTCTCATTCTATTCTAGATGGAATTATTTTGTTTCGTGATCATCCTATTCGAGTTCTTTTTGATACGGGTGTGTCCCATTCTTTTATATCAAAGGAACTTGTTGATACTTTTTCTTTGGATGTTTTGTGTTTAGTGACTTCTTTGAGAATTGCGAATCCGGTTGGTGGATCCGCGACAATCAGTTTATTGTGTAAAGATGTCGAGATTATTTTGTGTGATTTTTCTTTCCGAGCCGATTTGCGTGTCATGCGTTATTTAGGCTTTGGAATGATTATGGGAATGGATTGGCTTAACCATTATGAAGCTCATATCCTATGTCCTGAGCGGACTATTCATCTTCGACATCCTCAATCTGTTAATAAGGTTTCTGTTATTCTTAAAGATTCAGATTCTGCTTTGGTTGCATCTTTATATTCTTTAAATCCTCGTGATGACGATGATGATGATGAGGGTGATATTATTTCTCTTATTCACGTCGTTTGTGAATTTTCCGACATATTCGAACCCGTTTTAGGATTACCACCTAAGCGAGCAATTGAGTTCAGAATTAATCTTATTCCTGGAGCTCAACCTATCACTCGTCCTCCGTATCGTATGTCCAATAAAGAAAACGAGAAGAAGCGTAAACAATTATCTGAATTGGAAACGAAGCAATTTATTCGCTCTAGTTCCTCGCCTTGGGGAGCTTCAGCTATTTTTGTGAAGAAATCCTATGGTACACTTAGGCTTTTCGTTGACTACCGCAAGCTTAATGATCTTACTATCAAAAATAAATATCCTTTACCTCGGATTGATGATCTATTCGATCAACTTTGTGGTGCTAGAGTCTTTTCACAATTGGACTTGGCTACCGGTTTTCATCAGCTTCGTATTGCAGAGGATAGCATTCCTTTGACATCGTTCCGTACTCGGTATGGATCTTATGAATGGCTTGTTATGCTATTTGGGTTAACAAATGCACCGGCTTATTTCGTTGACTTAATGAATCGAGTTTTTAAAGACTTTCTCGACCGGTTTGTTCTCATCTTTATCGATGATATTCTTGTTTATTCTAAAACCGAGGAGGAGCATGAAAAACATCTTCGGATTGTGTTGGAAACTCTTAGGAGTAATCAATTAAAGGCAAAATTTTCTAAGTGCCACTTTTGGCAATCTTGTGTGAAGTTTCTCGGTCACATTATTTTTGAATCCGGAATTTCCGTGGATCCTTCAAAGATTGAAGCGATTCAAGATTGGAAGAGACCGGAGAGTGTGACAGAGATTCGTAGTTTTCTCGGATTGGCGGGCTATTACCGTCGTTTTATCAAAGACTTTTCTAAGATTTCCGTGCCTCTCACTAGCTTGACGAAGAAAGGTGTTAAATACATTTGGTCGGACAAATGTGAAGCTTCTTTTCAGAAATTAAAAGAACTTCTTTCTGATGCTCCTATTCTTGTTATTCCCGATGGGAATCAAGATTTCGTTGTTTATACCGATGCTAGTCGCATTGGTTTGGGTGCCGTTCTTATGCAAAAGGAACGCGTTATTGCTTATGCTTCTAGGCAATTAAAGCCTGCTGAGACTAGATATGCCACTCATGATTTAGAGCTCGCGGCTATTGTTTTTGCTCTTCGGATTTGGCGTCATTATCTCTTAGGAAAGAAATTTGTTCTTTACACAGATCATAAGTCTTTGAAATATTTATTCTCTCAAAAGGAACTTAATTTGCGTCAACAGCGTTGGCTCGAATTTCTTGCACCATATGATCTTGATATTCTTTATACTCCCGGTAAGGGTAATCTTGTCGCCGATGCTCTTAGCCGTAAACAACAAGTTGTTGTTTCTATGATGATATCCGAATGGAACGATCTCGAGATTTTATCCACTTGCGAAATTCGAGACCGTGTTTCCGATTTATGCTCATCATTTGTTTTATGTAGCCTTGAGGCTCATCCATCTCTTTTAGACCGCATTCTTGAAGCTCAAAGGCTAGATAGTGAATTGGTTCTTCTTGGCCAAAATATTAAGGATAAAATTGATATTGAAGGTTTGAAAGACTTTAATATCGATTCTCGTGGCGGCATTCGGAAATTTGGTAGACTTGTCGTGCCAAATGTTAGGGATCTTCGTAAAGATATTTTAGAAGATTCTCATCACTCTAAATTTACCATTCATCCCGGTAGTATTAAAATGTACGCGGATATGAAGCGACTTTATTATTGGGAGGGAATGAAACTTGACATCGCTAACTTCGTTAAACGTTGCATGACTTGCCAACTCGTTAAGGCCGAACATCAAAGGCCCGGAGGGTTATTGCAACCTTTAGAAATTCCAGTTTGGAAGTGGGATCAAATTTCCATGGATTTTATAGATGGCCTTCCCCGTTCTCGATCGGGTTATGAAAGCTTATGGGTAATTGTTGATAGACTTACTAAATCCGCCCATTTTATTCCCGTTCGGTCTAACCGAACCGTTCCTCTTTTGGCCAAAATATTTATCAAAGAAATTGTTAAATTGCATGGTGTTCCTACATCTATTGTTAGTGATCGTGATCCATTGTTTAATAGTGGATTTTGGAAGAGTCTTCAAAAAGCTTTGGGAACGAAGCTTAATTTTTGCACCGCTTATCATCCCCAGTCCGATGGACAAACCGAGCGTGTGAATCAAACTCTTGAAGATCTTCTTCGTGCTTGTGTTCTTGATTTTGGTGGAAGTTGGGAAGATCATATTTCACTTGTTGAATTTTCCTATAATAATAGCTTCCAATCTAGTATTGGTATGGCACCTTTTGAGGCACTCTATGGAAGGCCATGCCGATCTCCTTCTTGTTGGCTTGAGGCCGGTGAGAAGCTGGCTTTAGGTCCAGATTTTATTCGTGATTCCACAAAAAAGATTGATCTTATTCGCCATAGGATGAAAGAAGCCTAGAGTAGACAAAATCCTATGCCAATAACCGGAGAAGGAAGTTAGAATTTTCTGTGGGAGATCTTGTGTTGATTCGTGTTTCACCTATGAAAGGTGTTGTACGTTTCAGTCGATCGGGAAAACTTGCGCCTCGATATATTGGGCCGTTTCCTATCACCGAACGTATTGGTTCCATGGCTTATCGCCTTTTATTACCGGCTCAGTTTTCTGCTATGCATGACGTGTTTCACGTTTCTCAACTTCGGAAATGTCTTCGAGATTCCGATTCTATTCTTGAGCCCGGTGTTGTGGAAGAGATTGAAGTTTCGCCTAATTTAACTTATGAGCAACATCCTATTCGTATCATTGCTTCGGAAGTCAAACGACTTCGAATAAAAGATGTTCCGCTTGTTAAAGTTCAATGGTCTTCAAATCCTAAGGATTGTTCTTGGGAATCTAGAGAGTACATCGAGCGTACACATCCAGACTTACTTTCTCGTGCTCTTTGAGGTGAACTTCTTATTTCAAACTTCTTTTGTGTTGAATATGCTTTTATGGTTGTTACTATATGTCTTCTTCTTGTAATATTGCGAGGACGCAATTTCTTTAAGGAGGGGAGTCTGTAACAACCCGCATATTTATCGATTTTATATTTAAATATTTTATCGTTAGTCGGATTTTAGTCCGAAAAGCTACTTTTTGCATACGGTCGAATTAGGACTCGGGACCACTCCCATTGAGTTTAAAATGCCGTTTGCGACCTTTTTGAGTATAAGCTTCGATATGTTTGGAGAAAGTTGATTTCTGCTACTTTATACTTTGGGTTTGGTTTTTGGGCTTAGCCCTATGTTAACTTATACTCAAAAACTGAACCACTCTCCCCATTCTCCCTCACTTCTTTCTCTTTTCAGTTTTTAGAGTATTAATGGTGGGAGAGATTGGAAATTAAAACTACAAAACCCTAGTTTTCCTTGCAAATCAAATTCCTTGCTCCAAACTCAAGAAGAACCCATTGGTAAGCTTGTCTTCTTCTTCTCCAACTTATTCTCTTACCAATTTCAGAAATTCCTAAACCTAATTTTGGGAATGTTCTTGTTTTTGAGCTTAGATTCAAGCTCATTTGGGTTGTGTTGAAGAGAGGTTGATTCTCCATTTGGTTTCAAGCTTCTTCTTGTTTGATTTCGAGAAAAGGTGAGATTTTTATCTCACATCTATGACTATAATTATCTTTGGTTGTTGGGTATGAATTCCTAACACTTATTCATGTGCATTTGATCTTGATTTGGATTGGTTTTGTGAATATTCCAATTTTTGAGTTTTTAAACCAAATTTGTGTGTAAATCCTTTTATGGATGTTTGATCATGCTTTTGGTGATGCATCGAAGAGCATATAGGGCCGGGTCGCCGATTGGCATAAACCCTTAGAGCCAATGTTCGTCCGGTTGCATTTTGGAAGAGTTTGCTCTTCATTTGAATAAGGCTGAAAAACAGCCCAGGCATGATTCAGTCGACTGAAAACTCTGTTCAGTCGACTGAACCTGAAACCCGAGAGTTTTCCAGGCATGATTCAGTCGACTGAAAAACTCTGCACAGTCGACTGAAACTGGAAACATAAAGTTTCCTGAACCTGGAAAATTTCCAGGTACAGGGTCAGTCGACTGAAAACTCTGTTCAGTCGACTGAACCTGTTGTTTGAGTCCAATTTGCCTTTTTGGATTGAAATTCCAATTTAAATCGATTCGTGATAATCCTATTTGTTGTTATCATCTATTATGACTTTGATGACTCTTTTTAGGGATTTTTGAATATCCATTTCGATGGATCCTTTATCGATTTCGTTGGATTTTATTCACGTCTTCGTATGTGAATTTTTGTTATTGATTGTTCTTACAATCTTCTTCGTGATTTGTCACTTCAAAAATATAAAGGTTTTCTATACTAGTAGTAAATATCAAAACTCTTTCTTCAAACGATTTCAATACTATTTTAATACCAAATTCGTTTATAAAACCGTTTTCCAATCTATTAGTATATACAAACCTTTACCTCACTCGTATGAGAAATCTAATTAAATGGCTTAGTAAAACAAGTGGTATGAAACGCTTGCGTTTACTTTGTCGGTTAATTCTTGGACTTGTTCGATTGAACCTCTTATGACAATTTTCTAGTGGAGATTTACAGTTTGTTCGTAAATATTTAAGTTAAGCAAGTGGTTATGGGACGTGAAGCTAAATTCATATATTTACTAGCTTAGTGTAATCGACACTTCTCGTTGATCATGACGATCATCTTTGTGATTTAGACTAGCAATGTGCGATGTCTCTTTGTCTGCGAGGGAGACTAAACCTCGTTTTGTGGAGTTTCGACTCAATTTGTGATGGGGTAGCAACCCATGGTCTTCGGGCCGTTTGTGGAGCTTCGGCTCAATTTGCGATGGTTAGCGACCATGGAATTAGCGTTCCGTTTGTGATACACGTGTTGGTGGGCTTTATGCTCCCGTTTGTGATAGGCCTCCCCCCTTTGTGATTTCTGGATTTCTTGTGTAGATTCCTAGAATTTGTGTTTCACCAATTTTCGTGATTTCCATTGATAGGTTTTATCAATATTTGTGCATTGGTGAATTTGTGTGTCATTGACTTTAGTGATTTCTGTATTTCTTGTGTAGTCTTCTGGAATTTGTGTGTCATTGACTTTTGTGATTGACATTGATATTATCGTCAATATTTATGGTATGGTGAACGAAATAAGGAGTATGACGTTTCTTTGATTCTTGTGTAGATTTGGTGACATTGATTAATCTCTTGATGATTATCATCTAGTGTGTGTGTGTGTATATATATATATATATATATATATATCACAGCTTGGCATTGTGATTATTATGTGTTTAGTCATATCTCTTATTCTATATCGTTTCATCTGATATTTATAGTTAGACTGATCCGTTTATTATTTTCTTATTAAATAATACTCGGGTCAGACCGAGATGTTACAGGTGCTTCTGCTTGACTTCCCATCCGGGATTAACTCCTTGACTTTTGGGTTAACTACTTAGATTAGTAGTTATTTTGTTGTATACATTTGAGATATAGACTCCATAATGTATACTTATTCTTTTGTGTAGCTCATGTAACTATTCTTTTGTGATATTGTGGATCTTTTTAGACCACTACTCTGATGTACACTTTCTAGTGTAATATTCATATCTTATTCCGCCTTTGTGATATGAATTGTCTGTGACTAATTTGTGTTATGCTTATTTCTATATTTGTTTTCCGAAGGATTTATATAGCCACCGTGTAGTAGCTTTGAGTTTGTGTCGGTATGTCGGATTTCCTCTTGAAATAGAATGCATGTTATATTATCTGACATATCGGTGCTCGCGCAAAGAAATTACACGGATGGTCGCTCCTCAACAGCCTTATTCTCCGTGCTAGTTGACAGCATTACTCCGTAATTTTCTTGTCTAGCGTGGTTATAGAGGTGGGGAGTCACACAATCAAATTTGATGTGAATGATATAAAACATGACAGGGAAGCATATATTCATGCACACTTGCAAAATGATGAAACCAAACAACAAAAATAATATATGTGAAGTTTAGTGTGCTTGCAAAAGAGGACAGCAAATATATATTTAAGTAGAAGCATAAAGGACTTATGCAATTAATGCCATGTCCTTAGCACAAAAAATATTTACATCAGCCACCAAAGCAAGATTTTCAGCCTCCATTTGAAATTAAATCTGATCTATGTTGTACAAAATAAAATTATAATCACCATGTACAACTCTTTTATTTATATCAAGCATCTCATCAGTTCGTCCATCCAAACTGTAAAATCTGAAGTGAACATTATTTCAAAAACTTAAAACAAAATTCAATTTAAACAAACAACAATAGCACAAACCAAATCAGAGATCAAAGAAGGAAGTTCAGCTTGCGGCTTTACAAGCCAGTTTCAAAATTTAAGAAGCTCTGTCTTCTTCCTTAAACACTGTGAGTAAACATACTATCTTGAAGTTTAAAACTTGATGATTGATTTGTAGAAAATCTTGGGTAGCTAGCTATCTATTGTAAGTATGAGTCCTATGATGATTTCTGTTTACTGGAAGTTGTATCTTGCCATGTTTTCAATATTTCATGCTACAGAGCAAATGAAAGTAAATAAATTTAAAACAAAAATACTTCATATAATTAAATTAAAACTTAGGAATTTAAATTAGAAAGGTTTGTTTGAAATAGAATCTTAACTTAGATTTGTTTTCAAGGTTTACAGTGTGATATAGACATTGGATGTTCTTGTTACAGTAAAAAGAAATCATAAGTTAAAAATTCGAATGTTTTAAATTGCGGATTTGATTTCATATCATGATTAAGTATACAAAGCTAAGATTTTTAAACCAAAAACAATGATTTTTAGAGGATTAAACAAGGTGCAGTTCCTATATGGACTCAAACTGAACTTTTACCAGTTTCTGTTGGATGAATAAGTATTAGGTTCTGAAATTTGTTGCATGGCTAGATTGATAATACAAGAATTCGAGAAAAATGCTAAAAAAATTATTTAATGCGAGAATTTTGGGGTCGAATCAAATATAGGGTTTGGTTCGTGTTAGTTTTTATGTTCTGTAATTTGTGATTTTTCCACCGTGAATCATTCGAGCTATTCACGATACTGGGTGATGGTAGAGGAGAATATGGGCGTGTCGTGGACGAAGTGGCTTCGCCTCCGGTGGTCAGTATTGGTAGGGCGAGGCGTTTTCTCGTGGCTGTTCGAGCTACTGGTTCGAGCTACAGGCTTTTTTTTTATTTCGACCTTTTTACGAAATAATGGGTTTTGTTTTCGATCGAGAGGTTGATTCGGGGTTTGTGGGAGGTGACGAGGGTCGCTTGAAGGGCGGCGAATCACCGTGCACGTGCACGGTGGCGATCGGTGACACGTGATGTTGGTTCGAGCTCGCTTTGGATTTGAGCACTGGATTTGGGATGCATTATATTGAAGATATTCTTTCCGCTGCTTGGGTTATCTATTTTCTTTCCGTTGTATCTTGTATCTCTAATAGTATGGATCCTATTATATCATTCTGTTGTATCATATTATATCAGATGTTGTATCTGTCATGGTATCAATGTTGTATATTGATATATTCTTTTCTTCCGCTGTGTTGTACTTAATGGTGTTATAAGCTCCGGCGTGCCAGATTCGGTGTTTGGATCTGCGGCATTGGAATATGAGTGTCGTAATCGGTGCCAATTTTCGAAAGCCGAGTCAGGATCGCTACAAATTCGAGATTGAGTTTAATTGAATTAATTGGAAGTGTAATCGAAGTTAATCCGAATTAGAATCTGGATTGAATCAATTTGAGTGGGAATGGAAATTGAAATTGATTCAAAATGGAGATGGGAAATTGAACCAGTTTGACTCTGTAACTCTTTTCAAATAAACTATTTTGATATGCTGTTTTAAATCTATCTTCTTAAATATTTAGATTATTTTGATCTCACCAAGCTATTAACTATACAAACCCTTCTTTTAAAAACTCAAACTATCTTATATTAACTATTTAACTATCTAACTATTTTACAACCAATTGGCTATTTTACAACCATTTAACTATTTTAAACTTTGCTGGCTATCTTTTAAATTCAAACTGATTAGAGTGGAAATTACTTATATTGAAATCAAGGATTCAGATACGAGTTGGAATAAATTGAAGTATAACTGTAACACTCCTTAAAATCAACCAAGATTAATTTTACAATTAATTTAATTATGGAAATAAATTGTTAATTTATTCATGAATTAATTAGAAAATTTCTAGGATAAATTTTTTAGATTATAAGTAGGATTTGGTATAAATTAAGGATAAGTAATTTTATAAATAAAATTGGATTTAAAAATAAATATCGATTTAAAGATAAATAGCAAATTGATTTGGAATATAAGAATAAGTATTTTATAAACAAATATTGAATTTAAAAATAAATGTATTAAAAATAAAGTAGAATTTGAAAGCTTTAAAAAGTTAATGATAGTTTGTTTTCTAAAATATTAAATATATTTGGAAGTTGTAATTTTAAAAAAAAGAAAAGATTTTTATGTACTCATTTTTAAAATTATTTTAAGTCAAATTCACTTATATAAGTAAAGAGTGATCATTTGTTAATATGAAACCAAAATTTTTAAATCATCCTTTTCTTTCTTTAAAAAAAATTGTACAAAAAATAAATGATAAAAAGATGTATAAATTATATGTATATAAATATAGTGAACTAAATAAAAAAATTGAATGTGAAAATCAATATAAATTTTATTTGTGTAAACATAAATATAAAAGAAGATATAATTTTTTTAAAAAACTTAAGACGTATGTTGACATATGAAAGTTTATTTACATGAAGGTTAAACAAAAATTTACAGAACAATTTGAGTCAAAGAGTATAAACACAATTTCCTCTACATGTAACAAGTGTAATACATGCAAAGAAATAAATGGACAAGTGGCATTCAAATTTTAAAAAAAAATACAAAATAAAACAAAAAGAAAAGAGAAACTAGGCTATTTAACTTCTCAAAGATCTGAAATCAGTAAATAAAAGAACAAAGAAATCATCTTCAACACAATTCAAAATCCCTTCTCTCCAAAAATCTGAAAACCAAAATCAAAACAGTTTTGGCAAATAAAAGAAGAAATTGGAAAGCTGAAACAAACTTCAAACCTGGAAGAGAAAAAAACTAACAACTCTTCAAAATCCTGAAAAAAAAGTGAGTTTCAGATCAAAGGAGCAAATCCGATTCCAAAAGAAAAAAAGAGCTTCAGTTTACAACTAAAACAAGGAATCAAAGTCTGGAAGCAGGGTTCAGATTCAAGAGCAAATACAAGATTCAAATTAAATCAAATCTAAGTCTCAGTCTTGCAAAGCCTGGAAATATAAAACAGCAGTATGCAAGCAAAACAGGAGTAAGTAAAGCTTAAGCATGCAATAAATTTCAACAGTATCAACTCCTCTGTTCCCACTCACGTGAGCAAACCACTTAGACTTGTTATACATCTTGATGTTGGATTTTTTATATGCTAAATGATTGTGTACATATGTTGCATGTGTTTGTATACGCTTCGAATTGATGCGCACTGTTTCAATACTGGCACTTTAACACCTGTTCAGTTTTACAAGGTTTAAAAAGTAGTCCAAAATTCAAATTTCAATTTTTATTCACTTATAGGGATTGATGTCTAACAACTTATGCTTTAATTTGCAAGATTGGAATTATAAAAAATACTTTAGGTGAAAATTTAAAAAAAAAACACTCTAATGACCTGCCATCTGCCTCCACATAATGACGCATCATAAATAAAAAAGAAAGGGATAGAAAAGAGAAGAGAAAGAAGAAACAACATTAGAATCTAAATAGCGGAACGAATAAATTATATTGATAACATAAATATTACATAGTTTACAACCACTATCAGAGTTACACAGATAATACAACACATACTAGACGGTTATAAACACCTGTCTAGTTATACAACTCAAAACAATACAAGAGAACTACTCAGAGAAACCAACACAGCGGAATACTATATATCTAAACGAAGAAGCCTCCTGCTCCATTGCTCCTCCATAATTAGTCAAAGCAAACCTGAATCCCTTGGCTACTCGCAAAAAATTTGAGTACCCAAGAGTTTAAGAAAACAGAATAAACTCCGAATCAGACATGGGTCTGGCGTGAGCAACAGGTTAAGGTTGCTTAATTTTCAAAACCTTTTGAAAAGAATGGTATCACGTAAGACTTCCCACACATAAACGTGGAATTTTTTTTTACCTTACGCTAACTAAAACATTTGATAGGAAATCCGGTGGTATTATAATAGGTCTTGGGTTTCCAAATAAATATGAATTAGCCGAAATTGTTACATTCATTAAATTCCAGCTATTAGCCACAAAAGTGGGTAATACAATCAAAATCGTAGGGTCTCGTAGGAAGAATGGGTTTCCATCAATGGTAGGGCTACCGGGGTATCGCCCGTCACAGTACGTGTCCTAGATCACCGTACCGAGGAGTACGCCCGCTCCCCTGCAACACAAGACCGGAACCATCCCTTACTGGACAGTCCCGAACATGACCACCCCGCAGATTGGCCGTCGCCAACTACCACACAACCGCAAGGAAAAGGGTCCTCTAGATAGGGTAAATCTCGTCCTACTTGGGCATGACCCACTTAGCCTTGCTGCACCTCCCCTGTTTTAGTCATTCCCTGTTGATGAGGCTTGAGGTTACGATTACCTTAACAGAACATATCAATCATAGAATGCTCATCGTCCACCTTACGATGTTTTGAAAGTATTCAATTCATACAAGTTCATTTCGGGTTCGACCAAAACCGAAGGCATTATCTCGTTACACTCATTTTGGAATCACCCTCAGAGTTAACGACGATAATCCTTGCACTATGAATCTTCATCTTCACTTGAGATTCACGACCTACCGTTAATTAGGATCGTTGTATTTTTTGGATATCCAAATATGAAAACCCGATCCCGGTCTCATCGAAATCCAAAACATGTCTTTCAGGCCCAAGTTGTTTTAAAGTTTAAAACAATTCGATTATCTATATACACACAGATAGATAACTCACAAATCACAATTTATAACCAACATTATCAAAATAAACAGATGATCCATATCATAATTGGTAATCCATATCATCATCACAATAGATAATCTATATTATCATCACAATGCACCCATGCATTCATACCACACAACATCACTTATCTCATATCTGAGATCACAACCATTCAAGGTAATCAATATCATCCATTCATAGTTAAGCGAAGATTTTCTCATCACAATATAATTAATTTAAAATGAATTAAATTAATTACCTCCATCTCTGATTAATTTAAAGTGAATTAAATTAATTACTTCATCTTTAATTAATTTAAAATAAATTAAATTGATTACTTCACCAATATAAATCTTGCTTACATAACCATTAATTGATTTACAATCAATTGATTAATCATTTAAATTAATCTCCTTAATTAATCACCCTTGATTAATTATCCTTTAATTAAACAATTCTTAATTACATCATTAATTATATTAATTAATGATCTCTAATTTATATTTAAATTACTGGGGGCAAAATTACAGTAAATTTTAAAAGTGTGAGAAAACTCACTTGAACCCTTCTATATGTTTGATATCTAAGTTGATGCTTGAAGTATATTGTGGAAAGTGATTGTTCAATTGATAATTATGCCTGCATGCTTGTATATGTTTGTGTGTAAATTTGTTTGTACATGTCTAGATAAAATCATTGCCTCTGTTCATTTGTTTACAGGTTTTAAAAAAACCTGTTAAAAGATTTCAAGTCACTCTACCCAAATAATTTTAGGCCATAACCTCTGAATGAGAAATATTTGTAGATAGGTAATATCGTTTTAAAACATATTTGAAGTGTTTAAATTAGAATATTTATTTCGAAAATGATATACAGGTATGATTTAAAATAAGCCCAGAATTAAATGTTTTGATTTTTAAGTTTGATTATAGGAATGGATTCACATTTCAAAATCATGATTTTTAATGATCATTACAGGATTTCTAAATTGGTAATTCAAGTTATATTTAGAGTTGACCAGAAAACCCCTTTTTGCAAATTAACGATGATTGGCAAGATGATAATCTACGTGTTTAAGGCTGGGGGTAGTCAAAAGTCAAGGGATCAATGGAAAAATACAATGAAAATTTATTAAAGACCATGATGGCCACACATTGATGATTTAGGCTTTAACCCTAATTTTTGTCGAGGTGGGAAAACGGGTCATTGTACTTGGTCAGGGCATCGGACTACATTGGTCCAGGGGGAAAAGGAGTCTAGGGCAGTGATGCAACTACGGTCGTGACGACGAGGTCACTGTTGATTGGGTTTGTTGATGGGAAGTGATCTTTGTCGATGGTTTGGGTTTCTCGGTGATGCTAGATTACACGATTCGATTTAGGTTGTCGTTGAAGTTTTTGGGTGGAATGATGATTAGACTAGGTTTTCGTCAATGTGTTGAGGGCGGCGAAGTTGATCGAAGATGGTCAGAACCCTGGTGCATGTGCACAAGCATTGGGTGGTGTCAGTGGTTGTTGTAAAAAGAAGAAGAAGGGTTTACTCGAAGCTGTTCTCGAGCGAAGCTGTGTTGGGTTCGTGAAATTTTGATTTTTGCTCGAAGAAAACATCGAGTTGCTCTGAGCACAGCAAGTTTTGAAAAATAATATGTACAGTTTTAAAATTTTAAAAAGTAAAAAAACTCTCTCCAGATTTTAAAAGCAAAGAAAATCCAAGTTTAAAAGTAAAGGAAAAATCTTAACAACCTTTCAAATTTAAATTTATAAACAAGTTTTCTTTGGAAAAAAATAATAAGTTTTCCAAGATTTCATTTTTAAAGTCAAAATTGTTTTGGGTTTTAAGAAATTATATTGATAATTAATCCTTTAAGTGTTTTCACAAGGAAAATTTATTAATTAATTAATTAAGATAATTTATTAAAGAAATGATTAATTAATGAAGGTGATTAAGACTTAATCAATTGTAGTTAATGGTAATTAATCATTGATTAAAGATTACTAATGAAAGTAATTCTGTAGGTAATAAATTTAAGAACCACCCAATTTATTCATCTTAATTGAAGGTGTTTGATTGTTATTGAATGATGTATGATGGATTGATATATTTGATATGTGATGTGATGCTATGTAATGCTTTGTGTTGAGCTGTTATATCTACGATAAATATACTGTTGTATGAATATGAAAAACCCTTGGCCCGTAAAATGACATTTGAATTTCGATGCGACAGGGAGTCGGATTCTAGTTGGTTTTCAGAAACCCACATCGAATCGTAATGATAAATCTTTGTGATGATAAATCTACATTATCTATGAATCTGTGAATAAAGATAAGCGTTATGGGTTATACTGCTTATCGATTGAATCTGTGATGATTGATGTTGTGCACTATTGTGTAAAACCCCTTGGACTACACTATACACACGCAAATATGGATCGCACGTGGAACTCGATTAAATCACAGATTTTAAAAATAGTTTAAAAAAATGAATTTTTGAATCCAATGGTTTTGGAAATGGATCGGATTTAAAAGTGAAAAGCTTTTGAAAAGGGTGTTTTAAAAATGAAAGTCATATTGAATAACTTAATAAAGTTTTGAAATTTAATAATTTAACTTAAATTTGAATTCAAAATTTGAAATTGAACTCTATGTTGAGAATTTATGATTTTAAGAAGGTTACACTAGTTTACTTGAATTTAAACCATTTTAGAAGTGTTGTTTTGAGAATTTGGATTAACCCAAAGATTTAATTTGTATAAATGAAAACCGAATTTTTCCGAAATAAAAACTATTTGTTTTCAAATGATAAAAGCTTTCATATAAGGAATGAATTTCCAATTTGTATTATAGGAATTTCAAGTTTGAATTGAAAATGGTTTTCCAAGTTATGAATGAATCTTAGGAAATGGTTCTGGAAGCTATAAGTTAAATCTTTAATTTAAAGATTAAACGAATTAATCCAGTTAATATGTAAATTGTTTTGAAATCAGTAAATAGATCTTTGTGAAACTGGGTGAACTTTGTAAAATAAGTCTTTTTGTTTAAAGATTTGAAATGGTAATTGTTTAAAACCATTTGAAAGAGAGTTTGAATTGTAAAGTTGTGACTTAACTGAAATTCCATATCCATATGTTTTTAAATATTGCACTCATTATTCGGTTTAGCCGGGAGAGGACCTTTTGATGGTACGACGTTAGGGATAGCATTTGAAGACCGTTGGTGAAGACCGGGTATTTGCAAGAACGATACGATGACCTATCGATTTTCTCTGCACTGAGTAGCTACGGTATAGAGATTCCTTAGGTGATGGGAAGTCTGATCGGGATTGTGAATATTCGGATTTGCAAGGGCTTCTTCGAAAGTGCCTTCGGTTCTGTTCGAACCCGGAACAGACTTGTATGGATGTGTGTCTGACATTACACTTTGAGATGTAAAACCGGTTTCTATCAAATACATTTCTACTTGGTGGTGGAGAATTTATTCTCTTAGCTTAACACCCTTCTCTGAGACGTACGAGCTCAGAGGTTATGTAGTTGATGGTTACTAGTGATACATTCCAAATTTAGTAATGTGGCATATGAAGTGTTGCTGATCAAAGCATGGCTTTGTGAAAAAGCGTAGCTTTGTGGACGAGACCTCATCGAGCCTCACAAACCGGTAATGGTCGAAACAGGAAATATGTGACAAGGTTTCAGGGGTAGCTCCCCCAAGGGTATGACCATTCCTTCTGGAAAAGGGTGGTATCATGGTATGGAGCCTAAATACTTACTCATGCAGGCACTGTAGTATATTTATTACTGTATGATGTTGTTGGTGTAGAGGAGGGTGGCATATCTTAGGTTTTACTTGCCAAGAAGGGGGTAACCGGCCTTGTGTTGGCAGAGAGATGCGTAAGTTCTCGGGGCGTCCCTCCAGAAGCATTCCCATGTGGCAATAGGAAGCTCCTTAGCCTGACCATTTATTGGAAATCTCATCATCCAATATGCGCCTTGTACGGTTTTAGTTGTAGAACCTGCCATTTAAATGGCAACTATTGTAGGCATAGTATAATGGTACTATGTTGGCTAGGATTTATATTATACTTTCGAAAGGTTTTCCACTATGCACTAGTAGTAATAATATCAAAAAAGGATTATTGCGTACTAAGCATATTTGACAATCATAAGGAGAAATCTCCTCCTTGTGTGCGATTGCATGGTGTGTGTGCCAGGAGGCCTTATGGTAGTTTCATTTTCCAAAAGCATTGCGGATTTCAAATTTAAAATCTTTTGATTGTTTTTAAAGACAAACCGATTTTGTTTGCTCATACCAGTCCCACGACTGACCTGGAGTTTATTGTTCCCTTCCTAAACTCTGGGTGCCTACAATTTTCCACACGGGCAGTCTAGAGTTTGGCTTTTCAGATAGTCAGGTAGTAGATATCGTTTTGGTAGCCTTCAGCATTCTGTTTGATACATTTTGGAGTCTTTGGAGTGCATGGGCTGACCTTGCTTAGCTTTGTGCAACCTTGATGGTGGATCAAGCTTGAAGTTTTGGAGCTCAAGCTTTGGAGTTTCTGGATTGGAGTTGCAGTATTGGATTCTGTGAAGACTCATCTCATGTTGTATCATGTTCCACTGTATTTTGTGTTATATATTCTCTGATGTTGATGATTATCATTATACCAAATTGATGTATCGGATATTGTATTCATGTTGTATCAGTGATATCATCTTTTATTTCCGTTGTGTTATTTATCATCTAGTGTTGTTGCAAGCTCCGGCGATACGAATTTGATGTTGTTTGTCGGACATCGAGTTTGGGTCGTCGCAATAACCCAAATGGAAATTGAAGCAATTCTAAATTAGAACCGAATCGGATATTGGAGCAAAAATGATTTGAAGTGAAATGAATTGTCTTGAAAATATATGATGACTAAAAATTAAAGTTGGATAACACTATAACTGAAAACTTACTTTATAAAGAGTAAGAAATGTGGTAAATACCTTTGTAAAGGAAATCGAATTTGAATGTTTGATTTGGCATAAATAAAATTATATATTATAAAGTTCCCTTGTTAAATTTATAACCAGAAGAAAAGATCTTTGAAGTATATTTGAAATATAAAATGGAATTTATATAAGTATGAAGTGATTCGAAAATTATTCATGTTGAAGAATAAACTTATATATATATATATATATATATATATATATATAAGAATGATTTTATGAAAATGGAACTGAAAAGGTTTTTGGGAACTCATGGATTTTGAAAGGCTGTTAGTTTTGGCAAAAAGAAAATTTTAGGAATTTGGAAAGCCAAGTTTGAGAAATATCGATTTTGATACATCGATTTTGTGAAAATCGGATTTATATGTGATACATATAAAGAATATGTTTTGAAAGATACTATATGTATATAGTATAAAATGTTTTGAGAATGCTATGGGGAAAAAGGTGCTCCCATTTAGAGTTGAAACTTATAGTAGTAGATCCACTGGGTGGTTCTGCCTTGAGACCTAAGGGGGTTCTAAATTTTGATCCCAGAGGACGTTCGGACTAAACTGTAGTTCCTGCGGATTGTGGTTGGGGTAGCGTAAGTCGAGGGCACTGAAGCCTACAAAGACGTTGGGGTTATGCTGTGACGGCAACGTAACTCTAGTGTAACTGCGTTCTACTACGTTCCATGGCGTAAGTCGAGGGGCAGTGATTGCCTAAAGTCTACGTTTGATTTCGCTGGAAGAGCGACATAACTTTGGTAGATTGCAAAATATGTGGTCCATGGCGAAAGTCGTGTGGCAGTGAGTGCCTACAGGCCGCATTAGGACTCGACTGGTGTAGTCTGCAATCTATATGGTGAAGTTTCATTTGGCAGCAGGCACTGATGCATACAATTACACGGGTTTTGCTGCGATAGCAACATATCGCTGGGTGTAGTTGTGATTTGTGGCAGTTCCATGGTGAAATTGAGGGGTGTGGATGCCTATAGTTTTCTATGGATTTCGCGGGGATGGCGACGTAATCATCATGCTAACTACGACCCGAAAGGGGTGATGACTTCCAGAGCATTCTCGTAAAAGTTTTTTCCAAGTATTTTCACTGGGTGTTGAAAACGTGTTTACTAAGTACTTATAGAATTTCAGTCCTGTGCTTGATCAATGTATGACTGAATTTCTATGAGAACAAGGATGGACTTGGTGAAACATTGAGTTATAAAAAGTACTTTTATAAAACTAGTTGGTAATATTAGATAGTTTTGAAAGTGTTTTTAATTGTATAAATAAAAGAGTAATGGGTAAAATGATTAAAGAATGATTAAATTGATAATAAACATTAAAATAAAAATTCTCGCTTCGTTCCTTTACGGGGATGACAAGTTTTAAAGGGAGTGGTATGTGACGACCCAAATTTTCTGACGTTTGTGATTGGGTAATTAACTGATTTATTATTGAAATATTAATATTAGTTAGTCAAACAAATAAATTTCTGATAATTTAAAATATCTGGATATATATATATATATATATATATATATTGGTTTAAACACTATATACAAACTTACGTTATAACATATTGGGTATGATAAACTTTATAGGGAATATATATACGTATACACACAAACTCCTCCATTTAAAATTAGGATAAAACATCCAAAGATATATATATATATATATAAGTTACACAAACTTTATGATATTTGATATCGTATATAAGTATACAAATGTGCATGTATGTATATATGCCCATATGAAATAAAATATAGGAAAGTTTGTAAAAGTGTAGATATATATACATAATATCAAAAATACACATAAGTAAAATATATGAAGTATATTGTATAAAATGTATAAATATACATATGATAAAAAAGAATATACAAGCTTATGATGTTTAAATTTATGAACAAGTATGTAAGTAATACACACACACACACACACACACACACACCCCATATGGACTAATGTACATGGAAATTGTAAAATGAAATTAAGTATAGTATATGCATACATGTTCATATCAAATAAGAGATGTATATATAAGCATGTAAATATAAATAAGAGTAAACATATGGATGTCATATATATAAGTATATGTGAGGATATGTATGTAAACAAAAGGGGAGACAACATTTAAACCCAAGCACACAAAACACAAGATCAATGTCACAGCAAAACTAAGTCAAACACATGAAAGATAAAATCAAATTCGTATGAAATCAAATCATCCCCAAAACTTCAAATCAAAGATAAAGCAAAAATATAATAGCAAAAAAAGTTCAAAACCCTGCACAATACCTTTGCCTAGCTTCCACCACACACTTCCACTCCACACACACACACACACACACATATACACACACACACACACCTCTACCTTGTGTTCTCAGGGTAAACATCTTCTTAAGTAAACAACTCGATCAAGATAACTAGAGAAAAAATAAAATAAAAAAGCTGCTACTAAAACCGAACAACTCAAGCTACAACAAAGATCAATGGGGAAAAATCAAAACCAAAACACTCAAGCTTAAAAAGAAAGAAAGCAGGCTTCCTGTTCATAGTGAAGAAATAAAATAGTGAGTAAACTAAACCTCTTTATACTAATCTATGAGTATGCATGGGTATAATTATAGCTGCATTTTTCACTGTGTGTAAACAATCTTCTGGTACAATGTATTCTTACAAATAACTATGGTTTGTTTAAATCTTTAAAAAAGGGGTATGGATTGTAAGAGAACCTAGAAGGTATAATACACCCTGTAACCCAAATAAGCAGTGTTTCTTCTTTGCTAAGATCAGAAAGAAAAAAAACATGGCCTTTTACTTACTGGATCCATATATGTATCTTTATATGTTTGAAAGTTAAAGGGACATTTTGTTTGTCAAGTAATTATGTGATAACGAGTTTCTATGCCATATATGTATATTAGTTGGTCACAAGGTATACAATTTGTAACTCAATAGCACCTCTGTTCTTGGGAAGAAATAAACCTTTCAACCTTTAAAAATCAATATCCCTTGATCTAATTGGTTTTAGATTTTAGTTCCTAAAGCAAAAGTGATTGTAGATGAGTATATTTTATTTCAAAATTCGTTTCGTTAGCTATCTTTCAGCACAGGGGAAGAAAGGCCTCGTTTACAGTAAATAACTTTGAGATGAATAAAAATTTGAATAATATAATTTAACAAATTGATCATATGCGTGGTTTGGCTTTAAGAATGGTGACTTTTGATAGTAGTTTGGTGATTTTTCATTATGTGGGAAGTGAGAAAAAGGAGATGTCTGGAATTAGTGGTTGGTCGAACTAAGGTGATCGAGAGCGATGGCGTGGTAAAAGGGTTGGGCATGGTAAAAGGGTTGGGTTGGGGCACATCGGAGAAAATGGTGTCGTGATTTTTAGTGAAGCGAGGAAGTCAGACGAACTCGCTTTAGGGTTTAGGCGAGTTCTGGTGGAGTTCGGTTTTGGTTGAACTACGGCGATGTGGGGGCAGGCGGAAGGGTGCGCGCCTAGGGGAAAAGTTGGAGATGGGAGTGCCGAGCCTTTTGATGGAGTTTAGTGGTGAATCGTATTCCATGGATATGATATCTATCTAGTGTGATTGATATATGGAATATACAGACAAAGATGGATGGAGTGTTAGGGGCATTTCTATCGATCAGTCATGTCATATCGGCCCGAGTTAGACATCAAATTGCTTCGATTTGAATTATCCGTAGGATACCCTATATATGAAAAACATGTACAATCAAACCTATTTCTCGATTCAATAGAAGCCCGAAGAAGTGAATATGTACCCAAATAACAATAGATATGTCAAAAGCACGTCCGATTACGCCTATTCCTAATCCTAGATAGAATGTAACGATGTAGGTATCCATATGGAAACATAGTATCTATTAACATACACTCGAATGACCCATCTCATAATAAGAATGTACATAAGTCTAATCCAGTCTGGACCGGTATGGAATGAACTTATAATCTGATGATCGAGTTGATTCCATGATTATAAGTTCATAACCCCAGCCTATTTTGGGCGGATCGGATCTACTAATTCTTTTATTCCAGTTAGTAAGAGGGATCTTGAACTAAGAAATATGCCTAGAAGTTAAAAGATGGTATACTAAGCAATTGCAAGAATTTGGTTCATTGATATTCCTAGTACAGTAGATGTTATCACACATACAGTCATACTCCATTTGATGGAATTGTTTGATCTTAATGGAGATTTCTATAATTTTGCACGTGAGGGGTTATTTCTTCATTTCATCTAGTCATTAATAACTTTATAATTTTTAGATAATAGTAGATAGAAACAATGCTCGTAAGGAGTCCTATTAAAACCAAGAAATATAGGCATGCTTGCTATCCACACCAGAATAGATGGAGTTTTCCGAAAAACCCTACTAGTGGAGAAAGACCCCCTAGGGATAAGAGACATAGGGCTGAAGAGGGAGCCAAAAACGGATCTTTCGTATATAATCCTGCATAATCTCGAATGGTATCAGTTCTGGTATGTAGACCAAATGATACAATGCGAGCAAAAGTTCCTAGATTGATGGAGATATAGAATAGCATAAGTTATCATGCTTGCATATCCATCATTTGAGTGTCTAAAAAATATTCCAATAATTATATATCTGATTTGATCGATGGACGAATATGCAAGCATATGTTTCATGCTAGTTTGAGTAAGAGCAATGAGTTTCCACAATATCATGCTAAGAACAGCTAGGATTTCCAAAAGAAGATGCCATTCGCTTGATGAGAAATAAAAAGGAATGGCGAAAATTCGCCTGGGTGAAGCTAAAGCAGCTACTTTCGATGTAACAGAAAGAGAAGCAACGACTGGAGTGGGAGAGTGTAAAGACCCAGGATTTTAATTTATTAAAATTTGAATATTTAATTTATTTTAAATATTAATAAGTGAAATTTATAAGTCGAATAAATTTTATTTCGAATAATTGGATTTAATTGGATAATTAAATCGATAATTTAATATGTTAAATTATGGAAATAATTGAAAATCGAGTTAAATATGATTGAAAATGATTTGTAAAATTTTATTTTATCATATTGGAGTTAGAACGATATTTTAGAACTTTTAAAATCGAATTAAAAGTTAATTTGTGAAAATTGAATATTTTAATATTAAATCGACTAGTGAAAATAGTCAATTTTTGAACAGTCTCAGAATTGGACGAGACCAGTTCCATTGGATCCGTAATAATTAGTTATTATCGGATTTCAATTTTCGTAGCAATCGGAGTTATCGTTTGATCGTGGCAGCTCGAAACGCATCGAATTGTTTTTAATATTAATTTGGCGAGCTAAAATAGTCATTTTTCAAAAAGTCTCGGATTTCGACGAAACCAGTTTCATCGGATCTGTAATGTGATATTATTGTAAGGTTTAAAATTTCAAGTCAATTGGATTTACCGTTTGTCCGGTACAAATTAAAACGCCTAGAAAATCGTTTAAATCGGTTTAATTTAAATTGAACGTTTATTGCCATAACTCGCACAGACGTCCGAATTAGCTTCCGAAACCTGTTCCATTGTGTCCGGAATGCGGGGTAAACCCTAGAAACGCTGGTTACGGCGCGTGAATCGGAGTTCGGAATTTCCGGGATGAATAGTGTCGTTCGTTCTTCTATAAATAGCCCCTCTCTCTCTAAAATAAAAAAAATAAAATAAAAACCTAAACCCTAATACGCAGCCGCCTCCATAGAAACCCACGGCCAGAAATCTCCCACGTTCTTCCCCTCCGATCTCTCAATCCATCAACAATCGTCAGAAACTCTCAACTACAATCTTGAAGAGCACGATGAGATCTTTAATATCAACGGTCAAGATCGCGAACAGCTTCACGAATCAACGGGAATTTGTGTTCAAAGGCAGGCCGTTCGGCCTCGAACTGCGTGCACAATAGGCGACCGAGCTCAAGGGGGAGGTAGGCGTGGGTAGCTCTTGCAATGGGCTTCAATATGGAGGTGGTTTGATGAAGTTTCGGCGATCGAGGAAGTGGCGTTTTTAAACCCTAGTTCGGCTATGTTATGGGTTGTGCGTGCGTTTCTGTTAGCTGTAGATGGAGTTGCGTGATGAAGGATAAGAGAAGGGACGGTGGGGATTGCATGGAGCATGGATCTAGCGGCCAATAATTGTTAGGTTTAGAAATTATAAAATTTATGTTGTAAATTTAGTAATATAAATCGTGCAATCTTTGAAAATTCGTAACTTTTTCATACGAGGTCGAAAACGCGCGAAACCAGTTGCGTTGGAATCGTATGGACGAGCACTACACGATGGAATTGGATTGGAGTCGTTTGGAGTTAGTGAGAATTTCGGGTAAAATTAAACGTGCGTTTAATTTTATTCGAAATAAATCGCTAAAACGAAATTAAAATCAAGGTGAGAACTTCTCGCTCAATCAAATCAGTTTCGATTTTATTTTAAACAGTTAGATTTAAAATATTTGAATGCATGTTTGAATGTTGATTGATATCTATTGATTGTTAAAATAGACATTATGCGCCGTTAGTAAGCGGAGGTTATTTATTAAAAACATATACCGCGAATATTTCATAAACAGTGAAATTAGTATTATGTATAATAGCAATATATATATATATATTGGCATATGTATATATTGGAGTTATTGATTTCCCGCATTTTTATAGCGGATGAGACCCTATTGCGCCGTCTATTAAGCGGATAATATTTTAAATCCCATATACCGCGATAATTCTGTACTAGAGCGGAATTGGTATTGTGCTAATGTTTTTGGATGCAGGAAAACAGGTTGGAGGGATCCAACTGGATTCCTCAACAGTTTTTATTTGATTTCTGATATTTTGATATTTGATGGACTATCATATCGATATGATGTCGTTGTTGTCGTGATTGACTATTTGGTGTGTAGCATCATTGAACCAAATTTTAGGATTTTAAAATGATTTTAAAGTGATTTTTGAAAGTATACGTTTATATAATATTTTTGGAGTTGATCCATTCTAAATAAATAAACGTTATAATTTTTAAAGTTATAAAAATTATGATTTTGAGAAATACGGTTAAAGATTTATTTTTGAGAAATATGAGTTAATGTTTTTATAAAATAATTAAATTGGATTTTTGAATTTATTATAAAAAGTTAAAAAATAGGATTTATAAAATTTGTTTATTTTATAAATCAAGAGAATGGTGAAATTATAAAGGAGATTAAAGATGTTTTAAAATAATAATATAAATTGATTTTATAAAGGATTTATAAATTGATATTTATAAATTAAAACATTTGAATTATAAAACGAGTTTTTATAATTGTTTGAATGAAGTGAAAATGGATTGCATAAGTGAATGGAATTTATAAAATTATAAATGGTGAAGTTATAAATGAAATTTATAAATAGTAAGATTTGTAAATTTTGTGAAGTTATTAAAGAATATATTTGGATAAATAATTGAATCTTATAAGTTATAAGATTTATAATTATGAAGTTTAAAAGAACGATTTTGTATAATAATCGTTTTATAAGTATTTGACTTATAATATGAACCTTTAGTTTATAATTGAGTTATAAATCGAATAGGTTAATAAAGGAATTTATAAAAGGAAGTTGTTATAAAATAAATAGAAATGGAGTTTATAAACGTTGTTTTATAAATTCGCAAACGACTTATTTTGATAAGTAAATTGTTGAAACTTATTAATAGAGTTATATTCACGTTTTGACTGTGAATAATCCTTTGAAATAAAATGAATAAAAGGATGAAATTGGTTAACGAAGTATATTCACGTTTTTGAATAGTGAATAATATGTTAAAGAAAATGTTTAGAATGTGATATTTTAAATAGAATTAAAACGATCTAACGATGTTTTAAATGTGTTGAGATTCGAAACCATAGATTTCAACATTTATTGTTGAAATAGACGTTTTCGAGAAATAGAAGGAAATGGTGGACTATAACACTGTTGTTATAGTAAATGATTTTCGAAAGGAAATGTTTTGTATAGTATTGGGATTTATATATCTATTTTAATTTCGAATCCCTATACTAGTGATTTTGGGTTGTCGTAACGATGTTTTACGCAACATTCGTTTTGGCCCAAATAAATATGTTTAAAAGAATGATTTCCTTAATGAATGAAATATATACTTAATCTCGATTTAAGTATATTGGATATTTTCTAAGTGTTGAAAATAAATAAAATTATGAATTACTTATGAATAAGTAAGTATGGATATGTTTTCCAATATAAAGTGAATATTTGAGAATTTATCTTTTTGAAGATAAATTGAAATGAATAATTGAAATCGAATATTCATAGATACTTTGAATTATAAATTCACTAAGGAATTTATAAAAGAAAGTGGAATTTGTTTAAAAATAAATATTGATTTATTTTTGAAGTGTGAAAATTATATATCTAGTAAAGATATTTTGGAAGATAAATAATTTGGAAAACTATTTGGAATCTGGTGATGTTGTGCATATCCATTGATAGTTCAATAACCGACTATCAATATTTACCTTTGAAAGGTATTTGTTGTGATTTGCTTGAATTTGAATGCACACTTATTTTTAAATTATTGCGCTCGTTATTCGGATTACCCATTCCGAATAGTGATACGACGTAATGGATAGCATTGAAGATCGGTGTTGAAGACCCGGTATTCACGAAAGCGATAGGATGACCTGTCGATTGACTCTGCACCGAGTAGCTACGGTATTGAGTTCTCCATATGTGATGGGAAATCCGATCAGGATTGTGAATATCCGGATTGCAAGGACTTCTTTGTAAGTGCCTTCGGTTCTGTTCGATCCCGGAACAGACTTGTATGGATTGTATGTCTGACATTACAAATTGAGATATAAAGAAGATTTCTTTCAAATATATTTCTGTTGGTGGCGGAGAATTTATTCTTTTAGCTTAACACCCTTCTCTGAGACGTACGAGCTCAGAGGTTATGTAGTTGAAGGTTATCAGCGATATATTCCCAATTTGGTAATGTGATATGCTGAGTGTTGCTGTGAAATGATCATTGTGTTGATTATTTGTGATAGGATCATTTGTTTGATCGTCTATCCTGGTGATCATTTCTATGATCATTTGTTGACCCAAAGCATGGATTTTGTATAAAGTATGTTTTTGTGGACGTGACTTCGTCGAGCCTCACACCCCGGAATGGTCAAAACAGGAAAGATGCAGCAAGGTTATGAGGGGTAGCGCCCTTTAGGATGTGTGCATTTCCTTCTGGAAAAGGGTGGTATCATGGTATGGAGCCCAGATACTTACTCATGCTGAAAACACTTTATGATTGTGTGAATTGATTACGAGCGCTCGGTGAAAGGTCCCAAAGGACCGGGGGATGGCATATTCGGTCAGTTGTTACTCAGTTAGGGGTAACCCGGCCTTGTGTTGGTAGAGATCCGGTTTGGTTCTCGGGGATGTCCATCCAGAGGCATTCTCATGTGGCAATGGGAAGTTCCTTGGCCTGATCATTCGTTGGAAATCCAAAGAAACAATACGATCTTGTACGGTTTTAGTTGTAGAACCTGCTTCCTCAGGAGGTAGCTATAGTAGGCATAATATAATGGTACCTATGCTGGCTAAGATTTATATTCTACTTTCGTAATGATTTTCTCTACACTATGCACTAGTAATAATATCAAATGTTCTTTTTAATGCGTATCAAGCATCTTTGACTAACATAAGAAGAAATCTCCTCCAAGTCTGCGTTTGCATTGTGTGTGTGGCGGGAGGTCTTATGGTAGTCTCATTTTTAAAAAGCATTGCGAATTGACTTTAAAAATATTCCTCTATTTTTGATTTTAAAGATAAATAAACTGTTTTGAGTTCTCACACCAGTCACATGACTGACTCGGAGTTTATTGTTTTCCTTCCTAAACTCTGGGTGCCCACCAATTTCCACACGGACAGTCAGGAGACAGGTTTATCAAGATATTCTGGAGTTGCTGGAGGCAAGCTGGATGGCATGGCGTATTACTAGTTTATATAGTATTTCTTTTTCCGCTGCATTGTTTGTTGTTTGTTGTTGTACACTCTGATGTAATGAAATGTAATGTGATGTAATGTAATAACTGATATAGTTCTTTGTTTTAAGATTATTCATTTATCTATTATATGTTGTTCTGCTGTTTTCTATTCCGTTCTATTTTCTTTCCTCCCCATTTTCTATCTTCTTATCTCTTCTTCTAGCTCTTTCTTTTTCTTAAAATATTGATAATTCGTATTTCTGTTCATCTTGAGTTAATCTATGGAGATTAGTGTATATTCAAGGAGTACGGATTTACGGGTCATCACAGGTGGTATCAGAGCTTATGGTTAAGCGACAACCATGGTTCTGTTGGGTATTACTAATTAGAGATAGAGTCAGTAGTGCTCTAGAATGAGTTTGAGTGTAATAATAGCTATGAGAGCGTATTTGTTAGTGAATATAAAATTGTTTTATATTGTGATGATTGGTTTGTTGAGTGGCATATGAACCTTCATCGGCGCAGCCTCGAAACTGAATCGAAGGGGTTTCTAAACACTTGAATAAAACAATTCGACACGGTATTGTTTTAAAATTGGGTAAATGAAATAATTTTACCTTGACTATATTTTGTATATGAAGAAATAATTTTTCAGAATTATTAAAGTGTATATAAGTTGATTGTTTAGTTGTTTGAATAATCTAAGCAAAAGAATTATAAGAAAAGGATTATAATTAATGTGATTTACAATTGTGAAATAAACTTATATATATAAGAAGTGAAACTATATGAATATATTTATAAATATGAGTTGAAATAAAAATGAATTTAAAGTTAAATGGAAATTTACTTGGAATTTAGAATCTGAATTGATGTATAAGTGGGAATTTAAGTTATGTAAAACCAAGTAATGTTTGTAAAAATGAAATTTAACTTAAGAAATGTTGAATTAAGTTGATTTTGATATCAAAATAAAATAATAAAGTGAAGTGATAAATATGAACTTAAGTTATGTAAATGAAATTCAACTTTGTAATTGAATTGAATTAATGGATTAAATGTTAATCAATTGAATGTGAATTAAGTTGATATGAAATAATGAATGTAAGTGTTAATTCATTAAAATTTAATGTTATTAGAAGTTGAATAATTGAATGAAAACCAATTTAATTAAACCAATTGAAAGTGATGGTGTTAAACCAAATTGAATGAATATAAGTAAAGGAATTTGGTTGAAATTAATATACATTGGTTGTTAGTTGATTGTATATAATTCATTAAGTGTTAATGAAATTGAAAGCTAAAGTAATTGAAATTCAATTGGAAGTTAAGTGAATCTTAAGTAGAATTGAATTTGATTTGGAAGTGAACCAACTTGAATATGAATTAGTGAATATAAACTAATTGAAAATGAATGTTAGTAAACATCCACTGTGAATGTATCAAATGTGATTTAAATTGAAAAACCCATTTCATTGAATATTAATGAGAAATATGATTGAATATTTATTGGTTATGAATGCTAGTTGGTTGATGGTTAAATATATTGCTTTTGTTGCATTTGATATGTTGACCTGTATAGTTATTATGTTGCTATATGTTTTATATCGATACTATTTTCATATATGCATGATTCTCATGTTGTTTGTTGAGTGTTTAGTAGGTGCGGATTGCGTTTGCTTCGCATTTGGAGCTCGCTTTCGCGCTATATTTGCCGTATATGCTCGCTAATAAAATATAAGGTACATATCTCGGATTAAATATCGTACTTTTACACTTTTTCCCTGCGGGATGCCTCATTACTTGATGAGATGTATATTTTTGATATATATACTGTCATTTTTTTTCGGATCGAGCCGCGCAAAGGAGACTATGGCGAATTTTTCCGAAAATTTAAGGCGTTAGAAAAAATTTGAGAAAATTAGAAAATTTTGAAAACTATAACTTTGATTTGGAATTGAAAGTTAAACAATAGTAGTTGTTTTTGAAAAGATAACTAAGTATGATTTGAAAACTTAGTAAAGTTATTGTAAGAAATTTAACTATGGATTTTGGAAAGTTGATAGATTTTGTAACTTTTCTTACTTGATAATTTCGAGGACGAAATTCTTTTAAGGGGGGAAGATTGTAACGACCCATGATTATAATTTATTAAAATTTGAATATTTAATTTATTTTAAATATTAATAAGTGAAATTTATAAGTCGAATAAATTTTATTTCGAATAATTGGATTTAATTGGATAATTAAATCGATAATTTAATATGTTAAATTATGGAAATAATTGAAAATCGAGTTAAATATGATTGAAAATGATTTGTAAAATTTTATTTTATCATATTGGAGTTAGAACGATATTTTAGAACTTTTAAAATCGAATTAAAAGTTAATTTGTGAAAATTGAATATTTTAATATTAAATCGACTAGTGAAAATAGTCAATTTTTGAACAGTCTCAGAATTGGACGAGACCAGTTCCATTGGATCCGTAATAATTAGTTATTATCGGATTTCAATTTTCGTAGCAATCGGAGTTATCGTTTGATCGTGGCAGCTCGAAACGCATCGAATTGTTTTTAATATTAATTTGGCGAGTTAAAATAGTCATTTTTCAAAAAGTCTCGGATTTCGATGAAACCAGTTTCATCGGATCCGTAATGTGATATTATTGTGAGGTTTAAAATTTCAAGTCAATTGGATTTACCGTTTGTCCGGTACAAATTAAACGCCTAGAAAATCGTTTAAATCGGTTTAATTTAAATTGAACGTTTATTGCCATAACTCGCACAGACGTCCGAATTAGCTTCCGAAACCTGTTCCATTGCGTCCGGAACGCGGGGTAAACCCTAGAAACGCTGGTTACGGCGCGTGAATCGGAGTTCGGAATTTCCGGGATGAATAGTGTCGTTCGTTCTTCTATAAATAGCCCCTCTCTCTCTAAAATAAAAAAAATAAAATAAAAACCTAAACCCTAATACGCAGCCGCCTCCATAGAAACCCATGGCCAGAAATCTCCCACGTTCTTCCCCTCCGATCTCTCAATCCATCAACAATCGTCAGAAACTCTCAACTACAATCTTGAAGAGCTCGATGAGATCTTTAATATCAACGGTCAAGATCGCGAATAGCTTCACGAATCAACGGGAATTTGTGTTCAAAGGCAGGCCGTTCGGCCTCGAACTGCGTGCACAATAGGCGACTGAGCTCAAGGGGGAGGTAGGCGTGGGTAGCTCTTGCAATGGGCTTCAATATGGAGGTGGTTTGATGAAGTTTCGGCGATCGAGGAAGTGGCGTTTTTAAACCCTAGTTCGGCTATGTAATGGGTTGTGCGTGCGTTTCTGTTAGCTGTAGATGGAGTTGCGTGATGAAGGAGAAGAGAAGGGACAGTGGGGATTGCATGGAGCATGGATCTAGCGGCCAATAATTGTTAGGTTTAGAAATTATAAAATTTATGTTGTAAATTTAGTAATATAAATCGTGCAATCTTTGAAAATTCATAACTTTTTCATACGAGGTCGAAAACGCGCGAAACCAGTTGCGTTGGAATCGTATGGACGAGCACTACGCGATGAAATTGGATTGGAGTCATTTGGAGTTAGTGAGAATTTCGGATAAAATTAAACGTGCGTTTAATTTTATTCGAAATAAATCGCTAAAACGAAATTAAAATCAAGGTGAGAACTTCTCACTCAATCGAATCAGTTTCGATTTTATTTTAAATAGTTAGATTTAAAATATTTGAATGCATGTTTCAATGTTGATTGATATCTATTGATTGTTAAAATAGACACTATGCGCCGTTAGTAAGCGGAGGTTATTTATTAAAAACATATACCGCGAATATTTCAAAAACAGTGAAATTGGCATTATGTATAATAGCAATATATATATATTGGCATATGTATATATTGGAGTTATTGATTTCCCGCATTTGTATAGCGGATGAGACCCTATTGCGCCGTCTATTAAGCGGATAATATTTTAAATCCCATATACCGCGATAATTCCGTACTGGAGCGGAATTGGTATTGTGCTAATGTTTTTGGATGCAGGAAAACAGGTTGGAGGGATCCAACTGGATTTCTCAACAGTTTTTATTTGATTTCAGATATTTTGATATTTGATGGACTATCATATCGATATATGATGTTGTTGTTGTCGTGATTGACTATTTGGTGTGTAGCATCATTAAACCAAATTTTGGGATTTTAAAATGATTTTAAAGTGATTTTTGAAAGTATACGTTTATAAAATATTTTTGGAATTGATCCATTTTAAATAAATAAACGTTATAATTTTTAAAGTTATAAAAATTATGATTTTGAGAAATACGGTTAAAGATTGATTTTTGAGAAATATGGGTTAATGTTTTTATAAAATAATTAAACTGGATTTTTGAATTTATTATAAAAAGTTAAAAAATAGGATTTATAAAATTTGATTATTTTATAAATCAAGAGAATGGTGAAATTATAAAGGAGATTAAAGATGTTTTAAAATAATAATATAAATTGATTTTATAAAAGATTTATAAATTGATATTTATAAATTAAAACATTTGAATTATAAAACGAGTTTTTATAAGTGTTTGAATGAAGTGAAAATGGTTTGCATAAGTGAATGGAATTTATAAAATTATAAATGGTGAAGTTATAAATGAAATTTATAAATAGTAAGATTTATAAATTTTGTGAAGTTATTAAAGAATATATTTGGATAAATAATTGAATCTTATAAGTTATAAGATTTATAATTATGAAGTTTAAAAGAACAATTTTGTAAAATAATCGTTTTATAAGTATTTGACTTATAATATGAACCTTTAGTCTATAATTGAGTTATAAATCGAATAGGTTAATAAAGGAATTTATAAAAGGAAGTTGTTATAAAATAAATAGAAATGGAGTTTATAAACGTTGTTTTATAAATTCGCAAACGACTTATTTTGATAAGTAAATTGTTGAAACTTATTAATGGAGTTATATTCACGTTTTGACTGTGAATAATCCTTTGAAATAAAATGAATAAAAGGATGAAATTGGTTAACGAAGTATATTCACGTTTTTGAACAGTGAATAATATGTTAAAGAAAATGTTTAGAATGTGATATTTTAAATAGAATTAAAACGATCTAACAATGTTTTAAATGTGTTGAGATTCGAAACCATAGATTTCAACATTTATTGTTGAAATAGACGTTTTCGAGAAATAGAAGGAAATGGTGGACTATAACACTGTTGTTATAGTAAATGATTTCCGAAAGGAAATGTTTTGTATAGTATTGGGATTTATATATCTATTTTAATTTCGAATCCCTATACTAGTGACTTTGGGTTGTCGTAACGATGTTTTACGCAACTTTCGTTTTGGCCCAAATAAATATGTTTAAGAGAATGATTTCCTTAATGAATGAAATATATACTTAATCTCGATTTAAGTATATTGGATATTTTCTAAGTGTTGAAAATAAATAAAATTGTTTACTTATGAATAAGTAAGTATGGAAATGTTTTCCAATATAAAGTGAATATTTGAGAATTTATCTTTTTGAAGATAAATTGAAATGAATAATTGAAATCGAATATTCATAGATATTTTGAATTATAAATTCACTAAGGAATTTATAAAAGAAAGTGGAATTTGTTTAAAAATAAATATTGATTTATTTTTGAAGTGTGAAAATTATATATCTAGTAAAGATATTTTGGAAAATAAATAATTTGGAAAATTATTTGGAATCTGGTGATGTTGTGCATATCCGTTGATAGTTCAGTAACCGACTATCAATATTTACCTTTGAAAGGTATTTGTTGTGATTTGCTTGAATTTGAATGCACACTTATTTTTAAATTATTGCGCTCGTTATTCAGATTACCCATTCCGAATAGTGATACGACGTAATGGATAGCATTGAAGATCGGTGTTGAAGACCCGGTATTTACGAAAGCGATAGGATGACCTGTCGATTGACTCTGCACCGAGTAGCTACGGTATTGAGTTCTCCATATGTGATGGGAAATCCGATCAGGATTGTGAATATCCGGATTGCAAGGACTTCTTTGTAAGTGCCTTCGGTTCGGTTCGATCCCGGAACATACTTGTGTGGATTGTATGTCTGACATTACAAATTGAGATATAAAGCAGATTTCTTTCAAATATATTTCTGTTGGTGGCGGAGAATTTATTCTTTTAGCTTAACACCCTTCTCTGAGACGTACGAGCTCAGAGGTTATGTGGTTGAAGGTTATCAGCGATATATTCCCAATTTGGTAATGTGATATGCTGAGTGTTGCTGTGAAATGATCATTGTGTTGATTATTTGTGATAGGATCATTTGTTTGATCGTCTATCCTGGTGATCATTTATATGATCATTTGTTGACCCAAAGCATGGCTTTTGTATAAAGTATGTTTTTGTGGACGTGACTTCGTCGAGCCTCACACCCCGGAATGGTCAAAACAGGAAAGATGCAGCAAGGTTATGAGGGGTAGCGCCCTATAGGATGTGTGCATTTCCTTCTGGAAAAGGGTGGTATCATGGTATGGAGCCCAGATACTTACTCATGTTGAAAACACTTTATGATTGTGTGAATTGATTACGAGCGCTCGGTGAAAGGTCCCAAAGGACCGGGGGATGGCATATTCGGTCAGTTGTTACTCAGTTAGGGGTAACCCGGCCTTGTGTTGGTAGAGATCCGGTTTGGTTCTCGGGGATGTCCATCCAGAGGCATTCTCATGTGGCAATGGGAAGTTCCTTGGCCTGATCATTCGTTGGAAATCCAAAGAAACAATACGATCTTGTACGGTTTTAGTTGTAGAACTTGCTTCCTCAGGAGGTAGCTATAGTAGGCATAATATAATGGTATCTATGCTAGCTAAGATTTATATTCTACTTTCGAAATGATTTTCTCTACACTATGCACTAGTAATAATATCAAATGTTCTTTTTAATGCGTATCAAGCATCTTTGACTAACATAAGAAGAAATCTCCTCCAAGTCTGCGTTTGCATTGTGTGTGTGGCGGGAGGTCTTATGGTAGTCTCATTTTTAAAAAGCATTTCGAATTGACTTTAAAAATATTCCTCTATTTTTGATTTTAAAGATAAATAAACTGTTTTGAGTTCTCACACCAGTCACATGACTGACTCGGAGTTTATTGTTTTCCTTCCTAAACTCTGGGTGCCCACCAATTTCCACACGGGCAGTCAGGAGACAGGTTTATCAGGATATTCTGGATATTCTGGAGTTGCTGGAGGCAAGCTGGATGGCATGGCGTATTACTAGTTTATATAGTATTTCTTTTTCCGCTGCATTGTTTGTTGTTTGTTGTTGTACACTCTGATGTAATGAAATGTAATGTGATGTAATGTAACAACTAATATAGTTCTTTGTTTTAAGATTATTCATTTATCTATTATATGTTGTTCCGCTGTTTTCTATTCCGTTCTATTTTCTTTCCTCCCCATTTTCTATCTTCTTATCTCTTCTTCTAGCTCTTTCTTTTTCTTAAAACATTGATAATTCGTATTTCTGTTCATCTTGAGTTAATCTATGGAGATTAGTGAATATTCAAGGAGTACGGATTTACGGGTCATCACAGAGAGTCAGAGTCGTAAATAGGATTCCTCACTTCTTTCTCTCATTCAAAACCATGCATGAGACTTTCATCTTGCATGGATCCTAAGTGATAAAAGAAAGAAGGTCTCATCTTCTTTCTTTTTTGATTACCTTCCTCGCGTATGTATAAGACCAAATCCATTCGATTTCTTAAAAGTATTACTAATCCGTAACTTTTTGAGGAATCCTTCACTAGTGGTTGTTAATGACTGACTTTTTCAATCTTTCGACCTTGGTTCCATAGGAGCACAAGTCAGAAAGATAGAGAAATAGAACCATCTAATTTGATTAGTTCTCAATGGCCATAAGATGATCATCTTAGGGTGATCCTTTTGTCAACTCATGCCCTTATTACACTCGTAGTCTCTGAAGGATGAGAACCAACTTTGTAGCGTCTACATCGATAATTCAAGTATTGTATACTTCATTAGCCCGATCCTTTGTAGGAACTACCCATAATATCGAACTTGCAAAATGGATCTTTTTATCATAAATAGATCCATTGTTCCTGACCCTGCTTCACCTTAATAATTATTTGAACAAAAAGATCACAAAAAACTTTTGGTAAAAGTTATGTCTTGGTCCGGGTGGGGATAGCATTTCTCTTCTGCATGTCTATGGAGTTTTGAAAAATTCAAACATCTAGATATATATATATATATATATATATATATATATATATATATATATAGAGGTAGGAAATTGTTGAGCGAATTGCACTCCTTCGTATATGTCAGGAGTCCATTGATGAAAATGGGCTGGGGAAATGTAATATCCCAGAATATCAAAGAGTTTAAAATGTTGATAATCTCTTATTTAAATTATTTGAAATTGATAAATTGTTATTTTCAAAAATAAATAACTAAGTAATAATAATATAATGTTTTAATTTTGGTTATGAATTGTTTTTAAATTAAGGATATTTATTTTGTTTGTGTAAATAAATTCTAAATAGATTTATTGTGTTCAAAATTTATAAGTGTTTAAAATATTTATTTCTGTGTATTTTAAATTGATTTTAAAATAGGATATATTATTTGTAAATAATAATGTGCTTATTTTAAAATAGATGTTATATTTATTTAAATTGATTTTTAGATTTGATTTTATATTTGATTTTGACATTGAATATAAATATGAATTCAAGGAATATACATACATATTAGAATATAATAATAATATAGTTTGATTCTAAATTATATAGACAATGTTTTTGATTAAAAGTAAGATTTGTTTTATTCTTTTATAGAAATTTATTGATAAGAATTTGATTTGTATTTATTTAATAAAATAAATACAAGGCTTTTTGAAATAGCATTTTTAAAATGAGTTTGCAATGTTTTTAAATTATATTTGGTTCAATCCTTTTAAAGATTGTATTTTATATAAATTTAGCATACATTTATAAATGTATAAGTGTATTTATTTATTAGATATTTAATTAGAAAGCATTTTTTAAAAATTTAGAAAACATATTAGTAATTAGGAGAATATTTTAAAAAGGGCTTTTTAAATTTCATTAGAATTAAAAACAAACTCATTTTTTTACAAATGTTTTGTTTTAAAACACTTTGTTAACAAGCGTTAAACGTTGATATGATTTATAAGACAAGTGTCCATTCTCTTTTTAATTTTCTTTTTAATTTAATAAAATCTGAAAATTGCTTATATAATCACCTTTTCTCTTCATCTTTCTTTTTCTTTAAAAACTTTGTTTCATTTCTAAAAAGAAACTTGAATCATCAGCAAATACTCAACCACCAAAAAATCAGAAACACTCCTCAATTCAAACCATGTTCAAAAACCTGAAACATTTAGTTCTGTTTACCAAAACCTGTAACCTTTTCAATTTGCAAATACAAAACAATTTTCAAAACACCCCTCAAACTCAAGTCAAATGCCTGAAATCTTCTCAAACAATTTCTACAATCAAAAAAAAATATGGAAATTTGTTTACCTGAATTATTGTGTGCAAATCTAACTGCAAGCCTATAATTTATACTAAAAACAAAATCACAGTTGTTTTCCAAAAAATCAAGAATCTGCAAAAAAATTTACCTGAAACATTTCTGTGATCAAAAGTTCAAAACTCCTCAAACCATTCTATGATCAAAAGCCTGCAGTTGTTCTCAAATCAAAACCTTCTTCAATTCAAAGTCTGCAGTTTGTTCTCAGGACAAAATCAATTCTTCAAATTCAAACACCACTCAATGTTTTCAAAAGCTTGATGCAAAATTTCAACCCAGTTCTGCATTTGAATGTCTGCATCATCTTCTAGTGCATGCAAGTTTCAAAGCTCCAGTTTTAAAAAGCTTCAACCTCAAGTGTTTCCAAGTTTTTCAAAATGCAATCTGAAAAGCAATTTTAAAGGGCTGTGGGCATTTCTGTTTTAAGGCTTCAGGTTTAAGTCTTTTGCAACTTCCAGTGCATCTTCAAAACCTCTGCTCTTCTTCTAAATAAAAGTGAGTAAACCTTTTTATTAAAATTTAGTAAATAAATCAAGTTGCTTGGAAAAAATTCTGGTTGAATACGCTCTGCATTGTTATGTAAATATAAGTGTAGAATCTGAATTTATTTGACTGTCAACGAATGTGCATGTCTCACCTATCTTGCGCTTCCTGTTCCTATTACAGGATTATCATGTTTAAACAAATTTCAAGTTGCTCTTCCTCTGATTTCATTTAGGTTTTGATTTTCAAACATTGAATGTTTGTGTAAGCTTAAATTTAATACTAAAAATGAATTTAAGTAAAAGGATTTAGCAACTCATCTGGAAAATGAAATCTTTATACAAATTCTTTTAAACAAGACAAATTTTGTTACTTAAATTTACAGTTTCAATTTTATAACTTGAATCCATTCTAAAGTTTAGGATTTTTAAAATCAAAATTAGGATTTTAAATAAAGTAAGGTGTAAGAAAATGAGTATTGTGTGGATATTAGGTTTTTGCAAAAATCAGTTGATTCTTGCATCTGGATTGCTCGGGGTTCTTAGTGGAGGTTGAGGTAAGATCAGAGAGTGTGGGAAAATTTGTTGAAGGATTTTTAATCCATTGAGGGATTTGAAATTTCTTGATTTTGATTTAAAACCTAGTTTGGGTTCTAGCTGTAAATTGGCTTCTGCATCTTCAAAATTGCATCGAGTTGTATGAATTTTTGGGGAAATGATGCGCGATGAGTCAGCAAGCCATAGCCGGAGTGGTGGCGATTATAGATGATCGGAGGCGATGGTTCAGGGGAATGTTCTGATGATGTTTGGGTTTTCAGTAACCATGAGGATGCTCGATTTTGGATTTAGGCAAGAAATGTTGTTCTGTGGGTCGTGGATGTTTGTAGAGTGGTAGGCTGATGTGGCGGTGGGTTCGACGTTGGTCGGAAGGGTTCCGGCACCGGTGCAGGTTGCACGGGGACTAGTTGGTGTCAGCTCTTTGTAATTTGTTTGGATTGCTTGATTTTCTCGAAGCAGGTCTCGGGTATATGAGGAAGATGGCTCGGGGTTTAGCTCGTATATTTTTGGATGTTACTCTTGTTGGTTCTGGGTTTGGCTGTGTGGGTTTTAAACTGTGATGTTAACAGTTTTTTTAAGTTTTAAATTTAATAGTTTTTTTAAATTTTAAAAATCAAATTTGTTTTAAAAAAGAGAGAAGAAAGATTGTACTTTGTATTTGAATTCCAGTAAACATGGGTTGAACCCAAACTAAAATGTTCAACCAAAATTTCAAATTTTTAATAAGCAAGTTTTATACTTTAAATAGTTTAAGTTAAATTAAAATTCTTGTTTTTAAATTGATTTTTTTTTATAATTAAATTTGTATGAAAGGTTTGAAATGTTTTTAAGTTAAAAACCTTAATGTTCTTTTCAAACTTATTTTGAAAATATAAAAGAGAATTTTAAGTAAATGTTTTATTTAAATTAATTAGTGAAAAATGATCTATTAATTAACAATTAAAGTTTAAGGTAATTTATTAACTTGAAATTAGAATTGTTAATTAATAATTAAGGAAAGTAATTAATGTTTTCTTTATATTTTAATTTAATTAATGAATTAAGTTAAGTAAAGATTTCAAAATTTATTTAAGATCATGTTTTATCTTAAATAATAATTAAATATTAATAATTTGCAATTTATTAGTTAATTAATAAATTTTAAGTTTAATTACTTATTATTTTAAGGGAGTTAATTAAGTAATTAATTAATTATAACTATTAATTTAATTAACTAATACTTAGGACAATTTAATTAATGTCTAATGATTAATCAAATTATAATTTCTTATTAATTAAGTAATTAAAGGTTGATTAAAATAGTAATTAATTATTACTTAATAAAGGTTTATTAAGTAATAATTAGGGTTTTCTTAATTAATAATTAAAATAATTAATAATATATAATGCAAGTTAATTAAGGATTAATTAACTATTATTAAAGGATTATTTAATTTTAATCAAGGATTAATTAATTATATTTATGGATTAATTAATTTGTAATTAAGATTGTTAAATAATAATTAAGTTTTATTAATTAATTATTAAAAGATAATTAACTGGTTAATTAAGGTTAATTAATTATAAAAGTAATTAGTGATTAATTACTTTGTATTAAAGGATTGATTAATTAATAGTTGAAGATAATTAATCTGTTAATTGAAGATTAATTTGGTTAACGAGTAACTAAGGGATGAATTACTCGATTTTGTTTTATGAGATGTGTGTGATCAAGTAAGTTAATTAATTTGTTAATTAATTAAATATAGTGACTTGAGAAATGATTAAGTATGTTTACTTAATAAGTTTTGATAAAAGTGATAACTTAAGATAAGTAATTGATAAATTACAAGGGTAATTAAGATAAGTGAAATTACTGATTGGGAAGTAATTTTAAATGGATAATTACTTAAAAAAGTAATTAATGGTTTATTTCTTGGCGTAATAAATCAAAGAATTTATAAAGTAATTAAAAGTAATCAGAAGTAATTAAGAATAATTAATTACTGTTTATATTTATTAAAGTGGATTAATTAAAAGTAATTAATTTGAGCATTATTAATTAATGTAATTAATAAGAAATAATGTAATTAATTCTTGTTAATTAATTTATGGAAGCAATTAATTAAGGTTCATTAATTAATAAGATTAATAAGAATAATTAAAGATTAATTACTTGATTTAGAGTTAACCAATCAGAGTTAATTGTTTAAGATGATGATTTATGAATTGATTTATTTAATGTTTATTTAAGCAAGATTTATTATGATGAAGGTAATTAATTTAATTAATTTTAAATTAATTAAGAGATGAAGTGATTAATTTGATTCACTTTAAATTAATTAAAGATAGAGATAGTTAATTTAATTCATTTTAAATTAATTATGTTGTGATTAAGTAAATCATTGCTTATGTATGGATGGATTACATTGATTGTTTTAAATGGATGTAAACTCGGAAATGAGATAAGATATGTTGTGTGATATGAATGCTTGGTTGCAATGTGATGGTAATATAGATTATCTATTCTGATAATGATGTGGGTTACCTATTTTGGTTATGAATCATCTGTTTATTTGATATTGTGGTTGTCAATTGTGACTTGTGAATTCTCTATTATGTGTGTATAAAGAGAGTTGAATTTAGTAGTTTAACTTTAAAACAACTTGGACCTAAAAAGACACGCTTTGGATTTCGATGAGACCGGGATGGGGTTTCCATATTCGGATATCCGAAAACCACATCGATTCCAATTAACGTTAGGTCGTGAATCATATTAGAGCTTTGTGAAGACTCGAAGTGTAAGGGCTATACGTCAGTATAACTCTGTGGGTGATTCTGTAATAAGTTGACGGAACTAGTTCTTATAGATTCGAGATAGTGATTCAGAGTGTAAGGGTTATTGTCGTTAACTCTAAGGGTGATTCCAAGAATCAGTGTAACGAGATAATGCCTTCGGTTTCGTTCGAACCCGGAACGAACTTTTATGGATTGAATGCTTTCTGAACATCGTCAGGTGGACGATGAGCATTTTAAGTGATGTGTTCACTAAAGGTAATCGTAGCCTCAAGCCTCATCAACCGGGAACGGCTAAAACAGGGGAGGTGCAGCAAGGCTTTGTGGGTAGCCCCCACTTGAGAGTAAGATTTACCCCTGTGTAGAGGTCCCTTTATTTTGGCTGTGTGGGCGGTTGAATAGCTACATCCGCCGGGGTTGTCTTATTTGGAACTGTTCAGTAAGGAATGGGTCCGACTTTGTGTTGCAGGGGAGCGGGCGTACTCCTCGGTACGGTGATCTAGGCCACATACTGTGAAGGGCGGTAACCCAGTAGCCCTGCCATTGATGGAATCAAAATCCAATAAGCGCCGTACGTATTAGTTGTGCCCAACTATGTTGGAACGTGAGATGTAAGCATTCCAGCTATTTCTATATTTTACTTGAAAACCTAGACACTATTATAATATCACTGAATTTCCTATCAAATGTTTTAGTTAGCCTAAGGTAAAAACTTTTCTGTGTTTATGTGTGGAAAGTCTTACGTGATACCCTTTCTTTCAAAAAGTTTTTTAAAGTTAAGCAACTTTAACCGTTTACTCACATCAGACCCATGTCTAACCTGGAGTTTATTCTGTTTTTCTTAAACTCTTGGGTACTCAAATTTTTACGAGTAGCCAAGGGATTCAGTTTAGAATTCAGGTTAGGCTTTGACGAATTCTGGAGGAGAAAATGGAGCAGGAGGCTTCTGCGTGTAGATATAGTATTCCGCTGTGTTTTCTCCGAGTAGTTTGTCCTTGTGTTGTATTGAGTTGTAAAAACTAGACAGGCGTCTATAACTGTCTAGTATGTGTTGTTTAGATGTGTATCTCTGATGTATATGATACTATGTAATATATTATGTGACTAATTTAATTTATTCGTTCCGCTGTTTAGATTCTGATGTTGTTCCTTTCTTCTTCTCTGTCTTTTCTCCTTTCTATCCCTTTCTTTCTTAAAGATGATGCGTTTTTCTGTGGTAAGAAAGTCGGGTCATCTCATTTGGTATCAGAGCGAGGTTGAGTGAATACCTAGGCTCTGTAGTGGTGTCTTTCTTGAGAGAACGTACTTGTAATTTTTATATATAACTATATATATATTTCTACCTATTTATTGGGTTACATGTTCGGGTTTTCCAATATAAGTTATAAAGGTAAATGAGGTAGTGGTTTGCGTAACACGACTACCATTGGTTAGAGTTTGAATATTTTAGGTTGGAAGTGTAAGTTTGTTCGTGCTCATGTGAGCGGATTTTTGAGAATTTGGATCTGTCGGTTAGGCAGAAGTAAGTGGTGGTATCTTGATACCTCAGGAGATAGTATCTGCGTGATGAGATGCAGTGACTATGGATGTCTTCAAAGATGTTTTCTTTCAGAGCAAGTTTAAGGAAGTGTGTCCGCTTCAGAGTTGTAGCTGAGTTCAACAGGATGTATGTGTTTAGTTGGAGGACCGAGTTTCTCGAAGAACTCTGGATAAGAAGTTTTTGGCATTTGTGCTAGCGGTGCAGCTCGGGAATGTTCTGTGTTTCAGCAGGAAGATCTTTTTGGCTTAGCATTTCCTAGAGGTGGAATTCAGAAGCAGCAGTTAGGATCTGTTTCTTCGATGGATTAGTTGGTCGAGGATAAGCTGTTCTGAATGGTGGAGAGTGAACAGTATCTTGGATATTGGATTGGGTGATCGCAAAAGTGACTTGCGATGGTTTAGTGATTATCTTAGATAGTCTTTAGCTTGGATTTGTGGCATTTCTAGAGGATATAGAGTTATGGAGTTGCTGAAGATTTTTCGGATATATCTTCGAGGAAGTTATAGATTTGCCCGCGTTGGAGTTTGAGTTCTGAATCGACTTGATGTCAGAAGTGTTATAGATTTGCCCGCTCCAGATCAGAATTGTGCAGCGGAAGCAAGGTGGTTGTTGTTATTGAATAGAAGCAACCAGAAGTTGCAGTGTTTTGGATTAGAGAATTTCTACTAAATTTATTTTTCAGAATATGAGGCAAGTTGGCGAGTGATTCTGTTTTGTCTTTTCCGGATAGGAGAAGTTGTTTTCTTCCGTTGATAGTAAATTTTGGTTTTGATTTTGGGTTGATCTTGTGAGGATCAGTTTGTGAGTTGATCCAGTTTGTTTGTAGAAGCATCAGTAAAGGTTGAGCAGATCAGGAAAGATCTGTAGGCAGCCCGATCATTCGGAAATTTTGAGGTTAAGAAACGGTAAAATTTGGAATCCAAAGTTGGAGACTTCGATGTTGTTGAGTTTTTCTCTGGTAAAGGGAGCAATAAGATTTGAAGAGCTTCGAAGTATATTGGATTCTTCTGAGTTTTTGTAGAGATCAGTGCTTTGGTTTGAAGAGTTGAATTGCCAGTTTGGAGCACTGGATTCAAAATATTTCACGTGTCTCTAAGGGAGTACATGTTTGGTTTATCACTGGTTTTGAGACCAGTAGTCCTGTGAAGGTTTTAGTTGTTGATCAGTCTTATCTGTGGTCTGGTATCTTGTGTAGATTATAGATATAGATGAGAGACTCAGTAGCTTAGCAATATAGCTAGTTTGGATTTAGTAGAGCGAGTTTCCCTGTGTCTATACTGGGGAAACTCAAGATAATTTTAGGAAGTTTATCCGGATCTGTGTTCAGATAGCCAGTGTTAATTATTTGATTGAATTGGTTGTTTGGATGAAATTGTTTGTTTGATTGATAGTGTATGGCTGTTATGTATGTTTGGATTGGTTGAAATAAAATTAAATTTTTGATTATCTTTGTTTTAAATTTCGAGGACGAAATTCTTTTAAGGGGAAGGATTGTAATATCCCGGAATTTCAAGGAGTTTAAAATGTTGGTAATCTCTTATTTAAATTATTTGAAATTGATAAATTATTATTTTCAAAAATAAATAACTAAGTGATAATAATATAATGTTTCAATTTTGGTTATGAATTGGTTTCAAATTAAGGATATTTATTTTGTTTGTGTAAATAAATTCTAAATAGATTTATTGTGTTCAAAATTTATAAGTGTGTTTAAAAATATTTATTTCTGTGTATTTTAAATTGATTTTAAAATAGGATATATTATTTGTAAATAATAATGTGCTTATTTTAAAATAGATATTATATTTATTTAAATTGATTTTTAGATTTGATTTTTAAATTTGACTTTGACATTGAATATAAATTTGAAATCAAGGAATATACATACATATTAAAATATATTAATAATATAGTTTGGGTTTAAATTATATAGACAATATTTTTGATTAAAAATTAGATTTGTTTTATTCTTTTATAGAAATTTATTGATAAGAATTTGATTTGTATTTATTTAATAAAATAAATACAAGGCTTTTTGAAATAGCATTTTTAAAATGAGTTTGCAATGTTTTTAAATTATATTTGGTTCAATCCTTTTAAAGATTGTATTTTATATAAATTTATCATACATTTATAAATGTATAAGTGTATTTATTTATTAGATATTTAGTTAGAAAGCATTTTTTAAAAATTTAGAAAACATATTAGTAATTAGGAGAATATTTTAAAAAGGGCTTTTTAAATTTCTTTAGAATTAAAAAAAAAAACTCATTTTTTTACAAATGTTTTGTTTTAAAACACTTTGTTAACAAGTGTTAAACATTGATATGATTTATAAGACAAGTGTCCATTCTCTTTTTAATTTTCTTTTTAATTTAATAAAATCTGAAAATTGCTTATATAATCACCTTTCCTCTTCATCTTTCTTTTTCTTTAATAACTTTGTTTCATTTTTAAAAAGAAACTTGAATCATCAACAAACACTCAACCACCAAAAAATCAGAAATACTCCTCAATTCAAACCATGTTCAAAAATCTGAAACATTTAATTCTGTTTACCAAAACCTGTAACCTTTTCAATTTGCAAATACAAAAAATTTTCAAAACACCCCTCAAACTCAATTCAAATGCTTGAAATCTTCTCAAACCATTTCTACAAATCAAAAAAAATCTGGAAATTTGTTTACCTGAATTATCGTGTGCAAATCTAACTGCAAGCCTGCAGTTTATTCTAAAAACAAAATCACAGTTATTTTGAAAAAATTCAAGAATATGCAAAAAAAATTACCTGAAACATTTCTGTGATCAAAAGTTCAAATCTCCTCAAACCATTCTATGATCAAAAGCCTGCAGTTGTTCTCAAATCAAAACCTTCTTCAATTCAAAATCTACAGTTTGTTCTCAGGACAAAATCAATTCTTCAAATTCAAACACCACTTAATGTTTTCAAAAGCTTGATGCAAAATTTCAACCCAGTTCTGCATTTGAATGTCTGGATCATCTTCTAGTGCATGCAAGTTTCAAAGCTCCAGTTTTCAAAAGCTTCAAGCTCAAGTGTTTCCAAGTTTTTCAAAATGCAATCTGAAAAGCAATTTTAAAGGGCTGTGGGCATTTCTGTTTTAAGGCTTCAGGTTCAAGTCTTTTGCAACTTCCAGTGCATCTTCAAAACCTCTGCTCTTCTTCTAAATAAAAGTGAGTAAACCTTTTTATTAAAATTTAGTAAATAAATCAAGTTGCTTGGAAAATATTCTGGTTAAATATGCTCTGCATTGTTATGTAAATATAAGTGTAGAATCTGAATTTATTTGACTGTCAATGAATGTGCATGTCTCACCTATCCTGCGCTCCCTGTTCCTGTTACATGATTATCATGTTTAAACAAATTTCAAGTTGCTCTTCCTCTGATTTCATTTAGGTTTTGATTTTCAAACATTGAATGTTTGTGTAAGCTTAAATTTAATACCAAAAATGAATTTAAGTAAAAGGATTTAGCAACTCATCTGGAAAATGAAATCTTTATAAAAATTCTTTTAAACAAGACAAATTTTGTTACTTAAATTTCCAGTGTCAAGTTTATAACTTGAATCCATTCTAAAGTTTAGGATTTTTAAAATCAAAATTAGGATTTTAAATAAAGTAAGGTGTAAGAAAATGAGTATTGTGTGGATATTGGGTTTTTGCAAAAATCAGTTGATTCTTGCACTGGATTGCTCGGGAGTCTTGGTGGAGGTTGAGGTAAGATCAGAGAGTGTGGGAAAATTTGTTGAAGGATTTTTAATCCATTGAGGGATTTGAAATTTCTTGATTTTGATTTAAAACCTAGTTTGGGTTCTAACTGTAAGTTGGCTTCTGCATCTTCAAAATTGCATCGAGTTGTATGAATTTTTGGGGAAATGATGCGCGATGAGTCGGCAAGCCATGGCCGGAGTGGTGGCAATTATAGATGATCGTAGGCGATGGTTCAGGGGATTGTTCTGATGATGTTTGGGTTTTCAGTAACCATGAGGATGCTCGATTTTGGATTTAGGCAAGAAATGTTGTTCTGTGGGTCGTGGATGTTTGTAGAGTGGTAGGGTGATGTGGCGGTGGGTTCGACGTTGGTCGGAAGGGTTCCGACACCGGTGTAGGTTGCACGGGGACTAGTTGGTGTCAGCAGTTTGTAATTTGTTTGGGTTGCTTCATTTTCTCGAAGCAGGTCTCGGGTGTATGAGGAAGATGGCTCGGGGTTTAGCTCGTGTATTTTTGGATGTTACTCGTGTTGGTTCTAGGTTTGGTTGTGTGGATTTTAAACTGTGATGTTAACAGTTTTTTTAAGTTTTAAATTTAACATTTTTTTAAAAAATTTTAAAATCAAAATTATTTTTAAAAAAAAGAGAAGAAAGATTGTACTTTGTGTTTGAATTCAAGTAAACATGGGTTGAACCCAAACTAAAGTGTTCAATTTGTGTTTGAATTCCAGTAAACATGGATTGAACCCAAACTAAAAAAACAGAAGAAAGATTGTACTTTGTGTTTGATTTGTTTTTATAATTAATTTGTATGAAGGGTTTGAAATGTTTTTAAGTTAACAACCTTATTGTTCTTTTCAAACTTATTTTGAAAATATAAAAGAGAATTTTAAGTAAATGTTTTATTTAAATTAATTAGTGAAAAATGATTTATTAATTAACAATTAAAGTTTAAGGTAATTTATTAACTTGAAATTAGAATTGTTAATTAATAATTAAGGAAAGTAATTAATGTTTTCTTTATATTCTAATATAATTAATGAATTAAGTTAAGTAAAGATTTCAAAATTTATTTAAGATAATGCTTTATCTTAAATAATAATTAAATATTAATAATTTGTAATTTATTAGTTAATTAAGAAATTTTAAGTTTAATTAATTATATTTTAAAGGAGTTAATTAATTAATTTATTAATTATAATTATTAGTTTAATTAACTAATAATTAGGATAATTGTCCGCGGGCTTGGTGCGGTGGTGGGATGACGCGGCTCCCAAGTGGGAGGTTGTTCGAGTCCCACCTTGTGTGGGAGGAGAAACGACTTTTCACTTGGGAGGTATCTGGTTCACTTTCGCGCGTCCTGCCCCAAGCCAACCGAAAGGTCTGGCTGCTCGGAATATTTGGTTGTGGCGGGCCTTCCAGCTATTCCCTAGGTTTGCTGTTCAAGAATCGCTGGTCGGTAGTGATTGAACAGGTTTCCCTAGTTCCCAAAAAAAAATTAGGACAATTTAATTAATGTCTAATGATTAATCAAATTATAATTACTTATTAATTAAGTAATTAAGGGTTGATTAAAATAGTAATTAATTATTACTTAATAAAGGTTTTATTAAGTAATAATTAGGGTTTTCTTAATTAATAATTAAAATAATTATTAATCTATAATGCAAGTTAATTAAGGATTAATTAACTATTATTAAAGGATTATTTAATTTTAATTAAGGATTAATTAATTATATTTATGGATTAATTAATTTGTAATTAAGATTGTTAATTAATAATTAAGTTTATTAATTAGTTATTAAAAGATAATTAGGTGGTTACTTAAGGTTAATTAATTAATTATAAAAGTAATTAGTGATAATTACTTTTTATTAAAGGATTGATTAATTAATAGTTGAAGATAATTAATTTGTTAATTGAAGATTAATTTGGTTAACGAGTAATTAAGGGATGAATTACTCGATTTTGTTTTATGAGATGAGTGTGATCAAGTAAGTTAATTAATTTGTTAATTAATTAAATACAGTCACTTGATAAATGATTAAGTATGTTTACTTAATAAGTTTTGATAAAAGTGATTACTTAAGATAAGTAATTGATAAATTACAGGGGTAATTAAGATAAGTGAAATTAATGATTGGGAAGTAATTTTAAATGGATAATTACTTAAGAAAGTAATTAAGGGTTTATTTCTTGGTGTAATAAATCAAATAATTTATAAAGTAATTAAAAGTAATAAGAAGTAATTAAGAATAATTAATTACTGTTTATATTTATTAAAGTGGATTAATTAAAAGTAATTAATTTGAGTATGATTAATTAATGTAATTAATTAAGAAATAATGTAATTAATTCTAGTTAATTAATTTACGGAAGCAATTAATTAAGGTTCATTAATTAATAAGATTAATAAGAATAATTAAAGATTAATTAGTTGATTTAGAGTTAATCAATTAGAATTAATTAATTAAGATGATGATTTATGAACTGGTTTAATTAATGTTTATTTAAGCAATATTTATTATGATGAAGGTAACTAATTTAATTAATTTTAAATTAATTAAGTGATGAAGTGATTAATTCGATTCACTTTAAATTAATTAAAGATAGAGATAGTTAATTTAATTCATTTTAAATTAGTTATGTTGTGATTAAGTAAATCATTGCTTATGTATGGTTGGATTACATTGATTGTTTTGAATGGATGTAAACTCAGAAATGGGATAAGATATGTTATGTGATATGAATGCTTGGTTGCATTGTGATGGTAATATAGATTATCTATTGTGATAATGACGTGGATTACCTATTTTGGTTATGAATCGTCTGTTTATTTGATATTGTGGTCATCAATTGTGACTTGTGAATTATCTATTATGTGTGTATAAAGAGAGTGGAATTTAGTAGTTTAACTTTAAAACAACTTGGACCTAAAAAGACACGCTTTGGATTTCGATGAGACCGGGATCGGGTTTCCATATTCGGATATCTGAAAACCACATCGATTCCAATTAACGTTCGGTCGTTAATCAGATTAGAGCTTTGTGAAGACTCGAAGTGTAAGGGCTATACGTCAGTATAACTCTGTGGGTGATTCCGTAATGAGTTGATGGAACTAGTTCTTATAGATTCGAGATAGTGATTCAGAGTGCTAGGGTTATTGTCGTTAACTCTGAGGGTGATTCCAAAAATGAGTGTAATGAGATAATGCCTTCGGTTTCGTTCGAACCCGGAGCGAACTTGTATGGATTGAATGCTTTCAAAACATCGTTAGGTGGATGATGAGCATTCTAAGTGATGTGTTCACTAAAGGTAATCGTAGCCTCAAGCCTCATCAATCAGGAATGGCTAAAACAGGGGAGGTGCAGCAAGGCTTTGTGGGTAGCCCCACTTGAGAGTAAGATTTACCCCTGTCTAGAGGTCCCTTTATTTCGGCTGTGTGGGCGGTTGAATAGCTACATCCGCCGGGGTTGTCTTATTTGGAACTGTTCAGTAAGGAATTGGTCCGTCTTTGTGTTGCTAGGGAGCGGGCGTACTCCTCGGTACGGTGATCTAGGCCACGTACTGTAATGGGCGGTACCCCAGTAGCCCTGCCATTGATGGAATCCAAAATCCAATAAGCGCAGTACGTATTTGTTGTGCCCAACTATGTTGGAACGTGAGATGTAAGAATTCCAGCTATATTTGTATTTTACTTGAAAACCCTAGACAGTATTATAAAATCACTGAATTTCCTATCAAATGTTTTGGTTAGCGTAAGATAAAAGCTTTTCCATGTTTATGTGTGGAAAGTCTTACGTGATGCCCTTTCTTTCAAAAAGGTTTTTAAAGTTAAGCAACTTTAACCGTTTACTCACAACAGACTCATGTCTGACCCGGAGTTTATTCTGTTTTTCTTAAACTCTTGGGTACTCAAATTTTTACGAGTAGCCAAGCGATTTAGGTTAGAATTCAGGTTAGGCTTTGATGAATTCTGGAGGAGCAAATAGAGCAGGAGGCTTTTGCGTGTAGATATAGTATTCCGCTGTGCGTTCTCTGAGTAGTTTGTCCTTGTGTTGTATTGAGTTGTAAAAACTAGATAGGTGTTTAAAACTGTCTAGTATGTGTTGTTTAGCTTTGTATCTCTGATGTATATGATACTATGTAATATACTATGTGATTAATATAATTTATTTGTTCCGCTATTTAGATTCTGATGTTGTTCCTTTCTTCTTCTCTGTCTTTTCTCTTTTCTATCCCTTTCTTTCTTAAAGATGATGCGATTTTCTGTGGTAAGAAAGTCCGGTCATCTCAGGAAAGCTTGAACCCAATTCCTACAATGATGGATATAAGTGCAATTGACATTCCTAGGGAGTTATACATTTGTGTATTGATAAGACCATTCACTATTTCTTGGAGCTCGATCAGCCTCCAGATGAACCATATAGCCAAGAGAAACAATGAACCAGAATAGAAGAGCTTGCCCCGCCCACGAGTAAATATTTCATAGTAGCCTCATTAGACCGTACATTTCTCTTGGTATATCCAGATAATAGGTAGGAACATAAACTAAAACATTCTGGAGCTACAAAGATAGTTATTAAATCGTTAGCACCACATAAAAACATTCCTCCTAGAGTAGCTGTTAATACGAATAAAAGAAACTCTGTTATAGCCGTTTATGTACATTCAATGTACTCCACGGGTAGAGGAATACATAGAGTTGAACACAGTAAAATAAGAAATTGAAAGATTTCGTTGAAATTGTTCATTTGGTAATTTCCCGAAAAGTAATTATAGGTTCTTCTTTCCATCGGAACAACAGGGCCGTTATGCTCATTACTAAACTTGTTGAAGGAATAAAATAGAATCATGCTCTATCTTTTTGATCAGAGGTTGGATCGATGATAAGAAGAAGAATTAGGCCAAAAATTAGGATAAATTCTTAGAAATGAAACTTACATCGAAGATAAGAAAATGAAACGCTTTAATAAAAATTCTTGTAGAATAGAGAATGTAGTTTTCATTCTGTACGTGCCAGATCATAAATTAGTAACTGCATCCAATCTCCGAAAAAGCCACAATTGTTTCAAACTTTTTGTATATTTTATTTATGGAATCCCTATGAATAGGTTCAATCCATATTCCATGATATTTCCATAAGATTCCTCTTTCTTATTATTAAGAAAGCCCTCGGGAAGGTTTAGTTGATCCATGATTTATGTTTCATCTTTCTTTTTTGTTTGTTTCGAGAAAGATATCGATCAATTCCGACTCTTTCATGTTCGATTGATTCTTTTCCGACCGAGATGTATGGATCCTGTATCTATGTGTCTATATAGATCATGTTCATGGATTAATGAAAATTTGCAAAAGCTCTATTTGCCTCTGCCATTCTATGAGTCTATTCCTTTTTTCGTATGGCATCGCCACTCCCTTTCGCATCATCTACTAATTCGAAACTTAGTTTGAAAGCCATATTTCAACCTGGGCGTTTTCACAATGCCCCAAATAACTAACGAATTGCTAGTGATTTTCCTTATGTAGATCTTATTTCAGTAGGAACTTGATGAGTCGACCTACTTACACGTCTTGCTTTTACTGCTACATCGGGAGTTACTCCATGTATTGCTTGACGTAAAATGGATGGTCGATTTGTTTTCGTCTTTTGTTGAATCTTTTTCATGGATTGATACATAATTTGGGAAGCCAACGATTTTTTTCGTGTTTCAGAATACGGTTAACCAACATGTTAACTAATCAATTACGATAAATTAGATCGGATTTTGTAGTTTTTTCTTCTATAGTACCTCAACATGACATGAGCATGAAAGAGGTTCAAAAATAATTTTTTTTATAAGGGCTAGAAATGAATCACTTATTTTGGCTTTTTGACCCTATATTTTATTGTCGATCTTGAAAGATGTAAAAATCTCCTTCTAAGTTGTACGTACAACTTTCATCGAATATGGCTTTCTACAAAATTCTATATGTACCTATGAGATCAAATATGGAATTCTGTTTACACACTTTAAATTGAGTATCTTTCTCCCTCCTTTTCCAGCTAGGATTGGAAATCCTGTATTTTACATATCAATACGATTGAGTCCTTGGGTTTCCTAAATAGTGTAATGTAAAAAAAAGTGCTACGAATCATTACTATTTGACTCGGACCTATTTTGGAAAAGTCGAGGTATTTCGAACTGTTTCTTGACACGGGCAAAGTAAGGGAAAATATCTGAAATGATCTCAATATTGGACCTTGGACATATAATAGTTCCGAATTGATTCTCTTTTAGAAAGAAGATCTTTTCTCTCATGGTAGCCTGCTCGATTCCCCTTACGAAACTTTCGTTATTGGGTTAGCCATACACTTCGCATGTTTTTGATGATTCAGATGGTATCATCAAATGATATAAGTCTTGGATAAGAATCCACAACGCACTAGAATGCCTTTGTTGACGATCCTTTACTCCACAGCATCTAGGGATCCTCGAACAATGTGATATCTTACACCAGGTAAATCTTTAAACCTTCCTCCTCTTACTAATACTACATAATGTTCTTTTAAATTGTGGCAATACAGGTATATAAGCAGTGATTTCAAATCCAGAGATTAATCGTACTCTGGCAACTTTATGTAAGGTAGAGTTTGGCTTTTAAGGTGTGATAGTGGAAAAGTTGACATACAAGTCACTCTATAGAACCGTACATGATATTTTCCCCTCATAAGGCTCCTCGTTCAATTCTTTCAAAGTAATTCGATCCTCTTCTTCTTTCGAGAATCTCTTATCTTCTTCTACTCTGCCCGAAGAGTAACTAAGACCACAATTCATTCACGTTTTCATGTTCCAATCGAACACTTTTCATTTAGGATCAAACAAGAAGATTATTCTTTTTAACAAATATATGCGGATCAAATCACGATCTTCTATTCAAATCCAATAAGAACAAGAGATCTTTCTCGATCAATCCCTTTGCCCCCATTCTTCGAGAATCGGAAAGGTCCTTTTCCAGTTTGAATTAGATCGTTTGGAATCTGGGCTCTTCTATTTTCTACTTATTTTTTTATTCTTTATTTCTTTTTGATTTTCTTTCCCTCTCTTTTCTTTTTATTTCCTTTCATCATTCCTTAAGACCCATAAGGTTTGGTGATCCTGTAAAATCTGACCCATTTTCTCATCGAGCGAGGGGCACAAAATAAATCAGATTGACTTTTCAATCAAAAAAAGTACCATGTTAAATCTTCGGTTTCTTCCTCTTAATCTATCCCATAGGTACAGCGTTTGCTTTGAGTCAATAGAGAACCTTTTCTTCTGCATGAATCGATATTATTACATTCCAATTCCTTCCCAATACCTCCCAAGAAAAATCTTGAATTAGATCCAAAATTGACGGGTTAGTGTGAGCTTATCCATGCGGTTATGCACTTTTCAAATAGGAATCTATTTTCCGAAAGATTCTCGCTTTCATGCTTTAGTGAGTCATCCGAGATTCTTTCGATGACCTATGTTGTGTTGAAGTGATATCTATATGATCCCATCGATTGCGTAAGGCCCGCGATAGCAACGGAATTGGGGAAAGTACATAAAAAGATAGTTCTTTTCTATTATGTTAGTATTAGTTAGTGATCTAGGCTCGGTATGTCACTTCCTCCGTGATTAACTGTTGGTACTAGTCCTATTTATGTCTTTGTGGACCGAGGTGAAAGGTGCTCAGTAGAATGAGGGTTGTATAATAAGCGAAGCAAGGGGTCAACTGCTTCAAATATACAACATGGATTCTGGCAATTCAATGGAGTTGGACCCTAATGTCGATCCGAATGAATCTGTCTTTCCATAGAGATCAATCTTTGCCTTCTAGGCAAGAGTGCATCAAGTTACAAATTCTATCTCGGGAGGACATGTATTTTTATTACTACGAAATTCATAAATGAAAATGAAGTAGTTAGTGGTGGGGTACCATTATTCTTTTTCTTGTACATGTTCCTAAGAAAAGGAATTTGTCCATAATAGTGCAAAAAGAAGGCCTAGCTCCAAGTTGTTCGGGAATAGTGGCGTTGAGTTTCTCGACCATTTGCCTTAGGATTAGTTAGTTCTATTTCTCGATCGAGCCGGGAAGGGATATAGCTCGGCTGTAGAGTGTCACCTTGGCGTGGTGGAAGCCATCAGTTCGAGCCTGATTATCCCTAAACCCAATAGGAGTTTTTCTATTTTAAATTGCTCCCTACAGCGATCGAACGGGAATGGATAAGAGGCTTGTGGGTTTGACGTGATAGGGTAGGGATGTCTATTTTGCTGGGAGCAAACTCCAAGCTAATATGAAGTGCACAGATCCAAGTTATGCTTGGAATGAAAGAAATTCGAAATAAGCTTTGTCTACGAACAAGGAAGTTGTAAATAATGCAACTATGAATCTCATGGAGAGTTCGATCCTGGCTTAAGATGAATGGTAATCGCATGCTTAACACATGCAAGTCAGATGGGAAATGGTGCTTCCAGCGGCGGATGGGTTATTAACGCGTAAGAACCTGCCCTTGGTAAGGGAACAATAACTGGAAACAGTTGCTAATACCTTGTAGGTTGAGGAGCAAAAGAAGGAATCCACCTGAGGAGGGGCTCGCGTCTGATTAGCTAGTTAGCAAGGCCATAGGTTACCAAGGCGATGATCAGTAGTTGACCCGAGAGAATGATTAACCACATTGGGACTGAGACACGGCCCAGACTCCTACGGGAGGCAGCAACGAGGAATTTTCCGCAATGGGCGAAAGCCTGATGGAGCAATGCCGCGTGGAGGTAGAAGGTCCATAGGTCATGAAATTCTTTTCTTAGAGAAGAAGTAATGATGGTATCTAAGGAATAAGCATCGACTAACTCTGTACCAGCAGTTGCGGTAAGATATAGGTTGCAAGCGTTTTCCAAAATGATTGGGCGTAAATCATCTATAGGTGGCTTTTCAAGTCCGCCATCAAATCCCCGGGCTCAAACTTGGACAGGCATTGGAAACTACCAATCTTGAGTAGGGTAGGGGCAGAGGGAATTTTCGGTGGAGCGGTGAAATGCGTAGAGATCGGGAAGAACACCAACGGCGAAAGCATTCTTTTGGGGGCAACATTGACACTGAGAGACAAAAGCTAGGGGAGCAAGTGGGATTAGATACTCTAGTAGTCCTAACCGTAAATGATGGATATTAGGCGCTGCACGTATCGACCTATGCAGTGCTGTAGCTAACGCGTTAAGTATCCCGCCTGGGGAGTACCATTGCAAGAATGAAACTCAAAGGAATTGACGGCGGCCCGCACAAGCGGTGGAGCATGTGATTTTATTCGATGCAAAGTGAAGAACCTTACCAGGGCTTGACATGCCGCGAATCCTCTTGAAAGAGAGGAGTGCTTTCGGGAATGCAGACACATGTGGCACATGACTGTCGTCAGCTCGTGCCATAAGGTGTTGGGTTACGTCTCGCAACCAGCGCAACCCTCGTGTTTAGTTGCCACCAATGATATGGAATCCTGAACAGACTACCGGTGATAATCCTGAGGAAGGTAAGGATGATGTCAATTCATTATGCCCCTTATGCCCTGGGTGACACACGTGCTACAATGGGCGAGACAAAGGGTCGCGATCCCGTAAGGGTGAGCTTACTCCAAAAAATAATCCTCAATTCAGATTGTAGGCTGCAACTCGCCTGCATGAAGCCGGAATCGCTAGTAATCACCGGTCAGCTATATGGTGGTGAATTCCTTCCTGGGCCTAGTACACACCGCCCTTCACACTACGGGAGCTGGCCTTGCCCGAAATCGTTACCTTAACCGCAAGGAGGTGGATGCGGAGGGCGGGGTTAGTGAATGGAGTGAAATCATAACAAGGTAGCTATACTGGAAGGTGCGGCTGGAGCACCTCCTTTTCAGGTTGAGCTAATGCTTATACTTTTTGGGTATTTTGATTTGACACTGCTTCACACCCAAAAAGAAGCGAGCTACGTCTGAGCTAAGCTTGGATATTGAAGTCTTGTTTCGTTTCTCGACGGTCAAGTAAGACCAAGCTTATGAGCTTATTATCCTATGTCAGAACAAGTTGGTAGGATCCCACATTTTACGTCCTAATGCCACCAAACGAGAGGAACATTTACCGCAAAGGGAAAGAGAGGGATGGGGTTTCTCTCACTTTTAGCATAGCTGGCCTCCCACAGGGAGGCCGCACGAATGCTTATTTGCTCAGTGGTAGAGCGCGCCCCTGATAATTGCATCATTGTGCCTGGTGTAACCTCCTGGAATTTTTAACAATATCAATTTAATAATCTGCAGTTAAAATTAAATTGATATTGATAATCTGTTAATAATTATTCAAATAAATTTAATAATCTTCTTCAATAAATATTTAAATTGGTTATTTTATCTTTAAATGATATAAATGGATTTCTATTTACAATATAAATATATGGTTCATATTTTAAATAAATTGGTATTGTTTTAAATTTAGAATAAATTCAATAAAATTATTTTAATTTAATAATAAGAGATTTATAAAAGCAATATTAATATTGTATTGTCTTTATAAATAAGTTTTAAATAGAATTTGTAATTTTTATTTCAAATTGAATTATTAGGTATAACTTGATTTGAAAAATATTTGATTTTGAATTTAGTTGAATTTAAAATTTAAAAGCATAAAGTCTTAAATTGTTTTAATTTTAATATGTATAAGTTTCATTTGTAAAACATTGTTTGTTTTTATTTCTTTTATAAATTTATACACATATTCAAATTTAAACTAACAATTTAAATTAAGCTAATATAACATACATTTGTAATTAGTACTAATCATTTTAAGGAGACATGTGTTTAAAAATAAACATAAATTTAACAAGCGTCAAACTTTTGACAAGTGTTAGAATTTTGTTTTAAATTTTCTTTTCTTTTAGTAAATCTGAAATACATTTGCATAGTTTACAATCTTCATTCATGCATATATTTTCCATTCTCCTTTATCAAAAGAAAAACAAAGATCAAACTCATCTTCATATCTATCATAAGGCCTGCATATTCAAATCCAAATCTGCATTCACAAATTATCAAGAATCAGATCTGCATATCCTCAAATCTAACATCTGCATGTTCCTCTTCATAAAAATCAATCTGCATATTCTAAAATCAGAAGCATTTTCATATCCTTAATTTAAATTTCACCTCTTCAAAATCAAATGAACCTGCATATCTCAAAATCAATAGATGTTTGCAAAATTCAACAATCAAGCTGCATTTATTCACCAATGATCTGCATGCCACCTGAAAACAGAAGGGCCTGCACACTTTTATTTTCTGCATAAATGAGCAACAGAGAGGAGCAAGTCTGCATATTTTATTTCTGCAAATTCAAATGATCAACAGGAGCTCTGCATTTGTTTTCTGCATTCACCAAATAGTGAGTAACTTAAACTTTTAACTGTAATTTAGGTTGCATGTTAATGATAGATATAATTTAGTATTGTTTGTATGTTGGTGTGTGCATGTTTGTCCATGCTCTGTTATGATTCTAAAAAGCAACTTCCTATTTAGAGGAATCCTCCAAAATATTGTTTAAATTTTGTGTTAATATCTGTTCTTAAAATAATTGAAATTGTTTAATTATTGTAGATTAGAATCAAAATATTTTTTAGGTGGAATGATTGACTGCCTGGGGTTTTGATTTGAAACTTAAGTAAATAAATTTATATATATACAGGCTGATATCTCTGTAACACAGAAACATCATGAGATCTTTAACAAACTTAAACATGTTTAACTTGTAATGCTGTATTAGGTAACAAAATTTATTACAATAACATGAATTTTTAAACTAACAATTCGTATTTTGGTTGTTAATTCAAGTAACAGTTTTAAATTGAACTAAGAATTGAAATTTAGCAAGTTCATGAAATCTGTGACTTGAAATGTTTTAGAATTCTTCTGAGCAACAGAGGGAGAATTGGAGATGCTGAGAATAATCAGAGAAGTAATTAAATTGATTAGATTGATTGCAGTTTTTGGATTTTCTAAATTTAACCCTAGTTTTGAATGGGTTTAAGCATTGAGGCAGTGTGAGGAGTAGGATGGATCGAGAGTTATGATGTCTGGGAAATGGGAAGTTGGTGTGTAGATAGGTTCGAAGCCGGAGAGGGTGGACCTCAGGTGGTCGGAGTGGTGAGAGGCTGCCGTTGACAGGTTTGGAGTAAAAACCTGTATAAAATTTTCCAGGTTTGAATGTCGGGGTGAATTTTGAATTCTTGTTTATTTGTTCTATTTGGTGATTATGTTGGGGGATGGATGAGTTGCTGGTTGTTTTTGGATCATCTATGATGATGGGCAGAGGTGGAGATCGTCGTGCATATGCACGGCGACAAGTTTCCTGATGATTTGTTTTGGGGTTCTAGATGTTGCAGGGGAGATATTTGAAGTTGCCCGAAGCTGTAGCATGTTGGACTCGAAGTGAAGAGGCAGTAGACTCGAAGTAAAGATAGGGTTTCTCGGGTTGACTGTGATATCCAGGTTTTGGAACCTGTTTTTAAAAATCTGGGTTTTCAAATTTTAAAATCTGTAGCTTTAGGTTTTAAGCAAGGTTTAGGTTTAAATTTAATTCAAATTTGAATTTCCAATTTGAATTTAAATCCCAGTTTTTAAATTAAAATTTAAGTTTCAAAAATTTAACTTAATTAACTATTTTATTTTGGGTAGAATAGTTGAAACTTTTAATAATGAAGTTTTTTAAAATGTGATTAAGATTTAAGAATTGATTTTAAATCTGGAAATTTAAGTTTTTAAAATGAACTATAGTTTAAATATAAAAAGAAGATTTAAATTGAAGTTAAACTAAGAATGAGTTGAAATTTCCAAAATTTTGAAATGAATTCAACTTCAAAATTTTATGATTTTATTTTTTTAAGACAAACTATTGTTTGTTTTGAAATTTAAATAAGTTTTAAAATTTTCAAACTTTGATAAGTTTAAATTACTTTTAATTTAAACTTGTATTTTAAATGAAATTAAAAGGATTTCATAAGTATTTTGTTTTGAATTAAATTGTTTTAAACATAATTAGTTATGTTAAATTAAGATAAATATTTCAGGATTAATTTAATTTAACAAGGTAATTAAGTTTAATTAATTTATTTAATTAATTGAAATTGGAATTAATAATTGATTAATGATTAATCAATTTAAAATTTAGATCATTAATTAAATTATTAATTAATGATAAATGAATATTAATTATGTAATTAAGTTTTAAATTAAGGATAATTAATTTAATAATTAACTTTAATTAATGAATGATTAAAGATAATTTAATTTGTAATTAATTTAAGTTAATTACCTTATAAAATAATTTGAGGATGGTTAATGAAGTTCATTAATCATGATTATTTAACAATTAATTAATATGGTTAATTTTTATAATTAATTAGATTAATTAATTTAATAATAATCAATTATAAATGGTTAGAGAGTAATTACTCGATAAAGTAATTAAGGAATTAATTACTTAATGTAATTAATTTAATTTAATGTGATTGTTTATTTAATTAATTAAGTTTAATTAAATATAAACACTTGAGTTTTATAAATAATTACTTTATGTAATTAAAGTTTTGGAAATTACTTAGTTAAGTAATTAATTAATAATTACAGGTTGTGATTAAGTGGAGATGTTTAAGTATGAAATAATTTGGATTAATTATTTAGTAATTAATCAAATAATTAATTAAGAAATTAATTAATTTGGTTTAATATAGTAATTAAATTAGTTAATTACTTGGAGCAATTAATTTAAGGGATAATTAAGGATCACTAATTATTTAATTAATGATGTAATTAAAGATGATTAATGAACCAATAATAGGTAATTAAAGGTAATTAATTAATTTATTAATCAAGGATTAGGATAATTAATTATAATTAATTAATTAATTGGAGTAATTAAAGGTTAATTACTGTTTAGTGGAGGATAATTAATTTTGTGAAATTAATTAAGGATAATTACATGAATGTAATTAAGAGTAATTAATCAAGAGTGATTAATTAGGATGATTTATTTTGAATGATTAATTGATTGTAATCAATTAAATGGTTGAGTGAGTAAGTTATAATTTGATGAAGTAATTAATTTAATTTATTTTAAATTAATTAAAGATTAAGTAATTAATTTAATTCATTTTAAATTTATTAGAGATAGAGATAATTAATTTAATTCATTTTAAATTAATTATATGGTGATGAATAAATCATTACTTATGGATGAATGGATGACATTGATTGTATTGGATGCTTTGTGATCTCAATAGTGAGATGTATGATATTGTGTGGTATAGATGTTTGATTGTATTGTGATGATAACATAGGTTATCTATTGTGATGATGATATATGTATATCTATGTGATATTGGTGATATGAATTACCTGTTATGTGATAATGATTGATTATCAGTTATGATTTATGAATTATCTATCTGTGTGTAATAGATACTGTAATTGAATTGTTTTAAACCTTTAAAACAACTTGGACCTTAAAAGACACGCTTTGGTTTTCGATGAGACCGGGATCGGGTTTCCATATTTGGATATCCGAAAACCACATCGATTCCAAATAACGTTAGGTCGTGTATCAAAGTGAAGCTTTGTGAAGACTCGAGGTGTAAGGACTATGAGTTAGTATAACTCTGTGGGTGATTCTGTAATAAGTTGACGGAATTAGTTCTTATAGATTCGAGATGGTGAATTAGAGTGCAAGGGTTATTGTCGTTAACTCTGAGGGAGATTCCAAAATGAGTGTAACGAGATAATGCCTTCGGTTTCGTTCGAACCCGGAACGAACTTGTATGGATTGAATGCTTTCAGAACATCGTCAGGTGGACGATGAGCATTCTAAGTGATATGTCCTATAAAGGTAATCGTAGCCTCAAGCCTCATCAACCGGGAATGGCTAAAACAGGGGAGGTGCAGCAAAGCTTCGTGGGTCGCGCCCATTGGAGAGCAAGATTGATCCCTGTCTAGAAGTCCCTTTATATTCGGCTGGGTGGGTGGTTGCTAGCTACAACCACGAGGTTGTCTTGTTCGGAACTGTTCAGTAAGGAATGGGTCCAGCTTTGTGTTGCAGGGGGTCGGGAGTGATCCTCGGTACGTTGATCTAGGCCACGTACTGTGACGGGCGGTACCCCAGTAGCCCTGCCATTGTATGGAATCAAAAATCCAATAAGTGCCAAAGGTTTTGATTCTATTATCCACTTTTGTGGCAAGTAGCTGGAATTTAATAATGTAATAATTTCGGCTATTTCATATTTATTTGAAAACCCTAGACACTATTATAATATCGTCGGATTTCCTATCAAATGTTTTGGTTAGCGTAAGGTAAAAACTTTTCCATGTTTATGTGTGGGAAGTCTTACGTGATACCTTTCTTTTCAAAAGGTTTTTGAAAGTTAAGCAACTTTAACTTGTTACTCACACCAGACCCATGTCTGACCCGGAGTTTATTTTTGCTTTTCATAAACTCTTGGGTACTCAAATTTTTATGAGTAGTCAAGGGAATTCAGGTTAGGATTCAGGTTAGCTTTGACGAATTGTGGAGGAGCAAATGGAGCAAGGGGCTTCCGCATGTAGATATATATTTAGTTTTCCGCTATGTGTTCTCTGAGTTGTTGTATTGAGTTGTATAACTAGATGGGTGTTTATAACTGTCTAGTATGTGTTGTATATCTGTGTACTCTGATAATGGTTGTAAACTATGTAATATTTATGTTATTAATATAATTTATTCATTCCGCTGTGTAGATTCTGATGTTGTTTCTTTCTTCTTCTCTATCTTTTCTCTTTTCTACCCCTTTCTTTCTTAAATCATGACGCGTCTTTCTGGGTTGTGGAAGGCGGGTCGTGACAGTTGGTATCAGAGCATTAGGTTGAGTGAATACCTAGGCTCTGTAGCAGTGTCTTCTTGAGAAAGCGTATTTGTAATTTTTAATATATATATATATATATATGCCTATCTGTTGGGTTACCTGTTCATGTTTTCCAATATAAGTTATAAAGGTAGATGGGGTAGTAGTGTGTGTAACACGACTACCATTGGTTGGAGTTTGAATGTTTGAGGTTGGAAGTGTATTTGTCGAGACTGTAGACCTAATACCGTCTCGAGTGAGTTCTGTAGGGATGAAGAACTTCATTGATCTCTGAAGGAAACCTGTTAAGGTTCGGAGTTCATTTCTGAAGTTGGATGAGTAAAATTTGGCTTTTTTGTTTGGCAGAAGCGAGTGATGGTATTTTGGATACCTCAGGAAGCAGTAGCTGCGTGATGAGATGCAGTGACTATGGATGTTCCCGAAGATGTTTTCTATGGAACAAGTTAAGGAAGTGAGTCTGCTTCAGTGTTGTGGCTGTGGTCAGCCGGAGTTTCTGTTTGCTTTGGAGTCCGAGTGTCTCGGAGACCTTTGTTTTAGAATTCTTTGGCATCTGTGGCAGCAGTGTAGCTTGGAGTGTTATCGGTGTTGGCAAGAGATCTTCTGGCTTAGCAGTTTTCTGGAATGGAGTTCAGAAGCAGTTGAGTGGACCCGTTTCTTCGATGGATTGGCTAATTAAGTTTAAGCTGTTCCGTTTAGTTAATGAAGAACAGTTTACTTGGATTTGGTTTAGTGGATCGCAAAAGTGACTTGCGATTGTTGAGTGTTCTCTTGGGTTATCTGAGTTTTTCTGGATGTCTTCAGGAAGTCAGAGTTTTGTCCGTATCTGGAGTTTGAGCTTTCTTATCGACTGGAATTCCAGGAATGGTACCGGTGATTCAGCTTTATAGAAGAATGGTTCCAGGAGATTGAGTTGGTGTAGCAGCTCGGAGTTTTAGAGGAACTTCTGAATTTTTCATATGGATTTGTTGAATCATATCTCTAGGGTGTGTTGTTGAGTTGTGATCGTGTTCTTCTTCAGCATTTTCTTCTACTTCGGATCGGAGTTGAGCAGCGGAAGCAGTTTGGAAGTGTATCTGCTTTTCTTTCCACGGACAGGAGAAGTGAGTTGTTGTCTTCTGATGTTGAGAAGTTGAGTTTGAGTTCTTGGTTTTGGTTGATCTAGAGGAGATCATTTTTGTTGTGTTGATTGGTCTAGGTTGTTTCTAGAGCATCAGCGAGGTTGAGCTGATTAGTAAGTTTGTGGGCAGCCCAGGATCGTCTGGAGAGTTTTGTGGATATGAGTCGGAGATTTAATTTTGGATAAGTTTTCTCCGATCAAATGTGAGCTATAAGTTGGGTAGGTCTGAGAAGTTAGCTCTAAAGTGTTTTGGATCTTTTCTGTGATCTTGGAGAATAAGTAATTGATCTTCAGGATTGGATTGCCAGTTTGGATAACTGGGATTCGATGAGTTTCACGTATCTCTGAGGGAGTACATGTATGGTCTATCTCTGGTTGTGGAACCAGCAGTTTTGGAGTTTTGGTTGTTGGGTCAGACTCGTCTGTAGTCTGATATTTTGTCTAGTGTTATAGATATAGTGGTACAGGAGCTTTGTAACTTCATAGTATTGATTGTTTGGATTCTCTAGAGCGAGTATCCCAGTGTGTATATATATACTTGGGAAACTCGATAAAATTTTATCTAGAATTTTGTCTGGATAATTAGATTTGTTTGATTGGTTGTGTTTGATTGTTAGCATAGGTTTGATATATGCTTGTGTTTTTAAATAAATCTTTAATAAGATTATTAAATTACCTTTGTTTTAAATTTCGAGGACGTAATTCTTTTAAGGGGGAAAGGATTGTAACCTCCCGGAATTTTTAACAATATCAATTTAATAATCTGCAGTTAAAATTAAATTGATATTGATAATCTGTTAATAATTATTCAAATAAATTTAATAATCTTCTTCAATAAATATTTAAATTGGTTATTTTATCTTTAAATGATATAAATGGATTTCTATTTACAATATAAATATATGGTTCATATTTTAAATAAATTGGTATTGTTTTAAATTTAGAATAAATTCAATAAAATGATTTTAATTTAATAATAAGAGATTTATAAAAGCAATATTAATATTGTATTGTCTTTATAAATAAGTTATAAATAGAATTTGTAATTTTTATTTCAAATTGAATTCTTATGTATAACTTGATTTGAAAAATATTTGATTTTGAATTTAATTGAATTTAAAATTTAAAAGTATAAAATCTTAAATTGTTTTAATTTTAATATGTATAAGTTTCATTTGTAAAACATTGTTTGTTTTTATTTCTTTTATAAATTTATACACATATTCAAATTTAAACTAACAATTTAAATTAAGCTAATATAACATACATTTGTAATTAGTACTAATCATTTTAAGGAGACATGTGTTTAAAAATTAACATAAATTTAACAAGTGTCAAACTTTTGACAAGTGTTAGAATTTTGTTTTAAATTTTCTTTTCTTTTAGTAAATCTGAAATACATTTGCATAGTTTACAATCTTCATTCATGCATATATTTTTCATTCTCATTAATCAAAAGAAAAACAAAGATCAAACTCATCTTCATATCTATCATAAGGCCTGCATATTCAAATCCAAATCTGCATTCACAAATTATCAAGAATCAGATCTGCATATCCTCAAATCTAAACATCTGCATGTTCCTCTTCATAAAAATCAATCTGCATATTCTAAAATCAGAAGCATTTTCATATCCTTAATTCAAATTTCACCTCTTCAAAATCAAATGAACTTGCATATCTCAAAATCAATAGATGTCTGCAAAATTCAACAATCAAGCTGCATTTATTCACCAATGATCTGCATGCCACCTGAAAACAGAAGGGCCTGCACACTTTTATTTTCTGCATAAATGAGAAACAGAGAGGAGCAAGCCTGCATATTTTATTTCTGCAAATTCAAATGATCAACAGGAGCTCTGCATTTGTTTTCTGCATTCATCAAATAGTGAGTAACTTAAACTTTTAACTGTAATTTAGGTTGCATGTTAATGATAGATATAATTTAGTATTGTTTGTGTGTTGGTGTGTGCATGTTTGTCTATGCTCTGTTATGATTCTAAAACTCAACTTCCTATTTAGAGGAATCCTCCAAAATATTGTTTAAATTTTGTGTCAATATCTGTTCTTAAAATAATTGAAATTGTTTAATTATTATAGATTAGAATCAAAATATTTTTTAGGTGGAATGATTGACTGCCTGGGGTTTTAATTTGAAACTTAAGTAAATAAATTTATATATATACAGGATGATATCTCTGTAACACAGAAACATCATGAGATCTTTAACAAACTTAAACATGTTTAACTTGTAATGCAGTATTAGGTAACAAAATTTATTACGAAAACATGAAGTTTTAAACTAACAATTTGTATTTTGGGTGTTAATTCAAGTAACAGTTTTAAATTGAACTAAAAATTGAAATTTAGCAAGTTCATGAAATCTGTGACTTGAAATGTTTTAGAATTCTTCTGAGCAACAGAGGGAGAATTGGAGATGTTGAGAATAATCAGAGAAGTAATTAAATTGATTAGATTGATTGCAGTTTTGGGGCTTTCTAAATTTAACCCTAGTTTTGAATGGGTTTAAGCATTGAGGCAGTGTGAGGAGTAGGATGGATCGAGTGCTATGATATCTGGGAAATGGGAAGTTGGTGTGTAGTTAGGTTCGAAGCAGGAGAGGGTGGACCTCAGGTGGTCGGAGTGGTGAGAGGCTGCCGTTGACAGGTTTGGAGTAAAAACATGTATAAAATTTTCCAGGTTTGAATGTGGGGGTAAATTTTGAATTCTTGTTTATCTGTTCTATTTGGTGATTATGTTGGGGGATGGATGAGTTGCTGGTTGTTTTTGGATCATCTAAGATGATGGGCAGAGGTGGAGATCGCCGTGCATATGCACGGCGACAAGTTTCCTGATGATTTGTTTTGGGGTTATGGATGTTGCAGGGGAGATATTTGAAGTTGCCCGAAGCTGTAGCATGTTGGACTCGAAGTGAAGAGGCAGTAGACTCGAAGTAAAGATAGGGTTTCTTGGGTTGACTGTAATATCCAGGTTTTGGAACCTGTTTTTAAAAATCTGGGTTTTCAAATTTTAAAATCCGTAGCTTTAGGTTTTAAGCAAGGTTTAGATTTAAATTTAATTCAAATTTGAATTTAAATCCTAGTTTTTAAATTAAAATTTAAGTTTCAAAAATTTAACTTAATTAACTATTTTATTTTGGGTAAAATAGTTGAAACTTTTAATAATGAAGTTTTTTAAAATGTAATTAAGATTTAAGAATTGATTTTAAATCTGGAAATTTAAGTTTTTAAAATGAACTTTAGTTTAAATATAAAAAGAAGATTTAAATTGAAGTTAAACTAAGAATAAGTTGAAATTTCCAAAATTTTGAAATGAATTCAACTTCAAATTTTTATGATTTTATTTTTCTAAAACAAACTATTGTTTGTTTTGAAATTTAAATAAGTTTTAAAATTTTCAAACTTTGATAAGTTTAAATTACTTTTAATTTAAACTTGTATTTTAAATGAAATTAAAAGGATTTCATAAGTATTTTGTTTTGAATTAAATTGTTTTAAACATAATTAGTTATGTTTCATCTTGAAAATTTAAATTAAGATAAATATTTCAGGATTAATTTGATTTAACAAGGTAATTAAGTTTAATTAATTTATTTAATTAATTGAAATTGGAATTAATAATTGATTAATGATTAATCAATTTAAAATTTAGATCATTAATTATGTTATTAATTAATGATAAATGAATATTAATTATGTAATTAAGTTTTAAATTAAGGATAATTAATTTAATAATTAACTTTAATTAATGAATGATTAAAGATAATTTAATTTGTAATTAATTTAAGTTAATTACCTTATAAAATAATTTGAGGATGGTTAATGAAGGTCATTAATCATGATTATTTAACAATTAATTAATATGGTTAATTTTTATAATTAATTAGATTAATTAATTTACTAATAATCAATTATAAATAGTTAGAGAGTAATTACTTGATAAAGTAATTAAGGAATTAATTACTTAATGTAATTAATTTAATTTAATGTGATTGTTTATTTTAATTAATTAAGTTTAATTAAATATAAACACTTGAGTTTCATAAATAATTACTTTATGTAATTAAAGTTTTGGAAATTACTTAGTTAAGTAATTAATTAATAATTACAACTTGTGATTAAGTGGAGATGTTTAAGTATGAAATAATTTGGATTAATTATTTAGTAATTAATCAAATAATTAATTAAGAAATTAATTAAGTTGGTTTAATATAGTAATTAAATTAGTTAATTACTTGTAGTAATTAATTTAAGGGATAATTAAGGATCATTAATTATTTAATTAATGATGTAATTAAAGATGATTAATTATGATTAATTAATCAATAATAGGTAATTAAGGGTAATTAATTAATTTATTAATTAAGGATTAGGATAATTAATTATAATTAATTAATTAATTGGAGTAATTAAAGGTTAATTACTGTTTAGTGGAGGATAATTATTTTTGCGAAAATAATTAAGGATCATTACATGAATGTAATTAAGAGTAATTAATCAAGAGTGATTAATTAGGATGATTTAATTTGAACGATTAATTGATTGTAAACAATTAAATGGTTGAGTGAGTAAGTTATAATTTGATGAAGTAATTAATTTAATTTATTTTAAATTAATTAAAGATTAAGTAATTAATTTAATTCATTTTAAATTTATTAGAGATAGAGATAATTAATTTAATTCATTTTAAATTAATTATATGGTGATGAATAAATCATTGCTTATGGATGAATTGATGACATTGATTGTCTTGGATGCTTTGTGATCTCAATAGTGAGATGTATGATATTGTGTGGTATGGATGTTTGATTTTATTGTGATGATAACATAGGTTATCTATTGTGATGATGATATATGGTATATCTATGTGATATTTGTGATATGAATTACCTGTTATGTGATAATGAATGATTATCAGTTATGATTTATGAATTATCTATCTGTGTGTAATAGATACTGTAATTGAATTGTTTTAAACCTTTAAAACAACTTGGACCTTAAAAGACACGCGTTGGTTTTCGATGAGACCGGGATCGGGTTTCCATATTTGGATATCCGAAAACCACATCAATTCCAAATAACGTTAGGTCGTGTATCAAAGTGGAGCTTTGTGAAGACTCGAGGTGTAAGGACTATGAGTCTGTATAACTCTGTGGGTGATTCCGTAATGAGTTGAGGGAATTAGTCCTTATAGATTCGAGATGGTGAATTAGAGTGCAAGGGTTATTGTCGTTAACTCTGAGGGTGATTCCAAAATGAGTGTAACGAGATAATGCATTCGGTTTCGTTCGAACCCGAAACGAACTTGTATGGATTGAATGCTTTCAGAACATCGTCAGGTGGACGATGAGCATTCTAAGTGATATGTCCTATAAAGGTAATTGTAGCCTCAAGCCTCATCAACTGGGAATGGCTAAAACATGGGAGGTGCAGCAAAGCTTCGTGGGTCGCGCCCATTGGAGAGCAAGATTGATCCCTGTTTAGAAGTCCCTTTATATTCAGCTGTGTGGGTGGTTGCTAGCTACAACCACGGGGTTGTCTTGTTTGGAACTGTTCAGTAAGGAATGAGTCTGGCTTTGTGTTGCAGGGGGTCGGGAGTGATCCTCGGTACGTTGATCTAGGCCACATACTGTGACGGGCGGTACCCCAGTAGCCCTGCCATTGTATAGAATCCAAAATCCAATAAGTGCCAACGGTTTTGATTGTATTACCCACTTTTGTGGCTAGTAGCTGGAATTTAATAATGTAACAATTTCGGCTATTTCATATTTATTTGAAAACCCTAGAGACTATTATAATATCATCGGATTTCCTATCAAATGTTTTGGTTAGCGTAAGGTAATTTTTTTTTCATGTTTATGTGTGGGAAGTCTTACGTGATACCTTTCTTTTCAAAAGGTTTTTGAAAGTTAAGCAACTTTAACCTGTTACTCACACCAGACCCATGTCTGACCCGGAGTTTATTTTTATTTTTCATAAACTCTTGGGTACTCAAATTTTTATGAGTAGCCAAGTGAATTCAGGTTAGGATTCAGGTTAGCTTTGATGAATTGTGGAGGAGCAAATGGAGCAGGGGGCTTCCGCGTGTAGATATATATTTAGTTTTCCGTTGTGTGTTCTCTGAGTTGTTGTATTGAGTTGTATAATTAGACGGGTGTTTATAACTGTCTAGTATGTGTTGTATATCTGTGTACTCTAATAATGGTTGTAAACTATGTAATATTTATGTTATTAATATAATTTATTCATTCCCTGTGTAGATTCTGATGTTGTTTCTTTCTGCTTCTCTTCTTTTCTCTTATCTATCCCATTCTTTCTTAAATCATGACGCGTCTTTCTGGGTTGTGGAAGGCGGGTCGTGACACCTGGGCTGTGAGGACTCTCAGGCACATGGATAGTTCAATGTGCTCATCAACGCCCGACCCGGAGATGTGGATCATCCAAGGCACATTAGCATGGAATACTCCTCCAATTCGAATTAGAGTTTGAAACCAAACTTTTCCTCAAGAGGATAGATAGGGTGATTCAGGTGTGATCCAATGTAGATCTAACTTTCTATTCACTCGTAAGATCCGGGAGGTCCGCGGGGGACCACGGTGGCTCCTCTCTTCTCAAGAATCCATAGATCCCTTATCAGTGTATGAACAACTATCTCTCAAGCACATGTTTAGGTTCGACCTCAATGGAAAAATGGAGCACCTAACAACCATCTTCACAAACCAAGAACTACGAGATCGACCCTTTCATTCTGGTGTGACGAAGGGATCATGCCATTCGAGCCTTTTTTTCATGCTTTTACCGAAGGTCTAGAGAAAGCAGCAATCAATGGGATTTCACTAATCCTCCCTTCCCAAAAGGAAAAATGTGAAATTCTTCTTCCTTTCCGTAGGGACCAGGAGATTGGATCTAGCCATAAGAAGAATGCTTGGTATAAATAACTCGCTTCTTGGTATTCGAACCCCTCAGTCCCAAAGAGCCCGATCAGTGCAATGGGATGTGTCTATTTATTTATCTCTTGACTCAAAATGGGAGCAGGTATGAAAAAGGATCTTATAGTGTCTAGGGTTAGGCCGGGAGGTCTCTTAATGCCTTCTTTTTTCTTCCTATTGGAGTTATTTCACAAAGACATGCCATGGTAAGGGAGAAAGGGGAACAAGCACACTTTAAGAGCGCAATACAATAGAGAGTTGTATGCTGCGTTCGAGAAGGTTGAATCGCTCTCGAAAAAGAATCTATTGATTCTCTCCAAATTGGTTGGATCATAGGTGCGAAGATTTACTTCACAGGAGAGGTATCTGGTTCAATTCTTGGATAGCCTAGTTGCGCCAGGGAAAAGAATAGAAGAAGCATCTGACTCTTTCATGCGTACTCCACTTGGCTTAGGGAAATATAGCTCAGTTGGTAGAGCTTCGCTCTTACAATTGGGTCGTTGCGATTACGGGTTGGAAGTCTAATGTCCAGGCGGTAATGATAGTATCTTGTGCCTGAACCGATGGGTCACTTTTTCTAAGAAATGGGGAGGAGGATTGAAATATGCCACTGAAAGACTCGATTGAGTCAAAAAGATGGTCTGTCAAGAATATAGAGGAGATAGGATGGGAAGTTGGTCAGATCTAGTATGGATCGTACATGGACGATTGTTGGAGTCGGTGGCTGTCCTAGGGTTCCATCATTTGGGATCCCTAGGGAAGAGGATCAAGTTGGCCCTTACGAATCGCTTGATGCACTATCTCCCTTCAACCCTTTACTTTGAGCGAAATGTAGAAAAAGAAAGGAAAATCCATGGACCAACTCCATCGTCTCCACCCCATAGGAACTACAAGATCGCCCAAAGGACGCTTTCGGCACCTAGAGGTCACGGACCGACCATAGACCCGGTTCAATAAGTGGAACGCATTAGCTGTCCGCTTTCCGGTTGGGTAGTATGGGTCGGAGAAGGGAAATTACTCGTTCTTAAAATAAAACCAGCATTCTTAAGACCAAAGAGTCGGGCGGAAAATGGGAGAGAGCTTTTTGTTCCTAGTACTTCAGTAGGTGGATTCTCCGAAACCACAAGAATCCTTAGAATGAATGGGATTCCAACTCAGCAGCTTTTGAGATTTTGAGAAGAGTTGCTCTTTGGAGAGCACAATACGGTGAAAGTTGTGAGCTGTGTTCGAGGGAGGGAGGTTAATGTCTATCATTGGCCTCTATGGTAGAATCAGCCGAGGAGGCCTGAGAGGCGGTGGTTTACCTTGTGGCGGATGTCAGTGGTTTGAGTCCACTTATCTCTAGCCCATGCACTTAGCTAATACTATGACAATGCCCAATTTTTTAACTCGGCAGTTCAATCTATGAATTTTCATTCATGGACGTTGATAAGATCCTTCCATTTAGCAGCACCTTAGGATGGCATAACCTTAACATTAATGGCGAGGTTCAAAAGAGGAAAGGCTTATGGTGGATACCAAGGCACCTAGAGACGAGGAAGGGCATAGCAAGCGATGAAATGCTTCGGAGAGTTGAAAATAAGCATAGTTCTGGAGATTCCCGAATAGGTCAACCTTTCGAACTACTACTGAATCCATGGGATGGCAAGAGACAACCCGGCGAACTAAAACGTCTTTGTAGCTAGAGGAGAAGAAAGAAAAAGCAATTTCCATAGTAGCGACGAGCGAAATGGGAGCAGCCTAAGCCGTGAAAATGAGGTTGTGGGAAAGCAATACAAACGTCGTGCTGCTAGGCGAAGCAATGGAGCGCTACACCCTTGATGGAGAGAGTCCAGTAGCCAAAAGAATCACTAGCTTATGCTCTGACCCGAGTAGCATAGGGAACGTAGAATCCCATATGAATCAGCAAGGACCACCTTGCAAGGCTAAATACTCCTGGGTGACTGATAGCGAAGTAGTTACGTGAGGGAAAGGTGAAAAGAACCCCTATCGGGGAGTGAAATAGAACATGAAACTATGAGCCCCAAGTAGTGGGAGGAGAATGTGATCTTCGACCGTGTGCCTGTTGAAGAATGAACCGGCGACTCATAGGCGAAGGCTTGGTTAAGGGAACCCACCAGAGCCGTAGCAAAATCAGGTCTTCATAGGGCGATTTTCACTGCTTATGGACCCGAGCCTGGGTGATCTATCCATGACCAGGATGAAGCTTGGGTGAAACTAAGTGGAGGTCCAAACCGAGGATGTTGAATAATCAACGGATGAGTTGTGGTTAGGGGTGAATGCCACTCGAACCCAGAGCTAGCTGGTTGTCCCCGAAATGTGTTGAGGCGCAGCAATTGTCTGGACATCTAGGGGTAAAGCACTGATTCGGGGTGGGCCGCGAGAGAGGTACCAAATCATGGCAAACTATGAATACTAGATATGACCCCAAAATTATAGGGGCCAAGATCGACCAGCGAGAAGATAGGGGATAAGCTTCGTCATCGAGAGGGAAACAGCTCGGATCACCAGCTAAGGCCCCTAAATGACCGCTAAATGATAAAGGAGTTAGGGGAGCAGAGACAACCAGGAGGTTTGCTAAGATGCTGCCACCCTTGAAAGAGTGCGTAATAGCTCACTGATCGAGCACTCTTGCGCTAAAGATTAATTGGGCTAAGCAATCTGCCGAAGCCGTGGGATGTCAAAATGCATCGGTAGGGGAGCGTTCCGCCTTAGAGGAAAGCATCCGCGCAAGCAGGTGTGAACGAAGCAAAAGCGAGAATGTCGGCTTGAGTAACACAAACATTGGTGAGAATCTAATGCCTCGAAAACCTAAGGGTTCCTCCGCAAGGTTCATCCACGGAGGGTGAGTCAAGGCCTAAGATCAGGCCGAAAGGTGTAGTCGATGGGCAACAGGTGAATATTCCTATGCTACCCCTTATTGGTCCCAAGGGACGGAGGAGGCTAGGTTAGCCGAAAGATGGTTATCGATTCAAGGATGCAAGGTGACTTTGCTTTTGCGGGGTAAGAAGGGGTAGAGAAAATGCCTCGAGCCAATGTCTAAGTATCTTGCGCTACGTCGCCGAAGTAACCCATGCCATACTCCGAGGAAAAGCTCGGATGACCTTCAACAAAAGGGTACCTATACCCGAATCCGACACAGGTGGGTAGGTAGAGAATACCTAGGGCGCGAGACAATTCTCTCTAAGGAACTCGACAAAATAGCCCCATAACATTAGGAGAAAGGGTACGGCCTCCTCACCAAGGGGGTCGCACTGACCAGGCCCGGGCAACTGTTTACCAAAAACACAGGTCTTCGAAAAGTCGTAAGACCATGAATGGGGGCTGGCGCCTGGCCAGTGCGGAAGGTCAAGGAAGTTGGTGACCTAATGACATGGGAGTCGGCGACCGAAGCCCCAGTGAATGGCCGTCGTAACTATAACGGTCCAAAGGTAGCAAAATTCGTTATCGGGTAAGTTTCGACCTGCACGAAATGCGTAATGATCTTGGCACTGTCTCGGAGAGAGGCACCGTGAAATAGACATGTCTGTGAAGATGCGGGCTTCCTGCACCTGGACAGAAAGACCCTATGTAGCTTCACTGTTCCTGGGATTGGCTTGGGGCGTTTCCTGCGCAGCATAGGTGGAAGGAAAACAAGGCCTCCTTCCGAAGGGGCCCGAGCCTTCAGTGAGACACCACCCCGGAAGTGCTATAATTCTAACCTTGTGTCAGGACCTACAGGCCAAGGGACAGTCTCAGGCTAGAAGGACGAAGATCGGCCCTCGAGTGCAAAGGCATAAGAGAGCTTGACTGCAAGACCCACCAGTGAGCAGGGACGAAAGTCGGCCTTAGTGATCCGACGGTGCCACGTGGATGGGCCATTTCCCAACGGATAAAATTTACTCTAGGGATAATAGGCTGATCTTCCCCAAGTTTTCACATCGACGGGAAGGTTTGGCCCTTCGATGTCGGCTCTTCGCAACCTGGGGCTTAATATGTTCCAAGGGTTGGGCTGTTCGCCCTATAAAGCGGTATGTGAGCTGGGTTCAGAATGTCGTGAGGTAGTTCGGTCCATATCTGGTGCAAGCGTGAGAGAATTGAGAGGACCTATCCTTTGTACGTGAGGATCAAGAAGGACACACCTCTGGTGTACCAATTATCGTGCCCACTATAAACGCTGGGTAGCCAAGTGCGAAGTGGATAACTGCTGAAAGCATGTAAGTAGTAAGCCCACCCTAAGATGAGTTCTCTCTTATTCTGACTTCCCAGAGCCTCCGGTAGTACAGCTAAGACAGCGATGGGTTCTCTGCCCCTGCTGGGATGGAGCGACAGAAGTATTGAGAATCCAAAATAAGGTTACGATGAAATGAGCCGTTTATCATTACGGTAGGTGTCAAATGGAAGTGTAGTGATGTATGCAGCTAAGGCATCCTAACAAACCGAGAGATTTGAACCTTGTTCCACATGAATTGATCAATTCAATCAGGCACTCTCCGTCTATTTTCAATGTTCAACTGTTTGAAAACAAGAAAAAACAAAAAGCTCCGCGCTTCCCTCCCTTGGAAAGATAGGGAAGGTCGAAGGCCATCGATGTTCCTTCCAGTAAGGAATTAGGGCCGCGCAATCACTAGCCAATATTTCTCTCATTCTCATGCCTTTCTTTGTTCATGATTCGATATTCTGGTGTCCTAGGCATAGAGGAACCACACCAATCCATCCTGAACTTGGTGATTAAACTCTATTGTAGTGACGATACTATAGGGTGGTCCTGTCGAAAAATAGCTCGACACCAGAATGATAAAAAGCTTAGCACCACTTATTTTACTAAAAAAATGCAGAGGTCCTCTTGTTCAAAATCTCAATTATGATATCTCTTCTCTCCCCCTTCACAACTCAGAACGCACTATTCTTATAGAGAGAAATGCAATTTCACATCTTCTTAACCCAAATCAAAATGGTTGAGGAGAGGTTCCTTTTTTTGGTACTTCCGAAAACAGATCCAGTAGAGACGTGGTGGGTCCTGTAGCTTTGAGGATTAGAGCATGTAGCTACAAACTACGGTGTCGGGGGTTGGAATCCCTTCTTACCCACAACTGGCCCAAAAGGGAAGGACCTTTCCCTCTAGAGAGTAAGAAAATCGTGAACGGGATAGCGGATGCAAAGCTATTGAACTTGGTTATGGTCTTTTGCCGAAATGGAATGGCCTTACTTTTTATTTATTTTATCGTGAAGACTTTTTTATTACATATAGTAACCATACTTGAATTAGCATATTTGTGTTTTACTCCCCGTAACTCTTCCTTAGGAAGGCTTGGATAGAATAGCAGAGCAAGCACAAGTATTAGTAGCATAGCAAAAATGTGTTCCTCGTAATTAATATGTTTGCTTGTGTTAATTATTGTCTATCGGGAGAATCGAGGACTGCATCTTTGATGAACTCCTAGTACATCATCTGAGAATTCTTAATTGGCTAGTTATAAATAGACATAGGGCTATTTACAAAGGATTACCTCGGATCTGCGCCGAGGTATTGACGGTGATTCTCAAATATCGTAAAACAGAATGTGATGCGATGAGATAGAATGCAATACAAAGAAAAGGAACGGGTTACCTACCCTAATGGTCAAAGTTACCGCTTTCATTCAATTATTCATTCTTTAATAAAATTAAGAATCAATCAAATCTCCCAAAGTAGGATTCGAACCTACGATCAATCGGTTAATAGCCGACCGCTCTACCACTGAGCTACTGTGGAACAACTGGAGATTCGACCTTATAGAGTTCAACTCCCATTCTCAATCCATGAGTCTGAAGTTTCCTTTTAACTCCCAGAACTTATTTGTAGTGGCTCCGTTCCATGCCTCATTTCATAGGGAACCTCAAAGTGGCTCTATTTCACTATATTCCACCTACATCCCAACTCTATTCAATTAATATTTCTTTGGTGTGATCGGCATAAGAGATGTCATTCAATTGAAGAAGATGGTATCGTTGACAAAAGAGATGCCAGTTCTAGTCTATCTCTTTCCATATATGGAAAGTTAAGAAATAATCATATAATAATCGAGAAATTGAAATAGAAAAGAAAAAAGGGAGGTTTGTGATGATTTTAAAATCTTTTGTACTAGGTAATCTAATCCTTATGCATGAAGATAATAAATTTGGTCATTGTGGTCAGACTCTATTGTGGATTTCTGACCACATTTTCCATCGGGCCCTCATATCACTTCCTGCTCTAAGCCCAGATTATGGAAGAAGGAACTGAGAAGGAGATATCAGCAACAACAGATTTTATTATGAGGCAGCTCATGATGCTCGTATCGATCTATTATACGCCTCTACATCAAGCATTGGTAGACCTCATACAATAACTGTCCAAGTTCTACCGTATCTTTTGTTTCATTTCGTTTGGAAGAATGACAAAAACCTGTTTGATTATGGATCTACTACTAGAAATTCCACGCGTAATATCAGCATTCAATGTGTATTCCTGAGTAATCTCATTTTTCAACTATTCAACCATTTCATTTTGCCAAGTTCAACGATAGCCAGATTAGTCAACATTTATATGTTTCGATGCAACAACAAGATGTTATTTGTAACAAGTTTTTTTGTTGTTGGTTAATTGGTCACATTTTATTAATGAAATGGTTTGGATTGGTATTATTATGGATGTGGCAAATCATTCGGTTCGATTGAATAAGTACCTTGTGTTAGAATTAAGAAATTCTATAGCTAGAATCTTTAGTATTCTCTTATTTATCACCTGTGTCTAGTATTTTGGTAGAATGCCATCGTCTGTGGTACAAAGAAGCTGAAAGAAACCTCAGAAAGGGAAGAAAGCATTGTAGAAACAATTTATGAAACGAAGAAGATGAAATAGAAACAAGAGGGATCCACTAAAGAAAACAAAGATATCCCAGCTTACGAAGATTCTTATCTTGATATCCATCAAGATAATTGGGAATTGGGAAAACTTAAAGAAGAGAAAACTTATTTATTGTTTGAAAAACCTATTGTAACTTTTCTTTTCGATTATAAACGATGGAACCGCCCATTGAGATATTTAATAAATGATAGGTTCGAAAATGCTATACGAAATGAAATAGCACAATATTTTTTTATATATGCCAAAATAAAGGAATAAATCTAATCTCTTTTACATATCCGCCAAGTTTATCAACCGTTTAAGAAATGATAGTGTGAAAATTTTCTTTCTACACGACAAAAAAACTATACCACGAAGTCCTATATAATTATTGGGTTTATAATAATAAATAAAAGAATACAACTTAAGGAATGAATTTGTAAGTAGAATACAAAATTTAGAAAAAGTGAAAGGATCTTTTGTTTTAAATATACTAGAAAAAAGAACCATATTATGTGATGATGATCGTGAATAAGAATATTTACCCAAAATGTATGATCCATTTTTGAATGGACCTTATCGCGGAACAATAAAAAATGTGGATTCAGATGAAATCTTGATTGATTTAATAACTTCAAGTATGGATTCCTTAGAAATATTATGGATGTATAAAATTCATGGTCTATTTCTAAAAAATTCTTAAACATTTGAAAATAAAGAGAATAGGTTTTATTCTGATGAGAAATTTTTATCGATTCTATTGAGAATTCCTTAACCTCAATTGAAACTTTTTATTTTGAAGGTGCACAAGGAATACATTCATAAAGTCAAATAAAATCTTCAAAATTTTTATTAGGTATAATTACAACTGATCCAAATGATATAATAAAAATTAGAAAAGGTTCTATTGGAATGGAAGAAATTGGTAAAATGGTCTCTAGATGGTCATACAAATTAATAGATGATTCGGAAGAAGAAGTTGAAGAAGAATCATAGGAAGATCCTGAAATTAGGTCAAGAAAAGGGAAACGCATAATAATTTATACTGATAGCGGTCAGAGTACTAATTCTAGTGCTACTAATAATACTACTAAATACCAGTGATGTAGAAGACGAAGTGGCTTTGATACGTTACTCACAACAATCGGATTTTCGTCGTGGTATAATCAAAGGATCTATGCGTGCTCCAAGACGTAAAACAATTATCTTGAAAATATTTCAAGCAAATGCACATTCTCCACTATTTTGCATCAAATAGACAAAACATTTTTTTTCTTCGTTTTTTTTATATATTTAAAGTTAGGAATTGGTTAGGGAGAACCTTAGAATCTCAAATTTATTATTTTGGGCAAGAACACCAAAAGAAAATGAGAAAATAAACAAAGAGAAAGATGAGGAAAATGAATGAATAGCAATATCAAGGGCTTGGGATAACTTTCTATGTAACGATAGAGATTTTCGACTGACGAAAGTCGACATTAACACATCCATTGTATCAACTGCTGAGTAATCGATGGCCGGAAAACTGAACTATTAGGGTTAAAGAAGAGGTAGAAGATAGAAGAAGAAAGAAAGAAAGAAGCAACAGAAAACAATAATAGAAACTCACTTGTCGTAGCGGAACAACATATAATTGATAAAGGAATATCTTTAAAACAAAGAACTATATCAGTTATTACATTACATCACATTACATTACATTATCAGAGTTTACAACAACAAACAACGGAAAAGAAATACTATATACTAGTTGATATGCCATGCCATCCAGCTTGCCCCCAGATCTCTACAGCAACTCCTGAATTTCAAAATGACCTGATAACCTGACTCTAGACTGCCTGTGTAGAAATTGGTGGGCACCCAGAGTTTAGGAAGGAAACAATAAACTCCAGGTCAGTCATGGGACTGGTGTGAGAACTTAAAACAGTTTATCTTTAATATCAAATAAAGAAATATTTTTTTTAAATGGATTCACAATTCTTTTAGAAAATGAAACTACCATAAGGCCTCCTGCACACACACACATTGCAAATGCAGAATCGGAGTAGATTTCTCCTTTTGATTGTCAAACATGCTTGAGACGCAAATTTCTTTGATATTATTACTATAAGTGCAAAGTGTAGGAAAACATTTCGAAAGTATGATATAAATCTTAGCCAACATAGACATTTCGAACTATGCTTACTATAGCTACCATCTAAATAGTGTGGCACCACCATAAATAAATGGCAGGTTCTAAAACTAAAACCGTACAAGGTGCGTATTGGAGTTTGGATTTCCAACAAATGGTCAGGCCAAGGAACTTCCCATTGCCATATGGGTATGCCTCTGGAAAGAAGCCCCGAGAACCTAACGGGATCTCTGGCAACACAAGGCCGGGTTACCCTTAGCTGGGTAACAACTGACACGAATATGCCATCCCCCGGTCGTAACCGACCTAAATCCCGGGATTCACCAACAACCATAAAATAATAAGTCTGCAGCAACAACATAGGTTAAGTATCAGGGCTCCACACCATAATACCACCTCTATCCAGAAGGAAATGACATACACTAAGGAGGCGCTATCCCCTAAAAACCTTGCCGCATCTTTCCTGTTTTGACCGTTACCGGGGTGTGAGGTCCGACGAAGTCTCGTCCGCAAAGCTACGCTTTTCATAAAAGCCACACTTTGATTAACAAATGATCAGCAACACTCAGCATGCCACGTTACCAAATCGGAAATATATCACTAGTAACCATCAACTACATAACCTCTGAGCTCGTACGTCTCAGAGAAGGGTGTTAAGCTAAGAGAATAAACTTTCCGCCACCAAGAGAAATATATTTGATAGGAACCAGCTTTACATCTCAAATTGTAACGTCAGACACACATCCAGACAAGTCCATTCTGCGATCGAACGAAACTGAAGGCACTTCCAAAGAAGCCTTTGCAATCCGGATATTCCTAATCACGACCGGACTTCCCATCACAAAGGGTGATAAAATCTCTACATCGGAGATCAGCCGATGCAGAGACATTTGATAGTAATCCTTCTGTTTTTGAAAATATCCGGTCTTCAACACCGGTCTTCAAATGCTATCCATTACGACATATCACTATTCAGAATGGGATTTATGACTCAAAGGTCCTCTCCAGGCTAAACCGAATAATGAGCGCTTATTTTAAAAATAAGTGTAGCATTCAATTTCTAGCAGTTCACAACAAATACCCATTTAAAGATAAATATCGGTAGTCGGTTATTTAACTACCAATAGATATGCACAATCATCACCAAATTCGAAATAATTTCCCAAGTTATTTATTTTCCAAAAATATCCGTTCAAGATATATTTTCCACACTTCAAAATAAATCAATGTTTATTTTCAAACAAATTTCCCTTTCCTTTATAAATTCCATGTGAATTTAAATTTTCGAATATCTGTTAAATACGATTCTCAAATCGATTTCAAATATTTACTTTCAATTTATCTTTAAAAGATATCATCTCAAAACATTTCACTTCATATTGGAAAACATTTCCATACTTATTTAATAATAAGTAATTCACAAATCTATTTATTTTCAATACTTAGAAAATATTCAATATACTTAAAACATGATTAAGTATGTATTTTATTCTTTAAGGAAAACATTCTCTTAAACGCATTCATTTGAGTCAAAATGAATGTTACGTAAAACATCGTTACGACAACCCAAAATCACTAGTATATGGTTTCGAAACTAAGATAGATATATAAATCCCAATACTATACAAAAAACATTTCCTTTCGAAAATCATTTACTATAACAACTGTGTTATAGTCCATCATTTCCTTTAATTCCTCGAAAACGTCTATTTCAACAATAAATGTTGAAATCTATGGTTTCGATACTTAAATACGTTTTAAAACAACTTCAAATCATTTTAATTCTATTTAAAATATCACTTCCCCAAAACTTTTCTTTAATATATTATTCACCGTCCAAAATCGTGAATATAATTCGTTAACCAAATTCAACATTTCTACACATTTTATTTAAAGGATTATTCACTGTCCAAAATCGTGAATATAAATCGTTTACCAAATTCAACATTTCTACACATTTTATTTAAAGGATTATTCACTGTCCAAAATCGTGAATATATCTCCTTTAATAAGCTTTCATATTTACTTATTAATTCAATTGGTTTCGGATTTATAAAACAACGTTTATAAATTCACGTCTATATAATTTTATAAAAAATTCAACTTATAAAATTCCTTAATTAACAAATTCTATTTAAATCTCATTTAAATGCCAAAATACAACTTATAAGTTAATTACTTATAAATCTTTTATTTTACTAAATCTATTCATTTTATAACGTCACAATTTATAAATCTATAATTTCATTTACATATGAAATCCATTTATACTTCATTTTAACACTTATAAAAGCTCGTTTTATAATTCCAATATTTTTATTTTATAAATATCAATTTTATAATTCTTTTATATATACCGTTTATAACAATTCAAAAATCCCTATTTAAACCATTTTACAAATTAATCAACTATTTATTTCAAAAATCACATTTCAACTATATTTCTCAAAAATCATAAATTTTATAACATTAAAATTATAACGTTTATTTAATTAAAATGAATCAATTCCAAAATTCAATAAAACATATACTTTAAAAAATAACTTTAAAATCCTTTTAAAATTTAAAAATAATCACTTTAACACTTATAATTTTCCAAAATTGGCCCAATGCTGCAACATCACTAAATATAACAATCTTGGCATCCAAAACATCATATAACATATGATAATAGAATATATCGCAAATATCCGTAAATAAATCAATACTGTGGAGGAATCCTATTGGATTCCTCCAACCTATTTCCCTGCATCCACAGATGTTAGGACAATACCAATCCTGTTCCAATACGGGATATCGCGGTATATAGGATTTATAAAATATTATCCGCTATTATGCGGCGTAATAGCGTCTCATCCGCTATATAATGCGGGAAGATCAACTCCAAGTACATATATAATACCAATTGCACATCAAGGTGAAATATCGCGGTATATGTGTTTAATAAATAACATCCGCTTAATATACGGCGCATAGGGTCTATTTCAATACAATAGATAACAATTTATCATTCAATCACACTATCAAGAAACTTTTAAATCCAACTATTTAAAATTTAAATTGAAACGCAATTCGATTGAGTGAGAAGTTCTCACCTTGTTTCAAATACAGTTGCAGCGTTTTATTTCTAATAAAATTAAAACGCACGTTTAATTTTACCCAAAAATTACACTAACTCCAATCGATCCCAATTCAGCTCCATCGCGTAGTGCTCGTCAATACGAAGCCAACGCAATTTGTTTCGTCAGTTTTCGACCTCTTATGAACAAGTTCCAGAGTTTTAAAGATTATACGACTTATAAATATAAATAATTACTATTTTCCTTTTTAAATTTTAACCTAATTCATCACAGCTGTCCATTTCTTGCCAAACGGAATCTGTCCGCACTTAGCTTCTTCTCCCTCTCCAGTTAACAAACGCAAATAGGAACCCATCGGCCGCGGTCTCCATCCAATTATCGCGATCAAACTACTCGACTTCACGATGATCAGCGACCACCACTCGAAAGGCCACGGCGAACTCCACCCACGGCTTGAACCACGGCAAGCTCGGCCCTATGATGGCCTCGAAAATCGTGTTCGAATGCACACATTCATACCTGATTTGCCGTCGATCCAAAGCTCCATTTACGATCTTGACCGTTGAATATTTAGCTCTCGTCGTTGTCTACAACTTCATTTAGGAAGTTTGTCGAATTGATTTACGGATTTGAAGAAAATTGAAGAAGAAGATAAATAATTTTCGGCCATTAATATTATAAATGGCGGCAAGGGTTTCATTGATTAGGGTTTTGCAAAATAGAAGATGTGAGGTCATTATATAAAAAATTCTCGCGGCACTATTCACCCGAAATTTTTCCGAACTCCAAATGAAGCATGCCGCCTGGCGTTTGTAATGTTTTACCCCCATTCCGAACGCAATGGAATATATATCGGGAGCCAATTCGATCATATTTGGAAGATAAGTTTTCGAATCGAATTATTTAAATTTAAAATTCTCTCAAATCGATTTCTACGGATTTTAGCTTGCCCCGGACAAACCGTAAATTCGATTGACACGAAATTTGAAATTTTACAATAAGTTAACATTATGGATCCGATGAAACTAGTTTCGTCGAAATCCGAGAATGTTTGAAAAATGGCTATTTTTACTCGTCAATTAAATATTAAAATATTCAATTTCTACAATTTAACTTTTAATTCAATTTTAAAAGTTCTATAGCATCATTTTAACTCCAATATGATTTAATACAACTTTACAAATCAATTTAAATCACATTAAACCCAATTTCCAATTATTTCAGTAATTTCAAATATTAAATTATCGATTTAATTATCCAATTAAATCTAGATATTCAAAATAAAATTTATTCGACTTACAAATTTTACTTGTTAATATTTAAAAATCAATTAAATATATGAATTTCAATTGACAGAAATTCTGGGTCGTTACAAACTTCCCCCTTAAAAGAATTCGTCCTCGAAATTACCAAGTAAGAAAAATTTACAGAATCTATTAACTTTTCAAAACCATTCAAATTAGATTTCAAATTCATTTGAGTGTTTAACTTTCCAAAAATCCATAGCTAAACTTCTTACAATAACTTTACTAAGTTTTCAAATCATACCTAGTTATATTTTCAAAACCAACTATATCGTTTAACTTTTCACTCCAAAATCAAAGTTATAGTTTTCCAAAATTTTCCAATTTTCTCAAAAATATTCTAACGCCTTAAATTTTCACAAAAATTCGCCATAGTCTCCTTTGCACGGCTCGATCCGAAAAAAATGGCAATATATATATCACAAATATACATCTCATCAAAGTAATGAGGCATCACGTAGGGAAAAAAGTGTAAAAGCACGATATGTAATCTGAGATATGTACCTTATATATTATTAGCGAGCATATACGGCTAATATAGCGCGAAAGCGAGCTCCAAATGCGAAGCAAGCGCAGTCCACACCTACTAAACACTCAACAATAATGAGAAACATGTATATATGAAAACAATATCAATATACAACATATACCAATAACTATATGTGCCAATATAGCAAATGCAGTCAAAACAACAAATGCAACCATCAACCAACTAGCATTCAACCAACATCCATAACCAAATCAATACACTTTCACTTCTCATTAATATTCAATGAGTTGGTTTTTTTTCATTTAATCACATTTAATTCATTAACATTGGACTTTACTAACATTCATTTTCAATTAGTTTTTATTCACTAATTTACATTCAAATTAGTTCACTTCCAAATAATATTCAATTCTATTTAAGATTCACTTAACTTCCAATTTAATTTAAATTACTTTAGCTTTCCACTTTATGAATTCAGCTTCATATGGATTTTTATTCAATCCACTGACAACATCTAGCAAACATTGTATATCTAACATTACCAAATTTCTTTACTTTGCATACATTCATTCAATTTGGTTCATTACTTTTAATTAGCTTTAATGAATTAACACTTACATCCATTATGTCGTATCAATTCATTACATTCAATTGATTTACATTCAATTCATTCATTAATTCAATTGCTAATTCATTTAACAAATAAGGTTGAATTTTTTTCGTACAACTCAAGTTCACATCTATTTAATTCACATTATTATTTTACTTCGATACCAAAATCAACTTCATTCAACATTACTTAAGTTATATTCCATTTCAAACATCATTTGTTTAACTTAACTTAAATTTCCACTTATAAATCCAATTCAGATTCCAATTCTAAAGTAAATTCTATTTATTACCAATGTCAAATTTATTATCTCATATTATAAGTCCAAAACTCGTTCCACTTATATTCAACAATTACAGCTTGGATTTCAATTTAATATTTGTTTATCACAACAAAACTTCAATTTTCAATTTATTATGGTAGCAAATCCATCACACAGAAACTCGAAAACGATACTGATGATGCTGCAGTCATCACCCTTATCATTTTCCAGCAACAGTAGTGAATTCGGTGCTTAATGTTCTTTCATAATTTTCCTTTTATTCATAAATCACATTTATAAATACTTTTCTTATAGAATTTCACTTATTGTATATGTAAGATTATTTCACAATTGTAAATCATGTAAATTTTAATTCCATCTTAATAATTCATTTGCTTATACAGTTAATCTTTTCCAATATGGTTTATTTAACTTACATATTCAACAACCAAACAATCAATTTATATACACTTTAATAATTCTGAAAAATTATTCCTTTATATATAAAATATAATCAAGGTGAAATTATTTCATTTACCCCATTTCAAATGATACTATGTCGATTTATCTCGTTTAAGAGTTTAGAAACCCTATCGATTCAGTTAGCTTGACTGCACCGACCAGAATTCACAAACAGCTCAACGAATAAGCAAACACAATATAAAACCTTTTTTATATTCACTAACAAATTCGCACTCATATCTATGATTACACTCACACTCTTTTAGAGTACTGCTAACTATATCTCTAATGAGTAATTCCCAACAGAGCCAAGGTTGTCACTTAACCAAATGCTCTGATACCAAATGTAATGATAGAGATTTTCAACTGACGAAAGTCGACATTAATACGTCCACTGTATCGAGTACCGAGCAATCCCAGGCCGAAAAACCGAACCGTTAGGGTTAAAGAAGAGGTAGAAGTTAGAAGAAGAAAGAAAGAAAGAAGCAACAGAAAACAATAACAGAACCTCACATGTCGCAGCGGAACAACATATAATAGATAAAGGAATATCTTTAAAACAAAGAACTATATCAGTTATTACATTACATCACATTACATTACATTATCAGAGTTTACAACAACAAACAGCGGAAAAGAAATACTAAATACTAGTTGATACGCCATGCCATCCAGCTTGCCTCCAGATCTCTACAGCAACTCCTGAATTCCAGAGTGACCTGATAACATGACTCTAGACTACCCGTGTACAAATTGGTGGGCACCCAGAGTTTAGGGAGGAAACAATAAACTCCAGGTCAGTCATGGGACTGGTGTGAGAACTTAAAAAAGTTTATCTTTAATAACAAATAAAGAAATATATTTTTATTTAAATGGGTTCGCAATGATTTTAGAAAATGAAACTACCATAAGGCCTCCCGCACACACATAATGCAAATGCAGAATCGTAGGAGATTTCTCCTTATGATAGTCAAACATGCTTGATACACAAATTTCTTTGATATTATTACTATTAGTGCAAAGTGTAGGAAAACATTTCGAAAGTATGATATAAATCTTAGCCAACATAGACATTCCGAACTATGCCCTCTATAGCTACCATCTAAACAGTGGGGCGCCACCATAAGTAAATGGCAGGTTCTACAACTAAAACCATACAATGTGCGTATTGAAGTTTGGATTTCCAACAAATGGTCAGGCCAAGGAACTTCCCATTGCCACATGGGTACGCCTCTGCAATGACGCACCGAGAACCTAACCGGATCTCTACCAACACAAGGCCGGGTTACCCCTAGCTGGGTAACAACTGACGCGAATATGCCATCCTCCGGTCGTAACCGACCTAAATCCCGGAATTCACCAACAACCACAAAATAATAAGTTCGCAGCAACAACATAGGTTACGTATCAGGGCTCCATACCATAATACCACCTCTATCCAGAAGGAAATGACATATACTAAGGGGGCGTTTTCTCCTAATAACCTTGCCGCATCTTTCCTGTTTTGACCATTATCGGGGTGTGAGGTCAGACGAAGTCTCATCCGCAAAGCTACGCTTTTCATAAAAGCAACGCTTTGATCAACAAATGATCAGCAACGCTCAGCACGCCACGTTACCAAATTGGGAATATATCACTAGTAACCATCAACTACATAACCTCGAGCTCATACGTCTCAAAGAAGGATGTTAAGCTAAGAGAATAAATTCTCCGCCACCAACAGAAATATATTTGATAGAAACTAGCTTTACATCTCAAATTGTAACGTCAGACACACATCCATACAAGTCCATTCCACGATCGAACGGAACCGAAGGCACTTCCAAAGAAGCCCTTGCAATCCGGATATTCACTAATCGCGACCGGACTTCCCATCACAAAGGGTGATAAAATCTCTATATCGGAGATCAGCCGATATAGAGACATCCGTCGTAATCCTTCAGTTTTCGAAAATATCCAGTCTTCAACACCGGACTTCAAATGCTATACATTATGACATATCACTATTCGGAATGGGATTTATGACTCAAAGGTGCTCTCCCGGCTCTACCGAATAACGAGCGCTTATTTTAAAAATAAGTGTAGCGTTCAATTTCAAGCAATTCACAACAAATACCCATTTAAAGACAATATTGATAGTCGGTTATTAACTATCAATAGATATGCACAATCATCACCAAATTAGAAATAATTTCCCAAATTATTTATTTTCCAAAAATATCTGTTCAAGATATATTTTCCACACTTCAAAATAAATCAATGTTTATTTTCAAAGAAATTTCCCTTTCCTTTATAAATTCCATGTGAATTTAAATTTCCAAATATCTATTAATATACGATGCTCAAATCGATTTCAAATATTCACTTTCAATTTATCTTTAAAAGATATCATCTCAAAACATTTCACTTCATATTGGAAAACATTTCCATTCTTATTTAATAATAAGTAATTCACAAATCTATTTATTTTCAATACTTAGAAAATATTCAATATACTTAAAACACAATTAAGTATGTATTTTATTCTTTAAAGAAAACATTCTCTTAAACGCATTCATTTGAGTCAAAACGAATGTTGCGTAAAACATCGTTATGACAACCCGAAATCACTAGTATATGGATTCGAAATTAAGATAGATATATAAATCCCAATACTATACAAAAAACGTTTCCTTTCGAAAATCATTTACTATAACAACAGTGTTATAGTCCACCATTTCCTTTTAATCCTCGAAAACGTCTATTTCAACAATAAATGTTGAAACTATGGTTTCGATACTTAATACATTTTAAAACAACTTCAAATCATTTTAATTCTATTTAAATATTTCTTCCCCAAAACTTTTCTTTAATATATTATTCACCGTCCAAAATCGTGAATATACTTCGTTAACCAAATTCAACGTTTCTACACATTTTATTTAAAGGATTATTCATTGTCCAAAATCGTGAATATAAATCGCTTACCAAATTCAACATTTCTACACATTTTATTTAAAGGATTAATCACTGTCCAAAATCGTGAATATATCTCCTTTCATAAGCTTTCATATTTACTTATCAATTCAATTGGTTTCGGATTGATAAAATAACGTTTATAAATTCACATCTATATAATTTTATAAAAACTTCAACTTATAAAATTCCTTAATTAACAAATTCTATTTAAATCTCATTTAAATGCAAAAATCCAACTTATAAGTTAATTACTTATAAATCTTTTACTTTACTAAATCTATTCATTTTATAATGTCACAATTTATAAATCTATAATTTCATTTACTTATGAAATCCATTTATACTTCATTTTAACATTTATAAAAACTCGTTTTATAATTCCAATATTTTTAATTTATAAATATCAATTTTATAATTCTTTCATATAAACCGTTTATAATAATTCAAAAATCCTAATTTAAACCATTTTATAAATTAATCAACTACTTATTTCAAAAATCACATTTCAACTATATTTCTCAAAAATCATAAATTTTATAACATTAAAATTATAACGTTTATTTAGTTAAAATGAATCAATTCCAAAATTTAATAAAACGTATACTTTCAAAAATCACTTTAAAATCCTTTTAAAATTTGAAAATCGTCACTTTAACACTTTTAATTTTCCAAAATAGGCCCAGTGCTGCAACAACACTAAATATAACAATCTCGGCATCCAAAACATCATATAACATATGATAACAGAATATATCACAAATATCTGTAAATAAATCAGTACTGTTGAGGAATCCTTTTTCCAGCCTGTTTCCCTGCATCCAAAGATGTTAGCATAATACTAATCTGTTCCAATACGGGATATCACGGTATATGGGATTTATAAAATATTATCCTCTATAATGCTGCGCAATAGGATCTCATCCGCTATATAATGCGGGAAAATCAACTCCAAGTACATATATAATACCAATTCCACATCAAGGTGAAATATCGCGGTATATGTGTTTAATAAATAACATCCACTTAATATACGACGCATAGGGTCTATTTCAATACAATATATAACAATTTGTCATTCAATCACACTATCAAGAAATTTTTAAATCTAACTATTTAAAATTTAAATCGAAACGCAATTCGATTGAGTGAGAAGTTCTCACCTCGTTTCAAATACAGTTGTAGTGTTTTATTTCGAATAAAATTAAACGCGCGTTTAATTTTACCCAAAAATTTCACTAACTCCAATCGATCCTAATCCAACTCCTTCGCGTAGTGCTCGTCAATACAAAGCCAACGCAATTCGTTTCGTCAGTTTTGGACCTCGTATGAACAAGTTACAGAGTTTTAAAGATTGTACAAATTATAAATATAAATAATTACTATTTTCCTTTCTAAATTTTAACCTAATTCATCACAGCCGTCCATTTCTTGCAAAATGAAATCTGGCCGCACTTAGCTTCTTCTCCCTCTCCAGTTAACAAACACAAATAGGAACCAATCGGCCGCCGTCTCCATCCAATTATCGCGACCAAACTACTCGACTTCACGATGATCAGCGACCACCACTCGAAAGGCCACGGCGAACTCCAACCACGGCTTGAACCATGGCAAGCTCGGCCCTATGATGGCCTCGAAAATCATGTTCGAACGCACATGTTCAAACTTGATTTGTCTTCGATCCAAAGGTCCATTTACGATCTTGACCGTTGAATATCTAGCTCCCGTCGTTGTCTACAACTTTCATTTAGGAAGTTTGTCGAATTGATTTACGGATTTGAAGAAAATTGAAGAAGTAGATGAATAATTTTCGGCCATTAATATTATAACTGGCGACTAGGGTTTCATTGGAAAGGGTTTTGCAAAATAGAAGATGTGAGGTCCTTATATAGAAAATTCTCGCGACACTGTTCACCCGAAATTTTTTCGAACTCCAAATGAAGCGTGCCGCATGACGTTTAGAATATTTTACCCCATTCCAAATGCAATGGAATATATATCGGGGGCCAATTCGATCATGTTTGAAAGATAAGTTTTCGAATCGAATTGTTTAAATTTAAAATTCACTCAAATCGATTTCTACGCGTTTTAGCTTGCCTCGGACAAACCGTAAATCCTATTGACACGAAATTTGAAAACTTACAATATTTTAACATCCTGGATCCGATGAAACTAGTTTTGTCAAAATCCGAGACTGTTTGAAAAATGGCTATTTTTACTCGTCAATTAAATATTAAAATATTCAATTTCTACAATTTAACTTTTTTCAATTTAAAAATTCTATAACATCATTTTAACTCCAATATGATTTAATACAACTTTACAAATCAATTTAAATCACGTTAAACCCATTTCCAATTATTTCAAATATTAAATTATCGATTTAATTATCCAATTAAATCTAGATATTCGAAATAAAATTTATTCGACTTACAAATTTTACTTGTTAATATTTAAAAATAATTTAAATATACGAATTTCAATTGACAGAAATTCTGGATCGTTACATTCTATTTTGTAACAACCCGATATTTTCAACCATTCGTATCCACACATGTCGGACTTGAATTGCTCAAAATACCACGTTGTAAATAAAATTTGGCAAATCTCAAAATATACAATAAATACATAATCACATATCACAGACACAGAGAATTTAATAATGCAGCGGAAGTAAAAGAGATAGTAGTTCATGAAGCTACTATATATATATAAGATATATCAGAGTTAAATAATATACAGCAGAAGAGTAACAAGATACATCAAGTACAAATCAAAATACATCACTGGAAACACTGGATACTGAAAACAAATAGATGGCTGGATCTTCAAGCAAAGCTCCAACTCCGAAGGCGAGTCTTGAATGCTGAATCACTCTATCTGACTCGAGCGTAAAGCAAAAATGCAAAACACTCGAGTCAGGACATAAATACTTATGAACTGTAAATAAACTCAAGTGAACGGTAACAAAATGCATCAGTAACTTAAAGGATGCTTGGGATTGCCCGTCCTTTAAGGATCCGTTAAACTATTTACTATGTAGTAATATTGCGCTATTATAATAATGTCTACAGTAAAATAAACATACTTTTAAATAGCATTCCGGGCTACCCATATCACCCTTCACACATAATAGTCCCAGTAGTCCATCCAATATCATGCCATCTCCACTCCGGGTGACTGTCAGAGGATACCACACGGGCTACTGGAGAAAAACAAACTCGTAGTAAAGGCTCGGTATGGTAGGTGACACGGCACACAAGGCAATGCCAGGGTAGATATACCAATTACGCACACGGGCTGGTGGTAACGCAGCAGCCACATACGCCCACCTCGGAACACACTCCCATACCAAAATCGGAGGATGGCCATCTAATCAATCACCAGTAAGAGTATAGTATCGAAGGAATGTGTCCGATCGGAGGAATGACCTCACTTGGCCCGAGATCGCTCCTGTTTTAGCCACCTTATGCCAACTCACGGGAGTTGGGTCCACGTAATATACCTCAAGAACGTCGCCACCATCCTACTTCATTCTGGAATCTCCACCGCGTACACGGTTGTTAAAGTGGTTTTCGGAGTTGGCAGAGAGTATGACAACTTCCGATCCCCGTCTCTTTAACAACCAAACGTTATTATAACGCCGTGGTCATTTCAAAATAGTTTATACTTCAAAAAGATCAAATCATTTCATTTCAAACTATGTTTCTTTCAAAGTAGTTTATACTTCGAAACCAAAACCATTTTCATTTCAAAATTATTTATTCAATCAAAATAGTTTATACTTCGAAACCAAAAACATTTCAAACATATATTCATTTCGAAATCATAATATTTTCAAAGTATAACTCTTTCGAAACTAAAAATACTTGAAACAATTACACTTTGAAAATCATAACATTTCAAACTCATACATTTGAAATCATGGGATATTCATTTAATTCTTTACATTTTACAATTCATTCAATTAATCCCAAATTTTCAATTCCCAACTTAATTCAATTCAAACCATCAGTTTCAATTAAATTTCCCAATAACCATTTCAAATCATATCAATTTCAAATATAGATTTGATCCATAAATTAAACTATTCAATTTTTAATATATTTCAAAGCTTTAATATCCCGCATTTCAAAATTAAATTTTATAATTTCATATATCTCAAATCTAGTTTCATTATTACTTAGTTTTGAGATATTCATTTCATAGATCCAATATTATTTACATAAACTCAATTACAATTAAACCAAATATCTTTCCATACAAATATAAACAGCAAATATTCCTTTATCAAATAAATCAAAATCAAATATTAATCCACATTCACATTCTTTATTAAAATAAAGATCAAATCATTTCCAAACCATTTCAAAATCATTAAAAATATCATATCCATTCAAAACCTCATTATTAGATCATTATTTGAATTCAAATTCAAATACTCAAATTTAAATATCATTTTTAAAGCAAATAAGTCATTCATTTATTATTTCAAGTATCATTACAAAATACATTAAAAATTCCATTCAAAAATTCATTTATCTCATTACATTTCATTCCATTTAACATATAACCAAGTAAACCCTATTCAAATTCAAATTCAAATTCAGATTCCTTAAAAATTAAAATTAAAATATTAAAATATATTCAAAACTTCTTAAATTTCACAATTAATCAATATCCAAAAGTTAAATCATTTAACACTTTAAAATATAACTCAAACAGTGTTAAAATCTATAACATTTCAAACATTGCCAAATTATAGCAAGGACAGCATTTATAAAGTGCTATCGTAGCTTATAGTTTTCAAAATGGTTTAGTTCAAGAATAACAGCATTTATAAAATTCCGTAATAGATATTTAATTATTTCAAACATTGTTAGGTTCAAAACAACAACATTTAAAAATGTTGTCAAAAGACTACAATATTTTGAAAATGCTATAAAATTCTAGATTTCAATTTAGCTTTTCAAAAATAGTAATAAAAATCCAAATTTTAACATTATAACTTGAAAATCATATTTCTAGACTTTAAAATTTCACATTTAAAATCATTTTAACATATGATTTAACACAATAAAATTTTAAGATCAAATATTCAATTTAAAAACTCCATTCATTTATTAGGTCAAAATTCACTGTTTATTAACTTATAAATTTAACAAAACTTAACATTTTACTTCAAATATCATTTCAAAACTTTAAATTTAATTTCCATTATTTACTTGCATTTAAGATAAAATTTAAAGTCAAAAATCACAATTACTTCAGATTTACGTACTTAAATTCACAATTTCAAGACTTAATATTTAATTTTCTTAAAACCATAAAATATATATTTTTAAATAAAAATTTCTTACTTTAAAAAATACACATTTTAATAAAAATCATTTAAAAATATACCACGGGGTCTGTATATAATTTTCTAACCTAGGTCAAGTGATACGGATATATATCATTTCAATCCGCAGTTTACAACGAAAACCCGGGTTCTATCATTTCAAACCCGCAATCCCAAGTCAAATAAAATACAATAAAAATCGCTCAGGCCTATCATTTAAGCCCATAACGATTTTTCCTATTCTAAAGTCTGTTCGGGTATTTATAATTTAAACCCATAGTGATTCTATTCTAAAAGGGAACTTGAAGTGCGAATATATACATAAATAATATAAACAATGTCAATGTCACAATATAATGTCATATATCAGATGTCAGGTGATAATTAACAGTTTTAACATGGTAATAACATGGCATAGCATATCATATGATCATCATTAACTTGCATACACATTTTATATTACTATACACTTGCCATCAATTTACTATTTCATAACTAAATATGTCAGAGTGAGAAAGACTCACCTTTTACGAAGCTAGAGACAAACAACAGACACAAGAGCGATTCCAAAGGCACGACAAGCATGATTTGATTTGAACGGATGGAGACCCTTGTAAACAACACAAAATATAACATACATAAGCACAAATATAGATCTCGACATACAAATATAATCAACAACTTTAGTTTGCAAAACAGTTGCAAAACAAGAGAGATGACCAAACCTTAGAAGCAAAAGACTTGCACACGATAACATAAGCCTGTCACATGATCAAATGAGCTTGATCTCACCACACTAGGCTCAGCCTAGGTGTCAACATGGCTTGGCCAAGGCCTAGAGACAAGGCTTAGGGCATGAAAGTGGAAGGTAAAGGCAAAACAAGTGAAAATTAAAGGAGGCAAGGGGTTTGGGTCAAGGAATGGAAGGTTTTGGTGTACATAGGCTCGGCCTATGGTCCTATGGGCTCAGCCTGATGCATCTTCAGCTCAGGTCAGAGATGATGATGATGGCTATAGGTCATGGCAGCAAGTGGTGGTGGTGTTAGAGGTGGTGGCCAAGGCTAAACATGAAGGAAATGGGAATACAAGGCTCGGCTAGGCAATATTTGGAGTTTTAAGCAAAGTTTTATGGAGATGGCTTCAATTGGATGGCATGGCTTATCATGGTCAGAGGAGGAAGAGATGTTTTCTGCTGTAGATGGTGGAGGACATGGTGGAGCTGATGGTGGAGGTGATAGGCCGAGAATCATATGTGAAGTCAAGGCAAATTTAAGCAGAAAACAAGGCAAATTCAAGAAAGAAAGGTAGAAAAGAATAAAGAGAAGCCATTAACTTGGAATTTCTTTTCTCAAATGAGAAATAGCCATGAGTAGAGGAGGATAATAAGTACTTTCACGTGAAAGGCAATGGAAAATGTACGACTATCAAGAAAAATGAAAAGGCAAGGCAAATGAAAAGACAAGGAGATGAAAAGACTAGAAAATGAAAAGGTTTTTGACTCTTTGTTTTCTATTTTCTTTTATTCAAATAAACTAATTAAAATTTCAGTAATTTGACTTTAAAACCGAAATAAAGTAATATAAAATAAAAATAAATAATAAATTTTAAAGAAAATGGAAAAAGAATTAAAGAAATTGCTTAAAATTCCAAAACAAGGTTCAAAAATTACACTTAAATCATCATTGGCTTTGGAAAAATATCTACTTTATTTTAAAACTATTCTAAAGCAAAATTTTAATATAAAATAATTTCCTAAACATATTAAAAGTGAAATAAATAATTAAATTTAGAGAAAATAGAAAAATAATTAAAGAAATTGTTTAAAAATTGGAAACAGGACATGAAAATTACAAATAAAATACCATTGGCTCTAGACAAATTTCTATTTCACTTTAAAACAAATAAATAACAAATAAATAAAATAAATGAGGAAAAAAATAAAGTAGAAATGAAATAAAAATGAAAATCTTAAGAAAATAGAAAAATAAATAAAGAATTTCTTTAATTAATTGAAACTAGAAATTAAAAATTACAAACAGAATACAACTGACATTGGAAAATGTCAATTACACTTTCAAAAATGTTTTAAAACCAAAATATATATAATACAAGTTATTTACCCATATAAACATGAATTAGAACATTACATGACAAATAAAATATTATTTATATAATTTAGAATAAACAATTTTGTTAAACACAGCAAATTTCACACAATAGTTAAAAAGGCATAACTTTCACATTATAAATCAGATTCCAGCGAAACGAAAAGCAGTATTCTTAAAATTTTATTTACTTTCATAATAAAAGATAAAGCTAAAATTTTCAAAATTTCAAATTTTAAATTGAAAAGTCAAAGTTTGACCATTTTGACCAAAATTCACTTTTTTGGAAAATATTCAATTTATACATGTTTGAAATTATAATTTACATTAAAATAAAAATTTGTATTTAAAATAACAAAAATATTCATTTTAATAGATAAAAATAAAGTTTTTAAATCAAGAATTCAATTATAATAATTAAAATATACAGTTAGAACAATCAGAAAATACAGGGTTGTTACACTCTCCCCCACTCAAAACTTTTCGTCCCCGAAAAGGAATGAGGTAGGGGAAAACAAAAAAATAGAATGAAATAGGATTAAGACAAGATGGAAAGAAGTTGAAATTTATACTAGATAACTGTTGTTATAGGTAAGTTTAACAAGGTGGAGATGATCTTCTCAACATCCTCCAGAATCAAGAACACAAGCACGAAAAAGATCTTCTAGAATCTGATTCACCCTTTCCGCTTGACCGACGGTCTATGGATGGCAAGCAGTGCTCAGATTCAAAAATGAGTACCAAAGATTATCAAAGATTATAGAAAAATTTCTAAACAGACTAGTATAAGCAATAGCCTTCACATTCTGTTGCAAGATAAGGGAAATAAGGATAACCAAAAGATAGTTTGAAAACAAAATAAGATAATAAATTTGAAACCACGAAAATTTCAACTTAAATTGATAATAAATCTTACATAAGTTAAATAAATCTAACCTATCTCTAATTTCATTATCTTATCATTCAATTATCTTAAATTGACTAATCCCTAAAATCATGTATTTGAAAATATTTTATTATACTCAAAATGTACCAAATAAAATTTAATTCTTCTTCATTTCTAATTAAATTAAGTTTATTTCTCTCAATATGTCTTATCACCCATGTTAAATACATTTGTACTAATTATAACTGCTTTAATTTATTCTCAGTTTCTTTAACATCATCTTATATTGTAAATCATTCCATTACCCTTTTCTTTATTTACCACTGTTAATCATTTTATAACTAAAATTTAAGTGTATAACATTTATTATAACCACTCAAATTTTATTTATAAAATATTTTTTTTGTATATTATCCAATTACATATTCAATTTCTGAAAATTTTGGTAAGTTATATTGGAAAGAAATCATGTATGATACAAATAAACTTTCCAATTCAATCATTTCAAACTTGAATATCTATCCAAATCTTGAAATTATACTCAAAATTATCCTTCAAGATAAAATTTAGGAACTAAATTTCCAATAAATTCCAAACTATTTAAAGATAACTAAATGCACATATACTATATATATAAATATCCATTCAAATTTAAATCATATATCAGCATATGTTATAAATCCAGTCTTATTTTAGAAATTCAAATCAATTAAATTCCCTAAAACAAAACTGTAGCAAGACTACTGAATGATCTCTTCACTTGAAACTCGAAAATGAATGTCGATGATGCTGCAGTCATCACCGAAGTTATTTTCCAGCGACAAAGAGAAGAGCACTAATTTTAAACTTTAAAATTCTTTGGAAACAAATTTCTATTCAAAAATACATTAAATATTACATTCTTTAAAACTTTAAACACAAGGTTTGGAACCATTGGAAATTAAATTCCCAAATTCTTGTTTAGATTCATTTTAAATTTCCAAATAAATTTATAACCATGTTTATAGTTCACTTATTTATAAATGAAACAAGAGATAATGATATATAAAACCAAATATTATTTCTTAACAACCATTCAATAAAATTCAGAAAAGATTTATAATATAGTTATAAAATTTATTTCATTACTAAATTTGAAAAAACAACATATTGCGTCAGTTTGTTTTGTTCAAGTGTTTTGGAAATCTTATCGATAGCGCTGATCAGGCGAATCGATCAGAAACCCAAATCAACATCAACAACTCAAAAACATAATATGTTAAACATTTTAAATATTAGTTTAAAATTACACTTCAAGAATGATTTGAAGATAAGTTGGAAACAAAGATGAGATAATTAAATAACAGAATAGAAAGATGGATAAGCTTATATAAATCGCGGGCAACCTTAATCGGGTCAACCGTGACTTAAAGAATAAGACCGATGTGGGTTTCTTGGGTAAATCAACATTCGATCTCAAGATGTAGAGTTCGAAATTATAAGAGATACTAGCTTCTAAACCGAGGATATAGAATCTGGTGAATCAATGCTGTTGTAAAGGAGTTTTCCCCCTTTACAAATAAATTTGAGGTTGGCGAGACCGCCGACTCATTATGAAGATCTTTTGAAGTGGAGTTATGCGATACTCCAGAAACAAAAGAAGATAAATAGTGGGGGACACGAATGGATTTTGGAACCACAGGGAATGTTCCAAAATTCAAAGGAATCAAGTCAAAAAGGAAGAGGTTTAAACTCGAATGAAAGTGATTCTGTAAATACATTTACCCTATATACTGAGTTTTGCCTAGAGCTACCAAAGCTCTGATACAACTGTAACAACCTGATATTTTCAACCATTCGTATCCGCACATGTCGGACTTGAATTGCTCAAAATACCACGTTGTAAAAAAAATTTGGCAAATCTCAGAATATACAATAAATACATAATCACATATCACAGACACAGAGAATTTAATAATGCAGTGGAAGTAAAAGAGATAGTAGTTCATGAAGCTACTATATATATATATATAAGATATTTCAGAGTTAAATAATATACAACAGAAGAGTAACAAGATACGTCAAGCACAAATCAAAATACATCACTGGAAACACTGGATACTGAAAACAAATAGATGGCTGGATCTTCAAGCAAAGCTCCAACTCCGAAGGCGAGTCTTGAATGATGAATCACTCTATCTGACTCTAGCGTAAAACAAAATACAAAACACTCGAGTCAGGACATAAATACTTATAAATTGTAAATAAACTGAATTGAACAGTAACAAAATGCATCAGTAACTTAAAGGATGCTTGGGATCATCCATCCTTTAAGGATCCGTTAAACTATTTACTATGTAGTAATATTGCGCTATTATAATAATGTCTACAGTAAAATAAACATACTTTTAAATAGCGTTCCGGGCTACCCATATCACCCTTCACACATAATAGTCCCAGTAGTCCATCCAATATCATGCCATCTCCACTCCGGGTGACTGTCAGAGGATACCACACGGGCTACGGGAGAAAAACAAACTCGTAGTAAAGGCTCGGTATGGTAGGTGACACGGCACACAAGGCAATGCCAGGGTAGATATACCAATTACGCACACGGGCTGGTGGTAACTGTGAAGACCCGCGTATCCGTACTCCTCGAATATACACTAATCCCCATTGATTAATTCAAGATGAACAGAAATACGAATTCTCAATGTTTAAGAAAAAGAAAAAGACAGAAGAAGAGAGAAAAAGATAGAAAATAGAACAGAAAAGAAAATAGAACGGAAAGAAAACAACAGAATAATAATAGAATCTCACAATCGCAGCGGAACAACATATAATACATAAATGAAAAATCTTTAAACAAAGGACTATATCAGTTATTACATTTTATACATTACATTACATCATTACATCAGAGTGTACAACAACAAACAGTGCAGCGAAAAAAGAAATATTATGTACTAGTATTATGCCATGCCATCCAGCTTGCCTCCAGCAACTCCTGAATATCCTGATAAACCTTAACTCTTGAATGCCCGTGTGAAAATTTGTGGGCACCCAGAGTTTAGGAAGGAAAACAATAAACTCCGAGTCAGTCATGTGACTCGTGTGAGAACTCAAAACAGTTTATTTATCTTTAAAATCAAAATAGAGGAATATTTTTAAATTCAATTCGCAATGCTTTTAAAAATGAGACTACCATAAGACCTCCCGCCACACACACAATGAAAATGCAGACTTGGAGGAGATTTCTCCTTATGATAGTCAAAGATGCTTGATACGCATTAAAAAGAAACATTTGATATTATTACTAGTGCATAGTGTATAAAGCGATTTCGAAAGTAGAATATAAATCTTAGCCAGCATAGGTACCATTATATTATGCTTACTATAGCTACCATATTAGATGGAAGTTTCTACAACTAAAACCGTACAAATCTCGTATTGTTTCTTTGGATTTCGAACAAATGGTCAGGCCAAGGAACTTCCCATTTCCACATGAGAACGCCTCTGGAAGGACGTCCCCGAGAACCAAACCGGATCTCTGCCAATACAAGGCCGGGTTACCCCTAACTGGGTAACAACTGACACGAGTATGCCATCCCCCGGTCCTTTGGGACCTTTAGCCGAGCGCTCGTAATCAACATCACACCAAAATAATATGTGTTTCAACATGAGTAAGTATCTGGGCTCCATACCATGATACCACCCTTTTCCAGAAGGAAATGCACATACCCTAAAGGGAGCTACCCCTCATAACCTTGCTGCAACTTTCCTGTTTTGACCATTCCGGGGTGTGAGGCTCGATGAAGTCTCATCCACAAAAACATACTTTATACAAAACCATGCTTTGGGTCAACAAATGATCATAGAATTGATCACAAAGATAAACGATCAAATAAATGATCCTATCACAAATGATCAACACAATGATCATTTCACAGCAACACTCAGCATGTCACATTACCAAATTGGGAATATATCGCTGATAACCTTCAACTACATAACATCTGAGCTCGTACGTCTCAGACAAGGGTGTTAAGCTAAGAGAATAAATTCTCCGACACCAACAGAAATATATTTGAAAGAAATCTGCTTTATATATCAATTTGTAACGTCAGACATACAATCCATACAAGTCTGTTCCGGGCTCGAACAGAACCGAAGGCACTTACAAAGAAGGCCTTGCAATCCGGATAATCTCTAATCACGTCCGGACTTCCCCTCACATAGGGAGTCTCTATACCGTAGCTACTCGGTGCAAAGACAATCGACGAGTTGTCCTTTCGCTTTTAAAAATATCTGGTCTTCAACACCGGTCATCAATGTTAACCATTATGTCGTATCACTATTCGAAATGGGTAATCCGAATAACGAGCGCAATAATTTAAAAATAAGTGTGGCATTCAAATCCAAGCAAATCACAACAAATACCTTTCAAAGGTAAATATTGATAGTCGGTTATTGAACTATCAATGGATATGCACAACATCACCAGATTCCAAATAATTTTCCAAATTATTTATTTCCCAAAAATATCTTTACTAGATATATAATTTTCACACTTCAAAAATAAATCAATGTTTATTTTTAAACAAATTTCCCCATTCTTTTATAAATTCCATAGTGAATTTTCATTCCAAAATATCCATGCATATACGATTTCAATTATTCATTTCAATTTATCTTCAAAAAGATAAGTTCTCAAAATATTCACTTATTGGAAAACATTTCCATACTTATTGAATAATAATAAGTAATTCTCAATCCATTTTTTTCAACAGTTGGAAAATATTCAATATACTTAAATCGAGATTAAGTATATATTTCATTCTTTAAGGAAATCATTCTCTTAAACATATTTATTTGGGCCAAAACGAATGTTGCGTAAAACATCGTTACGACAACCAAAAATCACTAGTATAGGGATTCGAAATTAAAATAGATATATAAATCCCAATACTATGCAAAACATTTCCTTTCGGAAATCATTTACTATAACAACAGTGTTATAGTCCACCATTTCCTTCTATTTCTCGAAAACGTCTATTTCAACAATAAATGTTGAAATCTATGGTTTCGAATCTCAACACATTTAAAACATCGTTAGATCGTTTTAATTCTATTGAAAACATCAAATCCAAAACATTTTCTTTAACATAATATTCACTATTCAAAAACGTGAATATACTACGTTAACAAATTTCATCTTTTTATTCATTTTATTTCAAAGGATTATTCACAGTCAAAAACGTGAATATAACTCCATTAATAGGTTTCAACAATTTACTTATCAATATAAGTCGTTTGCGAATTTAGAAAACAACGTTCATAAACTCCATTTCTATTTATTTTATAACAACTTCCTTTTATAAATTCCTTTATTAAACTATTCAATTTATAACTCAATTATAAAACAAAAGTTCATGTTATAAGTTAAATACTTAGAATTTATTTGTTTGCACAATCGTTCCTTTAAACTTCATAATTATAAATCTTATAACTTATAAGATACAATTATTTATCCAAAACCATTCTTTTAATAACTTTATAAATTTTATAAACCTACTGCTTATAAAATTCCATTTATAACTTCACCCTTTAGAATTCTATAAATTTCATTCATTTGTGAAATTCATTCACAATTCATTCTAACACTTATAAAAACTCGTTTTATAATTTCAATATTTCAATTTATAAATATCAATTTATAAATCCTTTATATAAATCAATTTATATTATTATTTTAAAACATCTTTAATCTCCTTTATAATTTCACTGTTTTTATTTATAAAATAATTAAATTTTATAAATCCTATTTTTAAACTTTTTATAATAAATTCAATTAATCCCAATTTAAACGATTTTATAAAATCATTAACCCCATATTTTCAAAAATCAACTTTTAACCATATTTCTCAAAAATCCTAATTTTATAACATTAAAATTTATAACGTTTATTTATTTAAAATGGATCGATTTCAAAAATATTTTATAAAACGTATACTTTCAAAAATCACTTTAAAAATCATTTTTAAAGTTCCAAATTTGGTCCATTGATGCTACACACCAAATAGTCAATCACGACTACAACGACATCATATATCGATATGATAGTCCATCAAATATCAAAATATTCATAATCAAATATATACTGTTGAGGAATCCAGTTGGATCCCTCTAACCTGTTTTCCTGCATCCACAAACATTAGCACAATACCAATTCCGCTCCAGTACGGAATTATCGCGGTATATGGGATTTAAAAATATTATCCGCTTAATAGACGGCGCAATAGGTCTCATCCACTATACAATGCAGGAAATCAACAACTGCAATATATACATATGCCAATATATATATATATATATATATATATATATATATTGCTATTATATATAATACCAATTTCACTGTTTATGAAATATCCGCGGTATATGTTTTTAATAAATAACATCCGCTTACTAACGGCGCATAATGTCTATTTTAACAATCAATAGATATCAATCAACATTCAAGCATGCATTCAAGTATTTTAAATCTAACTATTTAAAATAAAAATCGAAATCGATTCGATTGAGTGAGAAGTTCTCACCTTGATTTCAATTTCGTTTTAGCGATTTATTTCGAATAAAATTAAACGGACGTTTAATTTTACCCAAAATTCTCACTAACTCCAAACGACTCCAATCCAATTCCATAGCATAGTGCTCATCCATACGATTCCAACGCAACTGGTTTCGCGCGTTTTCAACCTAGTATGAAAAAGTTATGATTTTTACAAGTTACACGATTTTTATAATTATAATTTACAACATAATTAACTATTTTAAACCTATATTTTTTTCTGGCCGTAGATCTCACCCCCCACCATCATCAGGCCGTCCACCCCTCATCTACCCCAAACGCGTATCCTCTCCAGTAATAGCCGAAACATGAAGAAACCCATAGCATAAATTAGGGTTTGAAAATTCGGCCTCCTCGACGAACTATAGCACGATCAACTACTTCCATCTTGCAGCCCATCTCGATAGCTACTATCGGCCACCACCTTGTGGAGTTCGGCCCTACCCTGCCATCAAAATGCGTGCATGAACTCACGGCGAACGCGGCCCCCCAGCCATCCACCTGCTCCACTTCACGCCATCATCTCTGTATAGATTGAAACGTCTCTCCATCATCTACATTTTGTTAGTTGGAAGTTTTGTGAAATATGGTATGGATTGAGAGAGATTAATGGAAGAAGATGAGATGATTTCAGCCATCAAAAATGATGGTGGCGGTTGTGAATAAAGGCTAGGGTTTTGCAATTGTGAGCAAGGGGTTGTGTTCCTTTTATAGATTTTCAAATGAAAACACTATTCATTTTGGATTTTCCAAACTCCGATTTACGCGCGGTGACCGACATTCCTAGGGTTTATCCCGCATTCCGGACACAATGGAACAGGTTTCGGAAGCTAATTCGTTCATCTGTGCGAGTTATGGCAATAAACGTTCAATTTAAACTAAACCAATTTAAACGATTTTCTAGGCGTTTTAGCTTGCACCGGACAAACGGTAAATCCGATTGACACGAAATTTGAAACCATACAATAATATCATATTACGGATCCGATGAAACTAGTTTCGTCGAAATCCGAGACTTTTTGAAAAATGGCTATTTTAACTCGCCAAATTAATATTAAAACAATTTCGATGCGTTTCGAGCTGCCACGATCAAACGATAACTCCGATTGCTACGAAAATTGAAATCCAAAAATAACCAACTATTACGGATCCAATGAAACTAGTTTCTTCCAATTCTGAGACTGTTCGAAAATTGACTAATTTCACTAGTCGATTTAATATTAAAATATTCAATTTTCACAAATAAACTTTTAATTCGATTTTAAAAGTTCTAAAATATCATTCTAACTTCAATATGATAAAAATAAAATTTTACAAATCATTTTCAATCATATTTAATCCAATTTTCAATTATTTCTATAATTTAACATATTAAATTATCGATTTAATTATTAAATTAAATCCAATTATTCGAAATAAAATTTATTTGACTTATAAATTCACTTATTAATATTTAAAATTAATTAAATATTCAAATTTTAATTAATAAAATTCTGGGTCGTTACATACTTCCCCCCTAAAAGAATTTCGTCCTCGAAATTATTAAGTAAGAAAAGTTACAGAATCTATTAACTTTCCCAAAATCCATAGTTAAACATCTTACAATACTTTACTAAGTTTCCAAATCATACTTAGTTATCTTTTCAAAAACAACTATTATTGTTTAACTTTCAACTCAAAATCAAAGTTAAAGTTTTCAAAATTTTCCCAAAATTCCAAAAAATTTTCTAACGCCTTAAATTTTCGGAAAAATTCGTCATAGTCTCCTTTGCGCGGCTCGATCCAAAAAAAATGACAGTATATATATCACAAATATACATCTCATCAAGTAATGAGGCCTCCCGTAGGGAAAAAAGTGTAAAAGTACGATATTTAATCCAAGATATGTACCTTATTTATTATTAGCGAGCATATACGGCTAATATAGCGCGAAAGCGAGCTCCAAATGCGAAGTAAACGCGATCCGCACCTACTAAACACTCAAAAAACAAATGAGAAACATGTATATAGACAATAGTACCGATATACAACATATAGCAACATAATAACTATATATGCCAACATAGCAAATGCAATAAAAGCAATATGTTCAACCATCAACCAACTAACATTCAATTCAACTAACATCCATAACCAATAAATATTCATTCATATTCTCTTTAGTATTCAATGAAATGGTTTTCAATTTAATCACATTTGATCCATTAACAGTGGATGTTTTTTCAAACATTCATTTTCAATTAGTTTATATTCACTAATCCATATTCAAGTTGGTTCGCTTCCAAATCAAATTCAATTTTATTTAAGATTCACTTAACTTCCAATTTGATTTCAATTACTTCAACTTCCAATTTTCATTAATACTTAATGAATTATATACAATCAACTAACAATCATATAACAATCAATGCATATTAATTACAACCAAATTCCTTTGCTTATATTCATTCAATTTGGTTTAACACCATCACTTTTAATTGGTTTCATTAAATTGATTTTCATTCAATTATTCAACTTCCAATAACATTAGATTTTAATGAATTAACACTTATATCCATTATTCCATATCAATTATTCACATTTAATTGATTAATATTCAATCCATTCATTCAATTCAATTACAAAAGTTGAATTTCATTTATATAACTCAAGTTCATATCTATCACTTAACTTTATTAATTTACTTTGATACCAATATCAACATCATTCAGCATTTCTTAAGTTATACTTCATTTAAACATCACTTGGTTTTACATAACTTAAATTCCCATTATAAATCAATTCAGCTTCCAAATTCTAAAGTAAATTTCATTTAACTTTAAATTCATTTTTTTATTTATAACTCATATTCATAAATATATTCATATAGTTTCACTTCTTATATATATAAGTTTATTTCACAATTGTAAATCACTTTAATTATAATTCAATTCTTATAATTCATTTTACTTATACAATTATTTCTTTTATTTAGATTATTCAAACAACTAAACAATCAACTTATATACACTTTAATAATTCTGAAAAATTATTCCTTTATATATAAAATTTAATCAAGGTAAAATTATTTCATTTACCCAGTTTAAAACAATATTATGTCGAATTGTTCTATTCAAATGTTTATAAACCCCTTCGGCATAGTTGTCGAGACCGTGCTGACGAAGGTTCATATGCCACTCAACTAACCAATCATCACAATATAAAACAATTTTATATATTCACTAACAAATACGCTCTCATAGCTATTATTACTCTCAACTCATTCTAGAGTACTACTGACTCCATCTCTAATGAGTAATACCCAACAGAACCATGGTGGTCGCTTAACCATATGCTCTGATACCACCTGTGAAGACCCGCGTATCCGTACTCCTCGAATATACACTAATCTCCATCGATTAATTCAAGATGAACAGAAATACGAATTCTCAATGTTTAAGAAAAAGAAAAAGACAGAAGAAGAGAGAAAAAGATAGAAAATAGAACAGAAAAGAAAATAGAACGGAAAGAAAACAACAGAATAATAATAGAATCTCACAATCGCAGCGGAACAACATATAATACATAAATGAAAAATCTTTAAACAAAGGACTATATCAGTTATTACATTTTATACATTACATTACATCATTACATCAGAGTGTACAACAACAAACAGTGCAGCGAAAAAAGAAATAATATGTACTAGTATTATGCCATGCCATCCAGCTTGCCTCCAGCAACTCCTGAATATCCTGATAAACCTTAACTCTTGAATGCCCGTGTGAAAATTTGTGGGCACCCAGAGTTTAGGAAGGAAAACAATAAACTCCGAGTCAGTCATGTGACTCGTGTGAGAACTCAAAACAGTTTATTTATCTTTAAAATCAAAATAGAGGAATATTTTTAAATTCAATTCGCAATGCTTTTAAAAATGAGACTACCATAAGACCTCCCGCCACACACACAATGAAAATGCAGACTTGGAGGAGATTTCTCCTTATGATAGTCAAAGATGCTTGATACGCATTAAAAAGAAACATTTGATATTATTACTAGTGCATAGTGTATAAAGCGATTTCGAAAGTAGAATATAAATCTTAGCCAGCATAGGTACCATTATATTATGCTTACTATAGCTACCATATTAGATGGAAGTTTCTACAACTAAAACCGTACAAATCTCGTATTGTTTCTTTGGATTTCGAACAAATGGTCAGGCCAAGGAACTTCCCATTGCCACATGAGAACGCCCCTGGAAGGACGTCCCCGAGAACCAAACCGGATCTCTGCCAACACAAGGCCGGGTTACCCCTAACTGGGTAACAACTGACACGAGTATGCCATCCCCCGGTCCTTTGGGACCCTTAACTGAGCGCTCGTAATCAACATCACACCAAAATAATAAGTGTTTCAACATGAGTAAGTATCTGGGCTCCATACGATGATACCACCCATTTCCAGAAGGAAATGCACATACCCTAAAGGGAGCTACCCCTCATAACCTTGCTGCATCTTTCCTGTTTTGACCATTCCGGGGTGTGAGGCTCGACGAAGTCTCGTCCACAAAAACATACTTTATACAAAAGCCATGCTTTGGGTCAACAAATAATCATAGAAATGATCACAAAGATAAACGATCAAATAAATGATCCTATCACAAATGATCAACACAATGATCATTTCACAGCAACACTCAGCATGTCACATTACCAAATTGGGAATATATCGCCGACAACCTTCAACTGCATAACCTCTGAGCTCGTACGTCTCAGAGAAGAGTGTTAAGCTAAGAGAATAAATTCTCCAACACCAATAGAAATATATTTGAAAGAAATCTTCTTTATATTTCAATTTGTAACGTCAGACATACAATCCATACAAGTCTGTTCCGGGCTCGAACAGAACCGAAGGCACTTACAAAGAAGTCCTTGCAATCCGGATAATCTCTAATCACGTCCGGACTTCCCCTCACATAGGGAGTCTCTATACCGTAGCTACTCGGTGCAAAGACAATCGACAAGTTGTGCTTTGGCTTTCAAAAATATCCGGTCTTCAACACCGGTCATCAATGCTATCCATTACGTCGTATCACTATTCGGAATGGGTAATCCGAATAACGAGTGCAATAATTTAAAAATAAGTATGGCATTCAAATCCAAGCAAATCACAACAAATACCTTTCAAAGGTAAATATTGAAAGTCGGTTATTGAACTATCAATGGATATGCACAACATCACCAGATTCCAAATAATTTTCCAAATTATTTATTTCCCAAAAATATCTTTACTAGATATATAATTTTCACACTTCAAAAAATCAATATTTATTTTTAAACAAATTTCCCCATTCTTTTATAAATTCCATAGTGAATTTTCATTCCAAAATATCCATGCATATACGATTTCAATTATTCATTTCAATTTATCTTCAAAAAGATAAATTCTCAAAATATTCACTTATTGGAAAACATTTCCATACTTATTGAATAATAATAAGTAATTCTCAATCCATTTATTTTCAACACTTGGAAAATATTCAATATACTTAAATCGAGATTAAGTATATATTTCATTCTTTAAGGAAATCATTCTCTTAAACATATTTATTTGGGCCAAAACGAATGTTGCGTAAAACATCGTTACGACAACCCAAAATCACTAGTATAAGGATTCGAAATTAAAATAGATATATAAATCCCAATACTATGCAAAACATTTCCTTTCGGAAATCATTTACTATAACAACAGTGTTATAGTCCACCATTTCCTTCTATTTCTCGAAAATGTCTATTTCAACAATAAATGTTGAAATCTATGGTTTCGAATCTCAACACATTTAAAACATCCTTAGATCGTTTTAATTCTATTGAAAACATCAAATCCAAAACATTTTCTTTAACATAATATTCACTATTCAAAAACGTGAATATACTACGTTAACAAATTTCATCTTTTTATTCATTTTATTTCAAAGGATTGTTCACAGTCAAAAACGTGAATATAACTCCATTAATAGGTTTCAACAATTTACTTATCAAAATAAGTCGTTTGCGAATTTATAAAACAACGTTCATAAACTCCATTTCTATTTATTTTATAACAACTTCCTTTTATAAATTCCTTTATTAACCTATTCAATTTATAACTCAATTATAAAACAAAAGTTCATGTTATAAGTTAAATACTTAGAATTTATTTGTTTGCACAATCGTTCCTTTAAACTTCATAATTATAAATCTTATAACTTATGAGATTCAATTATTTATCCAAAACCATTCTTTTAGTAACTTTATAAATTTTATAAACCTACTGCTTATAAAATTCCATTTATAACTTCACCCTTTAGAATTCTATAAATTTCATTCATTTGTGAAATTCATTCACAATTCATTCTAACACTTATAAAAACTCGTTTTATAATTTCAATATTTCAATTTATAAATATCAATTTATAAATCCTTTATATAAATCAATTTATATTATTATTTTAAAACATCTTTAATATCCTTTATATAAATCAATTTATATTATTATTTTAAAACATCTTTAATATCCTTTATAATTTCACCGTTTTTATTTATAAAATAATTAAATTTTATAAATCGTATTTTTAAGCTTTTTATAATAAATTCAATTAATCCCGATTTAAACGATTTTATAAAATCATTAACCCCATATTTTCAAAAATCAACTTTTAACCATATTTCTCAAAAATCATAATTTTATAACTTTAAAATTTATAACGTTTATTTATTTAAAATGGATCGATTTCAAAAATATTTTATAAAACGTATACTTTCAAAAATCACTTTAAAAATCATTTTTAAGGTTCCAAATTTTGTCCAATGATGCTACACACCAAATAGTCAATCACGACTACAACGACATCATATATCGATATGATAGTCCATCAAATATCAAAATATTCATAATCAAATCTATACTGTTGAGGAATCCAGTTGGATCCCTCTAACCTGTTTTCCTGCATCCACAAACATTAGCACAATACCAATTCCGCTCCAGTACGGAATTATCGCGGTATATGGGATTTAAAAATATTATCCGCTTAATAGACGGCGCAATAGGGTCTCATCCGCTATACAATGCGGGAAATCAACAACTGCAATATATACATATGCCAATATATATATATTGCTATTATATATAATACCAATTTCACTGTTTATGAAATATTCGCGGTATATGTTTTTAATAAATAACATCCGCTTACTAACGGCGCATAATGTCTATTTTAACAATAAATAGATATGAATCAACATTCGAACATGCATTCAAGTATTTTAAATCCAACTATTTAAAATAAAAATCGAAATCGATTCGATTGAGTGAGAAGTTCTCACCTTGATTTCAATTTCGTTTTAGCGATTTATTTCAAATAAAATTAAAAGGACGTTTAATTTTACCCAAAAATCTCACTAAGTCCAAACCACTCCAATCCAATTCCATAGCGTAGTGCTCGTCCATACGATTCCAACGCAACTAGTTTCGCGCATTTTCGACCTCGTATGAAAAAGTTATGATTTTTACAAGTTACACGATTTTTATAATTATAATTTACAACATAATTAACTATTTTAAACCTATTTTTTTTTCTGGCCGTAGATCTCACCCCCCACCATCATCATGCCGTCCATCCCTCATCTCCCCCAAACGCGTATCCTCTCGAGTAATAGCCGAAACATGAAGAAACCCATAGGATAAATTAGGGTTTGAAAATTCGGCTTCCTCGACGAACTATAGCACGATCAACTACTTCCATCTTGCAGCCCATCTCGATAGCTACTATCGGCCACCACCTTGTGGAGTTCGGCCCTACCCTGCCATCGAAATGCGTGCATGAACTAACGGCGAACGCGGCCCCCCAGCCATCGACCTGCTCCACTTCACGCCATCATCTCCGTATAGATTGAAACGTCTCTCCATCCTCTACATTTTGTTAGTTGGAAGTTTTGTGAAATATGGTATGGATTGAGAGAGATTAATGGAAGAAGATGAGATGATTTCAGCCATCAAAAATGATGGTGGCGGCTGTGAATAAAGGCTAGGGTTTTGCAATTGTGAGCAAGGGGTTGTGTTCCTTTTATAGATTTTCAAATGAAAACACTATTCATTTTGGAATTTCCAAACTCCGATTTACGCGCGGTGACCGACGTTCCTAGGGTTTATCCCGTGTTCCGGACACAATGGAACAGGTTTCGGAAGCTAACTCGGTCATCTGTGCGAGTTATGGCAATAAACGTTCAATTTAAATTAAACCGATTTAAACGATTTTCTAGGCGTTTTAGCTTGCACCGGACAAACGGTAAATTCGATCGACACGAAATTTGAAACCATACAATAATATCATATTACGGTTCCGATGAAACTAGTTTCGTCGAAATCCAAAACTTTTTGAAAAATGGTTATTTTGACTCGCCAAATTAATATTAAAACAATTTCGATGCGTTTCGAGCTGCCACGATCAAACGATAACTCCGATTGCTACGAAAATTGAAATCCGATAATAACTAACTATTACGGATCCAATGAAACTAGTTTCGTCCAATTCTGAGACTGTTCGAAAATTTACTAATTTCACTAGTCGATTTAATATTAAAATATTCAATTTTCACAAATAAACTTTTAATTCGATTTTAAAAGTTCTAAAATATCATTCTAACTTTAATATGATAAAAATAAAATTTTACAAATCATTTTCAATCATATTTAGTCCAATTTTCAATTATTTCTATAATTTAACATATTAAATTATCGATTTAATTATTCGGTTAAATCCAATTATTCGAAATAAAATTTATTTGACTTATAAATTCACTTATTAATATTTAAAATTAATTAAATATTCAAATTTTAATTAATAAAATTCTGGGTCGTTACAGTAACGCAGCAGCCACATACGCCCACCTCGGAACACACTCCCATATCAAAATCGGAGGATGGCCATCTAATCAATCACCAGTAAGAGTATAGTATCGAAGGAATGTGTCCGATCGGAGGAATGACCTCACTTGGCCCGAGATCGCTCCTGTTTTAGCCACCTTATGCCAACTCACGGGAGTTGGGTCCACGTAATATACCTCAAGAACGTCGCCACCATCCTACTTCATTCTGGAATCTCCACCGCGTACACGGTTGTTAAAGTGGTTTTCGGAGTTGGCAGAGAGTATGACAACTTCTGATCCCGGTCTCTTTAACAACCAAACGTTATTATAACGCCGTGGTCATTTCAAAATAGTTTATACTTCAAAAAGATCAAATCATTTCATTTCAAACTATATTTCTTTCAAAGTAGTTTATACTTCGAAACCAAAACCATTTTTATTTCAAAATTATTTATTCAATCAAAATAGTTTATACTTCGAAACCAAAAACATTTCAAACATATATTCATTTCAAAATCATAATATTTTCAAAGTATAACTCTTTCGAAACCAAAAATACTTGAAACAATTACACTTTGAAAATCATAACATTTCAAACTCATACATTTGAAATCATGGGATATTCATTTAATTCTTTACGTTTTACAATTCATTCAATTAATCCCAAATTTTAAATTCCCAACTTAATTCAATTCAAACCATCAGTTTCAATTAAATTTCCTAATAACCATTTCAAATCATATCAATTTCAAATATAGATTTGATCCACAAATTAAACTATTCAATTTTTAATATATTTCAAAGCTTTAATATCCCGCATTTCAAAAACTAAATTTTATAATTTCATATATCTCAAATCTAGTTTCATTATTACTTAGTTTTGAGATATTCATTTCATAAATCCAATATTATTTACATAAACTCAATTACAATTAAACCAAATATCTTTTCATACAAATATAAACTTCAAATATTCCTTTATCAAATAAATCAAAATCAAATATTAATCCACATTCACATTCTTTATTAAAATAACGATCAAATCATTTCCAAACCATTTCAAAATCATTAAAAATATCATATCCTTACAAAACCTCATTATTAGATCATTATTTGAGTTCAAATTCAAATACTCAAATTTAAATATCATTTTTAAAGCAAATAAGTCATTCATTTATTATTTCAAGTACCATTATAAAATACATTAAAAATTCCATTCAAAAATTCATTTATCTCATTACATTTCATTCCATTTAACATATAACCAAGTAAACCCTATTCAAATTCAAATTCAAATTCAGATTCCTTAAAAATTCAAATTTAGATATTAAAATATATTCAAAACTTCTTAAATTTCACAATTAATCAATTTCCAAAAGTTAAATCATTTAAAACTTTAAAATATAACTCAAACAGTGTTAAAATCTATAACATTTCAAACATTGCCAAATTATAGCAAGGACATCATTTATAAAGTGCTATCGTAGCTTATAGTTTTCAAAATGGTTTAGTTCAAGAATAACAGCATTTATAAAATTCCGTAATAGATATTTAATTATTTCAAACATTGTTAGGTTCAAAACAACAACATTTAAAAATGTTGTCAAAAGACTACAATATTTTGAAAATGCTATAAAATTCTAGCTTTCAATTTAGCTTTTCAAAAATAGTAATAAAACTCTAAATTTTAACATTATAACTTGAAAATCATATTTCTAGACTTTAAAATTTCACATTTAAAATCATTTTAACATATGATTTAACACAATAAAATTTTAAGATCAAATATTCAATTTAAAAACTCCATTCATTTATTAGGTCAAAATTCACTGTTTATTAACTTATAAATTTAACAAAACTTAACATTTTACTTCAAATATCATTTCAAAACTTTAAATTTAATTTCCATTATTTACTTGCTTTTAAGATAAAATTTAAAGTCAAAAATCACAATTACTTCAAATTTACGTACTTAAATTCACAATTTCAAGACTTAATATTTAATTTTCTTAAAACCATAAAATATATATTTTTAAATAAAAATTTCATACTTTAAAAAAATACATATTTTAATAAAAATCATTTAAAAATATACGACGGGGTCTGTATATAATTTTCTAACCTAGGTCAAGTGATACGGATATATATCATTTCAATCCGCAGTTTACAACGAAAACTCGGGTTCTATCATTTCAAACCCGCAATCCCAAGTCAAATAAAATACAATAAAAATCGCTCAGGCCTATCATTTCAGCCCATAACGATTTTTCCTATTCTAAAGTCTGTTCGGGTATGTATAAATTAAACCCATAGTGATTCTATTCTAACAGGGAACTTGCAGTGCGAATATATGCATAAATAATATAAACAATGTCAATGTCACAATATAATGTCATATATCAGATGTCAGGTGATAATTAACAGTTTTAACATGGCAATAACATGGCATAGCATATCATATGATCATCATTAACTTGCATACACATTTTATATTACTATACACTTGCCATCAATTTACTATTTCATAAGTAAATATGTCAGAGTGAGAAAGACTCACCTTTTACGAAGCTAGAGACAAACAACAGACACAAGAGCGATTCCAAAGGCACGACAAGCACGATTTGATTTGAATGGATGGAGACCCTTGTAAACAACACAAAATCCAACATACAAAAGTACAAATATAGATCTCGACATACAAATATAATCAACAACTTTAGTTTGCAAAACAGTTGCAAAACAAGAGAGATGACCAAACCTTAGAAGCAAAAGACTTGCACACGATAACATAAGCCTGTCACATGATCAAATGGGCTTGATCTCACCACACTAGGCTCAGCCTAGGTGTCAACATGGCTCGGCCATGGCCTAGAGACAAGGCTTAGGGCATGAAAGTGGAAGGTAAAGGGAAAACAAGTGGAAATTAAAGGAGGCAAGGGGTTTGGGTCAAGGAATGGAAGGTTTTGGTGTACATAGGCTCGGCCTATGGTCCTATGGGCTCGGCCTGGTGCATCTTCAGCTCAGGTCAGAGATGATGATGAAGGCTATAGGTCATGGCAGCAAGTGGTGGTGGTGTTAGAGGTGGTGGCCAAGGCTAAACATGAAGGAAATGGGAATACAAGGCTCGGCTAGGCAATATTTGGAGTTTTAAGCAAAGTTTTGGGGAGATGGCTTCAATTGGATGGCATGGCTTATCATGGTCAGAGGAGGAGGAGATGTTTTCTGCTGTAGATGGTGGAGGACATGGTGGAGCTGATGGTGGAGGTGATAGGCCGAGAATCATGTGTGAAGTCAAGGCAAATTTAAGCAGAAAACAAGGCAAATTCAAGGAAGAAAGGTAGAAAAGAATAAAGAGAAGCCATTAACTTGGATTTTTTTTTCTCAAATGACAAATAGCCATGAGTAGAGGAGGATAATAAGTATTTTCATGTGAAAGGCAATGTAAAATGTACGACTATCAAGGAAAATGAAAAGGCAAGGCAAATGAAAAGACAAGGAGATGAAAAGACTAGAAAATGAAAAGATTTTTGACTCTTTGTTTTCCATTTTCTTTTATTCAAATAAACTAATTAAAATTTCAGTAATTTGACTTTAAAACCGAAATAAAGTAATATAAAATAAAAATAAATAATAAATTTTAAAGAAAATGGAAAAAGAATTAAAGAAATTGCTTAAAATTCCAAAACGGGGTTCAAAAATTACACTTAAATCATCATTGGATTTGGAAAAATATCTACTTTATTTTAAAAATATTCTAAAGAAAATTTTTAATATAAAATAATTTTCTAAACATATTAAAAGTGAAATAAATAATTAAATTTAGAGAAAATAGAAAAATAATTAAAGAAATTGTTTAAAAATTGGAAACAGGACATGAAAATTACAAATAAAATACCATTGGCTCTAGACAAATTTCTATTTCACTTTAAAACAAATAAATAACAAATAAATAAAATAAATGAGGAAAAAAATAAATTAGAAATGAAATAAAAATGAAAATCTTAAGAAAATAGAAAAATAAATAAAGAATTTCTTTAATTAATTGAAACTAGAAATTAAAAATTATAAACAGAATACAACTGACATTGGAAAATGTCAATTACACTTTCAAAAATGTTTTAAAACCAAAATATATATAATACATGTTATTTACCCACATAAACATGAATTAGAACATTACATGACCAAATAAAATATTATTTATATAATTTAGAATAAACAATTTTGTTAAACACAGCAAATTTCACACAATAGTTAAAAAGGCATAACTTTCACATTATAAATCAGATTCCAACGAAACGAAAAGCAGTATTCTTAAAATTTTATTTACTTTCATAATAAAAGATAAAATTCCAATTTTCAAACTTTCAAATTTTAAATTTAAAAGTCAAAGTTTGACCATTTTGACCAAAATTCACTTTTTTGGAAAATATTCAATTTATACATGTTTGAAATTATAATTTACATTAAAATCAAAATTTGTATTTAAAATAACAAAAATATTCATTTTAATAGATAAAAATAAAGTTTTTAAATCAAGAATTCAATTATAATAATTAAATTATACAGTTAAAACAATCAGAAAATAAAGGGTTGTTACATATTTACTGTAGCAATAAGAGGTTTAATATTAGTAACTCAATCTTTTCTTAGAAAACATGTTCTATTTCCCGTATTAATAATAGCTAAAAATATTAGTCGTGTGTTATTGTTTCAATTCCCCAAATGGCATAAGGATTGGAAGGAATGGAATGGAGAAATGCATGTTATATGTACTTATAATGGTGTTCAATTATCAGAAACGAAATTTCCTAAAAATTGGTTAAGAGATGGCATTCAAGTAAAGATTCTATTTCCATTTTGTCTGAAACCTTGGCAAAGATCTAAGGTATGATTTAATTATGGAGATCGGCAAAGGCAAAAAAAAAGAGAAAAAAAGATAACTTTTGTTTTTTTTAACAGTTTGGGAAAGAGAAGCAGAGAGCTACATTTTGGGTCTCCCCGAAAATGACCTTCTTTCTTTGAACCCATTTTTAAATAACTCGAAAAAACGGTAAAAGCGAAAGAAAAAAAATTTGAAGTTATAAGAGTTTTCAAAGAAAGAGGAAATGGGGTTCTAAAAGTTTTAAAAAAACAAGATGGGTCATCAAAAAAATTCTATTTACGGACCTAATAATGTAAGTACTTGAAAAAGTAAAACCCGTATTAAAATCGAGTAGGGTTAAAATATATGAATCGACTAAAAATAAAAATGTAAGAGATTCTAATATAAATAATAAGATTAGTCGCGAATCGAAGATTGCAATTCAATTCCTGACTTGCGAAAATGAAAATTATTCACTCATCGAAACAAAAATGAAAGATCTTGCTAATAAGACAATCACAATTAGAAGTCAAATAAAAGGAATCACAAAAGGCAAAAAAATAGTTCTAACTTATGATGATAAAAGAGCGGAATTACAGAAGGATATTTGGCAAATATTTAAAAGAAAAAAATATCCAATTAATACGTAAATCGCATTGTTTTATAAAATCTTTCATTGAAAAAGTATTCATAAATCTATTACTATGTATCATTAAGATTCCAAGTTTTAAATCAACAGACAAAATTTTAAGTAAATACATTTATAATGATAAAACAAATCAAGAAGGAATTGAAAAGACAAATCAAAAAATAATGAACTTTATTTCGACTATAAAAAAGTCGTTTTATAATATTTTTTATAATACTAATTTTAGTATTAACATCAAAAGTTTTAATATCTATTGGGACTTATCTTCTTTGTCTCAAGCATACATATTTTACAAATTCTCACAAAATCAATTACTTAATAAATATGCTTTGAAATCTGTACTTCAATATCATAACATCTATAATTTTTGTACAGATGTAATAAAGAATTATTGTACAACACAAAGAATATTTGGTTCCAAACCAAAGCATAAGAAAATACATAAGTATAGAATGAATAAATGGAAAATGTGGTTAAGGGGTCATTATTAATATAATTTATCTCAGACTAAGTGTTCTTATTTAGTACCAAAAAAAGGACTAATGTCGTATAATTCAAAAAAAAGACACAACGAAATCGGATTTATATAAAAAAGAAAAAGGACCAATTAATTCATTATGGGAAAGAAAATTACTATGCAATAAATTCATTACTAAGTCAAAAAGACAAATTAAAAAAACATTTCGGATATGATATTTTATCATATAAATATATAAATTTTAAGAATAATAAACTCATATATTTATGAATCAAAATTACAATTACAAGAAGTGGAAAACAAAAAAATTTCATCTAATTTCAATACTCTAATACCCGAACCCTTTTATAGATTGTTAAGGATAGTTATTGATAATTATTTAGAAAAAAGATTTCTCATTGATACGGACAAAAATATGGATAGACTATTTTTAAATTATAAAATTCTCGATCTCCGTATTAGAAATAATATTGATATTGAGAACCAGGCCAATACGACCATCAACATCAAGATTCATAATAATACTAAAAATCGAAATTATCAAAAATAAAAAAAATTCCTTTTTTGATTGGATGGGATTGAATCAAGAAAAATTCTATCATAGCATATCAAATCTAGAACCTTTGTTTTTCCCAGAATTACTACTACTTTTTTGTAACGACTCGGTATTTTCAACCATTTGCATCCATTATAAGTCCATAGGCAGACACTCATGCCGGAATTGAATTGCTCAAAATACCGTGTTGTAAATAAAATTTTGGCAAACCTCAGAATATACAGTAAATAAAAATCACAGATCACAGACACAGAGTATATAAAAATGCAGCGGAAGAAAAAGAGATAGTAGTTCATGAAGCTACTATATAAATATGAGATACATCAGAGTTAAATAAGATACAACAGAAGAGTAACTGGATACATCAGGTACAAATCAGATACATCACTGAACCACTGGATACTGAAACAAAATAGATGGCTGGATCTTCAAGGAAATCTCCAACGCCGAAGGTGAATCTTGAATGCTAACTCAATCAATCTGACCCGAGCGTAAAGCAAAACACAAAACCCTCGAGTCAGGACATAAATACTTATAAGCTGTAAATTAACTCAAGTGAACAGTAACAAAATGCATCAGTAACTTAAAGGATGCTTGGGACCGCCCATCCTCTAAGGATCCGTTAAACTATTTACTATGTAGTAATATACGCTATATACGGTAGTGTCTAATCAGTAAAGTATAATCATATAGAAAATAGCGTTAAGGGGATGGTGAACCTTAACGCGGTCGGATCTTTAAAACCAAAACGTAGTGGGCTCGATATAAGGATATGACACAGCACGCGAGGCAATGCCAGGGTGGATACACCGTTTGCACTCCCGGACCGGTGGTGACGGCAAGCCAGCAGCTTCCGCCTACGTCGAACAATACCCCCGAATCAAAGTGGTGCCACCGAATCGAATCACAACAGTAATAGAATGGTTTCCGATGGAGCATGCTCGATGAAAGGGTGCGACCCTTTGTGTAGCCCGGTATAGCTCCTGTTTTAGTCATATATGCCAACTTACGGGAGTTGGGTCCACGTAATATACCTCGAGAACGTCGCCACCATCCTACTTCATTCTGGAATCTCCACCGCGTACACAGTTGTTAAAGTGGTTTTCGGTATTGGCCGGCTATAAGACAATATCCGATCCCGGTCTCCTTAACAACCCATCGTTATTATAACCCGTAGTTATAACTTTAAAAATATTTTTTACTTCAAAATAAAATATCCTTTTCAATCCAAATCTTTAGCAAAATAAAGATTAAATCATTTCCAAAACCATTTCAATATATCATCGTAAAATATCTTTCAATTCAAATATTTATCAAAATAAATATCAAGTCATTTCTAACCATTTCAATATATTAAATTTTCATACCCTTTCAACACTACCTTTCAGTTCCAAAATATCATATCCTTCAGAACTTCTTTTTAAATCATGTTAATATCAAAATGTCCTATCTTTCAAACTCCGTTTTTCAAATCATTTAATATCAAAAATATCATATCTTTCAAAACTTCATTTCAAATCATTCTAATATATCAAAATATCATATCCTTTCAACACTTTATTTTCAAATCATTTTAATATATCAAAATATCGTATCTTTTCAAAACTTCATTCATTTCAAATCATTATTCATTTTATTAAATCTAAAATACCATTTCAATTCATATTTCAAAACAGTTTATATTCCAAAAATTCTTTTTTATCATTTCAATGAAGTTATTATGTTTAATAATTAAATTATTAAATTTCCAAAAATTTCAACTTCCAAAGTTTATTTATTCACTTAAGTTTATCAAAACCATGAAAATTCACTTTTCGCATCATTTAGAAAACTTATACGGAAAGTTACATTCAAAACAGTTCAATTTAACAAAAGACAGCATTTTAAAATGTTATAATAGGTTTACTTAAATTCGAATAACTTAGTTAAATTGAAAAATTATAGCACTTACAAAGATTGCTATAATAGTTTTTAATTCAATTTAGCTTTTTTAGTTCATTATCATCAACTACAGCGTTTACAAATGCTGTAATATCATTTACATTGTAATTAATAGCATTTCAAAAATGCATTTAATTAACTTCAAATATTCAATAAAATTTCTCAACCAATTATATTTTTATTAAAAACATTTTTAGCTTATAAAATCATACATTTTCACATTCATAAACATCATTAAATTTTCCTCAAGTCCATGATTTTATAAAGTTAAATTTCCATTCAAAAATCAAGATTTAATAATAATTCACTTATTAAAATGCAATGTTGAATTTTTAAAATCCATTACATTAAATTTCAACTTAACACTTAAGTTCGAATTCTCAAATATAACTTTGTTTTATTTTTATTTACTTAACTAAAAGTTCACTTTTACGTCAATATCATAAATTTCCAGTTGTAGTTATATTTCAAAATTTCAACTAACAATATTCATTCATTTCACATTTCAACTTTATTAAAATCATTAATATGATATAAAATCACTTTAAATTTATTTAAATTCAAATTATCATAAATTTATCATAATTTCATATTCACTTAAATTACCAATTATAATTAAATCAAAATTTCCAAAATAACTTACGTTCAAAATTTCTAACTTTTTCATTAATTCATTTCACTTACAATTATTCAAAAAATAAATAATAATTTACAAAAATCCTTTTTTTTATTAAATTAAAAATAAAAATATTATAATAATTAAATTTCTAAAATATTTTAAAATTTTAGAAAAACATATTTTAACTACGGGCCTGTATAAATTTTCTACGCTAGGTAAAGTTATATGGGTAATATATCATTTCAACCCATAATTGACAAAGAAAATCCAGGTTTTATCATTTCAAACCCGCAATCCCAAGTCAAAATGAAAAATTTAAAACCATTCAGGCCTATCATTTCAGCCCATAACATTTTTTTTCTAACAGGGAACTTGTAGTGTGATCATATGTAGAAATAATATAAACAAGATCAATATCACAATATACAGTCATATATCAGATGTCAGGTGAAAATTAACAGTTTTAACATGGTATTAACATGGCATAGCATATAATATGATCATCATTATCTTGCATAAACATTTTATATTACTAAACACTTGTCATCAACTCACTTTTCATAAGTATAAATGTCAAAGTGAGAAAGACTCACTTTTTCAAGGCTAGAGACCAAACAACATACAAGCACGACTCCAAAGGCACGACAAGCACAATTGCACGACTTTTGATTTGAGTTGAAAGATAGCCAAGATATGATTTTGTATCAACAACCCAAAACAAAACAAACAAGACAATATATAAACATTCAACATAAAATAACATTGAAACAATTTTGAAATACAAAGCAAAATGAACAAGATAGATTGGACCTTGCTTCAACCACTTCAATGCTTGGCCTAAGGGACACTTATGCTTGGCTATGATGATGCTTTGGCTCAGGTATGACATCATATAGGTCAGGTTTAACATCATATAGGCGAGGCAACAAGTGGAGATGAAGGTGTAGTGGTGCAACATAAAGCATATATAGGGTCAAGGTTAAATAAGTTGAGTTTTTGTGACATTATTTGCAATTTTGTGGAGTTTTGTCACGAAAGGAGGTGTGGCCATAGATGGATCTGAAATGATGGCTGGAGATGATGCCAAGGAAGAGTGGTAGGGGATGGTGGAGAGTATGGTGGTGATGGTGGGTGGTAGAGGCCAATCCAGAAAGCATAGAAAACTAGGCAAAATATAAGAAAACAATGGAAAAAGAAGAGTAAAACGAAGAGGAAAAGAGGATCCATTACCAAACCTTTCTAGCCGTGAAAAATGAAGTGGAGAGAAATGTTTTCACGTGAAAATGAGGTAAGAAATGCACAGCTACAATAAAGAAAGGAACGGTCAAAGGAAATTAAATCTATTAATTGGAAAAGAAACGGAAGAAGAAACGTTAAAACGGTTTTACGTTTCTTTGCTTTCAAACCTTTTAAACTTCCTATATATATTCATGTACATCTTAAATAACCGAAAACACTTATAAATTTCAGTTAGAATTCGAAAATATAACAGATAAACAAAATATTAATAATTAATTGTTAATTAGATATGATTAAAATAAGAAAAATTGCATAGAAAAATGAAAACTAGACTTAGGAATTAGAAATAACTTCAATACACTTTGGAAAAATCTTATTAAATTTAAATACATGTAAAATGAATAAAATAAAGTAAAACACAGCAATAAAAGTGAATGTATAAAATAAATCAATAAATTGATGTATTAATTGCAAAAAGAAACGGATAAAACGCCTTTACGTTTCAGACTTTTAAGATCTCTTAACTTTCTAAACCTTTTGCATTTCCTTTTCAATTTAATTTTATAAAAACAAAATAAACTCAGAAATGTTATTTAAAACCGAAACTAAGTAAGAATAAAATAAAATAAATAATTTATTTTAAGTAAAATAGAAAAAGGAAATAAGAAATTGCTTAAAAATAGCAACCCTAAAATAAAAATTACAAGAAAATCTCCAATGACTTTGGAAAATTTATTACTTCACAAAAAAAATATTTTAACACAAAATTTGAATTAAAAATGGTTTTAAAACATTTTCAAGGTAAAATAATTATTTAATTTTTATTAAATAGAAAGTTAAATAAAGAAAAATGCAGTAAATACCAACTAGGCTTTATAAATTGAAATAAATTCAAATAAACTTTAGAAAAATTATATTATCATTTTAAAAATACTTAAAATTCAAAATATACATAATATAAAATATTATCACATATTAAAATAAAATATAACAAAGAAGAAGTAATTTATACAATTTAAAATAGTCATTGTTAAATAACCCTATATACGCACAATATTGTAAAGGGTATAACTTTCACAATTTACATCCGATTTCAACGAAACGAAAAGTGGTGTTCTTAGAATTTTATGTACTCTCATAATAAAAGAAAAAATTAAAATTTTAAACTTTTAAAATTTTAAGTTGAAAGTCACAGTTTAACTATTTTGACCAAAATCAGCATTTCAGGCAAATATTCAACTTACACAAGTTTGGAATTATAACTCATATAAAGTTCAAGATTGTATTTAAATAATAAATTTAATCATTTCAAATGAGTAAAATAAGTTTTTAAATCAAAATCTTACATTAAAAATAATTAAAATATAGAATAAAATAATTACAAAATACAGGGTTGTTACACTCTCCCCCATTCAAAACTTTTCGTCCCCGAAAAGGAATGAGGTATGGAAGGGCACAGAAAAGATAGAGTGAAATAGGATTAAGATAAGATGACAAGAAGATTGAAGTTATACCTGATAACTGTTGTTATAGGTAAGTTTAACAAGGTGGACATAATCTTTCCAAGATCCTCCAGAATCAAGAACACAAGCACGAAAAAGGTGGATTCAAAATAATTACCAAAGTCTATCAAAGATTATAGAAAGATTTCTAAACAGAAAGATTATAGAAAGATGCCTATACCGGTCTATAGCAAGATAAGGATGATAAGGACAACCAAAAGATAGTTTGAAAAACAAAATAAGGAAATGAATTTGAAAGCATGGAGATTTCAGCTTAAACGGAGAATAAATCTTAACACAAGTTAAATAAATCTTAACTATCTCAAATTTCATTATCTTATTATCCAATCATCTAAAATTAACCATTTTTAAAACCATGGGTTAAAAAAATAATCATTTATTACACTCACAATGTACTTAATAAATTTTATTCTTCTTTATTCCTAATCAAAATTAAATTTATTCCTCTCAATATATTTATCACTCATGTTAAATATATTTACACTTTTTTTTATAACTACTTTCTTTTATTCTTAGTTCTTTTAACATCATTTTATTGTAAGTCATTCAATTACCCTTTATTATATTTACCTCTGTTAATCATTTTATAATTAAAATTTAAGTGTATAACATTTATTATAACCACTCAAATTTCATTTATAAAATCTTTTTATATTGTATATTATCCAATTACATTGTTAACTTCTGAAATTAAGGTAAGTTATATTTGAATGCAATTGTATTATACAAATAAATTTCCAATTAAATCATTTCATGCTTGATATTCATCCAAAAATTTGATTTTTTTTTTTTGGAATTATTCTTTAAAATAAAATTTAAGAATTAAATTTCCGATTTCTTCAAACCATTTAGAGATAAGTAATAATATATATACATATATAATAAGTCAAATCAAATTTCAATCATATATCTATATATATATTATAAATCAAGTCATATTTTAGAAATTCAAATCAATTTAATTTCCCAAAACAAAGCTGTAGCAAGACTACAGAACAGTCTCCTAACTTCGAAACTCGAAAATGAACGTCGATGATGTCGCGATCATCACCGAAGTTATTTTCCAGCGACAAAGAGAAAAGCACTAATTCTAAACCTTTAAAAATTCTTTGAAAACAAATTCTATTCCAAATACTTTAAATAATATAACCTTTTAAAACTTTAAACCAAAGTTCGAAATAATCAGAATTTAAATCCTCAAATTCTTGTTTTAAATTCATTTCAGTTCCCAAATAAATTTATAAACAAATATTTATAGATCTATTTGTAGAACAATAAATGATAAATCAAGTATTATCATTTCAAATTATCAATTTAAATCATTTCATTAAGTTCCATAAATTTACTTATATATCAAAATTTATTTCATTAACCAATATTTTTTTTAAATATATTGCGTCCGTTTGTTCTGTCAAAGTGTTTTGGAAATCTTATCGATAACGTTGATAAGACGAATCGATCAGAAAACCAAATCAACTTCAACAACGATATACAAGTACAATTCAAAATGTTTAGAAGAATAGATTGGAAACAAAAGACAATATGATTAAATACCAGAGTAGGGAGGTGGATAAGCTTAAATAAATCACGGGCAACCTTAACCGGGTCAACCGTGACGTAAAGAATAAGATCAACGTGGATTTTTCTATGGTAAATCTACATTCGATCTCAAGAGTTAGAGTTTGAAATAACAAAAGATATTAGCATCTAAACCAAGGATAGATAAGAATCTCTGGTGAATCGATGCTAACTGCAAAGAAGTTTTCCCCCTTTTTCAATTAAATTTGAAATTGGCGTGACCGCCAACTCACTAGAAAGATCATTCGAAGCGGAGTTATGGAATGCTCCAGAGTCAAAAGAAGATGAATAGTGAGGGATACGAATGGATTTTGGAACCGTAGGGAATGTTCCAAAATTCAAAGGAATCGAGTCAAAAGGGAGAGATTCAAACTCGAATGAAAGTGATTCTGTAAATACATTCACTCCATATGCTGAGTTTTTGCCTAGAGCTACCAAAGCTCTGATACTAACTGTAACGACTCGGTATTTTCAACCATTTGCGTTCATTATAAGTGCATAGGCAGACACTCATGCCGGAATTGAATTGCTCAAAATACCATGTCGTAAATAAAATTTTGGCAAACCTCAGAATATACAGTAAATAAAAATCACACATCACAGACACAAAGTACATAAAAATGCAGCGGAAGAAAAAGAGATAGTAGTTCATGAAGCTACTATATAAATATGAGATAGATCATAGTTAAATAAGATACAACAGAAGAGTAACTGGATACATCAGGTACAAATCAGATACATCACTGAACCACTGGATACTGAAACAAAATAGATGGCTGGATCTTCAAGGAAAGCTCCAACGCCGAAGGTGAATCTTGAATGCTAACTCAATCAATCTGACCCGAGCGTAAAGCAAAACACAAAACCCTCGAGTCAGGACATAAATACTTATAAGCTATAAATTAACTAAAGTGAACAGTAACAAAATGCATCAGTAACCTAAAGGATGTTTGGGACCGCCCATCCTCTAAGGATCCGTTAAACTATTTACTATGTAGTAATATACGCTATATACGGTAGTGTCTAATCAGTAAAGTATAATCATATAGAAAATAGCGTTAAGGGGATGGCGAACCTTAACGCGGTCGGATCTTTAAAACCAAATCGCAGTGGGCTCGATATAAGCATATGACACGGCATGCGAGGCAATGCCAGGGTGGATACACCGTTTGCACTCCCGGACCGGTGGTGACGGTAAGCCAGCAGCTTCCGCCCACCTCGAACAATAACCCCGAATCAAAGTGACGCCACCGAATCGAATCACAACAGTAATAGAATGGCCCACGTAATATACCTCGAGAACGTCGCCACCATCCTACTTCATTCTGGAATCTCCACCGCATACACAGTTGCTAAAGTGGTTTTCGGTATTGGCCGGCTATAAGACAATATCCGATCCCGGTCTCTTTAACAACCCATCGTTATTATAACCCGTAGTTATAACTTTAAAAATATTTTTTGCTTCAAAATAAAATACCCTTTTTAATCCAAATCTTTATCAAAATAAAGATTAAATCATTTCCAAAACCATTTCAATATATCATCGTAAAATATCTTTCAATTCAAATATTTATCAAAATAAATATCAAGTCATTTCTAACCATTTCAATATATTAAATTTTCATACCCTTTCAACACTACCTTTCAGTTCCAAAATATCATATCTTTCAGAACTTCTTTTTAAATCATGTTAATATCAAAATGTCCTATCTTTCAAACTCCGTTTTTCAAATCATTTAATATTAAAAATATCATATCTTTCAAAACTTCGTTTCAAATCATTTTAATATATCAAAATATCATATCCTTTCAAAACTTCATTTTCAAATCATTTTAATATATCAAAATATCCTATCTTTTCAAAACTTCATTCATTTCAAATCATTATTCATTTTATTAAATCTAAAATACCATTTCAATTCATATTTCAAAACGGTTTATATTCCAATTTTTTTTTTATCATTTCAATGAAGTTATTATGTTTAATAATTAAATTATTAAATTTCCAAAAATTTCAACTTCCAAAGTTTATTTATTCACTTAAGTTTATCAAAACCGTGAAAATTCACTTTTCGCATCATTTAGAAAACTTATACGGAAAGTTACATTCAAAACAGTTCAATTTAACAAAAGACGGCATTTTAAAATGTTATAATAGGTTTACTTAAATTCGAATAACTTAGTTAAATTCAAAAATTATTGCACTTACAAAGATTACTATAATAGCTTTTAATTCAATTTAGCTTTTTAGTTCATTATCATCAACTACAGCGTTTACAAATGCTGTAATATCATTTACATTGTAATTAATAGCATTTCAAAAATGCATTCAATTAACTTCAAATATTCAATAAAATTTCTCAACCAATTATATTTTTATTAAAAACATTCTTAACTTATAAAATCATACATTTTCACATTTATAAACATCATTAAATTTTCCTCAAGTTCATGATTTTATAAAGTTAAATTTCCATTCAAAAATCAAGATTTAATAATAATTCACTTATTAAAATGCAATGTTGAATTTTTAAAATCCATTACATTAAATTTCAACTTAACACTTAAGTTCAAATTCTCAAATATAACTTTGTTTTATTTTTATTTACTTAACTAAAGTTCACTTTTACGTCAATTTCATAAATTTCCAGTTTTAGTTATATTTCAAAATTTCAACTTACAATATTCATTCATTTCACATTTCAACTTTATTAAAATCATTAATATGATATAAAATCACTTTTAAATTTATTTACATTCAAATTATCATAAATTTATCATAGTTTCACAGTCACTTAAATTTCCAATTATAATTAAATCAAAATTTCCAAAATAACTTACGTTCAAAATTTCTAACTTTTTCATTAATTCATTTCACTTACAAATATTCAGAAAATAAATAATAATTTACAAAAATCCTTTTTTTATTAAATTAAAAATCAAAATATTATAAGAATTAAATTTCTAAAATATTTAAAATTTTAGAAAAACATATTTTAATTACGGGCCTGTATAAAATTTTCTACGCTAGGTAAAGTGATATGGGTAATATATCATTTCAACCCATAATTTACAAAGAAAATCCGGGTTTTATCATTTCAAACCCGCAATCCCAAGTCAAAATGAAAAATTTAAAACCATTCAGGCCTATCATTTCAGCCCATAACATTTTTTTTCTAACAGGGATCTTGCAGTGTGATCATATGCAGAAATAATATAAACCAGGTCAATATAACAATATACAGTCATATATCACATGTCAGGTGAAAATTAACAGTTTTAACATGGTAATAACATGGCATAGCATATCATATGATCATCATTATCTTGCATAAACATTTTATATTACTAAACACTTGTCATCAATTCACTTTTCATAAGTATAAATGTCAAAGTGAGAAAGACTCACTTTTTCAAGGCTAGAGACCAAACAACATACAAGCACGACTCCAAAGGCACGACAAGCACAATTGCACGACTTTTGATTTGAGTTGAAAGATAGCCAAGATATGATTTTGTATCAACAACCCAAAACAAAACAAACAAGACAATATATAAACATTCAACATAAAATTACATCGAAATAATTTTGAAATACAAAGCAAAATGAACAAGATAGATTGGACCTTGCTTCAACCACTTCAATGCTTGGCCTAAGGGACACTTATGCTTGGCTATGATGATGCTTTGGCTCAGGTATGACATCATAAGGTCAGGTTTAACATCATACAGGCGAGGCAACAAGTGGAGATGAAGGTGAAGTGGTGCAACATAAAGCATATATAGGGTCAAGGTTAAATAAGTTGAGTTTTTGTGACATTATTTGCAATTTTGTGGAGTTTTGTCACCAAGGGAGGTGTGGCCTTGGATGGATCTGAAATGATGGCTGGAGATGATGCCAAGGACGAGTGGTAGGGGATGGTGGAGAGTACGGTGGTGATGGTGGGTGGTAGAGGCCAATCCAGAAAGCATAGAAAACTAGGCAAAATATAAGAAAACAATGGAAAAAGAAGAGTAAAAAGAAGAGGAAAAGAGGAGCCATTACCAAACCTTTCTAGCCGTGAAAAATGAAGTGGATAGGAATGTTTTCACGTGAAAATGAGGTAAGAAATTGTAACGACCCAGGATTTTTATGAATTTAAATTGATAATTTAAATGAATTTTTGATTTTAAAATTGTAAAATTGATTATAAATGGCAGCGAGTTTCCCTGATTCAAATAGAAATTATAATAAGTCGTATGAATTTGAGAATTTGTATATATGTGAATATATATGTATATATTGGATTAGAAATAAAATCTTAAATAAATGGTTTTAAAAATAAATAGAACTAAAAATAAGTAGTCATGTAAGAATAGAAATAAATATATAAGCTAATATAATAAAAATAACAACTTTTATAATATGTACATAAAGTAAAATAAATATCTATCAAACATAAAACAAAGCAAACAAATGAAAATGTAAATACATAAGCTAAATAAACAAAACAAACAAGTCAAAGCAATAAGACTATGAAATATTCAAAGTATTGCAGCCACCAAGTAAAATAAAAAGATCAAGTTGGAATCAAAAGCAAAGCAAGTTGTGCATACAAAATTAAGTAGTATAGATGTAAACAAAAGTACAAGCTCATAAATGCAGCCCCAAAACATATCAACTCAGCCACCATAATAAAGAAAAGAAAGATATACATACTCAAGAGTACAATATGAAAAGAAGATGTACAAGCAAATGAAGCTAAACATGTAGGCAATGCAAATAAAGTATACAAGACAATATGAATATATATGAAATGGTACAAACCAAATAGTGCAGCCCCCAACAACACTAAACAAAGAAAAAAATACGACATATTAGTACAACATCACTGCATAATACAAATATGCATCAGCCACCCTAGAAAAGAAAGAACAAAGCTAGCTAAATAAACAAAGGCATAAATAAGAAACAACACAAAATAAAATTAACAGCATATGTGCTGTAAGTGAAACAAGAAAAAAAAAGTAAATAAAAAAAAATATAAAGTAAGATTGCTGTAAGAATGCAAGGGAGCAAATAAACATTTCAAACATACTTACATTTAATGCATTTACTGTCTTGCATGTACACGATCCTATCAGCACACACACTAACATTTATTAGCAAGCATGGTTTAGTTCTTTTATATATTTTAACCTGTACTTGTTTTTGCTTTAGTAGACTCAGCCTATCCTTTCACCTGCACACCATCTTTCCTATGTACACTTGAGTAGTTGTTTCATTTTCGTTTAAATCTTAGTAAAGAACTGAAAGAAAAAAAAAGAATGAAGTAAACAAAACTAAAACAAAACATAACAATACAAATCAACTCAACAAAGCAGATTCAAGAAAAAGAAGAAACTGTAGTTCATCAAAACCCAAAAGCAACTCTCTGCTTCAAAATTTTAAAAAGGTGAGTAACTTCTTGTTGAAAATTTTGCTTTAGTATAATTTTATATGTTACTTGAATAATATCTGAAATGTGTATGTTTATCTGTATGCTTACCGTTGTAATTCTGAGTATATAGAATATCAGTGTTGGTTTAGCTGGAAGATAACCTGTTTTTAAATTTCAAACCCTTCAGAAAACAAGATCTCAACTTCTAATTCCCCTTAAGCTTTGCTGTTCAAACAGATGTTATTTATAATGGGAAGATCTTTAATTTAAGAATAGTTATAAGAATGATATGTGTCATGTATTGTCTGGAAAAAAAAAAGAATAGAAAAAATAAAAATAAAACAGGCTTCTCTGTTTTATAACTATGAGTAAACTCATGTTTTTTTTTACTTGAGTTCTGCTTGAATCATTGGTTTCATATGATCATCCGGATAGTTATGAATCAACTATGCTTGTATGGTAATGGAATTATGCCTGTATATATGTATTTATGTCTATGTGTATGCCGTGTGCACTTGGAATCAAGAAAGAAGGATATTACCTCTGAAAGAAAAATAAATTTACAGTGTCTAATTTATTTCAAAAAAAAAAAAACAAAAAAAAAATCGGTCTCACCTTCCTCAATCCTTTTTAGCAAGTGATATTAAAACAAAGTATGTTAAAATCATCATAGCTTAATTTTAAAAATATTTTCAAGTAAAATAAGTTTGAATATTTTCTGGAAGATAAGAAGAACAGTGAAAACTTGATGTTATCAAAAATTCCAACATGATTAAATCGTAGATTCAGGCCTGTAATATATTGTATCTTTAAAAACTATGATTTTTAAATAAAAAAATCAAGTCTTTTAGTTAAGTATTGAATGTACATTTCGACGTTGACCTGAGAATGGGTTTTTGGTTATTTCAAATGGTCGGAGGGACTATGGTGATCGGGGTTCCTATTGGAGATGGACGAGCCTACGTTGACGGTGGGAAAAATACTCGGAGACACTCACGTTTACTGTGGCGACAGCGTTGGGCAAAATTTGTTTCTAAACTTAGTTTTTACGCGTGCTAGTATCTGGGTTCGTTCGTTGTCATTGATTGACCGAGTGCCACGCGCTTTTGGGTAATGGAAGAGGGGGAGTTGAAGAAGCTGTAGCCGGAATTGTTGACCTCCTAGTGGTCGGAGCGGTGAAAATGACACTGTGATAGGTCTGAGGAGCACCAGTTCTTTTGGTTCGAGGTTTTGACTTTTTGCTCGATTCGCATTCGAGGCTGATGGTGATGGTTCGAACGATCGAAGTGGGTTCAGGAAGTGATTGCCGACCTGTTCGATGTCGTGACAACATCTGGAGATGATCGGAGATGCCGTGCACGTGAACGTGCACGAGTTCTGGACTTTGAGGAGTTAGTAGCCTGGGTTGGAGAAGAGGACACTCGAGTAATATTTGGGTTGACTCGAGTCTTAACTCGAGTGCATTCAGTTGTGCGCCGGGTTAGATCAACATTTAAACAAAATTTTGAAAAAAAAATACTCACGGGTTGGTTTGGGGGAAAACTCGAAGCACTCAGGCATTTTTCTCGGGTGTGACTCGAAGTGGGTCTCAGGTTTGATATAAAAACAGACTTTGACTTTAAAACCAGATTTAAATTTTAAATATTTTTAACCCATGTTTTAGGATAATTGTTTTGGCTTAAAATTGGATTAATAAGTGTTAATAAATTATAAATAAAAGGTTAATTAATTAATTAATTAAGATAATTAATTAAGAAGCAATTAATGAATAAAAGGTGATAAAAAGATAATTTTTAAGTTTATTTAAACTTAAAATTCATATGTTGGAAATCATGGTTTATCTTAAATTAATTAAGGATAATTTATTAACGATTAAAGATTGATAAATCAAATGATTAAAGAATAATTAATTAAAGGAAAAATTAATGTATGTGATAGATTAATTAAGGTAATTAATTTGAGGATAATTAATTAATTGAAGGTTAATTAATTGATGAAAGTTATTAAGGGATGATTTATTAATTAAGGGTTAATTAATTAACATAATTAATTAGGAATAATTAATTATTGATTAAAAGACAATAAATTAAAATAGTTTACAATTAATTTATTATTAATTAACTAAGATTTGTAGTTTATTCATAAGTAATTAACCTAGTATAAATTAATTATAATTAGATATTAATTTATCTTACTTATGAATATTTGGATTCTATTGGATGATTTGATTGTTTGATATCCCTGATATATGATGCTTTGTGATACATCCTGATATATGTTGTGATCTGTAATTTACTTATCTGTGATATATATCTGTGATCTGTGAATGAACGATAAGCGTGATAGTTAATACCGCTTATCAACTATATTTCTGTATTCTGATATGTGATGATTGAATGATGTTGCACTACTGTGTGAAACTCCTGGACCACACTTATACACACACCAATATGGATTTCACGAGAAAATCGATTAAGTCACAGATTTTTTAAATAGTTTTAAATTTGAATATTTGAATTCAAATGTTTTGGAAATGGATTGGGTTTATAGTGAAAAGCTTTTGAAATAGAATTTCATAGATGAAATTTATTTTGAATAACTCGATAAAATATGAGTTGAATAATTTGATTTGGACTTAAATTCAAGATTTGAAATTGAATTCTATGATTTAAAACTAAGGATTAAAAATGTTATACCAGTTATATATGGGTTAAACTATTTTAAAAGTATTGATTTGGGGATGTGAATAGAATTCAAGAGCTTTAACTCGTGTAAATATAATTGGATTTTTCTGAAACGAAAACTGTTTGTTTTTCAAATAATAAAAGCTTTCACATAAGTAATAAACTTCCAATTTGTGTTAAAAAAAATTTTGGTTTAAAATGGGAATGATTTCCATATTTTAGAAACGGTTAGAAAGCTATAAGTTAAATCTTTGATTTAAAGATTTAAGTGAATTAATCCAATTGAAATAGAAATTGTTTTGAAATCTATGAATGGATCTTTATGAAACGGGGGTGAACTTTATGAAATGAATCTTTTTGTTTAAAAGATTAGAAATGGTAATTTGTTTAAACCATTTGAAGAAAAGTTTTGGGTAATAAGTTGTGACTTAATTGAAATCCCAATATCCATATGTTTTTGAAATACAGCGCTCACTGTTCGGTTTAGCCGGGAGAGGACCTTTGTGTCATATATCCCATTCCGAATATGTGATATGTCGTTATGGATAGCATTTGAAGACCGGTGTTGAAGACCGGATATTTTTGAAAGCAAAAGGAAAACTCGTCGAATGTCTTTGCATCGACTGGTCCCCGGTATAGAGACACCATATGTGATGGGAAGTCCGAACGTGATTAGTGAATATCCGGATTGCAAGGACTTTTTGTAAGTGCCTTCGGTTCTGTTCGAGCCCGGAACAGACTTGTATGGATAGTATGTCTGACATTACAAATTGAGATATAAAGCTGATTTCTTTCAAATATATTTCTGCTGGTGGCGGAGAAATTATTCTCTTAGCTTAACACCCTTCTCTAAGACGTACGAGCTCAGAGGTTATGTAGTTGAAGGTTATCAGTGATATATTCCCAATTTGGTAATGTGACATGCTGAGTGTTGCTGTGAAATGATCATTGTGTTGATTATTTGTGATATGATCATTTTATTGATCGTCTATCTTTGTGATCATTTCTATGATCATTTGTTGACCCAAAGCACGGCTTTTGTATAAAGTGTGTTTTTGTGGACGTGACTTCGTCGAGCCTCACAAACCGGTAATGGTCGAAACAGGAATTATGCGACAAGGTTTTCAGGGATAACTTCCCTAGGGTATGACCATTCCTTCTGGAAAAGGGTAGTATCATGGTATGAAGCCCAGATACTTACTCATGTTGAAACACTTATTATTATGGTGTGATGTTGGTTAGAGAGCTCTCGTTTAAAGGTCCCAAAGGACCGGGGGTGGCATATCTGAGGGTTTGTAATATCCCTTGGGAAAAGGGGTTCCCGGCCTTGTTTGGCAGAGATCCAGTTGGGTTCTCGGGGCGTCCTTCCAGAGGCGTTTCCATGTGGCAATGGGAAGTTCCTTGGCCTGACCATTTGTTGGAAATCCAAAGAAACAATACGAATCCTGTACGGTTTTAGATGTATAACCTGCCATGGAATGTGACGGTAACCTGCTATTGAACATGGTAGCTATAGTAGGCATAAGTGCGGAATGCCTATGCTGGCTAAGATTTATATCTTTATTTTCGAAATGAATTTTTCCTACACTATGCACTAGTAATAATATCAAATGTTTCTTTTTAATGCGTATCAAACATCTTTGACTATCATAAGGAGAAATCTCCTCCGATTCTGCGTTTGCATTGTGTGTGTGTGCGGGAGGCCTTATGGTAGTCTCATTTTTAAAAAGCATTGCGAATTGACTGAGAAAATCTTTTGTTGAAGGTTTTAAAAGATAAACTGTTTTGTTGCTCACACCAGTCCCACAACCGATCCAAAGTTTATTGTTTCTTTCCTAAACTCTGGGTGCTCATTATTTTCTACACGAGCAGTCAAGAATTTGGGTTTTTCAGATAGTCAGATTTAGTAGATTATCTAGAGTTAGTTCAGTATTTGGATCGCACCAGTCTTTCTTATGCTAGGTGATTGGTTATTGGGAGTTCGAGCTATTGCTGGATTGGTTCTTGGAGATGGAGTTGCAGTTCTCGAAATTCTCTTTTGAAGACTATCTTAGAGTTATATTGCTCCGCTGCTATTTATTGTATCATATCTCTGATGTATATTGATATCTATTGGATCATCTGTTGTATCAGATATTGTATCAAAGCTGTATATCAATGTATTATTCTTTTATTCTGCTGTGTTATTTACTTAATGTTGTTATAAGCTCCGACGAATCGGATTTGAACGGTCGAATCTATGGCATTCGAATACGATTTGAAGTATGAATGTCGATTTTCGAGCGGGCAAAATTCGAGTCGTCACATTTGGTATCAGAGCCAAGGTGAAACTTTAGCTCAGGAGTATAACACGTTAGGTAGCTCATTAAAGATAGGGTGAAGTATACCCTAGAATGAGTATTCCCTAAGATATCCGTTTGAATGCCTTGGTAAATTCTCTTACTATTCACCGATAGTATGTATGAGTGCAAAAAGATGACGAGATAGGGGACAGGAGAATACGACTATAAATGGTCGATGCCCTGCAACAGTGGAAACAAACTTTCTCTATCAATCTCTTTCTCATCTTTCCAAATTCTTTTGATTTGCCTTGTGGCAGTTGCAAGAAGAAGTTTCAATGCGGTGATGCCCTACGAATCGTTGTAGAAAATCTTTACTTTGTATTTTCATCGGTTTCTTATCAGTTTTTGATTTAAACCTTAATGAATATGAATTGGAAATTTGAAATTGGGAATTTTGAATAAATTGGAAATTTTAATTTGAGTTAAAATTGATTATAGAATATGAAGGATAAATTTGAATCATATCGATATCACGATTTTGTTTAAAACCAAATTTTGAAATTCCGTTGTAATTTCTTGGGTTGGTCGAAGTCCGAAGAGGGACAAATTGGTATATATTTTGAGATATTCCGACTTGAATTTGGAATCCATATCTTGTATTTGAGAAATTGTAGAGATGGAGTCTATCTCTGTGTTATTTTCGTGCCTGCGAATTTCGAGGACAAAATTCTTTTAAGGGGGGAAGTTTGTAACGACCAAGGATTTTTATGAATTTAAATTGATAATTTAAATGAATTTTTGATTTTAAAATTGTAAAATTGATTATAAATGGCAGCGAGTTTCCCTGATTCAAATAGAAATTATAATAAGTCATATGAATTTGAGAATTTGTATATATGTGAATATATATGTATATATTGGATTAGAAATAAAATCTTAAATAAATGGTTTTAAAAATAAATAGAACTAAAAATAAGTAGTCATGTAAGAATAGAAATAAATATATAAGCTAATATAATAAAAATAACAACTTTTATAATATGTACATAAAGTAAAATAAATATCTATCAAACATAAAACAAAGCAAACAAATGAAAATGTAAATACATAAGCTAAATAAACAAAACAAACAAGTCAAAGCAATAAGACTATGAAATATTCAAAGTATTGCAGCCACCAAGTAAAATAAAAAGATCAAGTTGGAATCAAAAGCAAAGCAAGTTGTGCATACAAAATTAAGTAGTATAGATGTAAACAAAAGTACAAGCTCATAAATGCAGCCCCAAAACATATCAACTCAGCCACCATAATAAAGAAATGAAAGATATACATACTCAAGAGTACAATATGAAAAGAAGATGTACAAGCAAATGAAGCTAAACATGTAGGCAATGCAAATAAAGTATACAAGACAATATGAATATATATGAAATGGTACAAACCAAATAGTGCAGCCCCCAACAACACTAAACAAAGAAAAAAAATACGACATATTAGTACAACATCACTGCATAATACAAATATGCATCAGCCACCCTAGAAAAGAAAGAACAAAGCTAGCTAAATAAACAAAGGCATAAATAAGAAACAAAACAAAATAAAATTAGCAGCATATGTGCTGTAAGTGAAACAAGAAAAAAAAGTAAATAAAAAAAAATATAAAGTAAGATTGCTGTAAGAATGCAAGGGAGCAAATAAACATTTCAAACATACTTACATTTAATGCATTTACTGTCTTGCATGTACACGATCCTATCAGCACACACACTAACATTTATTAGCAAGCATGGTTTAGTTCTTTTATATATTTTAACCTGTACTTGTTTTTGCTTTAGTAGACTCAGCCTATCCTTTCACCTGCACACCATCTTTCCTATGTACACTTGAGTAGTTGTTTCATTTTCGTTTAAATCTTAGTAAAGAACCGAAAGAAGAAAAAAAAGAATGAAGTAAACAAAACTAAAACAAAACATAACAATACAAATCAAATCAACAAAGCAGATTCAAGAAAAAGAAGAAACCGTAGTTCATCAAAACCCAAAAGCAACTCTCTGCTTCAAAATTTTGAAAAGGTGAGTAACTTCTTGTTTTTGCTTTAGTATAATTTTATATGTTGCTTGAATAATATCTGAAATGTGTATGTTTATCTGTATGCTTACCGTTGTAATTCTGAGTATATAGAATATCAGTGTTGGTTTAGCTGGAAGATAACCTGTTTTTAAATTTCAAACCCTTCAGAAAACAAGATCTCAACTTCTAATTCCCCTTAAGCTTTTGTAACGACCCGGAATTTTCGAGCATTTAAAATCGGAATATTTAATTGATTTTAAACATTCAATATAACAATTTTAACTCGAATTTCGAATATCACCTTTTATTTGATAATTTAAACGATTTAAATAAATAATTCAAAGTTGGGTAACCTGTTGAATCTAGAATTTTAAGTCTGTTAAAAATAATTTGAAGGCTTGAAAAATTTATATTGATAATACTGAGGATAATAGGGGTCGTAAAATTGAAATTAACAGTGATTGGTTCAGTTTTAAATTTTATATCGTTTAAATTGAATTTAAAAATAGCCTTCCGAGGCACAGTCTCGGATTTTGACGAAACCAGTTCCATTGGGTCCGTAATAGTTAGTTATTATCGGATTTCAATTTTCGTAGCGTTTGAATTTACCATTTGCTCGTACGGGTGAGAATCGCGTTGAAATTAAAATCAACAATTTAATATTTTAAATCAATTTATAAAGCTAACTTCCACATACGATTAAATTAGCTTCCGAAACACGTTCCATTGTGTTCGAAATACGGGTAAAGCCTTATAAACGCCTGTCGGCAGGTCTAATTTGGAATTCGAGATTTCGAGTCGTACTGAACGAGATATTTTGAAAATTTAATAATGTTTAGTATATAAAAATCAAAATACGGCCATCCTATATCATACATCAGCCACCCTACTTTCTGACGCGCAGAGATATTTTTTTCCTTTTCTCGTTTTAAGCACGCTACTATCTTTTTAATGTCCCCGTTCTTCTAAACAAAGAAATTATAATGGTCGCTCCTTGTTTTTCCTTCAATTTAAGTTGAAAGATATTCGAACAAGTCTCCTCTTCAAAAATCAAAATAAATAAACCCAGTAATGGCAGCTTCATTTCAAAAGCAATCGCGAATTGATTTATTCCCCTTTTTTCCTTTCTGTTCGAAGCGAAGCCGAGTTCTTCGTTCTATTAAAAAAAAAAAAAAAAGGGGGCGACCGTAATCGGTTTGGAAATCAAGGTGTCGAGGCCGTTCGAGCTCGCGAGCAAGGCCACGGTTGGTTTCGCGAGTGCAGGCAAGGGCAAGGGGTCGCGTTTTCATTTCTGAGTGATGGCGAGTAGCGAGCTTGAGCTCGAATGTTGGAGGCGCGACTGGCAAGCCGCCGTGACGAGGCAGCACGGAGTTGTTCAACCTAGGAGGTCGTGCGACCCGAAGTTTGGGCTAGGGCTTGGAAGCGTCGAGTTTGAGTGTTGATCTGGAGCAGTAAGGTAAATTCCTTTGTTTTCGATTTAAAAATTTATTTATTGTTATTCAAGAGAAAGTAAAAAATTGTATAGCAGTGTAATATATATATATATATAAAAAAAACCTCTCTGTTTTTATTTGGATATATCTGCTAAAATAAATGAACAGATACAGATGGGGCGTATATATATATAAGCAAAGGGAAAGATTTCAAAGTCAGATTTCGGTAAACAACATAATATATAGGCTGAAATGCAATTTTATTTTCTTATAATTTAATAAAATATGTGTATATGTAAACAACAAATAAGTATATGTTTTCAAAAGGGAAGGTAACTTTGTAATCTGCTTGTTTAATTAATTTAGAAATGTTTAAAGAAAAATTATTTTTAACCCAAAGTATTGGTTAATTATTTATGATAAGTAATTATTCAATTAGTTTAAATAAAACTTATTTGTTAATTAAGTTAAATTTAGCAAATGAAAATTATTTGTTTGATTTATTCGAATATATATATAATATATACACATAGAAGAATTTTAAACGTAAATATATAATAGTACACAAATTTAAAAACCCTTAGTTTAACCTGTGATTTTAGTTCATTAATCAGGATTTTTACAAATATAAATATATTAGCTTGAATTAAAATTCTTAAACGGAAATTAATTGAGTGATTGTTCTAATAGTACTAAACTGCATAATGTTTATACAAGGTCAATAATCGTAGAATCAAATCGAGGGTGAAGTGGAATTGCAAATTTAAGGGGCAAAGGTGAGTTAATCTCACTCAGTTAAATTTAAATTTAAATGATTAAATTTAAGTAATTGTTTGAATGGTTGAATTGAATGATGTGCTATAGCATAGTATATTTAGAAAGTGGCATTATATGTTGTGCTAACGTCTGTGGATGCAGGGAAAACAGGTTGGAGGGATCCAACTGGATCCCTCAACATTTATTTAAATTAGTTAAATCCCCCTGTTATGATGATTTGATATTTTATGATGGATTATGTTGAAATATTGAATGCTATGGTTGGATTGGATAATTGGGTATAGTGAATTTCCAGAAAATATATAATTTGGATGTTGGAAAGAAAAGAAAGGAAATGAATTTGTAAATAAAATAATTATGGAAATTTGAATAAATTTAAGAATGGGAAAAATAAAATAAAATAAAGTGACATAAGAATTCTAATTAATAAATCTTGAATAAATAGAAAGTTAATGAATTGTAAACTTCAATGCTAATATCTAGAAGGACAGAACATTTAGTTTAAATTTAGGATGTTAAATTTTGAAAGGAACAAAGAAGAAAATGGGAAAAGCCTGAAATTTGTATATCTCAGTTAAAAGATTTAAAATCAAACAGCAAATAATAATAATAAAAATAAAGTCCATAATTAATGAATTTTGAAATGAACTGAGCAATTAAAGAAATTTATTTCAAATAGAATAAATTGGAAATCAATTTGGGAAATTGATTTAAGTGCTTGAAGTTGGAATTTTCTCTGGATGGCCAAGTACACGTTTATAAAAATAAATTTTGTAAATATAAATTAAATGTTTTAAAGTTGTTTTTAAAGAAATCATGTTTCGTTAAATTTATTATTTCTAATATTTAATTTCTAAAGCAAGTATTTTCTTTTAATATGGTATAGCATTAATTATTTAAAAGTGACTTAGTATTTGTTTTAAAAGTGAAAACCTGGTTTTATATTTTATAAAGTAACCTTATTTTCTCAAATTCATATAGTATGTATTTTTAACAAATTATTTAAGTAGTTTGATCCTATGTGTTTTAAAGTATATATTTCAAAGTAAAGTGTTTTAAATTATTTAAAAAAAAAAAATCTATTTTGTGCTTGGTGATTTCAGAGGAGATATAAATATTTGGGAAAGTTGATTCTGAAAAGAAAGATGGTTTTGAAACTGTTTTCAAAGGATTGAAAATAGAAATATATCTTGTGAAGATATTTTTGAAGATAAATAAATAATTTGGGTAATTATTTATTGGTTGATGGTTGTTTTGGTGAATATAATTGATAGTTAAATAACCGACTATCAATATTGGACAAACACGCTGATCGTTTCGAAGAGACCGGGATCGAGATTCATTTCTCGAAAACCACTTCGATCCGGTTTGTACGTTTCGTGAAAACGATTTTGGATTCGAAGATGGAGCAGTGAAGAGCAAGGGCTAGTCGCTACTAATCCTAAGGATATTTCCAAAATGGATGTAGTAGGAATAGTGCCTTCGGTTCCGTTCGAACCCGGGACGGACTTGTATGGATGAATGCTTGCGAAAACATCGTCAGGTGGACGATGGGCATTCTAAGAGATAAGTTCTATAAAGGTAACGCTTAGCCTCAAGCCTCATCAAATGGGAATGGCTGAAAATCAGGGGATATGCAGCAAGGCTTCGTGGGTAGCCCCCACTGGAGGGTGAGGTCATCCCTGTCTAGATGTCCCTTTATTTCGGCTGTGTGGGCGGTTGCTGATCCCAACCGCGGGGTGATCTTGCTCGGGACTGTCCAGTAAGGGATGGTTCCGGTCTTGTGTTGCAGGGGAGTTAGGGTGGCTCCTCGGTACGCTGATCTAGACCAGGTACCGTGACAGGTGGTACCCCAGTGCCTAGCCATTAGTTGGAATCCATTTTCCCTACGCGCCCGTACGGTTTTGATTGTGCCCAACTATTGCTGAAATGTGAGATGCAAGCATTTCAGCTAGATTCTATTTACTTTCTATAGACACTACTATAATATCAGAGAATTTCTATAAAATCGTTTTAGCTATCGTAAGGTAAAAACCCGACATGTTTATTTGTGGCGTGGTCTTACGAGATGCTTTTGTTTTCAAAGGATTTTGAAACTTTAATAATCAATTGGGTGTGATTTTCTCACGCTGCTATTCCAGACTGACTCGGGTGTTATTTAACTATAATGCTCGGGTCAGACCGAGTATTATAGACTACAGGTTTTGATGCTGTGGAGCTCAGAAGACGAGCTGGATGACGACACGTACTCTCGTATTTGTATTTACATATAATTCTGCTGTGTTGAGTTATTGTGTATTCATTGTATGATATAGATGTTGAGCTGTGTTTGATGTACTCTGATGATGTAATATATGTAAACAAATATATTTGATTTTGAGTAAAGAGTATTTATTGTCTATTATATTTTATCCCGCTGCGATGGTTAGATTCTGATGTTGATCTTGTTTTCTCTTCTTCTACCTCTTCTTCTTTAACCCAAATGGTTCGTATTTCTGTACAACTTGAGTTGATTTAGGGAGAATAGTATTGACTCAAGTGGTACAGATTTGCGGGCTGTTACAGCTTTGCTGTTCAAACAGATGTTATTTATAATGGGAAGATCTTTAATTTAAGAATAGTTATAAGAATGATATGTGTCATGTATTATCTGGAAAAAAAAAAAGAATAGAAAAAATAAAAATAAAACAGGCTTCTCTGTTTTATAACTATGAGTAAACTCATGTATTTTTTTTTTACTTGAGTTCTGCTTGAATCATTGGTTTCATATGATCATCCGGATAGTTATGAATCAACTATGCTTGTATGGTAATGGAATTATGCCTGTATATATGTATTTATGTCTATGTGTATTCCGTATGCACTTGGAATCAAGAAAGAAGGATATTGCCTCTGAAAGAAAAATAAATTTACAGTGTCTAATTTAGTTCAAAAAAAAAACAAAAAAAAAATCGATCTCACCTTCCTCAATCCTTTTTAGCAAGTGATATTAAAACAAAGTATGTTTAAAATCATCATAGCTTAATTTTAAAAATATTTTCAAGCAAAATAAGTTTGAATATTTTCTGGAAGATAAGAAGAACGGTGAAAACTTGATGTTATCAAAAATTCCAACATGATTAAATCGTAGATTCAGGCCTGTAATCTATTGTATCTTTAAAAACTATGATTTTTAAATAAACAAATCAAGTCTTTTAGTTAAGTATTGAATGCACATTTCGACGTTGACCTGAGAATGGGTTTTGGGTTATTTCGAATGGTCGGAGGGACTATGGTGATCGGGGTTCCTATTGGAGATGGACGAGCCTACGTTGACGGTGGGAAAAATACTCGGAGACACTCACGTTTACTGTGGCGATAGCGTAGGGCAAAATTTGTTTCTAAACCTAGTTTTTACGCGTGCTAGTATCTGGGTTCGTTCGTTGTCATTGATTGACCGAGTGCCACGCGCTTTTGGGTAATGGAAGAGGGGGAGTTGAAGAAGCTGTAGCTGGAATTGTTGACCTCCTAGTGGTCGGAGCGGTGAAAATGACATCGTGACAGGTTTGAGGAGCACTAGTTCTTTTGGTTCCAGGTTTTGACTTTTTGCTCGATTCGCATTCGAGGCTGATGGTGATGGTTCGAACGATCGAAGTGGGTTCAGGAAGTGATTGCCGACCTGTTCGACGTCGTGACAACATCTGGAGATGATCGGAGATGCCGTGCACGTGAACGTGCACGAGTTCTGGAGTTTGAGGAGTTAGTAGCCTGGGTTGGAGAAGAGTACACTCGAGTAATATTTGGGTTGACTCGAGTCTTAACTCGAGTGCATTTAGTTGTGCGCCGGGTTAGATCAACATTTAAACAAAATTTTGAAAAAAAAATACTCACGGGTTGGTTTGGGGGAAAACTCGAAGCACTCAGGCATTTTTCTTGGGTGTGACTCGAAGTGGGTCTCAGGTTTGATATAAAAACAGATTTTGACTTTAAAACCAGATTTAAATTTTAAATATTTTAACCCATGTTTTAGGATAATTGTTTTGGCTTAAATTGGATTAATAAGTGTTAATAAATTATAAATAAAAGGTTAATTAATTAATTAATTAAGATAATTAATTAAGAAGCAATTAATGAATAAAAAGTGATAAAAAGATAATTTTTAAGTTTATTTAAACTTAAAATTCATATGTTGGAAATTATGGTTTATCTTAAATTAATTAAGGATAATTTATTAATGATTAAAGATTGATAAATCAAATGATTAAAGAATAGTTAATTAAAGGAAAAATTAATATATGTGATAAATTAATTAAGGTAATTAATTTGAGGATAATTAATTAATTGAAGGTTAATTAATTGATGAAAGTTATTAAGGGATGATTTATTAATTAAGGGTTAATTAATTAACATAATTAATTAGGAATAATTAATTATTGATTAAAAGACAATAAATTAAAATAGTTTACAATTAATTTATTATTAATTAACTAAGATTTGTAGTTTATTCATAAGTAATTAACCTAGTATAAATTAATTATAATAGATATTAATGTAACAGCCCTAGTTTTTAGCTATTTATTTCTTTTAATTATTTAGATTTTGAAACATATTTTATATAAATTGTGTTTACCAATATAGTTTAATTATTTAATTTGGAGATATATTTTATAAAATTTTGAATGTAAATAAAAGTAAATAATAACTGTGAAAATTTAAGCTATGTTTGAACTGTAAAATTTCGCGTTTAAAAGACGCGTCAATTATAGGGTATAAGTGACGTAATAAAACGTGTGGTTTTAAAATGTTATTTTTACAAAAAAAAAAATTGATGTTTTAGACTGCGTCTGTTTAACGTAGTGTAAAAATCATATTTTCAGTTATTTTTGAGGAAAAATATCAGTCAGAGATTGTATAGCAAACGTTATGTTGCTTTAACTGACAGTCTGATTTTAAATAAAATTCGTATACGTTTTTTTTTCTTTTCTTTTCTTTAAGCTTTGCATAAATTCTTGCCATTTCATTTATTGTTTCCAAAAAAAAAAATCAAGATGCATGAAATGAAATTAACATAAAGCAACGTGCAACTTCATAACCATGTCTATACCACACAAATTTTAACTGATATTTAAGTCTCTTCAGCTGTTGTCTTCTCTTCCTCTGATTTAGCACAAATAAATTCTTTTAACTGTGAAACGTTCAAATCCATTTACGTAGCGTGTGATATACATATCAGGATGCACCAATCACGCTTCCATATTAATAAATTTATATCTTTACCTGATACTTTAAATCAAGCTTTATATATGGTGCATCTCTCGGCCTTCCTCTGTAGAATTCAAAGTTTAAAAAAAAAAAAATTCCAAACTGAAATGAGGAAATCACGCATTTGATAACCTTTCTTGCTTTATTTCTTTAATCATCTGTGTAAGCATTTATTCAAAAGGGAACTGAAGCACCTCTCTCGGCCTCCTCTGTTACTTCAAAATCTTGCAAACTAAAGGGAGCTCATCAAGCATAAGATTTAACACTGATATTATTCAGACACTGCCTATATATTTACCCACTTCATCATTTTTTTTTTCTTTTTCTCTGCATCTCAATTTCTCTGCTTCTTCTCGTGAATCCAGATCAGGTAATAGTTCACCTTGTTTCCTTTTGATTCTTTCAGTCTCTTTTCCTTTTCTTTGGCACTTTGCTCGGCCACTCCTTCACCACGACATCCCTCTCATAACCATACTATTTCAATTAGCATGTTACTTTAACCAAGCCAGTAGGTGTTTAGTTGTAGAGTTGTGTTGTCTGGGGACACTGGTGATGGGTGTATAGGAAGTTTCAGTTGGTACAAGAAATAAGGAGACAGAGATTTTAACAAAGCCTAGGATTTTCATAACATGAGTTGGTCTGAAGTTGTTGATAGGTTGAAGCTTCAGTAATGTTTGAGCATTTTGCGTGGAGATTTGTGCATAGGATGTTGGACACTTGGGTGTGCTTATAGTTTACACCTATAAGATTTGCAGAGTAGGCTAGTGGCTGATTTTGGTAGGACTAGGAAGAACATGGGTCTGAGTATTTGTGTTTTAGTTTTGGGTGGGTTCTATTGCAAATATGAGGGGATGTAAGTAAAGAATGGTTGTCTGCATATATAAATTCATAGTGGGCAGTGCATATCTTTGTATCCCAGTATGCATGTTGTCTGAACTGAAGCGAGAGGAGGATGCTTACCTAGGATTGCATGAAAACTGAAATGTACTGTGTTGCCTCGTATGTAAGAAAAGGTGTGGAAATGGGAATGTGTTGAACTGAGCATGTAGTATAAGGCTGAGGGAAGACTTTTGCTTATATATAAGATAAAACAGAGGTGGTAGAAAAGGCACATGTGAGGTTGTCAGTTTGCATTCATGTCACAGGAGTAGAGTCTGCATATATATAAATTGGGTCATAGGCTGGACATGTGATACCACTGTGCATGTTTTAAATCTGACATGAGTGAGATGCATACTGGAGTGGTTTGTTACTTGAAATAGTTAGGTAGGCAAGTGAAAGATGTGTGAAGTTTCAGTGCTTTGCTTGGTTTGAAATTGTTCCTGAATAGTGACCATGTCCCTTGTATTTGTGCATGCATTAGTTGTAGAATCGGGTAGAAGAGGATAGGTTTGGGTCTTTTTGGCATATTTCAGTTTCAACCTGGGAAGTTTGAATATAAGATTGAAGCATATTGTAAAGCTGTGATGGAAAAATAAAAAACTGAGTGCATGCATTTTTGGGTTTGTCTGCATTTTTCCAGAGTTTCTATTGTTTGCAGTTCTAGTTGTGTCCACTACATCATTGACTCGTTTTGCATTTAAATAGCTGCTATGTCCCTGTTTGCCTAGTTCTTATACAAGAGTTGTTGTACATCACTGTACTTCTTGTTGCTCGTTGTTCTGTTGTTGCTTCAAGGAGAGGAGGATTCTATCTGAATGAGTAGGTAACAACTGCTTGAGCATAACTTCAGTGTCTGGTTGGAAGAGGTTGAGGATGTATGCGTAACCCTGTTGGAAAGGCAGAGAAGAATGGGGAGTATACTCGAAGTGTTTGCATTTTTGCTCGAAGCAACTGTATAGAATTCTCGAAGGAATCACATGTTGGCTCGAAGTATGTGGAGGGGTGACTCGGGTAGTTGATGTTTTAACTGATGCAGTTGAAAGGTGGGGAGTTTTAAGACTTAGAGATTGAATGCATGAAAAAAAAAGGGCACAGAACATGTTGGATTCTGATGCAAATAAGATAGCATCAACTCATATAACAAATGCATGCGTACATACTTGGGTAGGCAAGGCCATGCCTCTTGTACCAGAAATAGTAAGTGGATTTATTTGAGGGGAGAAATTGTTTGCGTTTTGCTTTGAAGTTACAGTGAGTATGAGGTGTTATTTTTGAAGGTGGATTAGATTGAAAAACAACATTTAAGTCTGGGAAAGTTGAATAGAAAGTTTGGAATCTGAGTTTAATAATTAGGCAACAGTAGATGGGTGATGCGCGTGTACGTGTACATGAACGAGTGAATAGAAGTGTGCACGTGTACGTGAGGGTATCTCGGCCATAAGGGAAACTTCACTTTATTGTTTTTAGTAGGACTTTAGGGAATTTTGTCGTAAAATTTTGTATTAGCACGGTTCACGTTTTGGGGTATGTTTTGGTCATATTACACGGTGGAGTGGTCAAGCAAGCCAAACAAATTCTCGTTCTACCTTTAATTTTTCTTGACCATACATTCTAAAGTCGCGTTTCAAAATATTTGAATTTGTTCTAGATTTGAATCTAGGCGACATCAGAAGAAATTTGATCGTTATTTTCTGTCGGTCTTTACCGGTGAATCGTCGTTTTGAATTCAAATTTTCCGCAACTTTCTGGTGAGTATTTCTCACCAGACATACGTATTTATATTTTGTAAATTATTGCAAGTGTATGTGTAAATTTGTATTTCACTATTATCTGTCTGTAGTGTGATATAGAATGATGAACCCCATTTAAATTGACACCTCATCAGTTATTATCTGTTGTATGATATTCTGCAGTTATATTTTATTATTGTTTATTTACTGTTTAAATCACCACTGCAAGTTCCCTGTTATATATAGATTGTTATGGGCGGAAATTATAGGCCTAAATGATTACTATTGTTAAATTATGCCGTTAACTGTTTATCTGATAACTTGGGATTGCGGGTTTGAAATGATAGAACCCGGGGTTTTGTAAATTACGGATTGAAATGATATACATCCGTATCACTTGACCTAGGCTAGAAAACTATATACAGGCCCGTGGTCCTTATAATATTTTCTGAAATATTTAAAGTTATTCTGGAAGTTAAATATTTGATTTAATATCTTTAAAGGATTTTATATTGATTTTTGAATAACTTATAAATGTTAATAAATAAATAAATATTTGAATAAAAGTTTGGAATATAACTTATTTGGAAATTCTGGATTTTTGAAAGAATAAGTTTCAGTTAATAAATAAATAGATAAATAAGTTATATTTGGAAATATTTATCAAATTTATAATCTACTACAGCATTTAAATGCTATTCTTCTGAAATTGGACTAGTTTTACCCATAACTTTAGGTAGCATTTCCTAAGTGCTATGGAATCTAGAATTTGATTGCTCTAAAATTTATGGAATTTGATAAATTTTATTTTACCTTAAGTTTTGGAAAAACTTAAGACATAATATTTATAACTGTATTTTCCTAAATAAATTAAAGATAAATATTCCGGTATTAAGTAAATTTTGGGAAAAATTTAATGGTTAAAATTTGGAGTTTTATTTATGGAAATTATGGGAATATTCAAGACTAAAAATATAAAACATTGATTTGTGAATGAATAAAACCCAAACTAAGTTTTGAATAGTAAATACTCCAATTGGATATATATAAAAATTGAAATGGTTTTGGGAACATAAAGGGATATTTAAATTATGGTTAAACTTTAAATAAAGAAATATATTTGTGAAGCTATGTAAATTATCTTCTTTACAAAGTAACCATAAAGTTAACCCATTTATATATATACCGTTGAATGTCCAAACCATTGTGTTTGGGAGTTATGGATTTAAGTAAAGTTTCCAAAACATTATCCTTTGAAGATATAATTCAAATATTTGGTCTCCAGATATTATAAACAGTATGGTTTTGGAAAGAATTATATTTGAATATAACGATATCCTATTGTTTTGGGTTTTAAAATGATATCGTATCTATAGTTTTGAAATGGAAATGTTTATTCTGATTTAAAGTATAAACTGTTTTTAAATAACCACGGGTTATAATAACGATGGGTTGGCAAAGAGACCGGGATCGGATATGGACATACTCTCTGTCGATACCGAAAACCACTTTGACTAACCGTGTACGCGGTGGAGATTCCAGAATGAAGTAGGTTGGTGGTGACGGTTTCTTGAAAGGTATATACGTGGACCCGACTCCCGTGAGTTGGCATAAGGTGGCTAAAACAGGAGCGATTCTCGGATTAATGAGGTAGCTCCTCTGATCGAACGCACTTCTTCGTATACCATTCTATTGCTTATGTGATTGTTTGGGTGCACCCTTTGATTTGGGAGTGTTGTTCGAGGTGGGCGGTTGCTGCGGCTTCGCGTTACCACCGGTCCGGATAGCAATTGGTATATCTACCCTGGCATTGCCTAGTTGTGCCGTGTCACCTACCATATCGAGCCTTGTACGAGTTTGGTTTTCTCCTGTAGCCCGTGTGGTATCCTCTAGTTGCTTCCCGAGTAGGAGGAGCTATGATATTGGATGGACTACTGGGACTATTACGTGTTAAGGGCTATATGGGTAACCCCTTAATGCTAAGAAATAAGTATGTTTACTTTATAAATAGACACTATTATAATAGCGCAATATACTACATAGTAAATAGTTTAACGGATCCTTAGAGGATGGGCGGTCCCAGGCATCCTTTGAGTTACTTGCTATATATTACAGTACACTTGATTTAGCTTACATTATATAAGTATGTATGTCCTGACTCGAGTGTTTTGTTTTATTGTACGCTCGGGTCAGCCTGAGTTGCAGCATCAGTTTCTTCTCCGTAGCTAGGACACTCAGTAGATTATTCGTGCTGCTGGAAGATTGTTTCAGCCTTCATCTTTTTTTGGAATTCAAGACCTTTGAAGACTCTATCTCTATTTATGGTTTAATATTGTATTGAGAATTATAGACAATGTAAGTTCTGTTTTGTAAAGTTGTATCAGTGGCTTCATGAACCACTAAAATTTTAATTTCCGCTGCGAGATTCTGATATCTGTGTATGTGATTCTGTGATTTATTTACTGTATATTCAGAGTTTTGCCAAATTTATTATACAACGCAGTACTTTGAACAATTCAAGTCCGACATGTGCGGATGCGAAGGGTTGAAAATACTGGGTCGTTACATTTGGTATCAGAGCTTTGGCTCTAGGCATAACTTAGAATGTATGGTAAATTTGATTTATAGAATCACATTCATTCGAGCGTGAATCTCTTCCTCTTCAAATTTTGGAACATTCCCTGTGGTTCCAAAGTCATTCGTGTCCCTCACTTTTTCCATCTACTATAGATTCTGGAGTGTCTCATAACTCCACTTCGGATGATCTTTTAGTGAATCGGCGGCCTCGCCATTTCTCTAATAAAGGGTGGAACTCCTTTACCATTAGCATTAATTCACCGGAGATTTATATTTATCCTCGGTTTATATGCTAGTATCTTTGTTTATTCTGAACTCTATCTCTTCAGATCAAGTGTGGATTTACTCAACCACATCGATCTGACTCCTTAAGTAACGGTTGACTAGGTCAAGTTGTCCGCGATTGATATAAACTTGCCAGTTCCTTATTTTGTTAATCATCGGATCTTCTGATTTCAAATTATCTTGAATTCTATTTGATTTGAGTTCATCAAAATTTGAGTCCCTATCCTTGTTTTGAAATTTTATTTCTATATTTGAAAATAAAATCTATATATATATATATGAGTATAATTTTCAGAATTTTATAATAAATTTAACTATTTGTCAAGAGATGATAGTTTTGATTTATTTTTGATTTTAAAACCATGTGTTGTCTAATATATAATTAAATATAAAACAATGGTTATAAATTAATTTGGAATCAGAAATGAATTTAAAACTAGAACTTGAGAATTTAATTTCTGATGGTTTCAAACCTTGTGTTTAAATTTTAAAAGGATGTTATAAGTATTTTGTATAGAAATCTGTTTCCAAAGAATTTCAAAATTAGTGCTTTTCTCTTTGTCGCTGGAAAATAATTTCGGTGATGACTGCAGCACCATCGACATTCATTTTCGAGTTTCGAAGTGAAAAGACCATTTTGTAGTCTGGCTACAGTGTTTCCTTGAGATTTTAATTGATTTAAATTTCTAAAGTATGACTTAATATATATATATATAGATATATAATTTAAATTTGATTGACATATTATGAATATATACTTATTTATCTGTAAATTGTTTGAGGGGAATCAGAAATTTAATTCTTAAAATTTTATCTTAAGAAATTTCAATAAATGGAAAATAAAATTCTGAATAAGAAATTCCAACTGGAAATAATTAAATTTGGAAGTTTTAGTTGTATAATACTCAATTTCATTTCAATATAACTTACCTTGATTTTCAAAAGTTTAAAATGAATTTGGATAATATACAATATAAAAGATTTTATAAATAAAATTTGAGTGGTTATAATAAATGTTATACACTTAAATTTTAGTTATAAAAGATTAATAGAGGTAAATAAAGAAAAAGGATTTTTGGGAATTTTATTTATATAACTTAATAATAAAAATTTGATTTAATATGGAACCTTAAATCTAACTAAGAAATTTTAATAAAGTTGTTCCCTAAAATGAATAATTATGATTTAAATAGTTAAGACGTATTTTAATGTCACTAAAATTTGATAATTGAAAATTTGGTTTTCAAATGGAAATTTCAAGTGTAACTTATTGATGGAATATCTTATTTATAAAATAGGAATTTTAAATAAAGTGTTAGGTTATTTGTTTAAATTAAGAGTTAAGTAAATAATGAACTGATTGGAAATACTATTATATCTACTATAGCATATTATAAGTGCTGCTGTTCTAAAAATAAAATGTTTTGGAAAATTTATAATTAAATAAATGAAATATTTTAAGGGTGTTATGATTTTAGTAGTATGTTTTCCAAATGATAATATTTATAAATTTAATGACTTTTAAAGTATTATGATTTCAAAAGAATTATGATTTCAAAGTTATTATCCTATTTTGTTTAAAAACTATCTTTGAGTGTCCTTGGTTTCCCTATCTGCTACAGAATGGGGAGGCTATCGCTTATACCAGTCTATTTAGAAATCTTTCTATAATCTTTGAAAATCTCTATCGGAGCATTACCCATAGACTGGAGGTCAAACTGAAAGGGGTAAAACCGATCCTAGAGGATCTTCTTCGTGCTTCAAATCCGGAACTATCCGTTTAAGATTTTTGTTATCTAGCTTACCTTCCTTTGTTTCTCTTCTTTCGTTCCTTTTCGAGGACGAAAAGTTCTTGAGTGGGGGAGAGTGTAACAGCCCTAGTTTTTAGCTATTTATTTCTTTTAATTATTTAGATTTTGAAACATATTTTATATAAATTGTGTTTACCAATATAGTTTAATTATTTAATTTGGAGATATATTTTATAAAATTTTGAATGTAAATAAAAGTAAATAATAACTGTGAAAATTTAAGCTATGTTTGAACTGTAAAATTTCGCGTTTAAAAGACGCGTCAATTATAGGGTATAAGTGACGTAATAAAACGTGTGGTTTTAAAATGTTATTTTTACAAAAAAAAAAATTGATGTTTTAGACTGCGTCTGTTTAACGTAGTGTAAAAATCATATTTTCAGTTACTTTTGAGGAAAAATATCAGTCAGAGATTGTATAGCAAACGTTATGTTGCTTTAACTGACAGTCTGATTTTAAATAAAATTCGTATACGTTTTTTTTTCTTTTCTTTTCTTTAAGCTTTGCATAAATTCTTGCCATTTCATTTATTGTTTCCAAAAAAAAAAATCAAGATGCATGAAATGAAATTAACATAAAGTAACGTGCAACTTCATAACCATGTCTATACCACACAAATTTTAACTGATATTTAAGTCTCTTCAGCTGTTGTCTTCTCTTCCTCTGATTTAGCACAAATAAATTCTTTTAACTGTGAAACGTTCAAATCCATTTACGTAGCGTGTGATATACATATCAGGATGCACCAATCACGCTTCCATATTAATAAATTTATATCTTTACCTGATACTTTAAATCAAGCTTTATATATGGTGCATCTCTCGGCCTTCCTCTATAGAATTCAAAGTTTAAAAAAAAAAAAATTCCAAACTGAAATGAGGAAATCACGCATTTGATAACCTTTCTTGCTTTATTTCTTTAATCATCTGTGTAAGCATTTATTCAAAAGGGAACTGAAGCACCTCTCTCGGCCTTCTCTGTTACTTCAAAATCTTGCAAACTAAAGGGAGCTCATCAAGCATAAGATTTAACACTGATATTATTCAGACACTGCCTATATATTTACCCACTTCATCATTTTTTTTTTCTTTTTCTCTGCATCTCAATTTCTCTGCTTCTTCTCGTGAATCCAGATCAGGTAATAGTTCACCTTGTTTTCTTTTGATTCTTTCAGTCTCTTTTCCTTTTCTTTGGCACTTTGCTCGGCCACTCCTTCACCACGGCATCCCTCTCATAACCATACTATTTCAATTAGCATGTTACTTTAACCAAGCCAGTAGGTGTTTAGTTGTAGAGTTGTGTTGTCTGGGGACACTGGTGATGGGTGTATAGGAAGTTTCAGTTGGTACAAGAAATAAGGAGACAGAGATTTTAACAAAGCCTAGGATTTTCATAACATGAGTTGGTCTGAAGTTGTTGATAGGTTGAAGCTTCAGTAATGTTTGAGCATTTTGCGTGGAGATTTGTGCATAGGATGTTGGACACTTGGGTGTGCTTATAGTTTACACCTATAAGATTTGCAGAGTAGGCTAGTGGCTGATTTTGGTAGGACTAGGAAGAACATGGGTCTGAGTATTTGTGTTTTAGTTTTGGGTGGGTTCTATTGCAAATATGAGGGGATGTAAGTAAAGAATGGTTGTCTGCATATATAAATTCATAGTGGGCAGTGCATATCTTTGTATCCCAGTATGCATGTTGTCTGAACTGAAGCGAGAGGAGGATGCTTACCTAGGATTGCATGAAAACTGAAATGTACTGTGTTGCCTCGTATGTAAGAAAAGGTGTGGAAATGGGAATGTGTTGAACTGAGCATGTAGTATAAGGCTGAGGGAAGACTTTTGCTTATATATAAGATAAAACAGAGGTGGTAGAAAAGGCACATGTGAGGTTGTCAGTTTGCATTCATGTCACAAGAGTAGAGTCTGCATATATATAAATTGGGTCATAGGCTGGACATGTGATACCACTGTGCATGTTTTAAATCTGACATGAGTGAGATGCATACTGGAGTGGTTTGTTACTTGAAATAGTTAGGTAGGCAAGTGAAAGATGTGTGAAGTTTCAGTGCTTTGCTTGGTTTGAAATTGTTCCTGAATAGTGACCATGTCCCTTGTATTTGTGCATGCATTAGTTGTAGAATCGGGTAGAAGAGGATAGGTTTGGGTCTTTTTGGCATATTTCAGTTTCAACCTGGGAAGTTTGAATATAAGATTGAAGCATATTGTAAAGCTGTGATGGAAAAAAAAAAACTGAGTGCATGCATTTTTGGGTTTGTCTGCATTTTTCCAGAGTTTCTATTGTTTGCAGTTCTAGTTGTGTCCACTACATCATTGACTCGTTTTGCATTTAAATAGCTGCTATGTCCCTGTTTGCCTAGTTCTTATACAAGAGTTGTTGTACATCACTGTACTTCTTGTTGCTCGTTGTTCTGTTGTTGCTTCAAGGAGAGGAGGATTCTATCTGAATGAGTAGGTAACAACTGCTTGAGCATAACTTCAGTGTCTGGTTGGAAGAGGTTGAGGATGTATGCGTAACCCTGTTGGAAAGGCAGAGAAGAATGGGGAGTATACTCGAAGTGTTTGCATTTTTGCTCGAAGCAACTGTATAGAATTCTCGAAGGAATCACATGTTGGCTCGAAGTATGTGGAGGGGTGACTCGGGTAGTTGATGTTTTAACTGATGCAGTTGAAAGGTGGGGAGTTTTAAGACTTAGAGATTGAATGCATGAAAAAAAAAGGGCACAGAACATATTGGATTCTGATGCAAATAAGATAGCATCAACTCATATAACAAATGCATGCGTACATACTTGGGTAGGCAAGGCCATGCCTCTTGTACCAGAAATAGTAAGTGGATTTATTTGAGGGGAGAAATTGTTTGCGTTTTGCTTTGAAGTTACAGTGAGTATGAGGTGTTATTTTTGAAGGTGGATTAGATTGAAAAACAACATTTAAGTCTGGGAAAGTTGAATAGAAAGTTTGGAATCTGAGTTTAATAATTAGGCAACAGTAGATGGGTGATGCGCGTGTACGTGTACATGAACGAGTGAATAGAAGTGTGCACGTGTACGTGAGGGTATCTCGGCCATAAGGGAAACTTCACTTTATTGTTTTTAGTAGGACTTTAGGGAATTTTGTCGTAAAATTTTGTATTAGCACGGTTCACGTTTTGGGGTATGTTTTGGTCATATTACACGGTGGAGTGGTCGAGCAAGCCAAACAAATTCTCGTTCTACCTTTAATTTTTCTTGACCATACATTCTAAAGTCGCGTTTCAAAATATTTGAATTTGTTCTAGATTTGAATCTAGGCGACATCAGAAGAAATTTGATCGTTATTTTCTGTCGGTCTTTACCGGTGAATCGTCGTTTTGAATTCAAATTTTCCGCAACTTTCTGGTGAGTATTTCTCACCAGACATACGTATTTATATTTTGTAAATTATTGCAAGTGTATGTGTAAATTTGTATTTCACTATTATCTGTCTGTAGTGTGATATAGAATGATGAACCCCATTTAAATTGACACCTCATCAGTTATTATCTGTTGTATGATATTCTGCAGTTATATTTTATTATTGTTTATTTACTGTTTAAATCACCACTGCAAGTTCCCTGTTATATATAGATTGTTATGGGCGGAAATTATAGGCCTAAATGATTACTATTGTTAAATTATGCCGTTAACTGTTTATCTGATAACTTGGGATTGCGGGTTTGAAATGATAGAACCCGGGGTTTTGTAAATTACGGATTGAAATGATATACATCCGTATCACTTGACCTAGGCTAGAAAACTATATACAGGCCCGTGGTCCTTATAATATTTTCTGAAATATTTAAAGTTATTCTGGAAGTTAAATATTTGATTTAATATCTTTAAAGGATTTTATATTGATTTTTGAATAACTTATAAATGTTAATAAATAAATAAATATTTGAATAAAAGTTTGGAATATAACTTATTTGGAAATTCTGGATTTTTGAAAGAATAAGTTTCAGTTAATAAATAAATAGATAAATAAGTTATATTTGGAAATATTTATCAAATTTATAATCTACTACAGCATTTAAATGCTATTCTTCTGAAATTGGACTAGTTTTACCCATAACTTTAGGTAGCATTTCCTAAGTGCTATGGAATCTAGAATTTGATTGCTCTAAAATTTATGGAATTTGATAAATTTTATTTTACCTTAAGTTTTGGAAAAACTTAAGACATAATATTTATAACTGTATTTTCCTAAATAAATTAAAGATAAATATTCCGGTATTAAGTAAATTTTGGGAAAAAATTAATGGTTAAAATTTGGAGTTTTATTTATGGAAATTATGGGAATATTCAAGACTAAAAATATAAAACATTGATTTGTGAAAGAATAAAACCCAAACTAAGTTTTGAATAGTAAATACTCCAATTGGATATATATAAAAATTGAAATGGTTTTGGGAACATAAAGGGATATTTAAATTATGGTTAAACTTTAAATAAAGAAATATATTTGTGAAGCTATGTAAATTATCTTCTTTACAAAGTAACCATAAAGTTAACCCATTTATATATATACCGTTGAATGTCCAAACCATTGTGTTTGGGAGTTATGGATTTAAGTAAAGTTTCCAAAACATTATCCTTTGAAGATATAATTCAAATATTTGGTCTCCAGATATTATAAACAGTATGGTTTTGGAAAGAATTATATTTGAATATAACGATATCCTATTGTTTTGGGTTTTAAAATGATATCGTATCTATAGTTTTGAAATGGAAATGTTTATTCTGATTTAAAGTATAAACTGTTTTTAAATAACCACGGGTTATAATAACGATGGGTTGGCAAAGAGACCGGGATCGGATATGGACATACTCTCTGTCGATACCGAAAACCACTTTGACTAACCGTGTACGCGGTGGAGATTCCAGAATGAAGTAGGTTGGTGGTGACGGTTTCTTGAAAGGTATATACGTGGACCCGACTCCCGTGAGTTGGCATAAGGTGGCTAAAACAGGAGCGATTCTCGGATTAATGAGGTAGCTCCTCTGATCGAACGCACTTCTTCGTATACCATTCTATTGCTTATGTGATTGTTTGGGTGCACCCTTTGATTTGGGAGTGTTGTTCGAGGTGGGCGGTTGCTGCGGCTTCGCGTTACCACCGGTCCGGATAGCAATTGGTATATCTACCCTGGCATTGCCTAGTTGTGCCGTGTCACCTACCATATCGAGCCTTGTACGAGTTTGGTTTTCTCCCGTAGCCCGTGTGGTATCCTCTAGTTGCTTCCCGAGTAGGAGGAGCTATGATATTGGATGGACTACTGGGACTATTACGTGTTAAGGGCTATATGGGTAACCCCTTAATGCTAAGAAATAAGTATGTTTACTTTATAAATAGACACTATTATAATAGCGCAATATACTACATAGTAAATAGTTTAACGGATCCTTAGAGGATGGGCGGTCCCAGGCATCCTTTGAGTTACTTGCTATATATTACAGTACACTTGATTTAGCTTACATTATATAAGTATGTATGTCCTGACTCGAGTGTTTTGTTTTATTGTACGCTCGGGTCAGCCTGAGTTGCAGCATCAGTTTCTTCTCCGTAGCTAGGACACTCAGTAGATTATTCGTGCTGCTGGAAGATTGTTTCAGCCTTCATCTTTTTTTGGAATTCAAGACCTTTGAAGACTCAATCTCTATTTATGGTTTAATATTGTATTGAGAATTATAGACAATGTAAGTTCTGTTTTGTAAAGTTGTATCAGTGGCTTCATGAACCACTAAAATTTTAATTTCTGCTGCGAGATTCTGATATCTGTGTATGTGATTCTATGATTTATTTACTGTATATTCAGAGTTTTGCCAAATTTATTATACAACGCAGTACTTTGAACAATTCAAGTCCGACATGTGCGGATGCGAAGGGTTGAAAATACTGGGTCGTTACAATTAATTTATCTTACTTATGAATATTTGGATTCTATTGGATGATTTGATTGTTTGATATCCCTGATATATGATGCTTTGTGATACATCTTGATATACGTTGTGATCTGTAATTTACTTATCTGTGATATATATCTGTGATCTGTGAATGAACGATAAGCGTGATAGTTAATACCGCTTATCAACTATATTTCTGTATTCTGATATGTGATGATTGAATGATGTTGCACTACTGTGTGAAACCCCTAGAACACACTTATACACACACCAATATGGATTTCACGAGAAAATCGATTAAGTCACAGATTTTTGAAATAGTTTTAAATTTGAATATTTGAATTCAAATGTTTTGGAAATGGATTGGGTTTAAGTGAAAAGCTTTTGAAATAGAATTTCATAGATGAAATTTATTTTGAATAACTCGATAAAATATGAAGTTGAATAATTTGATTTGAACTTAAATTCAAGATTTGAAATTGAATTCTATGATTTAAAACTAAGGATTAAAAATGTTATACAAGTTATATATGGGTTAAACTATTTTAAAAGTATTGATTTGGGGATGTGAATAGAATTCAAGAGCTTTAACTCGTGTAAATATAATTGGATTTTTCTGAAACGAAAACTGTTTGTTTTTCAAATAATAAAAGCTTTCACATAAGTAATGAACTTCCAATTTGTGTTTAAAAGATTTTTGGTTTAAAATGGGAATGATTTCCATATTTTAGAAACGGTTAGAAAGCTATAAGTTAAATCTTTGATTTAAAGATTTAAGTGAATTAATCCAATTGAAATAGAAATTGTTTTGAAATCTATGAATGGATCTTTATGAAACGGGGGTGAACTTTATGAAATGAATCTTTTTGTTTAAAAGATTAGAAATGGTAATTTGTTTAAACCATTTGAAGAAAAGTTTTGGGTAATAAGTTGTGACTTAATTGAAATCCCAATATCCATATGTTTTTTAAATACTGCGCTCACTGTTCGGTTTAGCCGGGAGAGGACCTTTGTGTCATATATCCCATTCCGAATATGTGATATGTCGTTATGGATAGCATTTGAAGACCGGTGTTGAAGACCGGATATTTTTGAAAGCAAAAGGACAACTCGTCGAATGTCTTTGCATCGACTGGTCCCCGGTATAGAGACTCCATATGTGATGGGACGTCCGAACGTGATTACTGAATATTCGGATTGCAAGGACTTCTTTGTAAGTGCCTTCGGTTCTGTTCGAGCCCGAAACAGACTTGTATGGATAGTATGACTGACATTACAAATTGAGATATAAAGCTGATTTCTTTCAAATATATTTCTGTTGGTGGCGGAGAAATTATTCTCTTAGCTTAACACCCTTCTCTAAGACGTACGAGCTCAGAGGTTATGTAGCTGAAGGTTATCAGCGATATATTCCCAATTTGGTAATGTGACATGCTGAGTGTTGCTGTGAAATGATCATTGTGTTGATTATTTGTGATAGGATCATTTGTTTGATCGTCTATCTTTGTGATCATTTCTATGATCATTTGTTGACCCAAAGCACGGCTTTTGTATAAAGTGTGTTTTTGTGGACGTGACTTCGTCGAGCCTCAAAAACCGGTAATGGTCGAAACAGGAATTGTGCGGCAAGGTTTTCAGGGATAACTTCCCTAGGGTATGACCATTCCTTCTGGAAAAGGGTAGTATCATGGTATGGAGCCCAGATACTTACTCATGTTGAAACACTTATTATTATGGTGTGATGTTGGTTAGAGAGCTCTCGTTTAAAGGTCCCAAAGGACCGGGGGTGGCATATCTGAGGGTTTGTAATATCCCTTGGGAAAAGGGGTTCCCGGCCTTGTTTGGCAGAGATCCAGTTGGGTTCTCGGGGCGTCCTTCCAGAGGCGTTTCCATGTGGCAATGGGAAGTTCCTTGGCCTGACCATTTGTTGGAAATCCAAAGAAACAATACGAATCCTGTACGGTTTTAGTTGTATAACCTGCCATGGAATGTGGCGGTAACCTGCTATTGAACATGGTAGCTATAGTAGGCATAAGTGCGGAATACCTATGCTGGCTAAGATTTATATCTTTATTTTCGAAATGAATTTTTCCTACATTATGCACTAGTAATAATGTCAAATGTTTCTTTTTAATGCGTATCAAGCATCTTTGACTATCATAAGGAGAAATCTCCTCCGATTCTGCGTTTGCATTGTGTGTGTGTGCGGGAGGCCTTATGGTAGTCTCATTTTTAAAAAGAATTGCGAATTGACTGAGAAAATCTTTTGTTGAATGTTTTAAAAGATAAACTGTTTTGTTGCTCACACCAGTCGCACGACTGATCCAAAGTTTATTGTTTCTTTCCTAAACTCTGGTTGCTCATTATTTTCTACACGAGTAGTCTAGAATTTGGGTTTTTCAGATAGTCAGGTTTAGTAGATTATCTAGAGTTAGTTCAGTATTTGGATCGCACCAGTCTTGTTTATGCTAGGTGATTGGTTATTGGGAGTTCGAGCTATTACTGGATTGGTTCTTGGAGATGGAGTTGCAGTTCTCGAAGTTCTCTTTTGAAGACTATCTTAGAGTTATATTATTCCGCTGCTATTTATTGTATCATATCTCTGATGTATATTGATATCTATTGGATCATCTGTTGTATCAGATATTGTATCAAAGCTGTATATCAATGTATTATTCTTTTATTCCGCTGTGTTATTTACTTAATGTTGTTATAAGCTCCGACGAATCGGATTTGAACGGTCAAATCTATGGCATTCGAATACGATTTGAAGTATGAATGTCGATTTTCGAGCAGGCAAAATTCGAGTCGTCACATAAATGCACAGCTACAATAAAGAAAGGAACGGTCAAAGGAAATTAAATCTATTAGTTGGAAAAGAAACGGAAGAAGAAACGTTAAAACAGTTTTACGTTTCTTTGCTTTCAAACCTTTTAAACTTCCTATATATATTCATATACATCTTAAATAACTGAAAACACTTATAAATTTCAGTTAGAATTCGAAAATATAACAGATAAACAAAATATTAATAATTACTTATTAAATAGATATGATTAAAATAAGAAAAATGGGACAGAAAAATGAAACTAGACTTAGAAATTTGAAATAACTTCAATACACTTTGGAAAAATCTTCTTAAATTTAAATACATGTATAATGAATAAAATAAAGTAAAACACAGCAATAAAAGTGAATGTATAAAATAAATCAATAAATTGATGTATTAATTGCAAAAAGAAACGGATAAAACGCCTTTACGTTTCAGGCTTTTAAGATCTCTTAACTTTCTAAACCTTTTGCATTTCCTTTTCTTTTTAATTTTATAGAAACAAAATAAACTCAGGAATGTTATTTAAAAACAAAACTAAGTAAGAATAAAATAAAATAAATAATTTATTTTAAGTAAAATAGAAAAAGGAAATAAGAAATTGCTTAAAAATAGCAACCCTGACATAAAAATTACAAGAAAATCTCCAATGACTTTGGAAAATTTATTACTTCACAAAAAAAATATTTTAACACAAAATTTGAATTAAAAATGGTTTTAAAACATTTTCAAGGTAAAATAATAATTTAATTTTTATTAAATGGAAAGTTAAATAAAGAAAAATGCAGCAAATACCAACTAGGCTTTATAAATTGAAATAAATTCAAATAAACTTTAGAAAAATTATATTATCATTTTAAAAATACTTAAAAGTCAAAATATACATAATATAACATATTATCACATATTAAAATAAAATATAACAAAGAAGAAGTAATTTATACAATTTAAAATAGTCATTGTTAAATAACCCTATATACACACAATATTGTAAAGGGTATAACTTTCACAATTTACATCCGATTTCAACGAAACGAAAAGTGGTGTTCTTAGAATTTTATGTACTCTCATAATAAAAGAAAAAATTAAAATTTTAAAATTTTAAAATTTTAAGTTGAAAGTCACGGTTTAATTATTTTGACCAAAATCAGCATTTCAGGCCAATATTCAACTTACACAAGTTTGGAATTATAACTCATATAAAGATCAAGATTATATTTAAATAATAAATTTAATCATTTCAAATAAGTAAAATAAGTTTTTAAATCAAAATCTTACATTAAAAATAATTAAAATATAGAATAAAATAATTACAAAATACAGGGTTGTTACATTTTTAATGCGTATAAAATATAGCTATGGATCATACCTACCAAATTACTTATTTTTAATCTTCATTTCTATGAAAACATTAGTAAAAGTAAAAAGATCAATGTAAAAAAATGAACAACAAGGTCAAGGAAATCTTATATTATATTTACGAAAATAAAATGAAAAAGATGTTGAGACATATTATACAAGAACAGACATTAAAAAAAGTAGAAAAAAAACAATCTAAGAGCAAGAAAGAAGCAAAACTCAATTTCTTTTTGAAAAATATTTTCTTTTTCAATTAAGATGTAATGATGTCTTAAATCAAAGAATGACTAATAATACAAAGGTATATTATCTTCTACTTAGATTGATAGATCCAAATGAAATAGCTATATCTTCAATTCAAAGAGGAGAGATGCATCTAGATGTAACATTGATTCAGAAAGATCTAACTCTTACAGAATTTGTAAAAAGAGGCATATTAATTGTCGAACTAATTCACCTATATATGAAAATAGATAGAAAAGATATTATATATCAAACCATAGGTATTTCATTGTTGATAACACTAAACGCCAAACTGATGGAAAATACATGATAAAAAAAAGAATATGTTGATAAAAAAAATTCATGAATCTGTTGCACAACACAGCAATATACTTATGACTAAAAGCAACAAAAATTAAATGATTTCCTTGTTCCTGAAAATATTCTACCCCCAAACGTCGTAGAGAATTGAGAATTTTCTTTTGTTTTAATTCTCAGAATTGGAATATTATGGGCAGAAATCTGTTATTCTATAATCAAAACAACATAAACAACCGTGTACAATTTTTGAAAAAGGAAAAACATCTTAATATATATACAAAGAAATTCATTAAATTCAAATTTTTTCTTTGGCCGCATTATCGATTAGAAGTTTTAGCTTCTACGAATCGTTATGTTTTGATTCCAATAATGGTAGTAATTTCAATATATCAAGAATACATATGTATCCACGATTCAGAATTCTTTAAATTCTTTAAATTATATTAATAATATATAATAATTATAAATATAACATAGTATATTTCCTCTATATTTTATATCTATTTTCCTTTATCGAAAATCATTTTCTTCCTTGAGTTGGAAAATCTTGAAAAAATATTGATCGTTCCTTTCTATATGAAGAAATGAGAAACTTTTTTATGCTAAATTCAAATAACAGTAAATAACACGTATAATAGATATTTTTATTGTTCCTGATCAGTAAAATTCGCTTAAAAGAAAAAAAGAAAATTTTGTTTTTATAGTCAAAAATTCATTCATCTCGGCTATTCGACAAGAACAAGAAAAAAATCGTGGATCTGTTGAATTTCAAGTATTTAGTTGCACTGATAAGATACAAAGACTTACTTCACATTTAAAATTACATAAAAAAGATTTTTTTTATGATAAAGAGGTCTACGAAAAATTCTGGGAAAACTTCAATGGCTATTGGATTATTTGTCAAAGAAAAATTCTGGGAAAACGTCAACGACTAGTGAATCTCCTTCTTTTTACTGTTATTTCTTCAATGAACATAGTGGCTAAATAATACCATCGTGTTTAACTTCCACAATTCGATTTAAATCAATTTTTGATTAACAATTTCTATTGAAAAGGTTAAAGGTTCAGTTCAAATTCTCATTAAACCATTTTAATTTATATCGGTCTCAAATCTAAGTTGAATTACAAATTTTAAACCACCTCAAATTTCAATAGATTTTAAAGTTTAAATACTCAAACAATTTACAATAACTCAATTTGATAAATCTCACTTATATTTCAAAATTCAACTTTAATTTTATTTAAATTTGAAAATATTCACACTAACATTTTAATAACATTTAAATGAATTCTCAAATTACAAATTTAAATAAAAATAATAATTAAGTATCTAACTTTAGTTATGTTAAATTCTGAAAATATCCATTTAATCCCTTTTATAAACATATAAATAAAATCTCAAATTCAAATTTAAATCAAAATGAAATATTCAATTTCAATCTTTTTTAGATCTAAAAATATTCATTTATTCACCTTTAATCAAAATCATGTTATCAAATTTTAAAATCATATCTCTAAAAATCTCAAATTAATAAGTTTTAAAATACACTTCTATTCAAATACAATTCTTAAACAAATTAAATTACAAATCAGTTTCAATTTATCTTTCCAACCTTAATTTATTAAACTTATTACAAAAAATCTATTTTCGAAATATTAAAATAAATTAAAATAAATATTTAAACATATTATATATTTGGTAAATTAAATTTTATTAAATTAAATCTATTTTAAATTTTATTATATATATATATAAATTAAAAACAATAAAGTTATAAGTAAAATTTTATAATTTACATTTCAAAATTTTTAAATTTTTAAAACATGTGATTTTAAAATTTTAAATTTTACACACATATTAAAATAAAATCTTTATATTCTAATTTAAGAAATCAATGTTTTTTAAAACCCATATATTTCCTCTCTAAACTTTGGAAATCATTTTTTAAAAATAGACCAACGGTATCCGTATAAAATTTATATCCTATGGTCAAGTGATACGAATATTTATCATTTCAATCCGCAATTTAAATTTAATATTTACGGCTATATATCATTTCAACCTGCAATCCCAAAATTCAAATCAATAAAAATTGTTTGGGTTTATCATTTCAAGCCGTAACGATTTTCACCTAACCTATAAGCTCGTTCGGATATGTATCATTTCAACTCATAGGGAATTTCTAAACTAACAAGAAACTTGTAGAGTAAGAATAATAAAATAATATTATAAAATGACATACACATCGATAGTAGGCATATATCATCATTAACATTATACAACAGGTTATGTTGTCATATGTCATAGGTAAACAATTGCAGATAATGACATATCATATTTAACAATTAAATAACTAACAATTCAAATTTAACAACATATTTCAATCGTCATTTCATGTGAGTTAAATTTACAAAATCTCAGAATGTTAATCGTGAGTGATTGCTCAGCTTTCGAGATTGGAGAAATTAGACAATACGACAAGCTACGAGTTTTGAATCACGAACTCTACGACAAATACAAAGCAAAGCGAAGCTGGCACGATCATAAACTCGATGGATTCAATGAAACAAATATATAAGCGAACGTGTATGTGTGTGTATGTATGTATGTGTATATATATATATAAACTACATATATATATATATATATATTTAAAATCATTATTTAATTTAAACACATATTAGAATAAAATACGTGTGTAAATATATATATCTATGTATGTATGTATGTATGTATGTATATAGTTTAATTTAAAACACAGATTAAAATTAAAATAAAACCTTTATATTATATTTGAAAAATCAAAACACATATTTAAAATAAAATACCTATATATTATATTGCAAAAACCAAAATTTAAAATTATTATATATAGACTAAAATAAACTCTTTTTTTCTATAATAAATAGAGGCTAAGCTCTAGATCAAAATATAAATAAGCTTTAGAAAAATATGAAAGCACCTTTTCTCAGATGAAAACAAATTTAATATATATGCTACAGGTAAAAGCAAACACAATATATTATATTTTAAAACCCAATGTTTAAAAATAAATATATATATATATATATACTAAAATAAACCCATGTTTACAAATATAAGAGGGGAAAGTCTCTTGAGGTGGGAAGAACATGACAGAATTTTGGGTCGCTAGATTTGAACATTTAATTCATTTTAAATGTCGAATATGTATTATAATTTGATTTTGAAATAAAAAGATTTTGGTTAAGTTAATAGAATTAGTTAAATTTCAAATATGGAAATTTAATTGAAATTTGAATAATAATAATTTAATATTGGAATTGGGATAATTGTTGATTCTGGGTGTAAATAGATATAAAAATAGATTCTAAAATTTATTTGAAGTCTATTTGGATTTGAATTATAATATTGGACTGCTGGATGGAAATAAAAGTCGATAGGTTAAATTTGGAATTTTTTATTAATTTAATAATGGAATTTAATAATATAACAATGCAAATAATTAGATTTTGGTTCGAAATGAATCAGAATGATTTCTGATGTGAATATAAATTTTGTGTGATTTATAATAAAGTTAGTAAAGTTTTAAAAGTGAAATTTTAAATGATTTCGACGGTTTTGAAAATCGCTTGAAATAATCGACGAGTTAAATTAGCCTTCCGGGGCACATTCTCGAAATTCGACGAAACTAGTTCCATTGTAATAGTTAGTTATTATCGGATTTCATTTTCGTAGCAATCGGAGTTGTCGTTTGACTCTGGAAGCTCAAAACGCATAGAAACTATTTTAATCAATTTAATTTAAAATTTATCGTTTATTTCCGTAACTCGCGTATGCGACCAAATTAGCCTCCGAAACACGTTCCGTTGTGCTCTAACGTGGATATAACCTTAGAAACGCCTGTCGGCATGCGTTGTTTAGATATCATTTGAAAATATTGTTTAAAGGTGAAATTAATAATAAAATAATATAACTAAACGTTTATATATATTTAATATTAGGGCCGAAACCCTATTTTCGTTCTCGGCCGCCACTTTTAGCTTCAATGGCCGACTCTTCCTTTCGTTCTCCCTCATTTTTCTCTCAATCCTCTTGCTTTTACGCTTCGACCTCTAAACGAATATTGTCAAGCTTAGTGAGAGTTTCAGATCCATATGGACTTAATGGGGTTTCGAGCGTTGGATGGCCAGAAAATCATGGTGGAAGCTGGGTCGTTCGCATGCGTTTTTCGATGAGATGGGGGCACCGAGTTTCGTGTTCTTTTGGCCGTGGGTGGAGCAGAGGCGCGTGCGCGACGTGGTGGTACTTGATCGACTCCTGGTCGATCATGGAAGGGGCGATTCCTAGCCCTAGGTCGCGATGTTGGGGTCGACTTTCTGTAGCGTGCGTGTTCGAGAGGGAAGAAGGTGCGGCTGTGTTCTATTTTGGTATATAAAAAAAGAAATTTGTTTTAAATTCGAAATTGAAACCTATAAATTTCATATCTATTACATACTTTATCAGATTTCGACGAAACTGACGACGCCGGAATCGCAGAGATGAGTACTATGTAGTGGGGGCAATTCTAGAATTATTCGGAGCAAGTAAAAATAGATTAAATCGAACGATGTTCGATTTAATTTAAATTTGAACGCTCGTCGAAAATCCAAGGTGAGTTAATCTCACTCACATCTGGGTACCAGCATTTTAAACAGTTAATATTTAAATGTTTGATTGGTTGTTTAGCTGAATATGATAATTATTATCAAATTGAATCGATATTTATTAGTTGTGCTAATAACTGGAATGTAGGGAAACAGGGTGGAGGGATCCAACTGGATTCCTCACAAATAGAAATTTTATTTATTTTCTGTGATATAGCTCTTTGATATCCTGTGATAAATTGTTTTAGATCTTGTTATGCTGTGTTTCATTTATATACTAGGATAGGTTAAATTGAGAATTTAATTGTGCTGTGCTATGATTGGGTGAATACAACCTGGAAATTTAATATAAATAAATAAATTGGGTTTAAAGGAAATTAAAGAAATTCTTAAGTAAAGAATTTAGATGGAATTAAATGCAAGAAATTGGTTGATAATTTGAAGTGTTTGAAAGTGTGGTTTATAAAGGAAATGTGAATTGTTTAAAATAATAGCGAGGTTTATTTTTAAAGGATGGGAAGTGTGCTCTCTCCTGGAAGCTTTAATATGTTTTTAAGAATAGTTTTCAAATATAAATTTGCTGTTTAAACATGTTTAGAAAGAAATATTATTTTGAATTATTTAAGTGTAAGTAAATATTTATTTATGTAATTATGGTAATTAGTTATTTAAAAAAAGCAGTATTAAGTTCTCAAAAGGAAATTATAATATAAATATTTAATCTAATAACTTTATTTTAAAGGTTAAACTGGCTTAAAGTACTTAGGAAAACCTCTATATATTTTCTTAAGTATGATTTTCAATTAAATAATTTTTAGAAGCTTAATTTTAAATATTTTAAACAAATATTCGAAAGTGATTTCCAGGAATTAACAATGGGTTTAAAAATAAAAGGGAGTTTATTTTTAAAATAAGGAAAGGGATTTACGGGATAAACGTAAAAATTGAATTGGGGTAAATCGTGTTGGATTGATAAAAGGAATTCTTTGGGTTATCCTAAATGGAAGTGTATTTACCTGGAAAGCCAAGTACGTTTTTAAAGCAGATTTTGAAAAGTTAGAAGTTTTGAAGTTGTATTAAAGAATGGTTTCAAGAAATTATTAATGTTGTAAGAATTTTAAAGGTTAACATTTATCAAATTAGTTATAGAAGTAATTGTTTTAAAAGGGTAATTAGTGTTATGTTTTTAAAGAATATTATTAATATTTATACATTATAAAATGGTTTTATTTTAAAGATAATTAGTTAACGTTTATTTGAAACTCGTATAGGATTTCATAGCTTTATTTAAAATTTAGTATGACTTAACTTTATTTTAAAGAAAATAGTTTATATTTTATAAAGAAGTTTTATTCGAAATATTTTTAAAAGTATATGTATATTTTAAATTAAGCATGTAAGTAGATTTACTTAATGTTTTAATGTATTTTCAAGGATAAGTATTTAAATTATTTTAAACTTTAAATATTGGTACTTGGATGTTTTCAGAGGAAGTAAAGATTTGAGAATGTATTCCATGAGAAGAATTGGGTTTGAAAAGTGTTTTCAAAAGGATTTGAAAATGGAACTATATCTCGCAAAGATATTTTTAAGGAAAATAAATAATTGGGCAATTATTTATTATGTGATGGATGTTTGTGAATATTAATTGATAGTTAAATAACCAACTATCAATATTGGACAAATGCGTTAATCGTTTCGAAGAGACCGGGATCAGGATAAATTTCTCGAAAACCACTTCGATCTGGTTTGTACGTTTTCATGAGAAAAACGAGTTCAGAGTCGAAGATGGAGCAGTGAAGTGCGAGGGCTAGTCACTACTAATCCTGAGGATATTTCCAAAATGGATGTAGTAGGACTAGTGCCTTCGGTTCCGTTCGAACCCGGGACGGACTTGTATGGATTAATGCTTCCGGAACTTCGTCAGGTGGGCGATGGGCATTCTAAGTGAAACGTTCTAAAAGGTAACGCTGAGCCTCAAGCTTCATCAACAGGGAATGATTGAAAATCAGAGGTTATGCAGCAAGGCTAGGTGGGTAGCACCCATTCAGGGTAAGGTCATCCATGTCTAGATGTCCCTTTTTATTCAGCTTAGTGGTGCGGTTGCTGATCCCAACCGTGGGGTGATTTTACTCGGGATTATCCAGTAAGGGGTAGTCCCACCCTTGTGTTGCAGGGGATCGGGAGTGGTCCTCGGTACACTGATCTAGACTAGGTACTGTGACAGCTAGTACCCCAGTGCCTAGTTATTAGTTGGAAATCCGTTCTCCCTACGCGCCGTTTGCGAGTTTTGTTTGTATTGCCCAATCTGTGGCTAGTAGCTGGAATTATGATAAATAGAGTTTTGAAAGTCTTGTATTGTAGCAGAACCCCCATCTGCACCAACAGCTTTATATGCCGTACGGGGGTTGACCCTTATTGTAGAATCCAAAGATTTGCTCTAGGCTTGGCTCCAACTTCTCCTCAGGAATTCCCATATGATTAAGGCATACTAAAAGATTGCATTAATTGCACTTTCGGTGCCAACAAGGATTTTTGTCACAACTGAAAGTCCAATTTGAGCAGTTATCATGAGCAGGTTGTTGTGGGGATGAAGGAATCCTTTCAGCTCTTGTGGAGTAATGGTTAGGTTATGCACCTGAATTTGATACCTAAGGTTTTTGTATGGTGGTTCTTCCTGGATTGAGAAAATTCCTTCGCTTTTCCTTATGTAACAATTTCTACCACCTTAGCTGTTTCTAGCTATATGTGAACCCATGTGCATCGCGTCGATTCTATTAAAAGATGACATGAAATCAAGCTGGACGTCTTCTTCAACCACATTTGCAGTGTTATTCAGGAGCTTCAGATTTGTGACGACCCGCCCTTCTACTACCAGAAAGACGTATCATCATTTAGAAAGAAAGGGATAGAAATAGAAGAGAAAGAGAATGAAAAGAACAACAACATCAGAATCTCACAGCGGAACGGAACAAAATATAATATATCACATAAATATTTCATAGTTTTTCATATATCAGAGTTATACAATATCAATACACATGACAGTTATACATACTTCTATCACTATATAAATCAGAGGTACAGTACATCTCAACTAACACAGCAGACTACATATATATATGGCTATATACGTCTGGAATCTCCTGCTCCAAGCTCCTCTAGAAATCAAAGTCCATAACCTATCACTTAGCTACTCATAAAAATTTGAGTACCCAAGAGTTTATGAAAACACAAAATATAAACTCCGGGTCAGACATGGGTCTGGTATGAGTAAACGGTTTAAAGTTGTTTAACTTTGAAAACATTTGAAAATAAAGGTATCACGTAAGACTTCCCACAAATAAATACGGGTAAGTTTTTACCTTACGCTAACCATAACATTTCATAGGAAATCCAGTGATATTATAATAGTGTCTAGGGTTTTCAAGTAAATAGAAAATAGCCGAAATTGTTATATTCATTAAATTCCAGCTACTAGCCACGAAAGTGGGTAATACAAATCAAAACCGTAGTGTCTCGTAGGGAAAATGGATTTCCAACAATGGCAGGGCTACTGGGGTACCGCCTGTCACAGTACGGGGCCTAGATCACCGTACCGAGGATCCCTCGCGACCCCCTGCAACACAAGGCCGGAACCATTCCTTACTGAACAGTCCCGAACAAGATAAACCCCATGGTTGGCGTGACCAACCACCCACTAAGCCGAAATATAAAAGGGACATCTAGACAGGGGAAATATATTGTCCTGCTTGGGCATGACCCACCTAACCTTGCTGCATCTCCCCTGTTTTAGCCATTCCCGGTAGATGAGGCTTGAGGCTGCGGTTACCTTTAGAGAAAAAATTCCTTAGAATGCTCATCGCCCGCCTGAGGATGTGTTGAAAGCATTCAATCCATACAAGTTCGTTACGGGTTTGAACGAAACCAAAGGCATTATCTCGTCACACTCATTTTGGAATCATCCTCAGAGTCAACGACGATAACCCTTGCATTCTGAAAGCACCATCTCGATCTTCATTTCAAGATTTACGACCTAACGTTTAAATTGGATTGATGTGGTTTTCAGAGAATCAAATTTGATTCTTCAGATCCCGGTCTCATCGAATCCAAACGCCATTTGAAGGGCCAAGTTTTCTATTTAACTTAACAGTTCAATTTAATATCAGAATTAACATAACAGATAAATCGTACACAGTTATCAAAGATATCCATAATATATCATAACTTATCACAGAAAAATCATCAACAGATATCAAGGTCAATCAAACAGAATTGTCAATGCATACCAATCAGTTTGGTTTTACTTTACTTAATTTATTGCTCAAGGATAAACTATTTTATTCTATTTAATTAACTACTGATTAATTAACTTATTAATGATCAATTAATTAATTAGTTATCATTGACTATTAATTCATTAATCATCTAATCTTAAATTAATTAACTTCTATTCATTAACTGTTACTTAATTACTCGGTTAATTAAGTTATAATAACTCACTTATTAAAAAGTAATTACTTATTTAATTTCCACAAATTACTTTAATACATCAATTATTATCAAGAAAATTAAAGTATAATTCCTGATTAATCACTTAAGTTAATTTCCATTAATTAACTTCAAGTAATTAGCTATCGTTATTCAGATTTAAATTGCTTTAACATATGATTTATTTCTAATTACAAAAATCAATTTAAAGTTATCAATTTAAGATTTCAAATACAAATTAATTAACATCCTAATTCATATCTTTACATACCTCTTTAACAACCCTTTTACTTAAACAATCTAACTATTGTTTAGCTTAACCTAGATAATAACAAATACTAAAACAAAATTATGCATGCACTCACTAATGGGCCGAGACAGCACCTCCTTTCACTCGAGAAGGTCTCGAGTTTCCTCCCGTGCCTATCTCGTGTCTCTCTCCCATCCCCTACTTTCTTCTCCCCAGTTTTATACTTCTCCTTATTTTATTTTATTTTGAAGTTAAAGTTATAAAACAGTTGAAGCACACACACGAGAACGACCCAAAGTCACCTCCCCTTCCACTCGAGTATCCCACGATACGAAGTCACCACGACTTCACCGACACACTCACGCCACCGTGCACGTGCACGGTGGTGCGCTTGGCCTCCGGCGCCTCGCGACAGCCCCTACAAACCACAAATTATCCATCAAACGAAAACAAAACTCAGATTCTAATTTCAAGTTGAAAACAAAAAAACGACCTAATGCCCGAACATGCGACTGCAACACCCACTGTAAAATCATTCGTGCGGCCACCATACATCACCGGAGGTGATGAAACTCCACCAGAACGTCACTCACATCCCCCCTAACTTCACCTAAAATCGCGACCAACTCGGTTTCATGATGATGCCGAAACACGATTTTTACAGAGCATCAAAATTTTAAGCACTCAAACCCTATTTTCGATTCAAACTCAAAATTTATGCATTTGAAAAATAATTTTACATTTTTCTAGTGTTAATACTTCTTCAAGCTTGCTTCATATCGATTTACAATAGTTAAAATTAACCCAAACATCCAGATTTTACAAAAATCACATTTTAGTTCTATTTTAAACTACTCTTAAAACCCTTGTTTAAAAATCATAATATTTATGTTAAAAATCAAAATTAGGTGTATGGAACCTAAATATGTTATGGAATTTACCAATTTAAACATTTGAATTTTGAACCTTCAATTTGTTTACCTGTAACTTGGAAAAAAACAGTGTTTATAACTTACTGTTATACTTCAATATATTTCCGTTCTTTGTTTTATGTTAAACACTCTGAATTACTTACACCTTAGGTTTAAAATTAGTTCAAATGGAGAAGTATAAATGTTCTTTACTTCTTTTACTCAGAAGCTTGACAACAAATCAGGAAACAGAGATTTCCAATGCATCAATCAATACAGGTTCATATGTTATCAATATATGTAGCAGCTCAATCATCAGAAGTTAAATTACCATACCTAAATTCAAGAAAAATTTGTTTACTCACCTAATAAACTTTGAACAGAAAGTGATTTTGATGAGGTAAATTGCAAGTTTGATTTCTGAAAGCTTCACTATCGTTTTGCTGTTGAGTTAAATCTATGTTTTCAAAGCCACAAATGTTTATCCCCTCCTTCTTTGATTCTCAGTTTTTTCTTTAAGTTTAAGTTTTTATAAATGAACTGATGATATATAGGTGGATATATTTATAGATTGAATCTACTGAATAACAGGTTGTAGCTGGCCAGTTTGTATTTGTTTGTCATTTTTCTTTAATTGGTCCAGTAGTTCTGCAGTATGAAATGATATATAGGGATTTCAGCTACATATACTTGTTAAACAAGAAGTTATGCTATTTAATGTTTATGTTTTTAATTATGATAACATGTATTTAATGGAGACCGATACTTACTTAGGTGTTGTGCAAAGATATTTATTATTTCGGCTAGCATGCTTTGTGTAAGACACAGGTTTTGTTTTTATTGTATTAAAAGTGAAAACTTTGTTTTATTATTTCGGCCAATATGTTTTTGTAAGACACAGATTTGATATGCAGATAGTTGTAACTTGTACAAGACAATGATCTGTTCCATTTATATTGAAGTAAAACTTTTGTTTTCTTGTACACATAAATCTCAACAGCATACATGTTTAGTACAGAATATGTTACAAGTTATCCCCTTTTACTTATGCATTGACATGTTCACATGATATTTAAAAGTTCTATGCTATACAAATAAAATTTACAGGTTATTGTTTTGACTTTATTGACTGTAATTTATTTGCACTTTAGTTTTCCAAGCATTTGGTTCATAATATTTCATATGTAAATTTATATTCCTAGTTATAACTTATATTTGTATATTTATATCTTAATTATATTTTATATTTTATAATTTATGGTTTATACTTATGTTTATAATCATGATTCATACTTGTTTTGGATGTTTATGTTTATAATCAATTATATTGTTTAAAACTTATATGTTAGATTCTCATGTTTATGTTAATATTACTACGTTTGTTTATTTTTAAACTTATCATTTTTAAAAACTGACATTGTATTTATATGTGTATTATCAAAGATATCATCATTTTAAAAATTTAAAAACTTGCATTTAATCTAAATTAGATTAAATATTCATTAAAATATGATGTCAAAAATTCTGGGTTGTTACATTCCTCCCCCCTTAGAAGAGTTTCGTCCCCGAAATTTAAAACAACAGTTAATTCAAAAGCTTATATATTAACAATCCAAAAACACATATCATTCATACAATAGCAACAAACAACGGTCTACTCTAAAAAACATCACTAGTTATTCGAACATAAATCCGGATAAGCATTCTTAAAACTATCGAGAGTTTGTCCCTCGATGATCAACAATCCAAACTGGATTCCTGACCACAGTCAAATTTGATTCCACTTTCAAATTCCTGAATTACTGGTTTAACAACTAATGATGACTTATGAACAAATTTCTAAGATAGGATATATAGAATACACAATAAACCCCAGATATCAACTTTGGCAATTCAATACTGAAATCTACAATATTAATTCTTTCCCCATTTTCTTGACTTCTTTACAGAATTTCAATATCTATTCAATCAAGCCCGTACGATGTACATATATCATTTGTACGCAATATAAAATTTGATCGCTCGCTCGATCACACAATTTCACTTCCGAACTAGTATCGTCCACCCGACTTCCTAGTACTGACTCAGAACTGGTTTCTAGATCAGAGACTGTCATTCTCCTTGCATAGTCACAACTATGATAGAGAATTTCCCAGAATCAATCAAAATCCGTATCCATGGTTCGTCGTCGAAAATCGAGTGAAAAATCCTAACTCGGATCGATATAACAATCTCGAAATTCTGTGCTTGAATCTGAATCAAATTGTTATGCGAATAAAATAATATACGTACGTCGTATGTATTTATATCCATTGATTATCAACCATATCAATTTTCTTTTATGCACATTATTCTGATTCTATCCACTTGGAATAAGTTTCTCAATATCCAATTTACTTAAGAATTCCACCATTCATTTCTCTAGTTTAATATAAGCATTATATTTCCCTTATATTATTACTCTACCACCATAGCCTTTATATCCTCTTATATCTACTTATTTCCAATTTGAATTTCTAATTCCATGTGAATTTAAATTTTCTTTCACTCTGAATATTTGATTTGATATACCAGGTGGGTATATGTAGTTATCATTTCAAAATACTGTGACGACCCGCCCTTCTACTACCAGAAAGACGTATCATCATTTAGAAAGAAAGGGATAGAAATGGAAGAGAAAGAGAAAGAAAAGAACAACAACATCAGAATCTCACAGCGGAAAGGAACAAAATATAATATATCACATAAATATTTCATAGTTTTACATATATCAGAGTTATACAATATCAATACACATGACAATTATATATACATCTATCACTATATACATCAGAGGCACAGTACATCTCAACTAACACAGCGGACTACATATATATATATGGCTATATACGTCTGGAATCTCCTGCTCCAAGCTCCTCCAGAAATCAAAGTCCATAACCTATCACTTCACTACTCATAAAAATTTGAGTACCCAAGAGTTTATGAAAGCACAAAATATAAACTCCGTGTCAGGACACGATTCTTCGTCTTCCGAAAATTCGACATCGACACTCACTTTATCGACTGCCGAGAAATCGAACGACGGAAAACCGAACACTGAGGGTTTTAAGAAAGAGAATTTAAGAAAAAAAAAGAAAAGAAAGAAGAGAGAAGATAGAAGGAAAAGAAAATAGAGAATTAGAAAATAGAAGAGAAGAAAGATAGAGAACATAGAATAGAGAAGAGATAGAAAAACAGAACATTTTAAAATAGAGAGAAGGGAATAGAACATAAAGAAAATAGAGAATTTGAAAATAGAAGAGAAGAAAGATAGAGAAGAGATAGAAAATGGAGGGGAAAGAAAAAATAGAAAAATAATTTTAAAATAGAACGGAACAGAACACAACTGAACAACATCAGAATCTCACAATTCGCAGCGGAACAACATATAATAATAAATGAATAATCTTTAAACAAAGAACTATATCAGTTATTACATTACATACATTTCATTACATCATATCATCAGAGTATACAACATCAACAACATCAAACAGTGCAGTGGAAAAAGAAATACTATATACTGGTAATACGTCATGCCATCCAGCTTGCCTCCATCAACTCCAGAATATCCTGATAAACCTTAACTCTTAACTGCCCGTGTGGAAAATTGGTGGGCACCCAGAGTTTAGGAAGGAAAACAATAAACTCCGAGTCAGTCATGTGACTGGTGTGAGAACTCAAAACAGTTTATTTATCTTTAAAATCAAAATAGAGGAATATTTTTAAACTCAATTCGCAATGCTTTTAAAAATGAGACTACCATAAGGCCTCCCGCACACACACACAATGCAAACGCAGAATCGGAGGAGATTTCTCCTTATGATAGTCAAAGATGCTTGATACGCATTAAAAAGAACATTTGATATTATTATTAGTGCATAGTGTAGAAAAAAAATTCATTTCGAAAGTAAAATATAAACCTTAGCCAACATAGACATTTCGAACTATGTCTACTATAGCTACCATCCAAACAGTGGTGACCACCATAAGTGAATGGCAGGTTCTACAACTAATACCGTACAAGTTTCGTATTGGGAATTAGATTTCCAACGAATGATCAGGCCAAGGAACTTCCCATTGCCACATGAGAATGCCTCTGGATGGACATCCCCGAGAACCAAACCGGATCTCTACCAACACAAGGCCGGGTTACCCCTAACTGAGTAACAACTGACCGAATATGCCATCCCCCGGTCCTTTGGGACCTTTTCAACCGAGCGCTCGTAATCAATTCACACAATCATAACAAAGTGTTTTCAACATGAGTAAGTATCTGGGCTCCATACCATGATACCACCCTTTTCCAGAAGGAAATGCACACATCCTAAAGGGCGCTACCCCTCATAACCTTGCCGCATCTTTCCTGTTTTGACCATTCACGGGGTGTGAGGCTCGACGAAGTCACGTCCACAAAAACATACTTTATACAAAAGCCATGCTTTGGGTCAACAAATGATCAACACAATGATCACAAGGATAGACGATCAAATAAACGATCCTATCACAAATAATCAACACAATGATCATTTCAGCATCACTCAGCATATCACATTACCAAATTGGGAATATATCGCTGATAACATTCAACTATATAACCTCTGAGCACGTACGTCTCAGAGAAGGGTGTTAAGCTAAAAGAATAAATTCTCCGCCACCAACAGAAATATATTTGAAAGAAATCGGCTTTATATCTCAACTTGTAATGTCAGACATACAATCCATACAAGTCTGTTCCGGGCTCGAACAAAACCGAAGGCACTTCTTACGAAGCCCTTGCAATCCGGGTATTCACAATCCCGATCGAATTTCCCATCACTTAAGGAATCTCTATACCAGGAGCTACCCAGTGCAGAGACAATCGATAGGTCATCCTATCGCTTTCGTAAAAACTCGGTCTTCAACACCGATCTTCAATGCAATTCACAACGACGTATCACATATTCGGAATGGGTTATACGACCCCATGGTCCTTTCCCGGTTAACCCGAATAGTGAGCGCTTATTCAAAAATAAGTGTGGCATTCAAATTCAAACAAAATCACATCAAATACCCATTCAAAGGGAAATATTGATAGTCGGTTATTGAACTATCAATTGATATGCATACATCACCAGTTTTCAAATAATTTTCCAAATTATTTATTTTCCAAAATATCTTTACAAGATATATAGTTTCACACTTCAAAAATAAATCAATATTTATTTTTAGACCCAATTTCCAATTTCATTCATAAATTCCATAGTGAATTTATAATCCAAAATATCTATGAATATTCGATTCCAATTATTCATTTCAATATTCCCTTTCAATTTATCTTCAAAAAGATAAATTCTCAAAATATTCGCTTTATATTGGAAAACATTTCCATACTTATTTATTCATAAGTAATTCACAAATTTTATTTATTTTCAACACTTAGAAAATATTCTATATACTTAAATCGGAATTAAGTATATATTTCATTCTTTAAGGAAATCATTCTCTTTAACATATTTATTTGGGCCAAAACGAATGTTGCGTAAAACATCGTTACGACAACCCAAAATCACTAGTATAGGGATTCGAAATTAAAATAGATATATAAATCTCAATACTATACAAAACATTTCCTTTCGGAAATCATTTACTATAACAACAGTGTTATAGTCCACTATTTCCTTCTATTTCTCGAAAACGTCTATTTCAACAATAGATGTTGAAATCTATGGTTTCGAATCTCAACACATTTTAAAACATCGTTAGATCGTTTTAATTCTATTTCAAATATCACATTCAAAACAATTTCTTTAACATATTATTCACTATTCAAAAACGTGAATATATTTGTTAGCAAATTTCGTCACTTCTATTCATTTTATTTCAAAGGATTATCCACAGTCAAAAATGTGAATATAACTCCATTAATAGGTTTCAACAATTTACTTATCAAAATAAGTCGTTTGCGAATTTATAAAACATCGTTTATAAATTCCATTTCTAATTATTTTATAACAACTTCCTTTTATAAATTTTCTTTATTAACCTATTCGATTTATAACTCAATTATAAAACAAAGGTTCATATTATAAGTGAAATACTTATAATTTATTCGTTTGCAAAAATCGTTCCTTTGAACTTCATAATTATAAATCTTATAACTTATAAGATTCAATTATTCATCCAAATATATTCTTTAATAATTTCACAAAATTTATAAATCTTACTATTTATAAATTTCATTTATAACTTCACCATTTATAATTTTATAAATCCCATTCACATATGCAATCCATTTTCACTTCATTCAAACACTTATAAAAACTCGTTTTAAAATGTCAATATTTCAATTTATAAATATCCATTTATAAATCTCTTAATATAAATCAATTTATATTATTCTTTAAAACATCTTTAATCTCCTTTATTATTTCACTATTTTGATTCATAAATAATTAAATTTTATAAATCCTATATTTAAACTTTTTACAATAAATTCTAAAATCCTGATTAAACTATTTTATAAAATTATTAGCATCATATTCTCAAAAATCAGTTTTCAACTATATTTCTCAAAGAATCATAATTTTTATAACTTTAAAAATTATAATGTTTATTTATTTAAAATAGATCAAATTCCAAACATACAGTATATTTTCAAAAATCAATGTTAAAAATCATTTTAAAGTTCCAAATTTGGTCCAATGATGCTACACACCAAATAGTCAATCACGACTACAACGATCCATCATATATCGATATGATAATCCATCAAATATCAAAATATCTGAAATCAAATAAATACTGTTGAGGAATCCAGTTGGATCCCTCCAACCTGTTTTCCTGCATCCACAAACATTAGCACAATACCAATTTCGCTCCAGTACGAAATTATCGCGGTATATGGGATTTAAATATTATCCGCTTAATAGACGGCGCAATAGGGTCTCATCCGCTAAACAAAAAATGCGGGAAATCAATAACTCCAATATATACATATGCCAATATATATATATTGCTATTATATATAATACCAATTTCACTGTTTATGAAATATTCGCGGTATATTTTTTTATTAAATAACATCCGCTTACTAACGGCGTATAATGTCTATTTTAACAATCAATAGATATCAATCAACATTCAAACATGCATTCAAATATTTTAAATCTAACTATTTAAAATAAAATCGAAACTGATTCGATTGAGTGAGAAGTTCTCACCTTGATTTTAAATTCCGTTTTAGCGATTTATTTCGAATAAAATTAAACGGACGTTTAATTTTACCCAAAATTCTCACTAACTCCAAACGACTCCAATCCAACTCCATCGCGTAGTGCTCGTCCATACGATTCCAACGCAACTGGTTTCGCGCGTTTTCGACCTCGTATGAAAAAGTTATGAATTTTTGAAGTTTCACGACTTTTATACTTATATAAATTTACAACCTTTAATTAATTTTAAACCTACACAAATCCTTAGCCACTGGATCCAAGTCCAAGCCATCATAGTCGTGCCTTGCTTCTTCCCATCTCCCTCCTTTTGCACGTAACCTACAGGCCGCACAAACCCATAACATCACGAACTAGGGTTAGCATTTGCAACCTCATTTCTCGACGAAACTTCATCAAACCACCGCCATCTCGAAGCCCTTCGCGAGAGCTACCTCCACCACCAACCACCTGAAGCTCGGCCCTCTATCCCATCTCGAATTGCGTGCGTGACCTGAAGCAAACGGCCCCTCCTATCTCCTCCTCTGGTCAACTAAATATCATCTCAACCGTATAGATCTCTAGCTCTCTTCATGCTCTTCGACTTCCGTGTTGAACACTTTGACTAATTCTTTGTAGATTGAGAGTGATTGAGGGGGAAAGGAGATTAAATTCTGGCCATTCATAGCAAGGGTGGCGGCTAGGGTTTAGGAATTAGGGTTTAGATATATTTTTTTTATTTTTTTAGAGTGAAGGGCTATTTATAAGGAACCGACGAAACACTATTCATCCCGGAAATTCCGAACTCCGATTTACGCGCCGTAACCAGCGTTTCTAAGGTTTACCCCACGTTCCGGACACAATGGAACAGGTTTCGGAAGCTAATTTGGAAATATGTGCGAGTTATGGCTATAAACGCTCAATTTGAATTAAACCGATTTAAGCGATTTTCTAGGCGTTTTAATTTGTACCGGACAAACGGTAAATCCAATTGACTTGAAATTTGAAACCTTACAATAATATCACATTACGGATCCGATGAAACTGGTTTCGTCGAAATCCGAGACTTTTTGAAAAATGGCTATTTTCACTCGTCAAATTTAAATTAAAAATAAATCGATGCGTTTCGAGCTGCCACGATCAAACGATAACTCCGATTGCCATGAAATTTGAAATCCGGTAATAACTAACTATTACGGATCCAATGGAACTGGTTTCGTCCAATTCTGAGACTGTTCAAAAATTGACTATTTTCACTAGTCGATTAAATTATTAAAATATTCAATTTTCACAAATGAACTTTTAATTCGATTTTAAAAGTTATAAAATATTGTTCCAACTCCCATATGATAAAATAAAATTTTACAAATCATTTTCAATCATATTTAACTCAATTTTCAATTATTTCCATAATTTAACGTATTAAATTATCGATTAAATTATCCAATTAAATCCAATAATTCAAATAAAAATTTATTTGACTTATAAATTCACTTATTAATATTTAAAATTAATTTAATATTCATATTTTAATTATTAAAAATTCTGGGTCGTTACAATCTTCCCCCCTCAAAAGAATTTCGTCCTCGAAATTAACAAGTAAGAAAAGTTATAGAATTCTATTAATTTTCCATAAATCCATAATTAAACTTCTTATAATATCTTTACTAAGTTTCAAATCATACTTATTTATCTTTTCAAAAACAACTACTATTGTTTAACTTTCAATTCTCAAATCAAAGTTTAAGTTTTCAAAATTTTCCAATTTTTCTCAAATTTTTTCCAACGCCTTAAATTTTCGGAAAAATTCGCCATAGTCTCCTTTGCGCGGCTCGATCCGAAAAAAAATGACAGTATATATATCACAAATATACATCTCATCGAGTAATGAGGCATCCCGCAGGGAAAAATTTGTAAAAGTACGGTATGTAATCCGAGATATGTACCTTATATTTTATTAGCAAGCATATACGGCTAATATAGCGCGAAAGCGAGCTCCAAATGCGAAGCAAACGCGATCCGCACCTACTAATCACTCAACAAACAACATGAGAATCATGCATATAGATAATAGTATCAATATACAACATATAGCAACATAATAACTACATATGTCAACATAGCAAATGAAGTAAAAGCAACAAATGCAATATCAACCAACTAACATCCAACTAACATCCATAACCAATAAATATTCATTCATATTCTCATTAATATTCAATGAATTGGTTTTCCATTTAAATCATATTTGATTCATTACAGTGGATGTTTACTAACATTCATTTTCAATTAGTTTATATTCACTAATTCATATTCAAGTTGGTACACTTCCAAATCAAATTTGATTCTATTCAAGATTCACTTAACTTCCAATTGAATTCCAATTACTTTAGCTTCCAATTTCATTAATTTAATTTCATTAACACTTAATGAATTATATACAATCAACTAACAATCAAATAACAACCAATGTTTATTCAACATATCTTAAATTATACTTCCATTTCTAAAGTAAATTTCCATTTATTTATATAACTCAAGTTTATATTCATATAGTTTCACTTCTTATATATATAAGTTTATTTCACAATTGTAAATCACTTTAATTATAATTCTTTTGCTTATACAATTATTCTTTTATTTAGATTATTCAAACAACTTGTTCAACAACCAAACAATCTACTTATATACACTTTAATAATTCTGAAAAATTATTTCTTTATATATAAAAATATAATCAAGGTAAAATTATTTCATTTACCCCATTTAAAAAATCAATACCTTGTCGAATTGTTCTATTCAAGTGTTTAGAAACCCCTTCGGCATAGTTGTACATACCGTGCTGACGAAGGTTCATATGCCACTCAACAAACCAATCATCACATTATAAAACAATTTCATATTTACCAACAAATACGCTCTCATAGCTATTATTACACTCAAATTCATTCTAGAGCACTACTGACTCTATCTCTAATGAGTAATACCCAACAGAACCATGGTTGTCGCTTAACTATATGCTCCGATACCACATTGTCAGGACACGATTCTTCGTCTTCCGAAAATTCGACATCGACACTCACTTTATCGACTGTCGAGAAATCGAACGACGGAAAACCGAACACTGAGGGTTTTAAGAAAGAGAATTTAAGAAAAAAAAGAAAAGAAAGAAGAGAGAAGATAGAGGGAAAAGAAAATAGAGAATTAGAAAATAGAAGAGAAGAAAGATAGAGAACATAGAATAGAGAAGAGATAGAAAAACAGAACATTTTAAAATAGAGAGAAGGGAATAGAACATAAAGAAAATAGAGAATTTGAAAATAGAAGAGAAGAAAGATAGAGAAGAGATAGAAAATGGAGGGGAAAGAAAAAATAGAAAAATAATTTTAAAATAGAACGGAACAGAACACAACTGAACAACATCAGAATCTCACAATTCGCAGCGGAATAACATATAATAATAAATGAATAATCTTTAAACAAAGAACTATATCAGTTATTACATTACATACATTTCATTACATCATATCATCAGAGTATACAACATCAACAACATCAAATAGTGCAGCGGAAAAAGAAATACTATATACTGGTAATACGTCATGCCATCCAGCTTGCCTCCAGCAACTTCAGAATATCCAGAATATCCTGATAAACCTTAACTCTTAACTGCCCGTGTGGAAAATTGGTGGGCACCCAGAGTTTAGGAAGGAAAACAATAAACTCCGAGTCAGTCATGTGACTGGTGTGAGAACTCAAAACAGTTTATTTATCTTTAAAATCAAAATAGAGGAATATTTTTAAACTCAATTCGCAATGCTTTTAAAAATGAGACTACCATAAGGCCTCCCGCACACACACAATGCAAACGCAGAATCGGAGGAGATTTCTCCTTATGATAGTCAAAGATGCTTGATACGCATTAAAAAGAACATTTGATATTATTATTAGTGCATAGTGTAGAAAAAAATTCATTTCGAAAGTAAAATATAAATCTTAGCCAACATAGACATTTCGAACTATGTCTACTATAGCTACCATCCAAACAGTGGTGACCACCATAAGTGAATGGCAGGTTCTACAACTAATACCGTACAAGTTTCGTATTGGGAATTAGATTTCCAACGAATGATCAGGCCAAGGAACTTCCCATTGCCACATGAGAATGCCTCTGGATGGACATCCCCGAGAACCAAATCGGATCTCTACCAACACAAGGTCGGGTTACCCCTAACTGAGTTACAACTGACCGAATATGCCATCCCCCGGTCCTTTGGGACCTTTTCAACCGAGCGCTCGTAATCAATTCACACAATCATAACAAAGTGTTTTCAACATGAGTAAGTATCTGGGCTCCATACCATGATACCACCCTTTTCCAGAAGGAAATGCACACATCCTAAAGGGCGCTACCCCTCATAACCTTGCCGCATCTTTCCTGTTTTGACCATTCACGGGTTGTGAGGCTCGACGAAGTCACGTCCACAAAAACATACTTTATACAAAAGCCATGCTTTGGGTCAACAAATGATCAACACAATGATCACAAGGATAGACGATCAAATAAACGATCCTATCACAAATAATCAACACAATGATCATTTCAGCATCACTCAGCATATCACATTACCAAATTGGGAATATATCGCTGATAACATTCAACTATATAACCTCTGAGCACGTACGTCTCAGAGAAGGGTGTTAAGCTAAAAGAATAAATTCTCCGCCACTAACAGAAATATATTTGAAAGAAATCGGCTTTATATCTCAACTTGTAATGTCAGACATACAATCCATACAAGTCTGTTCCGGGCTCGAACAAAACCGAAGGCACTTCTTACGAAGCCCTTGCAATCCGGGTATTCACAATCCCGATCGAATTTCCCATCACTTAAGGAATCTCTATACCAGGAGCTACCCAGTGCAGAGACAATCGATAGGTCATCCTATCGCTTTCGCAAAAACTCGGTCTTCAACACCGATCTTCAATGCAATTCACAACGACGTATCACATATTCGGAATGAGTTATACGACCCCATGGTCCTTTCCCGGTTAACCCGAATAGTGAGCGCTTATTCAAAAATAAGTGTGGCATTCAAATTCAAACAAAATCACATCAAATACCCATTCAAAGGGAAATATTGATAGTCGGTTATTGAACTATCAATTGATATGCATACATCACCAGTTTTCAAATAATTTTCCAAATTATTTATTTTCCAAAATATCTTTACAAGATATACAGTTTCACACTTCAAAAATAAATCAATATTTATTTTTAGACCCAATTTCCAATTTCATTCATAAATTCCATAGTGAATTTATAATCCAAAATATCTATGAATATTCGATTCCAATTATTCATTTCAATATTCCCTTTCAATTTATCTTCAAAAAGATAAATTCTCAAAATATTCGCTTTATATTGGAAAACACCATACTTATTTATTCATAAGTAATTCACAAATTTTATTTATTTTCAACACTTAGAAAATATTCTATATACTTAAATCGGAATTAAGTATATATTTCATTCTTTAAGAAAATCATTCTCTTTAACATATTTATTTGGGCCAAAACGAATGTTGCGTAAAACATCGTTACGACAACCCAAAATCACTAGTATAGGGATTCGAAATTAAAATAGATATATAAATCTCAATACTATACAAAACATTTCCTTTCGGAAATCATTTACTATAACAACAGTGTTATAGTCCACTATTTCCTTCTATTTCTCGAAAACGTCTATTTCAACAATAGATGTTGAAATCTATGGTTTCGAATCTCAACACATTTTAAAACATCGTTAGATCGTTTTAATTCTATTTCAAATATCACATTCAAAACAATTTCTTTAACATATTATTCACTATTCAAAAACGTGAATATACTTGTTAACAAATTTCATCACTTCTATTCATTTTATTTCAAAGGATTATCCACAGTCAAAAATGTGAATATAACTCCATTAATAGGTTTCAACAATTTACTTATCAAAATAAGTCGTTTGCGAATTTATAAAACATCGTTTATAAATTCCATTTCTAATTATTTTATAACAACTTCCTTTTATAAATTTTCTTTATTAACCTATTCGATTTATAACTCAATTATAAAACAAAGGTTCATATTATAAGTGAAATACTTATAATTTATTCGTTTGCAAAAATCGTTCCTTTGAACTTCATAATTATAAATCTTATAACTTATAAGATTCAATTATTCATCCAAATATATTCTTTAATAATTTCACAAAATTTATAAATCTTACTATTTATAAATTTCATTTATAACTTCACCATTTATAATTTTATAAATCCCATTCACATATGCAATCCATTTTCACTTCATTCAAACACTTATAAAAACTCGTTTTAAAATGTCAATATTTCAATTTATAAATATCCATTTATAAATCTCTTAATATAAATCAATTTATATTATTCTTTAAAACATCTTTAATCTCCTTTATTATTTCACTATTTTGATTCATAAAATAATTAAATTTTATAAATCCTATATTTAAACTTTTTACAATAAATTCTAAAATCCTGATTAAACTATTTTATAAAATTATTAGCATCATATTCTCAAAAATCGGTTTTCAACTATATTTCTCAAAGAATCATAATTTTTATAACTTTAAAAATTATAACGTTTATTTATTTAAAATAGATCAAATTCCAAACATACAGTATATTTTCAAAAATCAATGTTAAAAATCATTTTAAAGTTCCAAATTTGGTCCAATGATGCTACACACCAAATAGTCAATCACGACTACAACGATCCATCATATATCGATATGATAATCCATTAAATATCAAAATATCTGAAATCAAATAAATACTGTTGAGGAATCCAGTTGGATCCCTCCAACCTGTTTTCCTGCATCCACAAACATTAGCACAATACCAATTTCGCTCCAGTACGAAATTATCACGGTATATGGGATTTAAATATTATCCGCTTAATAGACGGCGCAATAGGGTCTCATCCGCTAAACAAAAAATGCAGAAAATCAATAACTCCAATATATACATATGCCAATATATATATATTGCTATTATATATAATACCAATTTCACTGTTTATGAAATATTCGCGGTATATGTTTTTATTAAATAACATCCGCTTACTAACGGCGTATAATGTCTATTTTAACAATCAATAGATATCAATCAACATTCAAACATGCATTCAAATATTTTAAATCTAACTATTTAAAATAAAATCGAAACTGATTCGATTGAGTGAGAAGTTCTCACCTTGATTTTAAATTCCGTTTTAGCGATTTATTTCGAATAAAATTAAACGGACGTTTAATTTTACCCAAAATTCTCACTAACTCCAAACGACTCCAATCCAACTCCATCGCGTAGTGCTCGTCCATACGATTCCAACGCAACTGGTTTCGCGCGTTTTCGACCTCGTATGAAAAAGTTATGAATTTTTGAAGTTTCACGACTTTTATACTTATATAAATTTACAACCTTTAATTAATTTTAAACCTACACAAATCCTTAGCCACTGGATCCAAGCCCAAGCCATCATAGCCGTGCCTTGCTTTTTCCCATCTCCCTCCTTTTGCACGTAACCTACAGGCCGCACAAACCCATAACATCACGAACTAGGGTTAGCATTTGCAACCTCATTTCTCGACGAAACTTCATCAAACCACCACCATCTCGAAGCCCTACGCGAGAGCTACCTCCACCACCAACCACCTGAAGCTCGGCCCTCTATCCCATCTCGAATTGCGTGCGTGACCTGAAGCAAACGGCCCCTCCTATCTCCTCCTCTGGTCAACTAAACATCATCTCAACGGTATAGATCTCTAGCTCTCTTCATGCTCTTCGACTTCCGTGTTGAACACTTTGACTAATTCTTTGTAGATTGAGAGTGATTGAGGGGGAAAGGAGATTAAATTCTGGCCATTCATAGCAAGGGTGGCGGCTAGGGTTTAGGAATTAGGGTTTAGATATATTTTTTTTATTTTTTTAGAGTGAAGGGCTATTTATAAGGAACCGACGAAACACTATTCATCCCGGAAATTCCGAACTCCGATTTACGCGCCGTAACCAGCGTTTCTAAGGTTTACCCCGCATTCCGGACACAATGGAACAGGTTTCGGAAGCTAATTCGGAAGTATGTGCGAGTTATGGCTATAAACGCTCAATTTGAATTAAACCGATTTAAGCGATTTTCTAGGCGTTTTAATTTGTACCGGACAAACGGTAAATCCAATTGACTTGAAATTTGAAACCTTACAATAATATCACATTACGGATCCGATGAAACTGGTTTCGTCGAAATCCGAGACTTTTTGAAAAATGGCTATTTTCACTCGTCAAATTTAAATTAAAACTAAATCGATGCGTTTCGAGCTGCCACGATCAAACGATAACTCCGATTGTCACGAAATTTGAAATCCGGTAATAACTAACTATTACGGATCCAATGGAACTGGTTTCGTCCAATTCTGAGACTGTTCAAAAATTGACTATTTTCACTAGTCGATTAAATTATTAAAATATTCAATTTTCACAAATTAACTTTTAATTCGATTTTAAAAGTTATAAAATATTATTCCAACTCCCATATGATAAAATAAAATTTTACAAATCATTTTCAATCATATTTAACTGAATTTTCAATTATTTCCATAATTTAACGTATTAAATTATCGATTAAATTATCCAATTAAATCCAATAATTCAAATAAAAATTTATTTGACTTATAAATTCACTTATTAATATTTAAAATTAATTAAATATTCATATTTTAATTATTAAAAATTCTGGGTCGTTACACTCCGGGTCAGACATGGGTCTAGTATGAGTAAAAAGTTTAAAGTTGTTTACCTTTGAAAACATTTGAAGATAAATGTATCACGTAATACTTCCCACAAATAAATACGGGTAAGTTTTTACCTTACGCTAACCAAAACATTTCATAGGAAATCCAGTGATATTATAATAGTGTCTAGGGTTTTCAAGTAAATAGAGAATAGCCGAAATTGTTACATTCATTAAAATCCATCTACTATCCACGAAAGTGGGTAGTACAAATCAAAACCGTAGTGTCTCGTAGGGAAAATGGATTTCCAACAATGGCAGGGCTACTGGGATACCGCCCGTCACAGTACGAGGCCTAGATCACCGTACCGAGGATCACTCCCGACCCCCTGCAACACAAGGCCGGAACCATTCCTTACTGAACAGTCCCGAACAAGATAAACCCCGTGGTTGGCGCAACCAACCACCCACTAACCCGAAATATAAAAGGGACATCTAGACAGGGGAAATATCTTGTCCTGCTTGGGCATCACCCGCCTAACCTTGCTGCATCTCCCCTGTTTTAGCTATTCCCGGTTGATGAGGCTTGAGGTTGCGATTACCTTTAGAGAACAAATTCCTTAGAATGCTCATTGCCCGCCTGACGATGTGTTGAAAGCATTCAATCCATACAAGTTCGTTCCGGGTTTGAACGAAACCGAAGGCATTATCTCGTCACACTCATTTTGGAATTATCCTCAGAGTCAACGACGATAACCCTTGCATTCTGAAAGCACCATCTCGATCTTCATTTCAGGATTTACGACCTAACGTTTAAATTGGATTGATGTGGTTTTCAGAGAATTAAATTTGATTCTTTCGATCCCGGTCTCATCGAATCCAAACGCCATTTTAAGGGCCAAGTTGTCTATTTAACTTAACAGTTCAATTTAATATCAGAATTAACATAACAGATATAACAGATAAATCATACACAGTTATCAAAGATATCCACAATATATCATAACTTATCACAGAAAAATCATCAACAGATATCAAGGTCAATCAAACAGAATTATCAATGCATACCAGTCAGTTTGGTTTTACTTTACTTAATTTATTGCTCAAGGATAAACTATTTTATTCTATTTAATTAACTACTGATTAATTAACTTATTAATGATCAATTAATTAATTAGTTATCATTAACTATTAATTCATTAATCATCTAATCTTAAATTAATTATTTAATTAATTAACTTCTATTCATTAACTGTTACATAATTACTCGGTTAATTAAGTTATAACAACTTACTTATTAAAAAGTAATTGCTTATTTAATTTCCACAAATTACTTAATACATCAATTATTATCAAGAAAATTAAAGTATAATTCCTGATTAATCACTTAAGTTAATTTCCATTAATTAACTTCAAGTAATTATCTATCTTTATTAAGATTTAAATTGCTTTAACATATGATTTATTTCTAATTACAAAAATCAATTTAAAGTTATCAATTCAAGGTTTCAAATACAAATTAATTAACATCCTAATTCATATCTTTACATACCTCTTTAACAACCCTTTTACTTAAACAATCTAACTATTGTTTAGCTTAACCTAGACAATAACAAATACTAAAACAAAATTATGCATGCACTCAGTAATGGGCCGAGACAGCACCTCCTTTCACTCGAGAAGGTCTCGAGTTTCCTCCCGTGCCTATCTCGTGTCTCTCTCCCATCCCCTACTTTCTTCTCCCCAGTTTTATACTTCTTATTTTTTTTTAAAGTTAAAGTTATAAAACAGTTGAAGCACACACACGAGAACGACCCGAAGTCACCTCCCCTTCCACTCGAGTATCCCACGATACGAAGTCACCACGACTTCACCGACACACTCACGCCACCATGCACGTGCACGGTGGTGCGCTTGGCCTGCGGCGCCTCGCGACAGCCTCCACAAACCACAAATTATCCACTCAAACGAAAACAAAACTCAGATTCTAATTTCAAGTTGAAAACAAAAAAAACGACCTGATGCTCAAACATGCGACCGCAACACCCACCGTCAAATCATTCGTGCGGCCACCATACATCACCAGAGATGATGAAACTCCACCAGAACGTCACTCACATCCCCCCTAACTCCACCTAAAATCACGACGAACTCGGTTTCATGATGATGCCGAAACACGATTTTTACAGAGCATCAAAATTTTAAGCACTCAAACCCTATTTTCGATTCAAACTCAAAATTTATGCATTTGAAAAATAATTTTACATTTTTCTAGTGTTAATACTTCTTCAAGCTTGCTTCATATCGATTTACAATAGTTAAAATTAACCCAAACATCCAGAATTTACAAAAATCACATTTTAGTTCTATTTTAAACTGCTCTTAAAACGCTTGTTTAAAAATCATAATATTTGTGTTAAAAATCATAATTAGGTGTATGGAATTTACCAATTTAAACATTTGAATTTTGAACCTTTAATTTGTTTACCTGTAACTTGAAAAAAAAAACAGTGTTTATAACTTACTGTTATACTTCAATATATTTCCAGGCTTTGTTTTATGTTAAACACTCTGAATTACTTACATCTTAGGTTCAAAATTAATTCAAATAGAGAAGTATAAATGTTCTTTACTTTTTTTACTCAGAAGCTTGACAACAAATCAGGAAACAGAGATTTCCAATGCATCAATCAATACAGGTTCATATGTTATCAATATATGTAGCATCTCAATCATCAGAAGTTAAATTACCATATCTAAATTCAAGAAAAATATGTTTACTCACCTAATAAACTTTGAATAGAAAGTGATTTTGGTGAGGGAAACTGCAAGTTTGATTTCTGAAAGCTTCACTGTTGTTTTGCTGTTGAGTTAAATCTAAGTTTTCAAAGCCATAAATGTTTATCCCCTCCTTCTTTGATTCTCAGTTTTTTCTTTAAGTTTAAGTTTTTATTAATGAACTGATGATATATAGGTGGATATATATATATATATATATATATATATATATATATATATAGATTGGAGCTACTGAATAGCAGGTTGTAGCTGGCCAGTTTGTATTTGTTTGTCATTTTTCTTTAATTGGTCCAGTAGTTCTGCAGTATGAAATGATATATAGGGATTTCGGCTACATGTACTTGTTAAACAAGAAGTTATGCTATTTAATGTTTATGTTTTTAATTATGATAACATGTATTTAATGGAGACTGATACTTACTTAGGTGTTGTGCAAAGAAATTTATTATTTCAGCTAGCATGCTTTGTGTAAGACACAGGTTTTGTTTTTATTATATTTAAAGTGAAAACTTTGTTTTATTATTTCGGCCAATATGTTTTTGTAAGACACAGATTTGATATGCAGATAGTTGTAACTTGTACAAGACAATGATCTGTTCCATTTATATTGAAGTAAAACTTTTGTTTTCTTGTACACATAAATCTCAGCAGCATATATGTTTAGTACAGAATATGTTACAAGTTATCCCCTTTTACTTATGCATTGAAATGTTCACATGATATTTAAAAGTTCTATGTTGTACAAATAAAATTTACAGGTTATTGTTTTGACTTTATTGATTGTAATTTATTTGCACTTTAGTTTTCCAAGCATTTGATTCATAATATTTCATATGTAAATTTATATTCCTAGTTATAACTTATATTTGTATATTTATATCTTAATTATATTTTATATTTTATAATTTATGGTTTATACTTATATTTATAATCATGATTCATACTTGTTTTGGATGTTTATGTTTATAATCAATTATATTGTTTAAAACTAATATGTTAGATTCCCATGTTTATGTTAATATTACAACGTTTGTTTATTTTTAAACTTATCATTTTTAAAAAGTGACATTGTATTTATATGTGTATTATCAATGATATCATTATTTTAAAAATTTAAAAACTTGCATTTAATCTAAATTAGATTAAATATTCATTAAAATATGCTGTCAAAAATTCCGGGTTGTTACATTCCTCCACCTTAAAAGAGTTCCGTCCCCGAAATTTAAAAAAACAGTTAATTCAAAAGCTTATATATTAACAATCCAAAAACACATATCATTCATACAATAGCAAACAAACAACAGTCTACTCTAACAAACATCACTAGTTATTTGAACATAAATCCGGATAAGCTTTCTTAAAACTATCGAGAGTTTGTCCCTCGATGATCAACAATCCAAACTGGATTCCTGACCACAGTCAAATTTGATTCCACTTTCAAATTCCTGAATTACTGGTTTAACAACTAATGATGACTTATGAACAAATTTCTAAGATAGGATATATAGAATACACAATAAACCCCAGATATCAACTCTGGCTATTCAATACTGAAATCTACAATATTAATTCTTTCCCCATTTTCTTGACTTCTTTACAGAATTTCAATATCTATTCAATCAAGCCCGTACGATGTACATATATCATTCGTACGCAATATAAAATTTGATCGCTCGCTCGATCACACAATTTCACTTTCGAACTAGTATCGTCCACCCGACTTCCTAGTACGGACTCAGAACTGGTTTCTAGATCAGAGACTGTCATTCTCCTTGCATAGTCAAACTATGATAGAGAATTTCCCAAATTCAATCAAAATCCATATCCATGGTTCGTCGTCGAAAATCGAGTGAAAAATGCTATCTCGGATCGATATAACAATCTCGAAATTCTGTGCTCGAATCTGAATCAAATTGTTATGCGAATAAAATAATATACGTACATCCTACGTATTTATATCCATTGATTGTCAACCATATCAATTTTCTTTTATGCACATTATTCTAATTCTATCCACTTGGAATAAGTTTCTCAATATCCAATTTACTTAAGAATTCCACCATTCATTTCTCCAGTTTAATATAAGCATTATATTTCCCTTATATTATTACTCTACCACCATAGCCTTTATATCCTTTTATATCTACTTATTTCCAATTTGAATTTCTAATTCCATGTGAATTTAAATTTTCTTTCACTCTGAATATTTGATTTGATATACCAGGTGGGTATATGTAGTTATCATTTCAAAATACTGTGACGACCCGCCCTTCTACTACCAGAAAGACGTATCATTATTTAGAAAGAAAGGGATAGAAATGGAAGAGAAAGAGAAAGAAAAGAACAACAACATCAGAATCTCAAAGCGGAATGGAACAAAATATAATATATCACATAAATATATCATAGTTTTACATATATCAGAGTTATACAATATCAATACACATGACAGTTATACAAACATCTATCACTATATACATCAGAGGTACAGTACATCTCAACTAACACAGCGGACTACATATATATATGGCTATATACGTCTGGAATCTCCTGCTCCAAGCTCCTCCAGAAATCAAAGTCCATAACCTATCGCTTGGCTACTCATAAAAATTGAGTTTATGAAAACACAAAATATAAACTTCGGGTCAGACATGGGTCTAGTATGAGTAAATGGTTTAAAGTTGTTTAACTTTGAAAACATTTGAAAATAAAGGTATCACGTAAGACTTCCCATAAATAAATACGGGTAAGTTTTTACCTTACGCTAACCAAAACATTTCATAGGAAATCCAGTGATATTATAATAGTGTCTAGGGTTTTCAAGTAAATAGAAAATAGCCGAAATTGTTACATTCATTAAATTCCAGCTACTAGCCACGAAAGTGGGTAATACAAATCAAAACCGTAGTGTCTCGTAGTGGGTAATTCCAGCTACTAGCCACGAAAGTGGGTAATACTATCAGCGACACGATCTTTGCAGATGTAGACCTTTCATGATATTGTCGATACCATTTGGCTGCTACACCTTGGAAAGTGGTCGGGAAAAGTCTACACTGTAGTGCCCCAGATGCATTATACCAGTCCACCTGACTCTCCGAGGCAAATAAATGGTCGTTCGAATCAGTTGTTCCGTTGTACTAATTGATGGGATCTTAATATGAGATGAAATTCTTGCAAACATAATCCCATCAATGAATGGAGCTTCTCGCTGATTATCGTTGACTCTCTCATCTTGAGTCCTCCTTCCTTTAACATTGAGCATACCCTTTGCCATCTTTACTGCCATATCCCTCAAGTAGTCCTCATCGGTATGATAATTGCTTATTTTGGGTTTATATCCCTCTAAAGTTGAGCTTACACACTATTCGTTGGATTTCTCCTCGATCCTTCCCTGATAATCTGCCTTAGTATGATGGTTACTTTTCTTTTTTTATGGAGTTGCGACAAGCTTGCTTTTATCCTTATTCCTAAGTTGGGAAGCATTGATCAAGTTTCTTCTTGGAGATTCCGCTTCGTCCCCTCTTGTAAGCTTGGTAGTCCTTGAAGATTTCTGGGCAAGCACTCCCTTCAAGATTTCTTTCATCATCGGCAGTTGTTGCTCCAAGTTCTAGATTTTTGCCTAACTGCTAGTTAACTGCACCGGTTGTGATGGTTGTCCATGTTCTATGTTTCCCACATTGAAATTGGGAGTCACATTCTCTTTTGATTTATTAAAACTATTTATTATTGTAAATAAAATTATAAACGAATTCGCCATTATTATTTTTAATTAAAGGGAGTTTAATAAGGCTATTAAATCCATTTAATTAATATTAATTCACAATTCAAACATTTAAATAATCACTATATTTAAATATAAGTTATTTATATTTTTTGAGATGTTATATTCTCACCCCTAAAGAGAATTTAGTCCTTGAAATTCCCAAAGGAAGAAAAATGTCCTCTTACCCTTAGGCTTTAAAAGTTCCTTATGTTATTGAAAATTTCGGCAGCACCTCCTTTGCATGGTTAGATGTGAATAAACTACAATTCGCCATAATTGGCTCAAATCAACAAAGAAAACAAATGCCCAAAAGAGGCCTTTCATATTTGGGGCATAAAATCATCAATCAATCACCAATCTCTAAATCTACTACGTACTTCTGTTGCGTTTGGTTTTTGGCAGGCAATTTACTATCTCGATGCGAATGCAAGTGCACAAGCAATCAAATAGTAATCTCTTGCTTCCCTTTACCTATCTTGTAATTACATAATCAAAATTAAAATCATGTTGACTCAAGAGCAATCCACTAGTTATTTGTATCATAAGCACAAGCAAAATAAAATGTATAACGACCATATGCAACAAAACAATGTGATGCAACTAATAATAATGATGCAACTTTAAGTTCAAAAAAATGGCATGATATAAATCTACAACTCTAGTGTGACATAAAGCCATAAGCAAACAAAAGCAATATAACAACCATATATAACAAAAAATACAAAGAATATTCTGTAATAAAATATTAAGCATCCAATCTTTTCAAAACATAAATTTAGAACTAAATGCTTGGGTTTTTATATCCAAAATATGTTTTCATATTCCTCCAAAGAGAATACATCAAAATCAATAATGACAAGGAGGGGGGCCCTCCTACCGAAGCAAGGTGTAACTCTAGAATTAAAACAACACGGAGCATCCAGTGGTATTTCGGTTCTTCCCAAAGCAATAGTTAGAGCAAACAAACATACCTGGTGAGTCTTCCAAATCAAAAAAACCCCAATAGCCCAACTTAGTCATAACAAAATTATTTTAAAAATCACTGCGCAAAAACTGTTTCCAAATCTCCTGAAATAATAATACTTCACTAAAGTTTTCTAAAATACTATTATAATTATTATTTTCACAAATTCTTTCGAAATCACTTTTCAAAATAATCGGGATTAAGTCCTAATAAACAACAGCTTAAAAATCCCTTGTTTATAAAATCTTACTTTATAACTATAGTATACACATTCACACTATCAATCAAATCAAATCCCATAAAGGAATAAACAATACTTAACATTATTTAAAATGTTGACTGACAAACAAACAAGATTTAAAAAAATTCTTAGGTCCACAACTTTCTCGAGCATCCAAGGATATAGATAATTTCCTAAACGTACCATTATGCTCATCAGCTTTGGTTATTGCTTAAATGATTATCTAAGCTTCCTCAAACAAATTTGGAAGTTACTCCCCAGACTTTCCTAAGCCACACGTCAAATCATACAATTATACTTAAGCCGTATGATATACATAAACCACCCGTATGTAATATCTGATCCGACCACTTGCTCAGATAGTTGACTTTACTTCTAAATTAGTATCGCTCACTCGACCACCCTAGTGCGGACTTCGACTAGGTTTCTTGATTTGAAACATTCGTTCTCCTTACATAGCCATATACTATGATTGAAAACCTTAGTATCATATCAAGAATTCAAATCAAGTGTTCGCCATCATGAATCAAGGAAGAAATCCTTTTTCGGACTGGTGTAAATCACCTCAAAGTTATGTACTCAAATCCTAGATCAAATATTTATGCTCTAAATGTCTTATCTTTCCATTTAGACTATTTTAAACAACTTTATTAAAAGATGACTCTTAACCTAACATTTTTACCGAACACCTTATAGTCTAGTTATGAAACTCGATTCACAAGGGGCTTATTTTAATGCACTCACAATTATCAAACAATAAATGCGATCGAACATAAAAAACAATTAATAAATAATAGTCAATGCTTCTGAGCTATCCAAGCATGACAGATCAAACAATTATGGTAATAAAGAAATATTGCCACTTTTTAACAAAACAAACACATTGTAAATAAATATATAAATTTGAAAATTATTCCTTTTATACATATAAAATATATAATCTTAGGTAGAATATTTCATTTACCTAATTTTCAAAATTCAATATCTTTTCTTTTTGCCTTGTTCGAGCGTATAGAAATTTCTATCAACACCTTTGCCTCCCATATCTCGGCTAGAAGTCATAAACAGCTCAATAGACCAATTAACATAATATGTTTTTTAGCAATAACAAATACACTCTCGTATATAGATAATGCTCTTAAATCATTCTAGGGTGTCACTTACCTTATTTCAAATGAGTTTATTCCATTGCTTAACCTTCAGTTCTGATACGAAGTATAACAACTCACCTTTTCGACCCTTAAAAGTTGACACTTAATACATCATTGTATTAGAATGCCAAGTATCCAAACTTCGGGAAAGTAGAATGTTAGGGTAAAATATAATGAAAAAGAAAAGGGGAAAATGGAACCTCACAACGGAATGATCACATATAATATAACAAAGCCAATAAAAGTTGTCACTCTAAGATCCGTAGTACATCAAAGTTAAAAATGAACCCCATCAGCTTGGATAGTTATAACTTCCCGACCTTACAATTTCTGACGGGTATACAATAAAATAAGATGGAAAATAAAAATATTATAGAAGATGAACATCCAGCTCTACTCCATGAGCTCCATGTCCCAGCAATGACAACTTGAAAAAATTGGGTTTGACTGGAGCATTGTAATAAAATAGCACGGATTATTATGGAAAACCAATATGAGAAAACTCAAGAAATACGGTGAACATATAATAATCTATGAGACCACGCCACTAAACACGGAACATGTTTTACCTCATAAGAACAACATCCATATATGGAAGATTGAAAACAAATTAGAATAAAACCCAAACTTGAAAGAGTGGGCATAAATAAGATCAAAATCCAAACTTAAAGATTGAACACAAATAATTAAACATCTAGAAGAGTACTAAGCACTTCTTGATGCAATTAAGGAAATAATTCAAATATTGGAATCAAACAAGGAAAAGGAATTTTTTCCAACAATGACTAAGAAGGTGTGCCCCTTACCTAAAATATACCTCTAGAAAATATACTTGAGAGGGACATTTACTTTGGGACTCTCTCGGAAATGTACAAGTCTGGCCCTGCTAATCTTACCGAGTATCCAAGTATTTCACATCTCCATGAGCATACAACCGAATCCAATCTAGAGTAGATTTAGAGATATCTTATTGAGAGCAACCCCATATAGCTTGACGTCACTCACTCTTTGATTTTAGCCATTTTCGACAAAGGATATCAATGCCCAAATGAGCAACAAATCGTCTTAAATTGACGAAACACAAAGTAGGGTATCGAAATCAATAGTCAACAAATCAACTATCGAGGATACAAAAAAAGATCGTATATGGGGATTTAAGTTCTTTATACTTATCATAACTCGTTGATCCCGAACTAGCACTGGCCCATTGGAAAATAAGAAAGCCGGATAAGTAAGGGCAGTGTTGCCTCCCACCTTGTAATGATAGAATTCTTAACTTTAAGAACAACAAGAGTTCGTTCAAAATTTAGTGCTAAGTGTAAGACTAAATATTTTCCATAAACGAATCAAACTTTTAAAAAATTTGACTCACACTTGTACTTGATTGTCACATCATAAATATTTGTAAAACACTTTAAAAACACTCTTCAAAATATTCTTTTAAAAGAGCAAATTATATTTCTAAGTGTATTAAAAAAGGGTCAACAACAAATGTCATTAAAACATCATTTACTATAAACTCAAGAAAAATACACTTAGCTTTACTTTTAAACTTTCCTTTTTAATGATTTTCTTATTTAGAAACTATCATTTATAACTTTAAAAAACATTTATTAACCCGAAAGATAATAAATCTATCAAAAATACTTTTATAAATTTAGAACAATGTTAATCATCCCCAAAAATAATTGATACATTAATTTTCCTCATAGAAGATTAATCAAAATTATAATCGTTTCATAAACTTAAAAAAATTAATTATCCTAAAAGTTGGTTTATCAAATTTACGATCTGTTTATAAATTTAAAACAATATTAACTATTTCGAAAGATAATTAATCAAATTCATAATCTTTAATAAATTTAAAACAACATTATTTATCCTAAAAGATAATTAACCAAATTTATAATCTACTTTTAAATTTAAAACAACATCAATTATCTCGAAAGACAATTAATCAAATTTATAATCTTTTTATAAATTTCAAACAACACTAGTTCTTCTAAAAGATAATTAATCCAATTTTTAATCTTTTTATAAACTTAAAACAACATTAATTATCCCGAAAGAAATTAATCAAATTTATAATCTTTTTATAATATCAAAGAAATATTAATTATCTCGAAAGATAATTAACCAAATCCATAACTCCTTTCATAAAATTTAATAAACACTTATGCTTTCTTTCAAAATTCTCAAAAATATTTGAAAATATAGTTTAAGCAGCTTTCAAACTGCAAAAATGCAACCAAACATTTATTTTGTAAAAATACAAGCATAAGTTTAACACACACACAAAGATTTAAGGAGATGATATTTCATAAATGATGGTATAACAATAATTTCTATAATGACACTTACAAATCAAACAGTACGTCACAAAAATATCAACCAAACATCAATATAAGCAATATAAGAATATAAATAAATCAAAATTGGCGAGAAACCCCTTAGGGTCTCTATACAAAGTCCTATGTAAATCATACATATGTAAGTGTATTTCAAAGTGTTCTATAACGATCTATTCGCTAAGTATACGCTTCGAATTTCTCTTGCATTTGATTAGCCAAAAAGATTAGAAGGCTTGTAGTTAGATCGAAGATCGATGACCTAAAGGATTTTAATCTTGACCAGAGAGGATAGTTGAGAAAGAAAGGATGGTTGTGTGTTCCAGATGTTGAGGACTTAAGGAAAGAAGTTCTTAGGGAATATCATCGATCCAAACTTACGATTCATCCTGGAGGAAACAAGATGTATCAAGATATAAAGAGGAATTTCTACTGGGAATGTATGAAGAAGGATGTTGGCTTATGGGGAAGGCAGTGTGTGAATTGTCAACAAGGGAGATCGAACATCAGAAGCCGAGTGTATTGCTTTAACCTTTGGAGATACTAGTTTGGAAATGGGTTTCGATATCCATGGATTTTATAGACGGGTTACCAAGGTCAAATCGAGGAAATGAAAGTATATGGGTCCCAGTGGACAGATTGACTAAAAGTGCCCATTTCATTCCAGATATGTCGACCAGGACGGCACTTGTTTTAGCTACGTTGTTTATGAAGAACATAGTTAGACTGCGTGGAATTCCTAGTGGTATGGTTAGTGATAGGGATACTTTGTTTACTAGTAAATTGCAGAAGAATCTATAAGATGTGTTAGGTACCAAGCTTAAGATGAGTACTGCGTATCACCCTCAGACGGATGGGATGACAAAGAGAGTCGATAAGGTGCTTGAGGATTTGTTAAGAGCTTGTGTGTTGGATTTTGGTGGATCTTAGGAAGATCACCTACATTTAGTTGAGTTTTCCTGTAATAATAGTTATCAGTAGGACACCTTTTGAAGCTTTGTATGGAAGGCCATGCAAATCACCAGCATGTTGGATAGAAACCGGAGACAGATTAGTCTTGGGTCCAGATCTGGTTAGAGAGGCAACATAGAAGATTGAGTTGATCTGGGAAAGGATGAATGAAGCTCGGTCTAGACAGAAGAGTTACGTAGATAAGAGGCGTAAAGATCCAGAGTTCTCTGTTAGAGATAGAGTTTTTATTAAAGTATCACCTATGAAAGGTGTGATAAGATTCAAAAAGTCAAGGAAATTGGCTCTAAGATATGTTGGACAGTTCCTAGTTATAGAGAGGATCAAAAAGCTAGCATATAGGGTAGAGTTGCCGAGCAAAATGACAGGTGTCCATAACGTGTTTCATATGTCTTATCTTCGTAAGTATGCGCATGATCTAGAGACTACTATTCCACCGAAAGCGTTGGAAGATTTAATAGTAGAATCGAATTTGACTTTTATTAGACAACCATTTCGGGTTGTAGCGAAAGATGAGAAGTTAAGAAAGAAGACAGTCAAATTGGTGAAAGTTTAGTGGAATAACAACGAGAAGGACTGTACTTGGGTGACGGAGGATTGTATTAGAGATACTTATCCTGATCTGCTGTAGGGTTATGTTCTATTTTATTTGTTGCTAGTCAGGTAGGCTAGTATAGTAGTTAGGAGATGTTATAGATTACTGCTATGCTTAGTATTTAGTCGTTACTGAATTTGTAGGAAGAATTTTTTTAAGGAAGAGAGCCTGTAACACCCCTAATAGTAAATAACATTATTCAGGAGATTTAATTATATAAATTAAATACAATAATATAAAGACTAGATTGATAAGGGGATTGAGATTTGGAAACTAAATAGAAGCCGCGCTTAACCAAATGAAATCAAAAGAATGGATTTATGAAATGGTTTTATAAGTTAACTATACAAGATAATAGGACAAGGGTATTATGGGAAATAGCCGTATGCCATAATACCATAACCTCTAAACCCTTATTCCATTTTTATTACATATGTTCATAAATCTGACATATTACACATTTTTCATTACATTCCTATATATCCGCTCATGTGGTACTTCATCATACGATTTATATAAGATAAAGATCCATCTGTCTAGATATCATCATATACATCTAGAAAGTCGTATGCTCTGGAAGAAGCATGTACAGTTTAGGAAGAGGTTTTTAAACGATGAATCTACTTCAACCGATATGCCCTTAGGCCCAACAATACATAACATAGAAATCACGCTTGGAAAGGATGGACAACTAGCTAGAGCGGCGGGCTCTGTAGCGAAACTGATCGCAAAAAAGGGTAAATCAGCCACATTAAGATTACCATTCGGGGAGGTCCGTTTGATATACAAAAACTACTTAGCAACAGTCAGACAAGTGGGTAATGTTGGGGTGAATCAACAAAGTTTGGGTAGAGCCGGATCGAAGTGTTGGATAGGTAAGCGTCTTGTAGTAAGAGGAGTAGTTATGAACCCTATAGACCATCCCCATGGAGGTGGGGAAGGGAATGCCCCAATTGGTAGAAAAAAAACCACAACTTCTTGGGGTTATCCTGCACTAGGAAGAAGAAGTCGAAAAAGGGAAAAATATAGTTATATTCTTCGTCGCCGTAAATAGGAATATTGAAAATAGCATTTTTTGAATTTGAAATAATGTGATGGGCGAACGATGGAAATTGAATCCGCGCGTGGTGGATTCACAATCCACTGCCTTGATCCACTTGGCTACATCTGCCCCTTATCTAGCTAAATGATTTTCTCTTTTTGTCATTCACAATTATTGTATTTATTCTTAACCTTCATACTTAGATCGAGATATTCTATTGGACAGATAATGCCAATCTTTAAAATGTAAAAAAAGGAGTAATCAGCTGTGGCACGTTCACTAAAAAACCCTTTTATAGCTAATCATTTATCAAGAAAAATTGAAAAACAATACATGAGGAATGAGAAAGAAATAATTGTAACTTGGTCTCGGGCATCTACCATTATACCCAAAATGATTGGCCATACAATTCTATTCATAATGGAAAGGAACTTTTACCTATTTATATGACAGATCGTATAGTAGGTCTCAAATTGGGAGAATTCGCGCCGACTCTGACTTTCGCGAGACATGCGAGAAACGATAATAAATCTCATCGTTAATTTGGAAAAAAAATAGATACTCATCATTCATTAGCGGGAGATAACCTTATGATAAAGAAAAAGAACTCAAATTCGAGTGGTGAAGTAAAAGTTTTAGCTCAACATATATGTATGTTTATTTTCAAAGCGCATAGAGTAATTGATCAAATTCGCAGGCGTTCTTATGATGAAACGCTTATGATATTGGAACTTTTACCTTATCGAGCATCTTATCCCATTTTAAGATTTGTTTATTCCACAACAGCAAATGCTAGTCATAATATGGGTTTGAACGAAACCGATTTATTCATTAGCAAAGCCGAAGTCAATGGAGGTTCTTTTGTGAAAAAATTAAGATGTAGAGCGTGAGGACATGGTTATCCGATAAAAAGAACAACTTATCATATAATAATTGTATTAAAAGATAAATCAAAATGATCTTTCGATGAATTTAAGATTTAGATTCATATTTAGAAAAAATAGATGGAAAGATAATATAATAAAAAATATGGGACAAAAAATAATTCCGCTTGGTTTCAGACTTGGTACAACCAAAAATCATAACTCCTTTTGGTTCGTACAAGCAATTTTTTTTCTGTAGCTCTACAAGAAGATGAGAAAATACAGAATTTTATAAAGAACTATGTACAAAAAATAAGAAAATGTCTTCGTGTTTCGAAGGAATTGGAATTGCGCGTATAGAAATTAAAAAAAGAATTGATTTAATCCAGGTTATAATTCATATTGGATTCCCAAATTTATTAACAAAGAATCAAACATGAGGAATAGAAGAATTACAAATGAGTGTATAAAAAGAATTTCGTTCTACGAACCGAATAATCAACATTGCTATTACGTGAATAGAAAAACCTTATGGAGGCCCCAATATTCTTGTAGAATATATGGATTCTCAATTAAGAAATAGAGTTTCATTTCGAAAGGCAATGAAAAGAGCTATTGAATTAACCGAACAAACATATACAAAAGGAATTCGAATACAAATTGCAGGACGTATTAACGAAAAAGAAATTGCACGTGTCGAATGGATCAGAGAAGCTAGGGTCCCTCTACGAACAATTCGCGCTAAAATTGATTATTGTTCCTATAAAATTCGAACTATCCATGGAGTACTAGGCCTTAAAATTTGGATATTTGTGGATGAAGAATAATAGACCTTTATTTATCTTGTCATTCTATCCAGTAATATAGCGATATATAAAAAAAAACTAAAAACTTTTCTTTTTTCTGTTATATCAAAAAAAAATTCGAATTCTATAAGGTTGAATAAAAAAGAATTAACCATTTTTTATAATTTCTATGCTTAGTATGTGACTCGTTAGTTTTTTCTTTATTGTTTTTAGCAGGATCAAAAGAAGACTGATCCCTAATATTAATTCAATATCTACAACTACCATATTAAAAAAAATTAAAAACTAATAACTAACTTATTGCTTCATATTGTCGAGATCCCAAAACAGTCACTATATGACTAGACCAATCATATAGTTATAACAACTGGAATTGTTCCATAACAAAAAAATACGATTGTGGATTTGAAATAAAAATAAAAATAAAGGGATGTGGATCAATGGAAAGGTGATAAAAAGAGAGAATATAATATAAATGATATATAATTCCAATATGTGTGGTCTATGAATTACCTCATATAAATAAAAGGCAATGTAATAAAGCATTAATTTTATATTGTTTTAATATTGTTTAATATTGTATTGATTGATATATAAATAATAAATGATATATATATATATATATAATAATAATAATAATAATAATAATAATAATAATAATAAAGAGCTTCCGGTCATAGAAACTGAGGAGATTGACTCGAAATCAGATTTTGTTGAGAGCTCCATTGTAGAGTTCAGGCCAAATCATTAATGGAGAAGATATAGGAACGATGAAACCTGTGACTATATAGGATTCTGTTTAAAAGAATCCAAATGATTGAGCAGGCGGGATGGCGAAATGAACCAAGAACAATTTCTTTTTTACTTGGAGATGTTGTGGATTGATCCTACGAATAAAGTAGGAAAAGGAAAGTATCAATATTCGCCCACAAAACCCTTATTTCTTATTTATTGGATTCCAATAATTTCTTGATTCAATAATTTATTAAAATAAAAGTAAAAAAAGGGATCCGGTATAAAAAAGAAACATTACCTGTAACTAGAAATAGACAAATCTAACCATATATACAGCTTCTTATCTAATAAATGAAATATAATATCAATAAAATTCATTACTTAGTTTAATGTATTAGTTATTAAAATACATGTGCATCTGTAATATTATCTAATCCTTTCGTTCATGAGGAGCTGGATGAGAAGAAACTCTCATGTCCAGTTCTGTTGTAGACGTGGGAAAAAACCATGAACTATGACCCCAAAAGAACTAGTTTTCGTAAGCAACATAGAAGAAGAATAAAAGGAATATCTTGTCGGGGTAATCATATTTGCTTCGACAGATATGCTCTTCAGCCACTTGAACCTACTTGGATTCCCGCTAGGCGAATAGAAGCAGGACTAAGAGCAATGACACGATACACACGTCGTGGTGGAAAAATATGGGTACGTATTTTCGCGGAAAAACCTATTAGAGTAAGGCCCACAGAAACATATATGGGGCCGGGAAAGGGATCTCTCGAATATTGGGTATCTGTTGTTAAACCCGGTGGAATACTTTACGAAATGGGCGGAGTCTCAGAAACAGTAGCCAGAGCAGCAATTTCAATAGCTGCGTGCAAAATGCCTATAAAAACTCAATTTCTTATTTGAGGATAGGGGTATAGAACTAAATATAAAAAAGGGATGAAAAAACGACAATGTGTTTCTTTATTTCTAGACAAATACTATTTCTTCTTTTTCCTCATTCTTTGCATTGAAATAAAAAATTCAAATAAAAATGGTATGATTCAACCTCACACCCTTTTGAATGTAGCAGATAAAAGTGGATCTTGAGAATTAATGTGTATTCGAATCGTAGGAGCTGGTAATCATAGATATGCTCATAATAGTGACGTTATTGTTGCTGTAACTAATGAAGCAGTTCCCAATATGCCCCCAGAAATATCAGAAGTAACAAGAGCTGTGATTGTACGTGCATGTAAAGAACTCAAACGTGACAACGTTATGATAATATGATATGATGACAATGCAGCGGTTGTCATTGATTAAGAAGGAAATCCAAAAGGAACTCGAGTTTTTGGCGCGATTTCTCGGAAATTGAAACAGTCGAGTTTTACTAAAATAGTTTCACTAGTTCCCGAGGTATTATAAAGACTCATAGTCATAGATCAAAGACTCTTAGTCATCGATCAAATTAGGATATTGTTCTAAAAGGATATCTAAAATACACCCAATTAATAGATTGTCTCACGCATATACTTTTACTAAATTTAATAACTAATTTAATAATAAATTTCCAATTTAATTAAATAATGAATACTTTGAAGTATTAAAATAAAAAAACATGTTGATTATATCAAAATTAAGAAGCACCAACAATTAAAATTCGTCATGGGCAGAGACACTATCGCTGATATAATAATTTCTATAAGAAATGCTAACATGAGTAAAAATGGAACGGTTCGAATAGTATCCACAGATATCACCAAAAACATTGTTAAAATAATCCTACGAGAGGGTTTTATTGAAAATGTTCGGAAACATCAGGGAAGTAATAAAATTTCTTGGTTTCAACCTTGCGCCATAAAGGAACTAGGAAAGGAATGTATAAACCAGTTTTAAAACTTATAAGTCGACCCGGTCTACGAATTTATTCCAACTATAAAAAAATTCCAAAGATTTTTGGTGGAATGGGAATTGTAATTCTTTCCACTTCTCGAGGCATAATGACAGATCAAGAAGCTAGACTAGAAAAAATTGGAGGAGAAATTTTGTGTTATATATGGTGATCCTCCTCTGGTATGCTAATTTTATCTTTAACTTCCTATTTGTGAAATAGAGAGGAAAGGTGAGTTACATAACTCTTCCTCCATTAGTTAATACTTCAAAAAGGTTTCCGGGATTGAAAAAAAATGATTTATGAAGGTTTAATTAATGAATCATTTTCCTATGGTATTCTCCCAAAATCAGTTTATATTTTATATAATGAAGATCTAATTCTAGGTTATATTTCGGGGAAGATACGACGCAATTTGATTCAAACACTGCCGGGGGATAGAATCAAAATAAAAATAAGGAAATATTATTTATTCCACCTGGGCACGTATAATTTATAGAATTCGAATAAAGATTCGAACGATTAGATAGATTCTTTTTGAAAAAATCCATTTCATCAAAGATACAATTTGAAGCAAAAAAAAAACTAGAGAATTATTTTCTTCCAAGGAATATATTAAAAATTAAAGTAAGAAATATGAAAATAGAGGCTTATGCTCGTAAAATTTGTGAAAAATGTCGAGTGATCTGAAGGCACGGATGAATTATAGTGATTTGTTCCAATCCGAGACATAATAAAGACAAGGATAATCTTTCTAAAGTTTCTCAAAGAGTGATTATGGTTATGTAAAAATAAAAGATTTGTTTTAATGTCAAATGAATATCTCTATATCTATTTATGTATTTCTTATTCATATTTATGAGATGATAAATATGGCAAAACCTATACAAAGAATTGGTTCGCGTAGGAATGGGCGTATTAATTTACATAAGACTGGACGTAGAATACCAAAAGGAGTTATTCATGTTCAAGCCAGTTTCAATAATACCATTGTAACTGTTACAGATGAACGAGGTCGAGTGATTTCTTGGGCCCCCATCGGTACTTCTGGATTCAAAGGCATAAGAAGGGGAACACCCTATGCTGCACAAGCAGCCGCTTCAAATGCTATTCGTACTGTAGTAGATCAAGATATGCAACGAGAAGAAGTTATGATAAAAGGTCCCAATCTCGAAAGAGACGCATCATTATGGGCTATTCGTAGAAGTGATATACTATTGAGTTTTGTACGTTATGTAACACCAATGCCACATAATGGATGTAGAACTCCCAAAAAAAGGCGTGCGTAAAAAAAAAAGATAAATGGATTTCAAGAGAAATAAACGATTCATCGATGTAATCAAATAGTAATATTAGTATGGTTCGAGAAAAAATAGCAGGATCTACTCGAACACTACCGTGGAAATGTGTTGAATCAAGAGTAGACAGTACGCGTCTTTATTATGGTCGTTTCATTCTGTCCCCACTCATGAAAGGGCAAGCCGATACCATAGTTATTGCCATGCGAAGGGCTTTACTACGAGAAATAGAAGGGACATGTATCACACATGCTAAATCCGAGAAAGTGCAACATGAAGTTCTACGATAGTAGGTATCGAGGAATCGGTACATGAAATTTTAGTAAATTTGAAAGAAATTGTATCGAGAGGTAATCTGTATGGAGTTAGAGACACATCCATTTGCGTTAGAGGTCCTAGATACGTAACCACTCAAGATATCATCTTACCTCCTTCCGTGGAAATAGTGACACAACACTGTATATAGCTAACCCGACGGAACCAATTGATTTGCGTATTGGATTACAAATCAATAGAGATCGCGGATACTATATGAACCCTACAAATGACTCTCAAAACGGAAGTTATCCTATTAATGCTTTATCCATGCCTATTCAAAACGCAAATCATAGTATTCATTCTTATGGAAACGGAAATGAAAAATAAGAAATACTTTTTCTAGAAAAGTTTAACTCCTAAGGAAGCACTTTATGAAGCTTCTCGTAATTCGATTATTTTATTTATTCCTATTCTGCATGCGGAGGAGAGGAACATTCATTTCGAGGAAAATAAAAACAGGTTTACTATACCTTCTTGTACCTTTCAAAATGGACTAACCAAGCTAAGGGAAAACAAAAAAAGAATTCCATTGAAATGTAATTTTATTGACCAATTAGAACTCTCTCATAGGGCCTATAATTGTCTCAAAAAGTCCAATATACATAAATTATTGGACCATTTGAGTAACGGTCAGGAGGATCTTATGAGAATTGAATATTTTTGTATAGAAGATGTAAAATGGATATTGGACGCTCTAAAGAAACATTCCGCAATCCATTTACCTAAGAATAAGTTTTCGTTTTAAATAAATATTTTCATATTCTTTTTTATCAAAAATAAAAAAAACTTCATTTTTTATCTTCGACACACAATTCGTATTTTCACGAAATAGATCGTAATAAAATTCATGTATCTAGAGAGGATTCACTTTAGAAGCAACTAGTCCCTAGATATCTTCATCGCGGTATTTCACAGTTGAATCAATTTGAAAAAGACCTAAAGTTAGAGATTTATCAATAAGTAATGTTGCTCCAATACCTAACCAAAGAGCTAATACGGTACCGATCAAAAAGACTGCTGTAGCTATTGGATGACGAAATGTGTAACAAGCCGCATATTTATCAATTTTATATTTAAATATTTTATCGATACTTGGAATTTAGTCCGAAAAGCTACTTTTTGCATACGTTCAAATTAGGACTCGGGACCACTTCCATTGAGTTCAAAACGCCGTTTGCGATCTTTTTGAGTATAAACTTTGATATGTTTGGAGTTAGTGGAATTTTGCTACTTTTCACTTAAGGCTTTGGTTTGGGCTGAGCCCTATAACCCCACTTATTAACTCAGTCCCAACCCACTCCTTTTCATTTACTTCCTTTCTATTTCCCTAATACTCAAGCTTTTACATCAATGGAGAGTGGGAAATTAAAACTCAAGCCCTAGTTTTCTTTTGCAAATCAAGCTCTAGCTCCAAACTAATAGAAGAAACTTTGGGTAAGCCTCTCTTCTTCTTCTCCAACTAATTCTTTTATCAATTTCATAAATTCCTAAAACTAACTTTGGGAATGTTTTTCTTTTTGAGCATAGATTCAAGCTCATTTGGGTTGTGTTGAAGAGTGGTTGATTCTCCCTTTGCTTTCAAGCTTCTTCTTCATTGTTTTTGTGAAAAGGTGTTATTTTTATCTCACATCTTAGTCTATAACTATCTTCGATTGTTAGGTATGATTCCTAACGCTTATTCTTGTACAATTGCTTTTGGTTTGGATTGATTTGGTGAATATTCCAATTTTTGGTGTTTTGGGTTCAATTCTTTAAAAATCATAGCTTTGATGCCTTGATCATGTTTTTGGTGATGAACCGAAGAGCTTCTATGGCCGGGTAGTCGATTGGCGTAAACCCTTAGTGTCGTTGCTCGACCGATAGCAAATTGGAAGGGAATGGCATTTAATGGATAGGCATGGGAGTGCTGGCAACAGGCTCCGGTCGACCAAGCTCAGGGTCCGGTCGACCGACCTGCTACCCGAGCACTTCCTGCCTCTGGTTTGGAAGTGCAGGTTACAGGCTCCGGTCGACCGAGCTCAGGGTCCGGTCGACCGACCTGCTACCCGAGAACTTCCATCTTTGGTTCGGTCAACCGACTCAGGGAGTCCGGTTGACCGATCTGCTCCTATTTGCCAGTTTTGCCTATATTGCCTATTTTGTTGAATTTCCAACTTTAATCGATTCGTGTTGTTTCCCTTTTGTTGTTATCATTTATTATCGATTTTGATGACATTTATTTTGGGAATTTTCGAAATATCCATTTTGATGGATTTGATATCGATTTCTTTGGATTTTATTCATGTCTTCGAATGTGAATTTCGGTGATTGATTGTTTTACAATCATTTTTGTGATTTGTCACTTTAAAAATATAAAGGTTTCAATGCTAGTAGTAAATATCAAAATTCTTTCATCAAAGCGATCTCAAAACTATTTTATTACTAAGCTCTTTTCTTAAACCGTTTTCCATCTATTAGTATACAAGCCTTTACTTCACTCGGATGAGAAATCAGATTAAACGGCTTAGAAAAACAAGTGGTATGAAACACTTGCGTTTACTTTGTCGGTTAATTCTTGGACTTGTTCGACTGAGCCTTTTTATGACAGTTTCCTAGTGAAAATCTACAGTTTGTTCGTAAATATTTAAGTTAAGCTAGTGGTTAAGGGATATGAAGCTAAACTCATATATTTACTAGCTTAGTGTAATTGACACTTCTTGATGATCATGACGATCATTTTTTGTGATTTAGACTAGCAATTGTGCGATGTCTCTTTGTCTGCGAGGGAGACTAGACCTCGTTTCAGTGTGATTTCGACTCACATGTGGGGTAGCACCCCTTGGTCTTTGGGCCGTTCGTGTGTCAAAAAAATTAATGGCTAGCTACCATGAAATAGCATCTCGTTCGTGTGATACATATGTTGGTGAGTTTTCATGCTCCCGTTCGTGGGATAGGCCTTCTCCCTTTCTTTATGATATCTGGATTTCGTGTGTTGATTTCTGGAATTTGTGCTTCACAAATTTTAGTGATTTTCATTGATATGATTTACCAATTTTTGTGCATTGGTGAATTCGTGTGTCATTGACTTGTTGTGAATACAAGTTTTGGGTATGAAACCCTTTTTGGATCTTTGAGAAGATTCTTGTGATATTGATTAATCTCATGTTGATTTTCAATTACATACTTATAGTAGTATGCCATTATGGTTATCATATGTTTATTTCCATATCTCGTATTCTATATCATGTCATCTGATATTTATAGCTAGACTGATCCGTTTATTATTTTCTTATGAAATAATACTCGGGTCAGACCGAGATGCTACGGTGCTTCTGCTTGACTTCTCCCCAGGGATTCATTACTCTGACTTTTGGCCAACTACTTAGATTAGTAGTTTTTGTTGTAAACATTTGAGATATAGACTCTATGATGTATACTTATTCTTTTGTAGAGTACTTGTTGCTATTCTTTTGGGTTATTGTGGATCTTTCTGACCACTACTCTGATGTACACTTTCATGTGTTATATATTCATATCTTTTTCTGCCTTTGTGATATGGATGTTTGTGACTGATTTGTGTTATGTTTATTTCTATATTTGTTTTCAAAAATTATTATAGCCACTGTGTAGTAGCTTTGAGTTTGTATCGGTGTGTTGGATTTCTTCTCGAAATCAAATGCATGTTATACTATCCGACATAGCGGTGCTGACACAAAGCAATTGCACGGATGGTCGCTCCTCAGCAGCCTTATTCTTCGCGCTAGTTGACAGCATTACTCCGTAGTGTTCTTGGCTAGCGTGGGTATAGAGGTGGGGCGTCACGGCTTGGTATCAGAGCCAAACTTCGAAACAATGTAGAATAATCTAGCAAGGATCATCGTCCTAAGTCCATCTTAGGAATTATGCTTTAGGATTTAATTCGAGTCTTCGTACCGATTCATCCTATTTTCTCTATGATTCCTTGTTTTATCTATCAAGATTGCTTGATATTCATTTCGTGAATAACCTTTTTCTTCTTTTTTCTTTCTTTCTAAAGGAAGAGAAATGGTTAGACCTGGCCGTCCCAACGCTGGTCAATCTCGTGCTACTCCCCAGGATGGAGTATTTATGTCTGCCCAGCAGCTTCTTGACCTAGTGAGGAATGATCAAGTAGCCGGATCTATTTCGGAGTCTACTCACCCTAGGTCTGGATTTGCACGTTTGTGCAGCGATTATACCAATTTGGATAGGAGGCCATTCTAAGGTTCCGAGACTATTATCGAAGTCCAGGCTTGGCTGAGATCGTGCGATAGAATCTTTCTCACATGAATCTTATTGATCTTCACCGTGTTCAGGTGGCCTCTAGTATGCTCCAAGAAAGAGCATTGGACTGGCATGAACTTCTTATTTATGAAATCAATGAAGCGGATCTCACTTAGGAGAAATTCCGAGAATGCTTCGAATTAAAATTTGTGCCAGAAGCTGAGAAGGTGACTTTGGCTCGCCATTTTATTTACCTTCTACAAGGTGAATCTTCTGTGACAGACTATGTCGCATCGTTCGAATCTCTTTCCAAGTACGGGGTTGAATACATTAATACCCCCTTGAAGAAAATCAGAGATTTGTCTATGGCTTAAACAAAAATCTCAAGAAGCCATTACTTCTAAAATTAGAAGTTCCCTTCGACCAACTCATTGACATCGCTCTTGAAGAAGTGGATAGGGAAAATGGTGTTGAAGTGGTGGGTTCCAATCCAAACTTCAACAACAAGAAGAGGCCAAACGAATTCAAAGGTCCTTATCCCAACAAAAAGGGTAAGTAAGCAACTCCTGCTGCAAAGGCTCCTTCTCCTAGTAGTGGGAAATGCTTCAACTGTGGGTCTAGGGACCATTTTGCGAACAAGTGTTCAAAGCCCCGTTGTTGTCGCTATTGTAAGAGCCCGGATCATTATATACATCAATGCCTCAAACTTGAAGGCAAGAAGGTGGGAAAGTTGAATGTTGCTCAGGCCCCTGGAAACACATCTCCTGGTCAAGGTACATCTCATTCCATCCTGGATGGTATTATTAAATTTCGTGATCAACCTATTCGAGTTCTTTTTGATACGGGACCATCCCATTCTTTTATATCAAAAGAGCTTGTTGATACTTTTTCTTTAACTGTTGTTGCTTTAATGACTTCTTTGAGAATTGCGAAATCGGTTGGTGGATCCGCAACACTCAGTTTATTGTGTAAGGATGTCAAGATTATTTTATGCGATTTTTCTTTCCTAACCGATTTGCATGTCATGCGTTATTTAGGCTTTGGAATGATTTTGGAAATGGATTGGCTTAACCGTTATGAAGCTCATATCCTATGTCCTGAGCGGACTATTCATCTTCGACATCCTCAATCTGTTAAGCAGATTTATATTATTCTCAAAGATTCTGATTCCACTTTATCTGCATCTTTATATTCTTTAAATCCTCGTGATAATGATAATGATGATGAGGAAGACGTCATTTCTCTTATTCACGTTGTTCGTGAATTTTCCGACATATTTGAGCCCGTTTTAGGATTACCACCTAAGCGAGCAATTGAGTTCAGAATTAATCTTACCACTGGGGCTCAACCTATTACTCGTTGTCCTTATCGTTTGTCCAATAAAGAAAATGAGGAGATGCGCATACAATTATCCGATTTGGAAACGAAGCAATTTATTCGCTCTAGTTCCTCGCCTTGGGGAGCTTCGGCTATTTTTGTGAAGAAATCCGATGGCACACTTAGGCTTTGCGTTGACTACCGCAAGCTTAATGATCTTACTATCAAAAAAAATATCCTTTACCTCGGATTGATGACCTATTCGATCAACTTAGTGGTGCTAGAGTCTTTTCACAATTGGACTCGGCAACCGGTTTTCATCAGCTTCGCATTGCAGAGGATAGCATACCTTTGACATCATTCCGTACTCGATACGGATCTTATGAATGGCTTGTTATGCCATTTGGCTTAATGAACGCTCTGGCTTATTTCATTGACCTTATGAATCAATTTTTCAAACACTTCCTTGATCGGTTTGTTCTCATCTTTAATGATGATATTCTTGTGTATTCTAAAACCGAGGAGGAGCATGAAATGCATATTTGGATTGTGTTGGAAACTCTTAGGAGTAATCAATTAAAAGCAAAATTTTCTAAATGCCATTTTTGGCAATCTCGCGTGAATTTTCTCGGTCATATTATTTTCGAATCCGGAATATCAGTGGATCCTTAAAAAACTGAAGCGATTCAAAATTGGAAGAGACCGGAGAGTGTGATGGAGATCCGTAGTTTTCTCGGATTGGCGGGTTATTACCGTCGTTTTATCCAAGACTTTTCTAAAATTGTCGTGCCTCTTACTAGCTTAACAAAGAAAGGTGTTAAATACATTTGGTTGGACAAATGTGAAGCTTCTTTTCAGAAATTAAAAGAACTCCTTTCCAATGCTCCTATTCTTGTGATTCCCGAAGGAAATCAAGATTTTGTTGTTTATACCGATGCTAGCCGCGTTGGTTTGGGTGCCATTCTTATGCAGAGAGAACGTATTATTGCTTATGCTTCCAGGCAATTGAAGCCAGCCGAGACTAGATATGCCACTCATAATTTAGAGCTCGCGGCTATTGTTTTCTCCCTTCGTATTTGGCGTCATTATCTTTTGGGAGAAAAATTTATTCTTTACACCGATCATAAATCCTTGAAGTACAATTTTCTCAAAAGGAACTTAATTTGCGTAAATAGCATTGGCTCGAATTTCTTGCAGCTTATGATCTTGATATTCTTTATACTCCCGGAAGGGGAAATCGTGTTGCGGATGCACTTAGTCGTAAGCAACAAACAGTTGTTTCTATGATGAAATCCGAATGTAATGATCTCAGAATTTTATCCACTTGTGAGATTCGAGATTGTGTTCCGATTTATGTTCATCTCTTGTTTTATGTATCCTTGAGGCTCATCCTTCTCTTTTAGACCGCATTCTTGAAGCTCAAAAGCTAGATCCTGAATTGGCCCTTCTTTGCCATAGATTAAGGGATAAAATTGATATTGAAGATTTGAAAGACTTTGATATCGATTCTCGTGGCGGCATTCGAAAATTTGGTAGACTTATCGTGCCAAATAATATTGATCTTTATAAAGACATTTTAGAAGATTCACATCGTTCTAAATTTACCATTCATCCCGGTAGTAGTAAAATGTACACGGATATGAAGCGACTTTATTATTGGGAGGGAATGAAATTTGATATTGCTAACTTTGTTAAGTGTTGCATGACTTGCCAACTCATTAAGGCCGAACATCAAAGGCTCGGTGGGTTATTGCAACATTTAGAAATTCCAGTTTGGAAGTGGGATCAAATTTCTATGGATTTTATAGACGGCCTTCCCCGTTCTCGTTCGGGTCATGATAGCCTATGGGTGATAGTTGATAGACTTACTAAATCCGCCCATTTTATTCCCGTTCGGTCCAATCGGACCGTACCTCTTTTGGCCAAACTCTTTATTAAAGAAATTGTTAAATTGCATTGAGTTCCTACTTCTATTGTTAATGATCGTGATCCATTGTTAACTAGTGGATTTTGGAAGAGTCTTCAAAAAGATTTGGGAACAAAGCTTAATTTTAGCACCGCTTATCATCCTCAGTTAGAAGGACAAACCGAGTGTGTGAATCAAACTCTTGAAGATCTTCTTCGTGCATGTGTTCTTGATTTTTGTGGAAGTTGTGAAGATCATATTTCTCTTGTTGAGTTTTCCTATAATAATAGCTTCCAATCTTGTATTGGTATGGCACCTTTTGAGGCACTCTATGGAAGGCCATGTCGATCTCCTTCTTGTTGGCTTGAGGCCAGTGAGTAGCTGTTTTTAGGTCCAGATTTTATTCGTGATTCCACAGAAAAGATTGACCTTATTCGTCATTGGATGAAAGAAGCTTAAAGTAGGCAAAAATCCTATGCCGATAACCGAAGAAGGAAATTAGAATTTTCTGTGGGAAATCTTGTGTTTATCCGTGTTTCACCTATGAAGGGTGTTGTATGTTTCAGTCGATCGGGAAAGTTAGCACCTCGATATATTGGTCATTTCCCATCACCGAACGTATTGGTTCCGTGGCTTATCGCCTTTTATTACCGGCTCAGTTTTCTGCTATTCATGACGTGTTTCACGTTTCTCAATTACGGAAGTGTCTTCGAGATTCCAATTCTATTCTTGAGCCTGGTGTTGTGGAAGAAATTGAAGTTTCGCCGAATTTAACTTATGAGCAACATCCTATTTGTATTATTGATTCGAAGGTTAAACGCCTTCGAAATAAAGATGTTCCGCTCGTGAAAGTTCAATGGTCCTCAAATCCTAAAGATTGCTCTTCGGAATCTAAAGAGTTCATCGAGCGAACACATCCGGACTTACTTTCCCGTGCTTTTTAAAGTGAACCTTTTTTTTCAAATTTCTTTTGTGATGAATATGCTCTCATGGTTGTTACTATATATATCTTCGTCTTAAATATTGCGAGGACGCAATTTCTTTAAGGAGGGGAGTCTGTAACAACCCGCATATTTATCAATTTTATATTTAAATATTTTATTTAAATTTTTTATCGATACTCGACATTTAGTCTGAAAAGCTACTTTTTGCATACGGTTGAATTAGGACTCGGGGCCACTTCCATTGAGTTCAAAACGCCGTTTGCGATCTTTTTGAGTATAAACTTTGATATGTTTGGATTTAGTGGATTTTTGCCACTTTTCACTTAGTGCTTTGGTTTGGGCTGAGCCATATAACCCCACTTATTAACTCAGTCCCAACCCTCTCCTCTTCATTTACTTCCTTTCTATTTTCCTAATACTCAAGCTTTTACAACAATGGAGAGTGGAATGGGAAATTAAAACTCAAGCCCTAGTTTTCTTTTGCAAATCAAGCTCTAGCTCCAAACTAATAGAAGAAACTTTGGTAAGCCTCTCTTCTTCTTCTCCAACTAATTCTTTTATCAATTACAGAAATTCCTAAACCTATCTTTGGGAATGTTCTTTTTTTTAGCATAGATTCAAGCTCATCTGGGTTGTGTTGAAGAGTGGTTGATTCTCCCTTTGCTTTCAAGCTTCTTCTTCATTGTTTTTGTGAAAAGGTGAGATTTTTATCTCACATCTTAGTCTACAACTATCTTCGATTGTTAGGTATGATTCCTAACGCTTATTCTTGTACAATTGCTTTTGGTTTGGATTGATTTGGTGAATATTCCAATTTTTGGTGTTTTGGGTTCAATTCTTTAAAAATCATAGCTTTGATGTCTTGATCATGTTTTTGGTGATGAACCGAAGAGCTTCTATGGTCGGGTAGTCGATTGGCGTAAACCCTTAGTGCCGTTGCTCGACCAATAGCAATTGGGAAGGGAACGGCATTTATTGGATAGGCATGGGAGTGCTGGCAACAGGCTCCGGTCGACCGAGCTCAGGGTCCGGTCGACCGACCTGCTACCCGAGCACTTCCTGCCTTTGGTTTGGAAGTGCAGGTTACAGGCTCCGTTCAACCGAGCTCAGGGTCCGGTCGACCGACCTGCTACCCGAGCACTTCCATCTTTGGTTCAGTCAACCGACTCAGGTAGTCCGGTTGACCGACCTGCTCTTATTTGCCAATTTTGCCTATATTGCCTATTTTGTTGAATTTCCAACTTTAATCGATTCGTGTTGTTTCCCTTTTGTTGTTATCATTTACTATCGACTTTGATGACATTTTCTTTGGGAATTTTCAAAATATCCATTTTGATGGATTTGATATCGATTTCTTTGGATTTTATTCACGTCTTCGAATGTTAATTTCGGTGATTGATTGTTTTACAATCATTTTTGTGATTTGTCACTTTAAAAATATTAAGGTTTCAATACTAGTAGTAAATATCAAAATTCTTTCATCAAAGCGATTTCAAAACTATTTTATTACTAAGCTCTTTTCTTAAACCGTTTTCCAATCTTTTAGTATATACAAGCCTTTACTTCATTGGGATGAGAAATCAAATTAAACGGCTTAGAAAAACAAGTGGTATGAAACGCTTGCGTTTGCTTCGTCGGTTAATTCTTGGACTTGTTCGATGAAGCCTTTTTGTGACAATTTCTTAGTGAAGATCTACTGTTTGTTCGTAAATATTTAAGTTAAACTAGTGGTTATGGGACTCGAAGCTAAACTCATATATTTACTAGCTTAGTGTAATTGACACTTCTTGATGATCATGACGATCATCTTTTGTTATTTATACTAGCAATTGTGCGATGTCTTTTTGTCTGCGAGGGAGACTAGACCCTGTTTCAGTGTGATTTCGACTCACACATGTGGGGTAGCACCCCATGGTTTCTGGGCCATTCGTGTGTCAAACAAACTAATGGCTAGCTACCATGAGATAGCATCTCGTTCGTGTGATACATATGTTGGTGAGTTTTCATGCTCTCGTTTGTGTGATAGGCCTTCCCTTTTTTTTATGATTTCTGGACTTCGTGTGTTGATTACTGGAATTTGTGCTTCACCAATTTTAGTGATTTTCATTGATATGATTTATCAATTTTTGTGCATTGGTGAATTCGTGTTTCATTGATTTGTTGTGAATACAAGTTTTGGGTATGAAACCCTTTTTGGATCTTTCAGAAGATTCTTGTGATATTGATTAATCTCATGTTGATTTTCACTTACATACTTATAGTAGTATGCCATTATAGTTATCATATGTTTATGCCATATCTCTTATTCTATATCATGTCATTTGGTATTTATAGCTAGACTGATCCGTTTATTATTTTCTTTTGAAATAATACTCGGGTCAGACCGAGATGTTACAGGTGCTTCTGCTTGATTTCTCCCCAGGGATTCATTACTCTGACTTTTGGCTAACAACTTAGATTAGTAGTTTTTGTTGTAAACATTTGAGATGTAGACTCTATGATGTGTACTTATTCTTTTGTATAGCACTTGTTGCTATTCTTTTAGGTTATTGTGGATCTTTCTGACCAATACTCTGATGTACACTTTCATGTATATCTTTTTCCGCCTTTGTGATATGGATGTTTGTGACTGATTTGTGTTATGTTTATTTTTATATCTGTTTCCGAAGATTATTATAGCCACTGTGTAGTAGCTTTGAGTTTGCATCGGTGTGTCGGAATTCTTCTCGAAATCAAATGCATGTTATACTATCCGACATAGCGGTGCTCGCACAAAGCAATTGCACGGATGGTCGCTCCTCAACAGCCTTATTCTCCGCGCTAGTTGACAACATCACTCCGTAGTGTTCTTGGCTAGCGTGGGTATAGAGGTGGGGCGTCACAAAATGGATTTTGGAATTTATTAACATTCTCGAAAAAGGGTAGTTTTAATAGTCCTGTTCGTACTGAAACCATTAAAAGAACACCCAATAATTTATTAGGTACCGTGCGGAGTATTTGAAATACAGGAAAAAGGTACCTTTTGGGCATTATTTCCGAAGGAGTTGCAAATGGATCTGCAAGTTCACCAATCATTGATGGTTCTAGGACTGCTAAGCCGATATTGCATGCAATAGTACCTAGAATTACTACCGGAAAAATATGTAAAAGATCATTTGGCCATGCGGGTTCTCCATAATAATTATTCCCCATCCCTTTAGCCAATTTAGCTCTTAATACAGAATCGTTCAAGTCTGGTTTCTTTGTTATTGGGATAGGTGAATTCTTATGGATCCTTCCTCCGAAAGAACTGGACATGATAATTTTTCATCATCCGGCTCGAGCAAGATTCAAAAGAATTACAAATACAGGTTGATAGAAAATCTAAATTTTATAGATATCCACACATATATAACAGAATGATTCTATGTAAGTGATAAAGGATTAATAGGTCCCATTTATGAAGTGGCACCTATTCATATTCAGTGCAAATAATTTAGTTCATATAGATAATGTAACGACCCGTAAATTTTAATAAATGTAATTGGTTAATTTAATTGGATCTTTGTAATTAAATTTAGAAAGAAATAAAATTGGGAATAATATTAATAAAACGATAACTAGAAAGCAAGATAAACAATACTAATTAAAGTTAATAATAAATGAATGGAAGGAAATTCCAATTAATAAAAATAAATTTAAATGTTAGGACTTAATTATAAATGCATATTAAGTAAATAAATGTAAGTATTATATGAATATATGAATTAATGTCTGATTTAGGGTAATAGAATGAATTCATATGATGTAAATAATTATAATAAATAATGAAATAATAACTAGGATGGAATATAACAACGAAGTTAATTAAAGCTGAATTGTGTAAATTGAATAAAATTGCAATGAATGAAATAATGTAAAATGTTATAACTTGGTTACCAAATTAATATACAGAAGTGGATGTAAATATGAATTAATTAATGAGATGATAGATAGTAATGGTAATTGAATAAAATCAATATTTTATAAGTATTGTAACAAAATGAATAAGAAATGCTAATTTTTTTCCTAAAGTAATAGTTGATGTAATAAAAGAATGGAGTTGAGATGGAATTATTTATTTGACTAAAATCTTAATTAATGTGTGCATTAATTTATAATGGGATATAAAAAGGGAAATTAATAATTTAAAAGGATGACTGACTAATAAAATAATGTATAATAAATGGAAATGGAATAAATTAGTGTTATGAAGCTAATTGTAGCATTTGTTGTAAGCTATAAACTTATAAATGAAATAAAAAGTTAATGGTATCAATTATTACATGTTACATATTTATTTAGTCTATTAAATAAAATTTGGAAATCAATTTGCAATCAAAGGAAATAAAGTAGTACGTTAATTTGAAATTTAGTTAAAATGGAAGAATACTAAGAACCAAAATTCAAAAGCAATGTTGATTATATTCTTATTGTAATAAAAACTCAAATAACAAGGGTAAAAAATTCAATAAATTGAATTAATTAAAATTAAACGAAATTAAAATATCTAAATATTATGTTATTCGAAATTAAGATGGAATGTGAGAATATCAATGTAATAATTTTGAATCCAATGTTAAATCCATCTATTCGACAATAATGAATGGAATAATTTTTGATTGATTACATTAAATAAATTGGGGAATAAATTTCATTAAAGGTAATTAAATACTATCTTAATGTAAATTAAGATAATATTTGAAATTAATATTAATTCCATTCATAATATGATAATTAGTTGAAGTGTGGGAAACTTACGTGTAACATTTGGCTTGTAAACAAATATTATAAGTTACCTGTTTAATTAGTTGATGGAATTAGAATTGGAATAAATGTTAATAAAATAAAGAAATGTTACATTAATGGGAAATGTAATAAGAGGTTTAGGAGTTGTCAAATTTGAGTATAGTAAAGTAATAAAAGGATTGGAATGGAAATAAACCAATTTATTGCAATTTAATTTACAATAAATGGAATTTTCGTAGCAAATGGAATTTAATACTACGTTGGTTAGAACTAAGAGGAAATTATGAAACATTAAGGTAATAAATATGAAACAAAATAAGTATACCATACGAAGAATGTATTGAAAATAAATGGAAAGCTAATTTCATTGTAAATTTTAGAAATTTAATATATAATCTATAACCAATTGAAATAGAAGTTAAAGCTTTGAAAGTGTGCAATTTGCAACATCTAATCCGTATAAGGAATTTTTAAATTAAAAGGAAAGAGAAGTTAATTGAAATTTATGGCATTTAATATAAGAAACGTACATTTTGGGTTAAATAGAAAGAGCATTTTTAATGAAAATAAAAGAACGGTTTGAGAAAAATAAAATGAACGTTTCATTTTAAAGATAAGTAAAATTTTATAAAAAAGGAAAAATTTAAATTTTGAAACAACATTTTACAGTCATTTTATAACAATCAGAGGCATTATAGAAGTGATTTTAATGCTAACCTTATATTTTAAAGTAAATTAAATATTTTGAATCGTGATTGCGCACTGAGAAAAACGCCGTTTTTAAATTTGAATTTCCAGTCTCGGTACATCTTTTATTGTGTGCACGGCGGTGCCCGGTGGCATTAATTGGAGTGTTATATTTTATTAAATGTGTGTTAATAAAATTTAATTGGGTGTTAATAAGGTGTATATTTAGGGTTAATAGAAATTAATTTAGCGGAGTAGACGTTTTGAAATTGGATCTCAAAGTTTTGGTACAATGGTCCCTTTGTTACTTTATATTTATTATTTGTTACCACCTCTTTGTTTGCAATGCCTAAATTTTCATTTTTGCTACCTGAAGCATTCTTTTCATTGGTTCCATCCTCCTTTAGCCTTACTTCAATTTTCCAATCTCACTGAACTTCATTTTGCAAACATGACCCTATTTCATTTTCTCCCTCACTAGTTTGCAACACTTTTTCCTAATCATTCTTGAAACTTTGAGTTGCGTGAAAGCCACTCCATCTCACCTAAGCCTTGCCACCACCTTGTCAGCAGGTACCCTAATCTGCTTATCCCAAAACGTGATATTCAATATTTATTTTGTTTATTTTAATATCACTATATATACACTTTATTATGGCAATAGTCATCTTATAACTCGAATAACTTTCGCATACAATGTCCGATTTACGCGCGATTTTTTAGGATCCTATTGAGATTTCTGACATTTTGACGCTGGTTTGGATGAATTTGGAGACTATGAAATTTTTGAATTTCAATTGGGTTTAAATTCAATTCAAATTCAAAAGGTGGGTGTTTTAACCCACTCAGAACTTGTAGAATTTCTTATGTTTGTTATATTAAATTTTTTTGTGTTTATGCATTTATTTATGACTGTTTAGTATATTTTAATCATCATCTCAGTTAATTGCATTTATTTAAATTAAATCGTTATTTAATTTATTATTGAATATAACTGTGATTTAATTACCTGTTAAATATTATCAGTTATATTTTGATAGTTGATTGATTGTTTAGATGATGATTGTGATGGATGTATGATTTTATGATGGGTGAATGGTTGTTTAATTATATCATCATAATCTGCAAGTTCTTTATTGTTTTTCACTATTGATTCGGGATTGCGGTTTGAAATGATATATAACCATATTTTTATTTTAAATTACGGATTGAAATGATAAATATCCGTATCACTTGACCATAGCATAGAAAATTATATACAGACACCGTCGGTCTATATATATAAATATTTTGAAATGATTTCTATGTTTTTGAAGAGAAATATATGGTTTAATAAATAATAAATTCTGATATTATATAAATATTATTTTTATATATATAGTTAAACTCTTCAATTTAAGCAATGTATAAATTGTGTAATAAAAATAAGCTATTCATGGAGTTCGATTGTTTTATATTATATGGTTAAGTACCTGTTTAAGATATTGTATATATATAGAGTTTTAATGACTTAAATAAAAATTAAGTTGGAAGATAAATATGAAATAGGTTTAATTTTGAATTAATTAATAATTTTACTCGAATAAATGTGATTTGAAATCTAAATAAAATTGAGATTTTAAAGGGTATAATTCTTTTGTTTGTGACATTGAAGAAGCTATTTATTTTATAAAGTAATTTAATATTTAAACCATTTAATTATAAGAAGTTATGTTTCAAAGCTACGGGTTTCAAGGTATATAGATTTGTAAGTGCTAGGATTTTGGAAAAGGTTATATTTGAAATAAAAATGATTTCATATGGATTTGGGTTTTAAAAACAGAAATGATATCGTATTTACATGGTTTTGAAATGGATATTATATACTGGTTTTTAAGTATAAGTTAATTTGAAATGACCGCGGCGTTATAATAACGTTTGGTTGTTAAAGTGACCGGGATCGAAAGTTGTCATACTCTCTGCCCTCTCTGAAAACCACTGTAACAACCGTGTACGCGGTGGAGATTCCAGAATGAAGTAGGATGGCGGCGACATTTCCTTTGAGGTAAATACGTGGACCCGACTCCCGTGACTTGGCATAAGGTAGCTAAAACAGGAGCGATTATCGGGCCAATGAGGTAGCACCTTTGAACGGACACATCCCTTCGATATTATACTTTTACTTTTGGATTGATTCTGTGGCCACTTTTGTTTTTTTTTATTTGGGGGTGTGACTCGAGGTGGGCGGTAGCTGCGGCTATGCGTTATCACCAGTCTGGATAGCAATTGGTATATCTACCCTGGCATTGCCTAGTTGTTCCGTGTCACCTACCCTAGCGCGCCTTATAAGATTTTGTTTTGTACCATACCTATGGAGTGCCCTCTGACGACGCCCAATACGGGGGAGATTACGGTACTGTATAGACTGTGGGAATATAAAGTGTGTTAAGGGCTATATGGGTAACCACTTAACGCTATTTTCAGTATATTATACTTTACTTTAGATACTATTATAATAGCGTATATTACTACATAGTAGATAGTTTAACGGATTGTTAACCCTAACTCGTTCACAAGTTAACAGGTCCACGAGTTAAGGCATGTACGACTCAAGGCATGTACGACTCAAGGCATGTACGACTCAAGGCATGTACGAGTTAAAGGATACATGAGTCAGCAACTTCCTACAACTTAAAGACCTCTACGAGTTAGCAAGCTTACGAGATAAGCAGCCTACGAGTTAAGGAGTACCCGAGTTAAGCTACTTGCGAGATAAGCCTTTACGAGTTAGCATATCTACAAATTAGCAAGTGTACGAGTTAAGATCTTCCACAAGTTAAGCCTCTACGAGTTAATCCTCTGCGAGTTAAGATCTTCTACGAGTTAGCAGGCATACGAGTTAAGAAAAGCTAACGACTTAAGGTCTTTACGACTTAAGGAAATTGATGGCCTACGACTTAATGATAACTGCAGTTTGTACGACTTAAGACCCTTACGACTTAAAGAAGTTATACGACTTAAGGAGGATACGACCTAAAGACACACCTCTTAACTCGTCTATCCGAAATCATGGCTCCTGGAAGGAAAAGTAAATGCCCAAACATTCAAGAGGGAACCTCCACTTCCCCAACATTCAAGATCCGAAATCATGGCTCCTGGAAGGAAAAGTAAATCTGTGAGATCTGCAAACATTCAAGAGGGAACCTCCACTTCCCCAACACCAAATCAGGCCACTCCAGCTGTTGGAGTTTCAAAAGCGGAATTGGACGCTGCTATCTTTGGGTTGAATCAGCAAATAAATGCCCAGAACGCGCAATTGGAAGCTCAGAATGCTCAGAATGCTCTGATTCTGAATAGGTTAAACGATCTGCTCGGGGCAAACCGTCAACCTGCGAATAATGAAAGGAACTTTGTCGGTAATGTCCATGATGCTGAAACTAGAAACATTCCCGAAAGGGCTGCTAGCCCCTTTGAACAGACATTGCCTGAGGCTGGAGGATCCAGAAATAGGAATGACGAAGAATATCTTTCTGGTATGGTTCGACAGATTATGAAAGAAAGTATGCAAAGGGTCGAAGATGAGAAAGAGTGGGGTTTCGCTCCGAGCAAGACTCCGTTTACTGAAAAGATCCTAAAAGCTGAATTCCCAAGGAAGTTCGTCTCTCCGACCATTCCAGCTTACAAAGGGACAAGTGATCCAAATGAGTTCCTGTACAAATATGATTGGCACATGACAGGTGCCAGAGCTTCTGACGAGATAAAATGCCGCTATTTTCCTGTGTATTTGGAAGGGGTAGCTCTGCTTTGGTTCACAAAACTACCTGTCCGGTCCATCGATCAGTTTTCAGACCTAACCAGGAAATTTAAAGAGCAATTTAGGCTATATGCTTCAAAGGCAAAAGACATCATGTCGTTATCCGGTTTGGAACAGAATCCGGGGGAAACTATCAAGTCTTTTTTAAATCGCTTTAATATAGCGTTAGCTGAGGTGGATAATGCAGAACCCCGCATGGTCTTGACCTATTTGATGAGAGCTATTGATAAGTCAAGTGAATTCGGAAAGTGGCTGAACATGAAGGAGCCAAATTCTCTGGAAAAGTTCTACAAAAAGGCGGATGAATTCATGCGTTTGGAAAGCCGTCCTGTCCCGGTAAAGGCAACAGTAGAGAAAGCTGAAGACAACACTGCTGCGCCACGTAAGAATGGATCTGTGGGACAGAAAAGAGAAAATAATGATGGAAGGAAACAACACAATTCGAAGAAGCCTCGATCCTTCAAGCCATCAGAATATACTCCTTTGTTAGAGACACCAGAGCGCATCTACCTGGCTACAAAAGATTCTTTTGAGTATCCCAAACCTCCTGTTCTCAGAACCGGAAGAAAAGCTGTGCAAAGTGGGAAGTTCTGTCGCTTCCATAATCAGCCTGGTCATGACACAGACGACTGCCGTCAATTGAAAAATATAATCGAAGAATTGCTAAGAGAAAATAAGCTGCAGCAATTTGTGAAGAAGAGTGGTAATGATCCTGCTTCGTCAAGTCAGGGGCAACAAGCTCTTGCTCATCAGCCCAGGACAAATGAGAAGGCCGCAGGACATGAATCTGGAAGGCCAGTTATTAATGTCATCACAGGAGGACCCCACCCAGCAGGCAGAAGCTGGGGTGAAATGGAGAGGTACACTCGAGCTCTGAAACATATGCCAACTGAAGAGAATGTCTTTGTTTTAGAGGACTCTACACCCCTGAAACAACAAAGGACTTTTAATGATGATATTGTGTTCAGGGCTAGAGATTCCACGGGCATTGAGGCCCCTACTTTGGACCCGTTAGTCATCTCGGCCGGTATTGGACCGGCTATTGTCAGAAGAGTTCTTATTGATTGCGGCGCATCTTGCAACATCCTCTTCAAGAAAACGTTTGACCAGATGAGAATCCCGATGGCGGATGTGCAAGCCTCATCTCAGAAGATTGTTGGCTTCACTGGGGAGCCAAAGCAACCAGTAGGAACCATTGACTTGCTTGTGGAACTCGGAGAAGGAGAAAGAAAAGTAGTTCGCAAGCAGACTTTTGTGATAGTAGATGAATTTTCTGCTTATAATGCTTTCTTTGGTCGACCTATTCTTGCTGCATTCAAAGCTGTCCTTGCCCCATGGTGTCTTACTATTAAATTCCCTACAGACAATGGGGTAGGAGTTATTAAAGGAGACCAGAACGCTGGGCGAGAATGTTATATGACAGAGCTGCGAGAAACAAGGAAGAGAGAAATGGGGAAAGATGCGGCAACCCCAATCCGCATCAAAACACCAACCCTATAGCAACTACAGGGCGGACCCTGCACTGGCGAGCATAGCGGGGCACGAAAAGTGATGGATCCTAGAAAGGCCAGTGCGGGGGAGAGTAGGGTGGTACCAGCAGAAACAACGATACCGGTGCCCGTTGATCTGAAGGACCCAAACAAGGTGCTGAATGTGGGTTCACAACTTAATGTGTCAGTTCAGAATGCCTTGATATCTTTTTTGAAAGCAAACCTGGATGTTTTCGCTTGGACCCATGCCGATATGTGCGGAATATCCCCAGAAGTTGCGGTACATGCTCTGAATATTGACCCAAAGTTCACGCCAGTAAAGCAGAAAAGAAGAATCCAAGGTCTAGAAAGGTCGACAGCATTGAAAGAGGAAGTTGACCGGCTCATGGAGAATAATTTCATCAGAGAATCTACCTATCCAAATTGGGTTTCAAATCCAGTGCTAGTTAAGAAAGCCAATGGTAAATGGAGAGTGTGCATCGACTTTTCAGATCTAAACAAGGCCTGTCCCAAAGACTGCTTCCCATTACCCAGGATCGATCAACTGGTAGATGGAACAGCGGGTCATGAATTGTTGTCTTTTATGGATGCCTACTCCGGATATAATCAGATCATGATGCATGAGCCAGATCAGGAGGACACAAGCTTTATCACCGATGTCGGTCTTTACTGTTACAGAGTTATGCCCTTTGGGTTGAAGAATGCGGGGGCAACATACCAAAGACTGGTTAATGCTATGTTCAAACCGCAGTTGGGAAAGACTATGGAAGTTTACGTTGATGACATGCTAGTAAAATCTAAGAAAGCAGTGGATCACATCGAACACTTAGCAGAAATGTTCGCAATTCTCCGAAGATACGGAATGAAGCTTAACCCTTTAAAATGTTCTTTCGGGGTAGAATCTGGGAAGTTCTTGGGTTTCATCGTGAGCGCTAGGGGCATTGAAGCTAGTCCAGCTCAAATCACTGCTCTAAAAGAAGTCAAAGCTCCTAAAACAAGGAGGGAATTGCAAAGTCTCAATGGAAAAATTGCCGCCTTAAGTCGGTTCATATCCAAAGCTACTGATAAATGCATTCCATTCTTCGACGCTCTAAAGAAAGGAAAGAAAAACTTTGACTGGACTCCCGAATGCCAGAAAGCTTTTGAAGAATTGATTCAACATATGGAAACGCCTCCAATACTTTCCAGGCCCGGCGATGGCGAGGATCTTCTTATATACTTGGCAGTTTCATCTCATGCTTTAAGTGCAGCGCTGGTACGGGAAGACAAAAGGATTCAACATCCAGTTTACTATATCAGCAAAAGACTCACTGGGGCAGAAATGAATTACTCCAAGTTGGAAAAACTCGCCTATTGTCTATTGATTGCCTCAAGAAAGTTGAGGCAATATTTCCAGGCTCATCCTATCAAAGTCCTCACTGATCAACCTTTAAAGCAAGTCTTGTTTCGCCCTGAGACTTCGGGCCGCCTTTTAAAGTGGAATATTGAATTGAGCCAATATGACATCACTTATCATCCTAGAAAAGCGATCAACGGACAAGCTTTGGCAGATTTTATTGCAGAATTTACAGACAAGGGTAACAGCGAGGAAGAAACAATCGAGAACTCCCCAACCCAATGGAAGTTATTTGTAGATGGCGCAAGAAATGATTACTGTTCAGGTGCTGGAATTGTTCTTGAAACTCCTGAAGGCCGGTCATTATGCTATGCGCTAAGATTAGAATTTCCTTCAACAAACAATGAAGCAGAATATGAAGCTCTGATCGCTGGTTTGAAAATTGCTAAAGAACTAAACATTCGAGCGTTACAGATCTTCAGTGATTCTCAGCTTATAGTATGCCAAGTCAAGAAGGAGTTTCAAACGAAAGGAGGAAATCTGCCCGCTTATGTGTCAAAGGCTTGGGAACTTTTATGTGAATTCGACCATTACACGATAAGTCATATTCCTCGAGAAGAAAACATGAAAGCAGATTCTCTCGCAAAATACTCAAGTTCTGGCGAAGCCCAATCCTTAGGGTTAGTTCCAGTGGAAGTTTTGTCAAATCCGAGCATTGATGAAATGGATATCGATTGGGTTATGAGTATGTCGCAAGAGCAAGAATCATGGATGACTCCAATAACAAAGTATCTACTCAATGGCTCTTTACCAGAAAACTCTAAAGAACGACAAAAGCTACTGAGAAAAGCTTCTCGATATATAATCCAGGATGGTCAATTATACAGACGAGGATTCTCAATGCCATTGCTTCGATGTGTATCCCGGGAAGAGTCCAAAACAATCCTAACTGAAGTGCATGGAGGAGAATGCGGTGATCATTCAGGTGGTCAAACATTAGCAAAGAAAATTCTCCGATACGGATATTTTTGGCCAGAAATTAATCGGGATGCCGCAGATTACTCCCGAAAATGTGACAAGTGCCAAAGATATGCCAAAATTCCTAGAGCACCTTCTACCGAACTCACACAGATGATCAGTCCATGGCCATTTGCAATTTGGGGAATGGATCTCATTGGGCCGCTACCAACCGCTAAATCAGGGATTAAATATGCTATTGTTGCGGTTGATTATTTTACTAAGTGGGCTGAAGCTGAACCATTGGCTACTATCACTTCTAAGAAAGTGATAAGCTTTGTGACCAAGAATATCATTTGCAGATACGGTGTGCCTCAAAAAATAATCACAGACAATGGTACTCAGTTTGAAAGTGAGGAATTCCAGGATTTTTGCAAACGATTCAAAATCCAGAAAAGCTTTTCGGCAGTAGCTCATCCGCAGGCAAACGGGCAAGTGGAAGCAGTGAACAAGATCATCAAATCAACCATCAAAAAGCAACTCGAAAGAGCAAAAGGTGGTTGGGTCGATAAACTACCACTTGCACTATGGGCATACAGAACTACTCACAAAACTGCAACTGGGCATACTCCTTTTTCGTTAGCATACGGATCGGAAGCAATGATCCCGGTTGAAACAGAGGTCCCTTCACACAGAAGAATCCATTTCAATCAATCAGAAAATGAAAAGCTGCAACTTGAAGCGCTGGATCTCCTTGATGAAAAAAGAGATGAAGCTAACCTCAGAGTTGCAGCTCATCAGCAAAGGATAGCCAGACATTTCAATTCCAAAGTTCGTCAACGCAGCTTTGAAATTGGAGATCTAGTCCTAAAAAGAATTATGACTGCGACAGGTGTGTTTGGGCCAAATTGGGAAGGACCGTATGTGATAGGTCAGAAACTTCTTGACGGCACATTCAAGCTCACCACAGTTGATGGAGATCAAATTCCAAGGGCATGGAACAGCAATCACTTGCGTCCATACTTTACTTGAAAATTTTGTTGAAACATTGTAAAAAGAATTATGAATGTATGATTCCTGTAATTGAAAGCAATTGTGAAACTGATGCAAGTAAATAATGAAAGAATATAAAGTGGATGTAGGCCCAATTTCATGGCCGAACCACTATAAATCTTGTGTTCCTTATTATCATTATATGTTTGCTTTGTTTTCGATATAAAAATACACAAAATGTATTGCTGAAATATCGATTTAAATTTTTGCAGACAGTGGAGATAAAACTTGCGCATAATAAGACCGAGCGATTCTCACCATCATTCAACAAACAAATTTCAAGTCACAAAGACCCCGAATTCAAATCCTAGATAGGAAATGCTTCAATTGAACGGCTAATGATTTCGATAGGAACGAGCCCTTGCTGATAAATTGAGATTGTTTAAACAAACAAACATCCAATTAGGAAGCTAGTGCCCGTTCTCACGAACTTGCCTGGCAATGAAGTACACTTCCTTGGATTAAACAAGCCACTTGTGAGAAAAAGGGGGATGAAAACTTGAAAAGAAAAAAAAAAAAAAAAAAAAAAAAAAAAAAAAAAAAGGATCGCTGAAAAGGCATAAGCAAGTGAACAGAGGAACAACCAAAGCTACCATCAGCGCCACAAGTCCTCTTCGGAGGCGCAACTCTTCGGATAATAAAAGACCTCTAATGGGTCATATGCCACAAAAAAGAAAGTTCTCTACTCAACAAAAAAGATTGGAGGAGTCATGACCCTCCAACCATGAGAGAGTAACTTCCAGGCGATGAAAACCCTCTCTGAGGCACATTTCACCAGGAGTTGAAGTGTTATAACCGCTCTTCGGGATTTCACTTCACCAGAGTTGAAATGTAAACAAAATAAAAGCCCTCTTCGGAGGCCCATTTCACCAGGAGTTGAAGTGTTATAACTGCTCTTCGGAATTTCACTTCACCAGAGTTGAAATGTAAACAAAATAAAAGCCCTCTTCGGAGGCCCATTTCGCCAGGAGTTGAAGTGTAGCAGCCGCTCTTCGGAATTTCACTTCACCAAAGTTGAAATGTAAAAACAAAGACCTCTTTGGAAACCCACGTTTCACCGAGATTGAAATAAAACTTCCAAGTGTTGAAACGTGAAAAGGCTTTCTTCAAAGGCACAACTCTTTGGGGGTACACGTTTCACCAAGATTGAAATAAAACTTCCAAGTGTTGGAACGTGAGAAATCCCTCCTCAGAGGTACAACCCCCTCCCGGGAACACAATTAAGAAAAAAGACCTCTTTGGAAACCCACGTTTCACCGAGATTGAAATAAAACTTCCAAGTGTTGAAACGTGAAAAGGATTTCTAAAGCATAACTCTTTGGAGGTACACGTTTCACCGAGATTGAAATAAAACTTCCAAGTGTTGAAACGTGAAAAAATCCCTCCTCAGAGGTACAACTTTCTATAAAAAAAAATCCTCATCAAAAGCGTACTTTAACTTTCAAAGGAAAAGTAATTTGCCTACTATGGGAAATGATCGTAAAAAGAAAAGAAGTTAAAGTACCCTTCAGAGGTCCGCTTTACCACATAGAGGAATTCACTTGATGAGATATGCACATAAGCAAAAGAAAAAAGTGATTTCTTCGAACGACCAAGCGTAAAAACTTATACGAAGGGAGTTGTACTCTATAAAATTTTCTTTAAAGAATAAAGTAATTATTCTTTAGCAAATAAGAGTGTAAGTCCCCTCGAGGTATAGAATATTGCAGCATACTTATGGAATGGGGGCAATATAGTATAATTACACACAATATGGTATAACTAAACCAGCAAAAGGTAACGCTCAAGTAACATACCATAAGCTCGCTGCAATATCAAATAAACTCATGCCAAAACGAATAACAAATGTATTCTTTAATTCAAACAAAAGTTTGTACAAACGAGGAATCATTTTATTCAATTACAACGCAGGTACAGGTTTCAAAATAAAGAAAAGCGGGGGCCGGTACCCGCACAATTCTCGGCCAGTACATGCAAAACACAAAAAACTAGAAACTGAAGATCTTCACTTCTTTTTGCTGCCTTTAGACCCTTTACCCGGCCGAATGATCAGCTTTTCAGGTCGGCCAGTGGGTATAAGGGAGGAAGGAGAGGTAGGCGCAGCTGGCCCAACTTCTGGCTCCTCTTCAGTGGCGGTGATTATCTTCCCTCTCCTCCTTGATGCTCCTTGCTTCCTTCTCCTCTTTGAGGAAGACTCACTTCCTGGAGTGACAAGTTTAGATAAAGTTATATCGTCAGAAGGAGTCCGCTCCGGAGATATGTCACCTCCCTCAAGTCCCTCATCTTTTTGCTCTTGCGAAGCAATGGGATCATCCAGGCCATGGAGAGCTTCTATTTGTTCTTCTTGTGACCCGGGTTGCGAGGCAGAAGGAGGCGCCACTTGAAGAGATGGAGGAAGGATCACCGGGGGAGAAGAAGCTTGAGTTTGACTCGGTGCTTTCTCTACAAAGGAGAAAAAACTTAAAATATCAGTATCTTTCGAAAAGAGAGGGGATGACGGCTCGTCAAAAGTCGGGAATTCATTAACATTTGAGGAATAATCAAAAGTCGGGAATTCATTGACATTTGAAAAATAATCAAGAAGATCGTCAAGTTCACAAGGAGCGAACGAGCAGTTCACCACTTGGGCTGGTCCGGTGTCAAGTTTACCTGGGGTAGTTGGATCTCTGAGGCTGATTTCATATCGCTGTGCTTCGTTGCTTTCACCACCTTCATCCCCGCCTTGTGCACTTGTAGTTTCAGTTACTGTCTTAGTTGCAGGCGGAGTAGAGGAGCTAGAACCCGTGATGTCAACCACAGGAGAAACTGGAGGTTGGACAGAGGAAGTAAGCGTTAATTCCTTTCCAGAACGTTCCTCTTCCGCCATTCCAGTTCTCATCCTGGCAAGTTGTTCTCGCCCCTTCGCAAGAGCAGCGCGAGCTCCCTCATCCAGGTAACGCGCCTCAAAGTCTTCATCGCCATACCCGGCGTCTTTAAACATGTTAAGAGCAGTTTCCCACACCTCGGCCAGGGTGATTTCATACTTAGGACCAAGAAAAGAGAGGCTGCCGCGTCCCAAGACACAATGTAAATAAAAATCGAATAAAGTCGAATTGATATCGTTTTCCATGGTCTGAGCAGTTTCTTCGGCTGCAATTTTGCCAGCCATGGCCTCATCTCGATCTTTTTCGGTCTGAGCAAGTTGGGCTTTTAGCGCTTCAATCTCCATGTCTCGGGCGCTCAGTTTATTCTGCAGCTGGGTGACATCAGTGCGGTGGTTCTCTACAGCTTGTTCCAACCTCTCAGCTTTAGCTTCAGCGTCCCTCTGGCTGGCGTGCGCATCTCGCACTTGTTTTTGCAATACCTCTTCTCTTTGGGTGTAAGTATTAGTAGAAGAGGCAAGATCATCTTTGAGCTGCTTTACTTCAGCTTCGAGTTTTTCATTGTATTCGGCTATCTCCTTCATCTCAGCGTTGTGTTGATCAAGAATCTTCTGCCATTCTGATTTGTCATTTTCCATGGTCAGCATTGCTTCGATGTTAGCCCGATTAACTCTTTGAAGTTCATCAACCAGCTTTTGCCATCCAGACATTCTATCGATATCAAGCTTGACAGCATCGAGATTTCTGTACATAGCTTCTTTGTCGATGGGGACCAAATCAAGGTCGAAGCGTACCCCCCTCAAACACCAGTTCGGGAATCGGCTCTGCAAAGTCGGGGGGCCCCTTTCAACATGGTATGAAGGCCTGTTGAGAAGTGTTTGGATGGCACTTCCTTCAAGAGCAGGAGATTTGGAAGGGATGTCAATAGAAACTGAGGCACCAGGTCTCTCAGATGTCACGGGCACGTGCTCCTCGCCAAGTTTGGTCCGCTTTCTCGAATCCTCAATATGGCTCTTCCCCCTATCATCGTGCGTTTTACGTTTATGGGAGTCATCATCCCTTGGGAAGGATTCATGTCGCGTGCCCGCTCCCTCATGACGTTCTTCATACCTTCTCCTCTCTTCAGCTTTTCGCGCAGCTCTCTGCTCATTGGTTTCTCTGGGATCGGCATAGTATTGCTTGTAGTCATAGCTGCCACGCCCTCCATAGCGTCGAAAGTCCTTGTAATAAGAACCGCTGCCGCTGCGCCCCATAGAGGAATCTGAAAAGGCAAAAATAGCAAGTCTTAGAAACTTCCGAAGAAAAGAAGTTAAATATGAACAAATGCCGAAAAATCCTAAGTGTTGTGTGATGTGCAAGCTACGCGCATTAAGCTACAAACCACTCATTGGTGTAGGGGTGATGATAGCTTGGGTATGAGGAGTTGGTGTTTGTGTTGGTGTTAGTCGAAGAAGGGACGTCGCCTCAATTATAGGAGAGATAGTTTTAGACACGTCATCTCTAAAAAGCTCCTGTGAGGTCACTATTATGTCGCTCAACCCATCATAAACATCGTCACCATCATGCTCGGTGAGACTTGTTTTCTCAGTTCCTACATCAGCTAATCCCCCGAGAGGCTGTGAAGGTCCTTCTTCTTCCTCAATCGGGGCAGGTGCCGTCTTACTAGATGACCCCATAATGTCGGTAGGGGTGGAACATTTCACCAATGAAGCTTCGATGTTAGACTCTTTTGATGAAGATTGTTCGATAGTAACGGGGGCATCTGATGCTTCAGTCGGGGAATCGGGAACTTCGGTCGGGGCTTCATGAGGCTGAGTATAGCGAGAAGAGTGAAGAAGCCCGTATTGATGTAAAAAGTCATCTCTCAGCAAAAACTTTATATTCCTCTCTTCTACTGGCACAGCATTCAATCTTTCAAAAATTTGCTTATAGCCTGGGTCTCTAGAAGGAGGTGGAAGCGCTGAAAAGTAAAAAGGGAAATTAACATCTAACTACTCAGGCTATGAAAAGATTTTATAAGGAAAACATGTGTCAGGAATAAAGCTGAACGCCCTTACTTCCAACTCTCCACACACCATAAAACCCCGGAGGGCAACGAACATAGAAGAATTGGGTTAAAAACCCGTGAGCAGTATCAGGGAGGCCAACAATCAGTTTGCGGTTTCGGGCGCTCCTCACAACAGTAATGGAAGGATGATCCTTAGTCCGAGTAAAAGAGCATAGATAACAAACTTCACCAAAGCTTGGAAGTCGATCAAGTGTTCTCCTAAAAAGCACACACAACCCCATTAGAATGGCATAGCCATTGGGGTGTAGCTGGGATGGAGCAATGGCCAGTTGACGGAGAAGTTGTTGGAAAAAGTCGTTGAAAGGAGGAATGCCTCCACTTAGGCACATTTGCCGGTTAATTGTCACAAAGCCAGAAGGAGCTATATCGGCAGTGTTATTTCTTTCGGGAAGAATGGCATCTGATTCAACGATACCAAACTGAGCACACAACTGGCGAAAAACTTTGTATGATAGTGAAGTAGGAGCTCTTTCGGGAGGATTAACCAGTGGAGCCGGAAGAACAGTTACCTCTCCAGTCCGAACTGTTGTATCACCTTCCTGAGAAGTCATTCTACACAAACAACTGGATATTCAAATATGAAGGTGCACGTTTCCTAAAAAAGTGTGAAGTGTTGTGCAAAAAAAACTAATAAAAAAAATAATAATAACAAGTAAATATAACTGAAATAAAACTAGTCGACGATTGATCGATTACAAAAATTTCAGAACTTGTTAGTCTTTAGTTCAAGTATAATATTAATGCGAGCTGGTCAATTTTAATTGACTATTTCAGTATTGCTTTAGTATTTTACTTGAAGTTAATAAGTTGAGCACTTCATTCACACAATCTGTTTAAGTTTAATGACTGTTGTTAGCTAATCTGTCATTCGAAGAGGGCGATCAATGGCAGTATATTCGCCCCGGTTTTTCTGTAAATGTTGTATTGGACAGGTTGTTAACTTGCGAGTCAAAGTAATTTGTAAAAGAAGGCATCAAAGTTCAACAGTTCAACATCACTGCAAATTCAAGGTTTAAGCAGATCCTAAAAAAAAAAACAACACAAGTGCTAAGTCGTATCGAACACAAGTGCTAAGTCGTATCGAACACAAGTGCTAAGTCGTATCGAACACAAGTGCTAAGTCGTATCGGACTCAAGTGCTAAGTCAAAACCGACTCAAGTACTAAGTCGCAACCGACTCAAGGGATGAGTCGTTCCTATCCTCAGCCATCAAACACATCAAGCTGCTTATCCTCTAAGTCCTAAGTCGTAACTCGGGGAACAGGAGAAAGGCTCTGATCCAAAACAACTAGAAATCCTCCAAGTCTTAACTCGGCTACGGCTCATGGAAATCGCTAAGTCACATGGAAGAAGCCGAGTCATATATGAGACGATCCCTTGTTATTTTCACTCAACCTATTCGACCAACTCGCCTCCCTTTCAAATCTCTTAACCTGTTCATCCTTGGCTTCTTCAGCAGCGACAACCTTAACCCGTTACACTATGAATCGCCCCAAAGCGCGAATCACCATAGGCCAAATCAGATGAATTTTAGTTCATCGGTAATCAATTCGAATAGAATTCGCAGGGTTTGAATGGGGCAAACCAAAGATGATGAACTGAATACATAAAGTAACAATGGTTAACGGTCGAAGTTTGAAGCAAGATCTCTTACGATTGTTTGATGCTAGAAAGAATCAGAGATGAATCGGGTCGAAATCGCCTCGGAGAGCTTGAAGATGCGTTAATGGCAGAAAGCAGTTTAAAAGGTTAAGTGATGAGAAGAAGGACGACTCAGGCTTTTATATCTGGAAAGGTTGGGATTTGAAACGACATGACCGAGTTATGATAAGTCGAAGCACACGACTTACGATTTAAGCGTGTGCTTCGAGGGGCAAATGTTAACCCTAACTCGTTCACAAGTTAACAGGTCCACGAGTTAAGGCATGTACGACTCAAGGCATGTACGACTCAAGGCATGTACGACTCAAGGCATGTACGAGTTAAAGGATACATGAGTCAGCAACTTCCTACAACTTAAAGACCTCTACGAGTTAGCAAGCTTACGAGATAAGCAGCCTACGAGTTAAGGAGTACCCGAGTTAAGCTACTTGCGAGATAAGCCTTTACGAGTTAGCATATCTACAAATTAGCAAGTGTACGAGTTAAGATCTTCCACAAGTTAAGCCTCTACGAGTTAATCCTCTGCGAGTTAAGATCTTCTACGAGTTAGCAGGCATACGAGTTAAGAAAAGCTAACGACTTAAGGTCTTTACGACTTAAGGAAATTGATGGCCTACGACTTAATGATAACTGCAGTTTGTACGACTTAAGACCCTTACGACTTAAAGAAGTTATACGACTTAAGGAGGATACGACCTAAAGACACACCTCTTAACTCGTCTACGAGTTAAGACTTGCTTTAAACCAGTTGCAATTGGTTAAGTCGACTACGACTTACGACATAAAAAGAGTCGTATACGACTTAAGAAAGGAAATTAGCAATTGCAGCCAGATAACTCGCACACGACTTAGAACTTAGGGATGGGTTCAAAAAAGGGGAACTGCCATAGACTCGGCTCAGTGACCCGGGGACGACTTACCTTAAGTCGAACACGACTTATCTTAAGTCGGCCACGAGTTAGGACTTAGCACTTTTTCCGCCCAGAACTCTCTATAAATATGAAACCATCTCCAACATGCAAAGGACCTTTGGGCTCATTCTCTTCAAGCGCCATTACTCTGCCGAATTCCAGACGACTTCAAAGCTTTTTAGATCCAACAAACTTCTAAAGGAACTCCATGAAGGAATCATCCACATTCACCATGGATTTGAAGATGATTGTCAACATCAAAGCTTGAGCTACTTGTTTCACATATCCTATCACTTGAAGTGTGTTGTAATTGAAAGATCTTGTAAAGAATTGTAATCAAACTAGTGATAAAAAGATTAAAGTGGACGTAGGCTGGATTATAAGCCGAACCACTATAAATACTGTGTCTCTTTCTGTTTTTCTACATACTTTCTGCTTATTTCTGTTTCCCGTACAAACGGGTGGTGCTTTCACAATCACATCTTATACACCAGGGTGTTAGCGTTTAAATTTTTTCGTTAACACGGATCCTTAGGGGTTGTGAATCCCGAACATCTCTTAAGTTACTACACTCATGTTGGACACTAGATAGGAGATGTCAAATACCGTAAACATCTCTGACGCCATTACACACATATTTATTTCTGTTGATTTAACTCACATAAGATATTTTAGTTCTGAACCGAGTGTTTTGTCTTTTTAATTCGCTCGGGTCAGCCTGAGCAATTCAGGATTCGAAGACTTTAGCTCTGGAGGACGAAGACGAAGATTTATTATTATTATTATAATTTATTATAGTATTCCACGACATTCATACTGTTTCCACTGCATTAATTATTATTCTCTGGTATGTGTAACTCTGATAAGTATTGTTTAAGTAAAATCGAATATTTTGTAAAACAGCTTCATGAAATATATATTTGAATATTATATTTTATCATTCCGCTGCAAGATTCTGTTTTGTTTTATCTTCCTTCTTTTTCTTATTTACCCCATAACAATCCACCCTTCTGCATGGTTTAAGTCTGACGTGTGCGGTTTATCGTCGATGTACGAAAAGGCGGGACGTTACATCTGGTATCAGAGCTTTGGTTTAGCGATAAACCTTAGCTTTGTGGGGTCTGACTCTTCATTTATAGGGTAGTAATACCCTATGGGAGTCGCTGAGCGTATATATATATTAGAGCGTATTTGTTAGTGCTATAAAAAGGTTTTAATATTGTGTTAATTTGTTCTTTTTGTATTTATAAATTCTGGTTGGTGCATAGGACGCTATAACATCAATAAGGATTTCTAAACACTAAATAGGACAGACTGACACAATATTTGTATCGAATAGAGATGAGTGAAATAATTTTTCCTATTATAATTTCTATATATATAAAATAAATTTTTTTAAATGACATATATATTTGGTTGCAATATATTGGTTGTTAGGTAATGAAATTTATAAATTAAAGTTGAAATAAGATGAAAGATAAAATAAATAAAATTGGAAATTTAGAACTTAAGTTCTGAGGGTTTTGAAAATTTCTTTCGATTGATTTTGTAATATAATAATAATATTATCTAGTAGTATTTTCTGATATAAATATTTCAACATGATTTGAAAGAGAGATTTTAAAGAAATTTTGGAAGAAATAAGTTCTGTACTTCCCTCTCTGTCGCTGGAAAATAATTTCGGTGATGAGTGCACGCATCAACGACATTCATTTTCGAGTTTCGAAGTGGGAAGGCCACTGTAGTAGTTGTACTACAGATTTATTTTGATAAACAAGTATAAATTTCAAATTGTTTTAAATGTAATTGGATATATAAGTTGTAAGTATATAATTATCTGTTACTTTAAAATAATGTGAAAATAAACTCGGAATTTAGTTCTTAAGTTTCCATTAATTAATAGTTCAATTATTATAGTGAAATGGAAAGTAACTAATTAATAATTGAAACCTCTAATTAAAATAAGAGATTTAATGATAAGTTATTGATGGGATTAAATGAAAGTTGAATTTGTAACTGATAAAACAAAAGATATAATTATGGAACATTTAATTAAATTAAAGGAAATAGAATAAACCTGTACAACTTTCAATTACATCCTTAAAAACATATATATAACTTACCAAATATTAAAAGTTGAAATCTTTAATAAGAAAATGTAATGGAAATTGAACAAGGAAAAGTATATAATGAAAGTGTTCAATAAATTGCTTTTATTTATAAGAATTGATGTTATAAAGTTATAAACTTAAGTTGTAATTGAAATGTTACTATAATTAAATATAACAGAAAGGTAAGCACTAAATAAATAAATGAAATTGAGAAATGCATAAATTTTAATGCAATAAAAAGAAACTTACATGACCTGAATAAATGAAATTGAATAATTGCAAGCAATAAATGAAAATGAGTGGAATTAATAAGAATAAACTTAATCTGTTGTTTGCAATCATTGTTTCTTTGGTTTATGATTGTTTGGGCAAGGATACTTTAAAATTGTTTGGATGTATGAATAATCTATTTAGTTTTATCTAAGACTGTTGAGTAAATGGTATACTTAATAGTTATTTGTTGTTCTATATAGTTTAAAAGTGTCTAAGCCTGAACTAACATTTGTTTGTTTAATATGAATGAATAATTGTTTGTATTGATTCTTTGTGATGGTTGTATGCCTTGTTGCAAGTGATTGTTGTTGTATTGATTTGTTTGTTTATGGTTGAAACCACTTAAAATATTTCATTTTATATAATTGTTAATCTTTTTGGATTATATAAGTGAAATACAGGCTATGGAAGCAATTGCTACTGCATTTGGTTTCATAATACAAGCGTAAATCGCCCGACAAATAGGCACGTTTTCGGATTACGGTTTATAGCGTTATTATATTGTTTTTCCCGTGTTGGGATATATTATTTTGAAAAATATATGTTGTATATTGTTATATTTGATATTATATTTTCTCCCGAGCCTCTCCGTACAAAGGAGACTCTACCGAAATTTTCTGTAAATTTTGGACTTAGAAAATTATAAAATATTTTCCCAAATTTGTCAATTTAAATATAAAAAGATTTAATTGTTTATAAATCTATATATTTTACTTAAATTATCAAATTCTGTAAACTTATTGTCATGAATATAATGTTTTGAGTAATATATATTGATTTATAAATTCCTCTTTTCCCTTCTTTTTCCTTTTCGGGGACGAAAAGTTTTGAGTGGGGGAGAGTAAGGACCCGTAAATTTTAATAGATATAATTGGTTAATTTAATTGGATCATTGTAATTAAATTTAGAAAGAAATAAAACTGCGAATAATATTAATGAAATGATAACTAGAAAGCAAGATAAACAATACTAATTAAAGTTAATAATAAATGAATGAAGGGAAATTCCAATTAATGAAAATAAATTTAAATGTTAGGACTTAAATTATAAATGCAAATTAAGTAAATAAATGTAAGTATTATATGAATATATGAATTAATGTCTGATTTAGGGTAATAGAATGAATTCATATGATGTAAGTAATTGTAATAAATAATGAAATAATAACTAGGATGGAATATAACAACGAAGTTATGAATTGTATAAATTGAATAAAAATGTAATGAATGAAATAATGTAAAATGTTATAATTGGGTTACAAAATTAATATACGGAAGTGGATGTAAATATGAATCAATTAATGAGATGATATATAGTAATGGTAATTGAATAAAATCAATATTTTATAAATATTGTAACAAAATGAATAGGAAATGCTAATTTTTCCCTAAAGTAATAGTTGATGTAATAAAAGAATGGGAGTCAAGATGAAATGATTTATTTGATTAAAATCTTAATTAATGTGTGCATTGTTAACCCCGCCTCGGCCGTGGCTCACTGATCCAGAATAATGAGCGAGCTAATGTTCTGCTGATTTAACAAGGGGAGACCGACCTAAGGCTTCAAAGGGAGACCGACCTAAGGCTTCAAAGGGAGACCGACCTAAGACCTAAGAGAGGTGCCGATCTAACACTTTAACAAGGTCGCCGACTTAACCACCTTAATAAGGTTACCGACCTAACAGGTTAGAGGGGCATGCCGACCTAAAGCTTTAACATGGATGCCGATTTAACGCCTTGACAAGGTTACCGACCTAAAATGCAGCCGACCTATGACCAATGTTAGGCCGGACATGAATTGAGCAAAGGAAGTCAATGCCGCTGCAGGGCACAGTGATCTCTTAGCTCGTACACGACCTTGGACTCATCAGTTGGGTCGCGACTTACGACTTACCAGACTAACTCGGCCGCGACCTAAAAGCCACTGAATGAAGAACCCGATGCCGTGTTACTAGGAAGGGGAGGAGTTAGCTCGGAGGCGACTTGGGACTTGAACGAAAATGCCTCTGTGAAGCCCGGGCTCACTTTAAACCGGTTGCAACTAGTTAAGTCATCCACGACCCAACTTAAGTCGGTCACGACTTGTGGCCTAAGGGAAAAATTTGCCTATAAATACATGACCATATCCAACATTCAAGGGACTTTTTTGGCCAATCACTTCAAGTGCCAATACTCTGCCGAATTCTCAACTCACCCGACACTTCAAGTTCGAAAGGCATCTCAACTAACTTCAAGGGAAAATCTAACGCAATCTACATGGATTCGAAGAATTCTTCTCTACCAAAGTTCTAGTTGTTTGTCTCGTCATAATTGTAATTGAAGGTTGTTGTAAAGTTGTAATCGATTTAGCAATAAAGAGAATTAAAGTGGATGTAGGCTTGCCTTGAGCCGAACCACTATAAAATCGTCGTTATTCACTGCTTTTCTGTGACTTTCTGCTTATACTCTGTTCCCGAATCATCGGGTGGTGCTTTCACAACTACACTTTATACACCGGGGTGTTAGCGTTCAAATTTTAGCGTTAACATTTTTGGTGCTTTCACTGAGAATTGAACTCAGGGACAATTATCATCATTGCTCCACGAAAGTTCATCGAAGTAACCTCTCTGAAGACTTGAAGTTTATCTGAAATCATGGCTCCGGGGAGAAGGAGTAGATCTGTTAGATCTGGAAATGTTCAAGAGGGAACCTCCGCTTCCCCAGTACCTAATCAAGCCACTCCACCTGTTGGGGTTACAAAAGCGGAGTTGGATGCTGTAATCTTAGGGCTGAACCAGCAGATAAATGCCCAAAGTGCACAATTGGAGGCTCAGAACGCCCAAAATGCTCTAATTTTGAATAAGTTGAATGACTTGCTTGGAGTAAACCGTCAACCAACGGGTAATGAAAGGAACTTTGCTGGCAACGTTCATGAGGATGAAGAAAGAAACATTCCTGAGAGGGCTGCCAGCCCCTTTGAGCGGACATTTCCTGAAGTTGGTGGATCTAAAGCTCGAAATGATGAGGGGTATCTTTCTGAAATGGTTCGACAAATCATGAAAGAAAGCATGCAAAGGAATGAAGATGAGAAGGAATGGGGTTTCGCTCCAAGTAAAACCCCGTTTACCGAAAGATTCTTAAAGGCTGAGTTCCCAAGGAAGTTCGTCCCTCCAACTATCCCAGCTTACAAAGGAACAAGTGATCCGAACGAATTCTTGTATAAGTATGATTGGCACATGACAGGTGCCAGAGCTTCTGATGAAATAAAGTGTCGATATTTTCCTGTATATTTGGAAGGTGTAGCTCTGCTTTGGTTCACCAAGCTACCAGTTCGGTCCATAGATAAGTTTTCTGACCTAACCCGGAAATTCAAGGAGCAGTTCAGACTATACGCTTCAAAATCCAAAGATGTCATGTCGTTGTCAAGTTTAGAGCAGAATCCAGGTGAAACTATCAGATTTTTCTTGAATCGCTTTAATATAGCGCTGGCCGAGGTAGACAATGCAGAACCACGGATGATCTTGACCTATCTGATGAGGGCCATCGACAAGTTGAGCGAATTTGGAAAATGGCTTAACATGAAGGAACCAAATTCCCTTGAAAAATTCTACAAGAAAGCAGATGAGTTCATACGCCTGGAAAGCCGTCCTGTACCGGTAAAGGCAGCATTGGAAAAAGATGAAAATAACATTGTTGCTCCACGCAAGAGTGAATTGTAGGACAGAAAAGGGAAAATAACGATGGGAAGAAACAGAAAAATCTGAAGAAGCCTCGTTCCTTCAAGCCATCGGAATATACTCCTTTATCGGATACGTCGGAGCGTATTTACCTTGCCACTAAAGATTCTGTTGATTATCCTAAACCTCCCGTTCTGAGAACCGGGAAAAAAGCTGTACAAAGCGGAAAGTTTTGCCGCTTCCATAATCAACCCGGTCATGATACTGATGAGTGCCGCCAATTGAAAAATTTGATTGAAGAATTGATAAGGGAAAACAAGCTGCAGCAATTTGTGAAAAAGAATAGCAACAATCCCGCTTCGACTAGTCAGGGGCAACGAGCTCCTGCTCATCAACCCAGGACAAGTGAGAAGACTGCAGGGCATGAATCCGGAAGGCCTGTTATCAATGTCATTACGGGAGGACCTCACCCAGCAGGCAGGAGCTGGGGTGAGATGGAAAGATATACCCGAGCTTTGAAGTATGTACCTACCGAGGAAGATGTATTTGTGTTGGGAGGTGCAATGCCCCTGAAGCAACAAAAAAATTTCAATGATGATATTGTGTTCAGAGCCAGGGATTCCACAGGTATTGAAGCTCCTACCTTGGATCCCTTAGTCATCTCAGCTGGTATCGTGCCAGCTATTGTCAGAAGAGTTCTCATTGATTGTGGCGCATCCTGCAATATCCTCTTCAAGAAAACATTCGACTAAATGAAGATCCCTATGGCTGATGTGCAAGCATCATCGCAGAAAATCGCTGGCTTCACTGGGGAGCCAAAACAGCCGATAGGAACCGTTGATTTGCTTGTAGAACTTGGAGAGGGAGAAAGAAAAGTGGTCCACAAGCAAACTTTTGTGATTGTCGACGAATTTTCTGCTTATAATGCTTTCCTTGGCCGTCCAACTCTGGCAGCATTCAAAGCTGTTCTGGCCCCATGGTGCCTCACCATTAAATTTCCCACAGATATTGGAGTGGGAGTTATAAAAGGGGATCAGAATGCTGGGCGGGAGTGTTATCTGACAGAGCTACGAGAAACAAGGAAAAGAGAAATAGGAAAGGATGCGGCAAGCCCAGTCCGCATCAAAGAACCAGCCTTGTAGCAATTACAGGGCGGACCCTGCACTGGCGAGCACAGCGGAGCACGGAAAGAGATGGATCCTAGAAAAGTCAGTGCAGGGGAGAATAGAGTGGTACCAGTGGAAACGACAATACCAGTACCTGTTGACCCAAAGGACCCAAACAAGGTGTTGAATGTGGGTTCACAACTTAATGTGTCAATTCAGAATATCTTAATATCATTTTTAAAGGCAAATTTGGATGTTTTTGCTTGGACTCATGCCGATATGTGCGGAATATCCCCAGAAGTTGCAGTACACGCTCTGAATATTGATCCAAAATTTACACCTGTGAAGTAGAAAAGGAGAACTCAAGGTCCAGAAAGGTCAGCAGCGTTAAAAGAAGAAGTTGATCGGCTCATGAAGAATAACTTTATCAAAGAATCTACCTATCCGAATTGGGTTTCAAATCCAGTGCTGGTTAAGAAAGCCAACGGAAAATGGAGAGTGTGCATCGATTTTTCAGATCTAAACAAGGCCTGCCCCAAAGACTGCTTCCCATTACCCAGGATCGATCAACTGGTAGACGGAACAGCGGGACACGAATTGTTATCTTTTATGGATGCCTACTCTGGATATAACCAGATCATGATGCATGAGCCAGATCAGGAGGACACGAGCTTTATCACCGACGTTGGTCTTTACTGCTACAGAGTTATGCCCTTCGGGCTGAAGAATGCAGGGGCAACATACCAAAGACTTGTTAATGCTATGTTCAAACCGTAATTGGGCAAGACTATGGAAGTCTACGTCGATGACATGTTAGTAAAGTCTAAGAAAGCAGTGGATCACATAGAACACTTAGCAGACATGTTCGCAGTCCTCCGAAAGTACGGAATGAAGATCAACCCTTTAAAATGTTCATTTGGAGTGGAATCCGGAAAGTTTTTAGGTTTCATCGTGAGCGCTAGGGTCATTGAGGCTAGTCCATCTCAAATTACCGCCTTAAAGGAAGTCAAAGCTCCTAGAACGAAGAAGGAATTGCAAAGTCTCAATGGAAAAGTCGCCGCCTTGAGTCGGTTCATTTCCAAAGCCACAGATAAATGCATCCCATTCTTTGACGCTTTAAAGAAAGGAAAGAAAAACTTCGGTTGGACTCCCGAATGCCAAAAAGCCTTTGATGAATTGATTCGCCATATGGAAACGCCTCCAATACTTTCTAGGCCTGGCGATGGCGAGGATCTTCTTATATACTTGGCAGTATCATCTCATGCTTTAAGTGCAGCGCTGATACGAGAAGACAAGAGGATTCAACATCCAGTTTACTATATCAGCAAAAGACTCACTGGGGCAGAGATGAATTACTCTAAGTTGGAAAAACTCGCCTATTGCCTACTGATTGCATCCAGGAAGTTGAGGCAATATTTCCAAGCTCATCCTATCAGAGTCCTCACTGATCAACCTTTAAAGCAAGTCCTGTTTCGCCCTGAGACTTCGGGTCGTCTTCTAAAGTGGAATATTGAACTCAGTCAATATGACATCACTTATCATCCCCGAAAAGCAATCAACGGACAAGCTTTAGCGGATTTCATCGCAGAATTCACAGATAAGGGTAACAGTGAGGAGGAAGTGATCGACCATTCCCCAATCCAATGGAAGTTATATGCCGATGGCGCGAGAAACGACTACTGTTCTGGAGCCGGAGTTGTACTTGAGACCCCTGAAGGTCGATCATTATGCTATGCACTAAGATTGGAATTTCCTTCAACAAACAATGAAGCAGAATACGAAGCCCTTATCACTGGCTTAAGAATTGCTAAAGAACTAAACATCCGAGCGTTACAGATCTTCAGTGATTCTCAGCTTATTGTATGCCAAGTCAAAAAGGAATTCCAAGCGAAAGGGGGGGAATCTGCCCGCCTACTTGTCAAAGGCTTGGGAACTCTTGGGTGATTTCGATCATTACATGATAAGTCACATTCCTCGAGAAGAAAACATGAAAGCAGATTCTCTCGCAAAGTACTCTAGCACAAGCGAAGCTCAATTTCTGGGGTTAACTCCATTGGAGGTCCTGTCGACTCCGAGCATTGATGAGATGGATATTGATTGGATCATGAGCGTGTCTCAAGAGCAAGAATCATGGATGACTCCAATAACAGAATATCTGCTCAATGGCTCTTTACTGGAAAATTCAAAAGAATGAAAGAAGCTACTAAGGAAAGCCTCTCGCTATATAGTCCAGGATGGCCAGTTATACAGACGGGGATTCTCAATGCCGTTACTTCGATGTGTATCCAGGGAAGAATCCAAAACAATCCTAGCTGAGGTGCATGGGGGAGAATGTGGTGATCATTTAGGTGGTTAAACTTTAGCGAAAAAGATTCTCCGATACGGATATTTTTGGCCAGAAATTAATCGAGATGCAGCAGACTATTCCCGAAAATGTGACAGATGCCAAAGATTCGCCAAAATTCCTAGAGCTCCTTCCACTGAACTCACACAGATGGTCAGTCCACGGCCGTTTGCAATATGGGGATAGACCTTGTAGGACCGTTACCAACTGCCAAATCTGGAATTAAATATGCCATTGTTGCTGTAGATTATTTTACTAAGTGGGCAGAAGCTTAACCACTGGCTACTATCACCTCAAAAAAGATGATAAGTTTTGTGACTAAAAGTATCATTTGCAGATATGGTGTGCCTCAAAAAATAATTACAGACAATGGTACTCAGTTCGAAAGTGAAGAATTCCAAGATTTTTGCAAACGATTCAAAATCCGAAAAAGCTTCTCAGCAGTAGCCCATCCGCAGGCAAACGGGCAGGTGGAAGCAGTAAATAAAATTATCAAGTCAACCATCAAGAAGCAACTTGAAAGAGCAAATGGTAGTTGGGTCGATAAGCTACCGCTAGCACTATGGGCATACAGAACTACCCACAAAACTGCGACCGGGCATACTCTGTTTTCATTGGCATATGGATCAGAGGCAATGATTCCGGTAGAAACAGAGGTCCCTTCACATAGAAGAATCCATTTCAATCAAGCGGAGAATGAAAAACTACAGCTTGAGGCACTAGATCTCCTTGATGAAAAAAGAGAAGAGGCTGAGCTCAGAATCGCATCTCATCAGCAAAGGATAGCCAGACATTTCAATTCCAAGTTCGCCAACGCAGCTTTGAAATTGGAGATCTAGTCCTAAAGAGAATTATGACAGCGACAGGTGTGTTTGGGCCAAATTGGGAAGGACCATATGTCATAGGTCAGAAGCTTCTTGACGGCACATTCAAACTCACTACTGTCGAAGGAGATCGAATTCCAAGAGCTTGGAACAGCAATCACTTGCGTCCATACTTTACTTGATAGCTTTGTTGAAATATTGTAAAAAGAATTATGAATGTATGATTCCTGTAATTGAAAGCGATTGTAAAACCGACGCAAGTGAATAATGAAAGACTATAAAGTGGATGTAGGCCCAAATCCTTGGCCGAACCACTATAAATCTTGTGTTCCTTATTATTACTACATGTTTGCTTTATTTTCGATATGAAAAGTACATTAAATGTATTACTGAAATGTCGATTTAAATTTTTGTAGGAAGCGAAAACAAAACTTGCACATTACAAGACCAAGTGATTCTTGTTATCATTCAACAAACAAATTCCAAGTCACAAAATTCCCGAGCTTAAATCCTAGATAAGAAGAGCTTCAATTGAACGGTCAATGATTTCGCCGAAAATGGGCTTTAGCTAATAAATTGAGAAGTTTGAACAAATAAACATCCGATTAAGAAGCTTATGTCCGTTCTCGTGAACTGGCCTAGCAATGAAGTACACTTCTTTGGATTAAACAAATTACTTGTAAGAGAAGGGAGTGCAAGCTTAAAAAAAAATATAGAGGATCACTGAAAAGGCATAAGCAAGTGGACAAGGAACAACTAAAGCCCTCTTCGGAGGCACAAGTCCTCTTCGGAGGCACAACTCTTCGGAGGATAAAGACCTCTAACGAAGCATATGCCGCAAAAAAGAAAGTTCTCTACTCAACCAAAAAAGATTGGAGGAGTCATGACCCTCCAACCATGAGAGAGTAACTTCCAGGCAATCTTCGGAGGCCCATTTCACCAGGAGTTGAAGTGTTACAACCGCTCTTCGGAATTTCACTTCACCAGAGTTGAAATGTAAAACAAAATAAAAGCCCTCTTCGGAGGCCTATTTCACCGGGAGTTGAAATGTTACAACCGCTCTTCGGAATTTCACTTCACCAGAGTTGAAATGTAAAACAAAATAAAAGCCCTCTTCGGAGGCCCATTTCACCAGGAGTTGAAGTGTTACAACCGCTCTTCGGAATTTCACTTCACCAGAGTTGAAATGTAAAACAAAATAAAAGCCCACTTCGGAGGCCCATTTCACGAGGAGTTGAAGTGTTACAACCGCTCTTCGTAATTTCACTTCACCAGAGTTGAAATGTAAAACAAAATAAAAGCCCTCTTCGGAGGCCCATTTCACCAGGAGTTGAATGTTACAACCGCTCTTCGGAATTTCACTTCACCAGAGTTGAAATGTAAAACAAAATAAAAGCCTTCTTCGGAGGCCCATTTCGCCAGGAGTTGAAGTGTAACAACCGCTCTTCGGAGTTTCACTTCACCGGAGATGAAATGCTAAAAAAAAAAGAGCCTCTCCCAAGGGGCAGAAACAGAAAGACCTCTTCCCAGAGGCAAAATAAGACAGAAAGACCTCTTCCCAGAGGCAGAAATGAAAAGACCTCCTCCTGGAGGCACAATCAAGCAGAAAAGACCTCTTCGGAGGCACACGTTTCACCAAGATTGAAGTAAAACTTCCAAGTGTTGAAACGTGAAAAAGTCTTCCTCAGAGGTGCAACTTTTCAAAGAAACAAAAATCAAGAAGCCCTTTATTGTGGCAAGTAGAAAAAAAAACCCCATTAAGAGCACACTTTAACTTTCAAAGGGAGAGTGAATTACTTGTTCTAGAAAATTCTCTTCCTCAAAAAGAAGTTGAAGTACTTTACAAATACCCGCTTTGCCACATAGAAGATTTCATTCAATAAAATGTGTATATGCACAAAATAAAGAGTGATATCTTCGAAAGTTGAAACATAGAAACTTATTTGTGCTCTATTTTTTAATGAAATCATATTCCTCCAAATGTGGAATAATTATTCTCTAAAAAATAAAAGCACAAGTTCCTCATAAAATAAAATATTACAATGGGCTTATGGTATAGGGGCAACATGGCGTAACCACATCGGTAAAATTGCGCTCCAACAATATATACCACAAGCTCACTGCAATATCGTACAAAGAAACTTGTACAAAAATGAATAGTAAATGCATTCTCAGATATAGACAGAAGTTTATACAAAGAAAAAGAATCATTTTATTCAACACTAATTTATATACAGGTACAGGTTCCAACAAAAGAAAAGCGGGGGGCCGGTACCCGCACAATTTCCGGTCATTGCATGCAAAAAAGGCAAAAAAGCGATATGAAAGCCACAGAACCAGAGCCATCATTTCTTCTTCCGCCCACCTTTCGAGCCCGCACCTGGCCGAATGACCAACTTTTTAGGTCGGCTTGTAAGGGTAGGGGATGAAGGAGAAAGAGGCTCGATCGGACTTTCTTCCGTCTCTTCTTCGCCAGTTAAAGATTCCTTCTTATTCTTCTTCTTGGAAACTCCCTGCTTCCCTCTCTTCTTGGAGGAAGGCCCACTCCCTGGAGAAAGAAGTTTGGATAACGGTTCAGCGTCGGAGCCAGTGGGTTCTGGCGTCCTCTCGCTTCCTTCAGTTTCCTCTCCTTTCGGATCTTGAGAAGCAACGGCATCATCTAAGCCGTGAAGGGCTTCTATTTGCTCTTCCTGTGACCCGGGTTGCGAGGCAGAAGGAGGAGTGACCTTAGGAGGCGGAGAAGGAATAATTGGAGGAGGAGAAGCCTGAACAATGCCCGACGTTTTCTCTGCAGAAGGAAAAAAGTTTGAGTCAGCAAAAAGCGGAGATAAAGGTTCGCTGAGATTCAAGAAGTAGTCAAAAATCCCATCAAGTTCATAAGAAACAGATGAGCAGTCTACTTGGGCAAGATTGTCAGTAGGCTTACCTGCAGAAGTCGGTTCCCTGACGTCAACTTCGTAAGCCTGTGCCTCGGCACTCTCGCCGCCCTCATCTCCACCTTGTATGCTTGCTATATCAGTGGTGACTTTAGTAGGAGATGGGGAATGAGAACTAGAACCGATAATGTCAATTTCGGCTGAAGGAGAAGGTTGAATTGGAATACTTGAGGTGATTTTTCCTGAATATTCTCCTGCCGCTGTTTCGGCCCTTAATCTTGCAAGCTGTTCTCTCCCCTTGGCAAGAGCGGCGCGAGCATCATCATTAAGATAATGCTCTTCAAGAGCTGACTCAACGTAGCCAGCGCCTTTACCACCGAGCATATCGAGTGTTGCCTCCCAAACTTCAGCTAGTGTAATTTCATACTTGGGGCCTAGAAAGGTGAGGCTACCACGCCCTAAAATGCTGTGCAGATAGAAATCAAATAATGTTGAGCTAATGTTGGCCCTCGTTGCCTCGTGAGAATCTTCAGCTGCAATTTTGCCGGCAACGGCCTCATCACGCTCCACTTCAGCTTTAGAAAGTTGAAGCTTCAGCATTTGAATCTCCGCCTCTTGGGAGCTGTTTTTCTTCCGAAGCTCTTCGATGTCAGCGACATAGCCCTCGCTAATTCTTTTCTGCACTTCGAGCCTGTCTTCGGCATCCCTTTGGCCAGCATGGGCATCTCTCACTTGTTTGAGGAGCACTTCTTCTTTTTGAGAATAAGAAGTAGAGGAAGCAGCAAGCTCTTGTTTCAGTTCTTCAACTTTTGCTTCAAGCTCCTCATTGTAAGAAGCAATGCTTCTCATCTCGGTGTCATGTTGCTCGAGCACCTTTTGCCATTCGGCTTTATCATTTTCCATGGTGAGCATGGCCTCTATGTTTGCACGATTAACCCTCTGAAGCTCGTCAACAAGTTTCTGCCAGTTCGACAACCTCTCAATATCAAGCTTAACGGCGTCAAGGTTTCGTAACATAGCAGGCTTGTCAATGAGGACCAAGTCAAGGTCAAACCTTACTCCCTTCAGACACCACTGAGGAAATCGACTTTGCAAAGTGGCAGGACCCGGTCCAACTTGGAATTTGGGTCTGCTAATTATAGTTTGGATGTCTGACTTCCCGAGAGCGGGAGAGCCGGAAGGAATATCAAGCGAGGCAGGGGCGGTAACCTTTTCAGGAGTTGTAGTGGTGTGCTTCTCACCATGGCGGGCTCGCTTGCTCGAATCTTCAACCACATGACATTTTCCTCTGTCATCATGGGTTTTTCTTTTATGGGAATCGTCACCTCTCTGTGAAGAATCATGGTGCTCTTCCCTCTCTCTTCTTTCGTAGCGCTCCTCTTGAGCCCTCTTCTCTTGAGCCTTTCGGGCGGCTCTTTCTTCATCAGATTCTCTGTAAGAGGGGAGGCAACGCCTATAATCATATTGGCTACACCTCCCGTAGCGTTGGAAATCATCGTAGTATGAGCTGCTGCGCCCCATCGGAGAATGTGAAATAAAAAAAGATAAGTTTTAGAGGTCTTCAAAGTACCAAAAGTGAGAAACATAAAAGTGCCGAAAAGAAATTCTAAGTGTGTGTGGCATGCAAACTACGCGCATCAAACTACGAACCACTCTTTAATTGAGGAATGGTTGTGGGTGTAATAGTCAGGGTCAACTCCTGAGTTGACGGAGTCTGCTGCAGGACAAGAAGTTGCTTCAACTACTGAAGAAGAAACCCTAGTAGTGATAGGATCATCTTTAAATATTTCCTGCGAGGTGGCAAAGAGGTCGCTCAGCCCTTCGAAAGTATCATCCCTGCCCTGCTTGGCAAGGCTAGTTTTCTCGGCTTCTTCGCCGGATTTCTGTGAACGTCGGGGAGATCCCTGAGGCTCCTCTTCCTCAATAACCGGGGCAAGTTTGTCAGTTGGCCCCGCAACATCAACAGAAGTGGAACATTTCACTAGCAAAGCCTCGGGAGCAGGTCCTTTTGGTTTGGATGTATCTGTAGAAGCTGGGGCATCCAATGCTCTAGGCGGGGAGTCTGTGATTTCATGAGGATGTGTAAAACGAGAAGTATGCAAAAGCCCGTATTGGTGCAATAATTCATCCCCCAACAAAAACTTGATGCTTCTCTCTGCTACAGCCACGGCACTCAATCTATCGAAAGTCTGCTTATGGACCGGATCTCTAGAGGGAAGAGGAAGTGCTGAAAAGAGCAAAGAATGAAATTAGCAATTGGTAATTCGGATCACGAGAAAGTTTAAAAATGGAGACAAGTAATCTTACTTCCTACTCTCCAATCGGCATAAAACCCTGGGGGGCAGCGAGCAAAGAAAAATTGGTTCAGAATCCATGAACGGTTTCGGTAAGGTCGGAAATAAGTTTGCGGTTTCTAGCACTCCTCACAATTATAAGGGAAGGATGATCTCTACTCTTTGCAAACGAGCATAAATAACGGATTTTTTCAAAACTTGGTAAGCGATCAAAAGTTCTTCTGAACAAAACGCACAACCCCATCAAGATGGCATAACCATTAGGATGAAGTTGGGACGAGGAGATTGACAACCGAAGGAGAAGAATTCGGAGAAAGTCATTAAAAGGAGGGATCGCTCCGCTTAAACACATTTGACGATTGATTGCAATAAAGCCACGGGGAGGATTGTCGGCAGTATCACTTAGCCCAGGGAGCAGGACATCACTCTCAGTAAAACCAAATTGAGTGCGCAGCTGAGTAAATGCTCTCGGGGTTAGAATGGTTGGAGTTCTCTCTGGAGGGTTCTCTATAGGTAAAGCTACCGGAAAAGTTTCTTCCTCTTGAGCTGCTATTTCTTCTTGATGGGAAGTCATTCTACATAAATAACTTGATATTCAAACATGATGGTGCACGTTTCCTAAAGTGTGTGGAGTGTTGTGTAAAATCAATCAAACAATAAGCAAATGCAACTGGAATAAAAAACTAGCAAAATACTTGTCAGTTATAAAATCCGGAGTTCGTTATTCTAACATGCAAGTGTAATGTTGATGCAAACAGGTCGGTTTAAGTTAGCGATGATTTGCATTAATACTTCACTTTAGTCGCTTGATTCACAACATTTTATACAGTGTATATAAGTTGCTTATCTTGTCTCGACTAATCTGTCATTTGATGTGGGCAGTCAATGGCAGTATTTTCGCCTTGGTTTTCTTTGTTTATTATTTTCAGCAAGTTGGCAGCTTATATGTTAATACAATCTGTGAAATAATACAATGAGTTTCAAACAAATTTAAAGTTGGGGCAGTTCAAAATTTAGGCAACTTAGTTTGGCAGTTCGAGTCAGAAACTCATAGTGGGTCTATGCTCTTAAAATGTCAACACGCCCAAAGCTTAAGTGTTAACTCGGCTACGATTCAAAAAGTGGTGTGAAATTCCTCAAAGGGTCAACTCAGCTGCGGTTTAAAGGTTGGATCAGCAGAAGTTGGCAATTTTCTCCCAAGGGTTAACTCGGCCACGACTTAAAGTTTAGGCTATTTCACTTAAGAGCCAGGTCGGCCAAAGGCTAGTTCACCCAACTTCACTGACTCGTTCCCGAATCAACATCCTACGACAATCAACCCGCTAACCCAATAACCGTTCCATCCACCACAGCCTTCATTTCATTTAAGCTATCGGATCGTCCCATCAATTAGTTCGAAACCGCCGCAAATTCAACGCCTTGCAACCCTAGCACAAATCAAATTCAACTAGCCTGAATCATCTTCATCATCGGTCAGTTAAAATAGAACCAAGCAACCTAAACTCCATCAGCCATGGGTGCAATAGAAATCATGATGAAGCATTATGCGAAGTGGCGGTTTAAGTGTGAGTGATGGGGTTCGTGGACCAACAATAACCTATGATTGAAGAAGATTCACTTACGTAACAATTATCAGTGGTTGATGGAGCAAAATCGCCTTATTGAAGCTTGGGGATGTTTTTAATGGCGGGATCGAGAGAGCAGGTAATGATAAAGAAGAAGGGGATGTGATTTATACCTTGCAGTGAAGGGATCTGGAGCGGCACATGCGACTTAACTATTAGCTCGCGTACGACCTACCAACTTAGAGAACGGGCGGGTTAAAGGACATCAAAGCACACGACCTAACCGTTAGGCGCGTACTTCGAGGGGCAAATGTTAACCCCGCCTCGGCCATGGCTCACCGATCCAGAATAATGAGCGAGCTAATGTTCTGCCGATTTAACAAGGGGTGACCGACCTAAGGCTTCAAAGGGAGACCGACCTAAGGCTTCAAAGGGAGACCGACCTAAGACCTAAGAGAGGTGCCGATCTAACACTTTAACAAGGTCGCCGACTTAACCACCTTAATAAGGTTACCGACCTAACAGGTTAGAGGGGCATGCCGACCTAAAGCTTTAACATGGATGCCGATTTAACGCCTTGACAAGGTTACCGACCTAAAATGCAGCCGACCTATGACCAATGTTAGGCCGGACATGAATTGAGCAAAGGAAGTCAATGCCGCTGCAGGGCACAGTGATCTCTTAGCTCGTACACGACCTTGGACTCATCAGTTGGGTTGCGACTTACGACTTACCAGACTAACTCGGCCGCGACCTAAAAGCCACTGAATGAAGAACCCGATGCCGTGTTACTAGGAAGGGGAGGAATTAGCTCGGGGGTGACTTGGGACTTGAACGAAAATGCCTCTGTGAAGCCCGGGCTCGCTTTAAACCGGTTGCAACTAGTTAAGTCGTCCACGACCCAACTTAAGTCGGTCATGACTTGCGGCCTAAGGGAAAAATTTGCCTATAAATACATGACCATATCCAACATTCAAAGGACTTTTTGGCCAATCACTTCAAGTGCCAATACTCTGCTGAATTCTCAACTCACCCGACACTTCAAGTTCGAAAGGCATCTCAACTAACTTCAAGGGAAAATCTAACGCAATCTACATGGATTCGAAGAATTCTTCTCTACCAAAGTTCTAGTTGTTTGTCTCGTCATAATTGTAATTGAAGATTGTTGTAAAGTTGTAATCGATTTAGCAATAAAGAGAATTAAGGTGGATGTAGGCTTGCCTTGAGCCGAACCACTATAAAATCGTCGTTATTCACTGCTTTTTCTGTGACTTTCTGCTTATACTCTGTTCCCGAATCATCGGGTGGTGCTTTCACAACTACACTTTATACACCGGGGTGTTAGCGTTCAAATTTTAGCGTTAACATGCATTAATTTATAATGGGATATAAAAAGGTAAATTAATAATTTAAAAGGATGGCTGACTAATAAAATAATGTATAATAAATGGAAATGGAATAAATTAGTGTTATGAAGCTAATGGTAGCATTTGTTGTAAGCAATAAACTTATAAATGAAATAAAATGTTAATGGTATCAATTATTATGCGTTACATATTTATTTAGTCTATTAAATAAAATTTGGAAATCAACTTGCCATCAAAGGAAATAAAGTAGTACGTTAATTTGAAATTTAGTTAAAATAGGAGAATATTAAGAACCAAGATTCAAATGCAATGTTGATTATATTCTTGTTGTAATAAAGACTCGAATAACAAGGGTAAAGAAATCAATAAATTGAATTAATTAAAATTAAATGAAATTAAAATATCTAAATATTACGTTATTTGAAATTAAGATGGAATGTGAGAATATCAATGTAATAATTTTGAATCCAATGTTAAATCATATATTAGACAATAATGAATGGAATAATTTTTGATTGATTGCATTAAATAAATTGGGGAATAAATTTCATTAAAGGTAATTAAATACTATCTTAATGTTAATTAAGATAATATTTGAAATTAATGTTAATTCCATTCATAATATGACAATTAGTTGAAGTGTGAGAAACTTACGTGTAACATTTGGCTTGTAAACAAATATTATAAGTTACCTGTTTAATTAGTTGATGGAATTAGAATTGGAAATAAATGTTAATAAAATAAATAAATGTTACATTAATGGAAAATGCAATAAGTGGTTTAGGAGTTGTCAAATTTGAGTGTAGTAAAGTAATAAAAGGATTGGAATGCAAACAAACCAGTTTATTGCAATTTAGTTTATAATAAATGGAATTTTCGTAGCAGATGGAATTTAATACTACGATGATTAGAACTAAGAGGAAATTGTGAAATATTAAGGTAATAGATATGAAGCAAAATAATTATACCATAAGAAGAATGTATTGAAAATAAATGGAAAGCTAATTTCATTGAAAATTTTGGAAATTTAATGTATAATCTATAAACAATTGAAATAGAAGTTAAAGCTTTGAAAGTATGGAATTTGCAACATCTAATCCATATGAGGAATCTTTTAATTAAAAGGAAAGAGAAGTTAATTGAAATTTATGGCATTTAATATAAGAAACGTACATTTTGGGTTAAATAGAAAGAACATTTTTAATTAAAATAAAAGAACGGTTTGAGAAAAATAAAATGAACGTTTCATTTTAAAGATAAGTAAAATTTTATTAAAAAGGAAAATTTTGAATTTTGAAACAACATTTTAGAGTCATTTTATAACAATCAGAGACAGTATAGAAGTGATTTTAATGCTAACCTTATATTTGAAAATAAATTAAATATTTTGACTCGTGATTGTGTGTTGAGAAAAACACCGTTTTTAAATTTGAATTTCCAATCTCGGTTCATCTTTTATTGTGTGCAGCGGCGGTCCACAGTGGCATTAATTGGAGTGTTACATTTTATTAAATGCGTGTTAATAAAATTTAATTAGGTGTTAATAAGGTGTATATTTAGGGTTAATAGAAATTAATTTACAGAGTAGACGTTTTGAAATTGGATCTCAAAGTTTTGGTACAACTGGTCCCTTTGTTACTTTATATTTATTATTCGTTACCACCTCTTTGTTTGCAATGTCTAAATTTTCATTTTTGCTACCTGAAGCATTCATTTCATTGGTTCCATCCTCCTTTAGCCTCATTTGAATTTTCCAGTCTCACTGAACTTCATTTTGCAAACATGACCCTATTTCATTTTCTCCCTCACTTGCTTCCAACACATTTTCCTAATCCTTCTTGAAGCTTTGAGTTGCGTGAAAGCCTCTCTCACCCAAGCCTTGCCACTACCTTGTCAGCGGGTACCCTAATCTCCTCATCCCAAAACGTGAAATTTAATATTTGTTTTGTTTATTTTAATATTACTATATATATACACTTTATTATGGCAATAATCATCTTATAACTTGAATAACTTTTGCATACAATGTCCGATTTATGTTCGATTTTTTTTTGGTTAGGATTGTATTGAGATTTCTGACATTTTAACGCTGGTTTGGACGAATTTGGAGACTATGAAATTTTTGAATTTAAATTGGATTTAAATTCAATTCAAATTCAAAAGGTGAGTTTTTTAACCCACTCATAACTTCTAGAATTTCTTATGTTTGTTAAATTTTATTTTTTTGTGTTTATGAATTTATTTATGACCGTTTAGTAAATTATAATCATCGTCTCAGTTAATTGCATTTATTTAAATTAAATCGTTATTTAATTTATTATTGAATATAACTACCAGTAATTACCTGTTAAATATTATCAGTTATATATTGATAGTTGATTGATTGCTTGGATAATGATTGTGACGGATGTATGATTATATGATGGTTGAATAGATGTTTATTTATATCATCATAATCTGTAAGTTCTTTATTGCTTAGTCACTATTGTTTTGGGATTGCGGTTTGAAATGATATATGACCATATTTTTATTTTAAATTACAGATTGAAATGATAAATATCTGTATCACTTGACCATATGATAGAAAATTATATACAGACACTGTTGGTCTATTTATGTAAATATTTTGAAATGATTTCTATGCTTTTGGAGAGAAATATATGGTATAATAAATAATAAATTTTGATATTATATAAATATTATTTTTATATATATTGTTAAGCTCTTGAATTTAAGCTATGTATAAATTGTGTAATAAAAATAAATTATTCATGGAGTTCGATTGTTTTATATTATATGGTTAAGTACCTGTTTAAGATATTGTATATATATATATATATAGAGTTTTAATGAGTTAAATAAAAATTAAGTTGGAAGACAAATATGAAATTGGTTTAATTCGAATTAATTAAGAATTTTACTCGAATAAATGTGATTTGAAATCTAAAATAAAATTGAGATTTTAAAGGGTATGATTCTTATAACTTGATTTGGTTTAGAGTGACTTAAATAAATATAAAGTTAAGATAAATGAATATATCAAGTTAAATAAATTGAAAGAATATCCAGTTGTTTGAAGTTAAAAGTTTTACTTAAATTATATTGGATTTATTAAGTAAACATTTCAAATCTAAATAATAGTAATTGAATTTGATATATATATATATATATATATATATATATATATATGGAATTATCAAAGAACTAGTTTTGAAATGGTGGAATATGTAAAGATTTGAAATATATAAATTGAAATGGTTTATTTGGAGGTTCAAATCGGTAATTGGAATTTATTTGTGATATTGAAGAAGCTATTTTATTTTATAAAGTAATTTGATATTTAAACCATTTAAGTATGAGAAGTTATGTTTCAAAGCTATGGGTTTCAAGGTATGTAGATTTGAAAGTGCTATGATTTTGGAAAACGTTATATTTGAAACAAAAATGATGTCATATGGATTTGGGTGTTAAAAATATAAACGACATCGCATTTACATGGTTTTGAAATGGATATTATATTCTGGTTTTAAAGTACAAGTTATTTTGAAATAACCGCGGTGTTATAATAACGTTTGGTTGTTAAAGAGACCGGGATCGGAAGTTGTCAAACCCTCTGCCAACTCCGAAAACCACTTTAACAACCGTGTACGCGGTGGAGATTCCAGAATGAAGTAGAATGGTGGCGGTGTTTCCTTTAAGGTAAATACGTGGACCCGACTCCCGTGGGTTGGCATAAGGTGGCTAAAACAGGAGCGATTCTGGGCCAATAAGGTAGCACCTTTGATTGGACGCATCCCTTCGATATTATATTTTGACTTTTGGATTGATTCGGTGTCCACTTTTGATTTTTTTTATTTAGGGTTGTGGCTCGAGGTGGACGGTAGCTGTGGCTATGCGTTACCACCAGTCCGGATAGCAATTGGTATATCTACCCTGGCATTGCCTAGTTGTGTCGTGTCACCTACCCTAGCGCGCCTTATACGATTTTGTTTTGTACCATACCTATGAAGTGCCCTCTGATGATGCCCAGTACGGGGGAGATTACGGTACTATATAGACTATGGGAATATAAAAGTGTGTTAAGGGCTATATGGGTAACCCATTTATGCTATTTTTAGTATATTATACTTTACTTTAGACACTATTATAATAGCGTATATTACGACATAGTAGATAGTTTAACGGACCCTTAGGGGTTGTGAATCCCGAACATCTCTTAGGTTACTGCACTCACGTTGGACACTGTATAGGAGATGTCAAATCCCGTAAACATCTCCCACGCCATTACACTCATATTTATTTCTGTTTATTTAACTCACATAAGATATTTTAGTTCTGACTCGAGTGTTTTGTCTTTTCGATTCGCTCGGGTCAGCCTGAGCATTTCAGGATTCGAAGACTTTGGCTCTGGAGGACGAAGACGAAGATTTATTACTATTATTATTTATTATAGTATTCCACCACATCATACTGTTTCCGCTACATTAATTATTATTCTCTGGTATATGTAACTCTGATACGTATTGTATAAGTAAAATAAAATATTTTGTAAAACAGCTTCATGAACTATATATTTGATTATTATATTTCAACGTTCCGCTGCAAGATTCTGTTTAGTTTTATCTTCCTTCCTTTTCTTATTTACCCCATAACAATCTGCCCTTCTGTATGGTTTAAGTCTGACGTGTGTGGTTTATCGTCGATTTAAAACATACGAAAATGCAGGACGTTACAGATAAATGCTCAATATCCAAGTAAGCTTAAAAGTTTGATCGTAATCAGGGGCTTTTTGGACTGCCTTATGTCTTTTTTATATTATTCGTTTTTCCCCCACAACATCTCAATTTTCTTACATACTAAGTCTTTACATGTTACAAATAAAGTCTAGCCTCTGTTCTTCCTTAGATCTCTTATTTCACTCCGATAATATCATATTATAGATCGAGGTCGATGCAGAAGAAATGAAAGCATTTCTATACTATAAATAAGTAAGTGGGATAGATAAAACATTGGATCGTGCCACATCACTTATTCTACAGGATCTTACGGAGCCTGTTCATGCATGACATAATTCGGACATGATCATAGAAAAAATTCTCCTCAAGCGAACCGGCCTATCCTACGCTACATAGGGGGATTTACATGGTGGTTAGATGTAGAGACACGTTTGGTTGTGAATTTCAACTTGGCGGATAAATTAATATATCGACATGGCCCAATGAATAATTCGAGTCACACACTCCCATAAACCATCCATCCGCTCTTCGGGGAATCCACTTCAACTATTCTTATTAAATAAGAACTAAACTACTTTGGAATTGAAGAGAAGTATCCAAAAACATGTCTTATTTTTTTCAATAATACATATTTGTAGCAATGAAATACTATTGTTCCTTCCCGATAGGATATATTAAAAGTTACAAATATCTATGATTTGTTTTCCCTACAAAATAAAGCTATAACTATAAAGGACCTGAAATACCTTGCTTACGTATCATTAGGAAGTGCATTAACATAAATACGACAGTAAGAAGAGGAAAATACTAAAGTGTGTAAACTATAAAAACGAGTCAAGGTACATTGATCCACACTAGGACTTCCATGTAATAACTCTACCAAAGGAGATCTTATTATAGGAATAGCGTCAGGCACACTTGTCATAATTTTTACTGCCCAATAACCAATTTGGTCCCGAGGTAAGGAATAACTAGTTACACCAAAAGATGCAGTCAATACAGCCAGAACCACGCGTGTAACCCAAGTTAATTCGCGGGGTTTTGTAAACCCACCTGTAAGATACACATGAAATACGTGCAGAACCTTCATTAGAACCATCATACTTGCTGACCATTGATGAACTGATCGAATTAACCAACCAAAGTTAGCTTTAGTCTTATGTATTGAACGGAGGAAAAGGCCTCCATAATGGTTGGACAATAGTAAAAAGTCATAGCAAAACCCGTTGCTACTTGTACTAAAAAACAAGTAAGCGTGATTCCTCCTTGACAATAGAATATGTTGACATGAGGGGAGGAACATATTTACTAGTTATATCATCTACAATTACTTGAATCTCGAGACGTTCCTCGAACCAATCATAAACTTTATTAAGATAGGAAATCTGAGAGGACCCCCACCCCTCGAGAATCGTATATGAGAATTTCATCTCGTACGACTCAAACAGAAACACACAACTACCGATTTTGACGGAAATGCAATAGAAAGTTCAAAACTTCTTAGCTGCTCGATGCAATTTGTGCTAAAGATAGGAAATAAAGAAAATCTGAAATCTCTTCTTTGTGATACTAATGCCAAAAATATCAAGTTAGCTCGTACACCTTTCTTTTTCTTTATATTGATCGTTCCAGACCTCTTGAATCTCCTCTTTCCTATTTTTTTTGTTATTTAACTTGTTGTTTTTTGTGCATAATGCAGGTCGATTTTTGTTTTACTATTGATAGGAATTCCCTTGTTAAGACCCTATAAATCAATTAAACCTCAGATTCATACAAGAACCGCATGATTTAATCCCAAGCTAAATAAAAGGGTTCTTTGAGTAAAAACCATTTGATCATCAATTATTCAATTTCAATGAGTGGATGTAATGACTCAAAAAATCTAGAGAAAGAAGTTGTTCTTCGAATAAAATTCATTTCATAAGTCTAAAGAAGGAAAATTATTTAATTTAGAAAATACCTATCTGAAATTTTTTTAGTCCGTTTGCGAGGTCTAAACAATAGGTATGAATCATAGTTAGAATATTCTTTTTCTTACTTTTTTCTATAATATTCCATGTTCCAGATTTTAGAATAAATATCCTATGGGGTGGAATCATCTTAATAGAGATGATAGGACCGTTCTCTGTATCATCAATATGATCAATTATAACAAGTCATACACTCATATTCTGCAAATACCCAAAAAAATACCACGGTCGAACTACCAAAAAGGTCTATACTCCAAGTTTTAAATAAAAAAATTGATTGAATAACTAGGGGTTCATAGTACTTATAAACCTAACACATTGAAATTCCATCCAGTAAAGCGGAAGAATTATAAATTTCCAAATTAATAGATATGAATATTGCAAATACAGCCATTGCAACTCCCATAAGTGGTGTAGTCCCCCAGCTCGAAGCCACTTTACCATGTTCTGAATTCAATTGTTTCAATAAACTCCCTACCGCAGTCTGTCTTAGCCTAGATCTAGAACTACTCTCATTGGTTTGTGTAGCCATAAATCCTATTTAATCATTGGTTCAGATCGGTTGACTTTGTATACTATTCGGTTGTAATTGTAAATAAATAAACGATCTTATCGTAAATCCACTGTGATCTTGAAATTTTCTAAAAAATGGAAACATCAACCTTAGTCGCCATCTTCATATCGGTTTACTTCTGAGCTTTACGGGGCATGCCTTATATACTATGTTGAATATACGCTTATATGATTTTTGCTTGATGATAATAAACATATATACATTTGTTTACATGTATTTGTTAATGCACTATTTTATTTTTCATAGGTTAAATAAATATTTGCTGAATAAAATTAAATAACACTGAATTTGAATTTAAACAGAAATTTTATTCAAACAAATATTTATTACAATTTTGAATAGTAAAAATTCAAGCTCTCACTATACATATACAATTTTGATTACAAATACATCACAATTTCATATTTACATTTAACCTCGCTACACATCACTCATTCACTCAATTCGTATTTTATCTTCAACTTCATTACAGTTAGAGTCCAGCATCCGAGCAATCTGCAAAAATATTCACTAATGTAGTAAAATTGAAAAAGAAATACTTTTGCAATATAAAATAAAAAGTGAATTTTGAAAATAATATTTTCCTCATTTATTTGGGTTGTTCGTCATCATTTACATTTGAATTCATCACACACGAACAATGTGACATGCGCAGTGTATCACTGTACATGCCACAAGGCCGTGCACACCGATATACACTTGATAATGGTACAGGCACAGGTGAGCACAGGGTCAAACCCAAATAAAAAGACGGGTTCAACTCAGGTGCAATATAAATAAAGTTCGACAACAGCACAAGGTCAAACCCGAGATTTAAAACTGGATTCAACACAGGTGCACTTAAAAATGTGCAAGTATGGAAAAACGGTCTCGACAACTAAAACAAGTCTCGACTAAAAATCAGTGACATAAGTCAAAGCCCGAATCCAAACTATATCAAACAGTGTCAATATGTATGGGGCAATGCACAAGAGGCTAAGGCACAATACCACCAACATAACAGCTAACAAATGCCAGGACAAACAATTACAAACATCAACTACAAGCCCAAGTGAAACCAGACCACAAAGCCAAGCATGATATATATATGAACAGTGCACAAGGGCAGATCAATGTTAAGCAAATCAGTGATGAAGTCGCATTCTCAAAACCACGACCATGCAACTGTTCAAAACTGCAAATACCCATGTCCAGACTCAATGCAACATTCAATACAGTTTAATGTACAGAAGTAACAACAATCAGAGAACAAAGTTCCTATGACAGCATAGTGATCTGGAGTCAGCATCACAATCAACCCAGATAAAAAGAAAGCAAATGACAGAACCAGATGCCACCAAAAAAACCAACAAAGACCAAGGCTACAAATGTGCAAATGCTCAAACTCAGAGGCAACAAAGGTCAGGGACCAAGTGCAAGAGATACAATGAACCAATTGCCCGTACTACATGAATTACATGGAGACAAAGCAACTGCCACAAGACCACACAGCAGTATACATGAATACGACAACAGGTGAATGTGCAGACCCAACCAAAGAAATGAACCAGTGGCCAGAAACTAGATTACTACATAACACAGTAGCGATGCAACAGTATCGAATACAATATGGACACAACAATGCTCAATGACACAGCAATGCTCAAGACCAAGGTACAAGTGACAATGCTCAATGCACAGTGCGAACATTTCATGAATATAAGATGTCGAAGCCACAAAATCAAAGCCGAGTGAACTGCAAGTCTCAACCCCTTCAACAAGACACATGAATATGAAGATCATCAAGTATGATACAACTTACAAGCCCAAATGACAACACAGCAACTACAAACTACTTAACAATACTCAAGTGAAGTTCAGGTCTGACCACACATTAAATTTGCTATCAAGTATGCAGTAGCAAAGAAATACAGAGACAAAGAATCAAAGTCGAAGTTAACCAAGAAATTCACGAAATCAAAACATGGCCGAAAGTCAAAGTCAAATTTTCTTCAACAGAAAAATGATCGGGGCCGAAGCCGTGGCAATCAATGCATCGAACAATTCAAGTAGTAATCAAATTCAAAACCGTGTCAACCAAGCAACAAGAATATACGTTTACGAACAAGTCAGAATCAATCTCAAACGACCAAGCAAAATCAAGCGGTCGGAGAAAAGAATTTGACAAATTCAAATATAATTGTACGAACGCAAATCTACGGTTACAAACCCTATATAAACAATCATCATCGGCAATCTCAAAACCATCGAGTTCAAGTTTTCAATCATAAGCAAAAAGGAGAAATTACATACCGAAGCGAGGATAGAACTCGATCAACGAATCAGCCGAAGTGAGCAACAAATCGATCAAGGCAACACGCAAATCATCATTGATTCGAGCGAATTAAAATAGGCGCTTCGAGATACAAAACCCTAAATCTGGAAAAGGGACGAACGCCATTTTTCTCAAGTAAAAGGAACCAGGCCGATATAATAAAAAGGAGAAAAGGGGGACGCAATTTTTATCTAATTATTAGGCCGGTCCTAATAATATTTATTTGGGCTTAGTTTTAAAAATAAGGGTTTTGTTTTATTTGTTTAAATTCTTTTTAAATTTGTAATTTCGTATTAAACTGTTTAAATTTCTAGTCGTGCGACTAGGGTACAAGCTACATGGCATAGCTTGAGAATTCACAACTCAGTGGTTGAGTTGTGGCAGGATTTTGAGCGTAGAGTTAGGATTAGTCGATAGTGGGTGTCGCGAGTTTACGTGTGTAAGCGTCTGACTATCTAATTTCTAGTATAAACCTTGGGGGCAGCACGTAGGCAGGGTTTTGTCGAAGCTGGGTGAATTCTGTGTCGTTCTATTTCTGCTTATTATTCTGCTATTTGTCTGTGCTGCTATTATTTTGTGATCTGTGTTAGAATTATTTTATAAGCTTCCGCAATTAATTTTATAATTAACAGAAGTGGTATTGATCCTACAAGTGGTATCAGAGCTAGGAATAGAAGTCAACTTTTGTTTTAAAAATTCGTTTTTTCAAAGAATCAGTTTTTGTTTTAAAAATTTGAATCTTTAAAATGGCTTCTTTTAATAATGCTTTTGCAGAGGGTCAGTCGATAGTTAGACCACCAATGTTCAATGGTGAATATGCTTTTTGGAAAAATAGGATGAAAATTTTTCTGGAAACCATTGACGCTTGGGATATTATTGAGATAGGTTATAGAACTCCAACTATAACTGTAGATAATCAGGAAATTAAAAAACCGAAGGAACAATAGACAGAGCTAGAGAATAAATTACAAAATATTAATGCTAAGGCTATGAATTCTATTATCTGTTCATTAGATCAAATTGAATTCAATCGTGTCTCACATTGTCTAACTGCGCAGGAAATATGGCACACACTCGAAATGGCTCACGAAGGAACTTCTCAAGTCAAAGAATCTCACATTGCTATGCTATGCAGCGAATATGAGAACTTTACAATGGCGAAGGAAGAAAATGTCAAAGAGATGTACGGACGACTTTCCAATATCGTATACAAATCAAAAACTCTCGGAAAAACATTCACCGAATTGGAAATAGTCAAGAAAATCCTCAGAGTCCTTCCACGAAGCTTTGAAGCCAAAGTGACTGTCATTCAAGAATCAAAAGATTTGAAACAAATGAAAGTCGAAGAACTTATCGGAAATCTCACCACTTATGAGCTAGAAATGAAATTCAAGGAAGAGGGTGAAGGAGGAGATACTCGAAAGAAATCAATAGCTCTCAAAGGAACAACTGAAAGTGATGCGATGACGATGATGATGCAACAACAGAATTGGATCTATTAATAAAGAAATTCAAAAGGTGGAATTACAAATATGGAAATTCAGCTCGAATTCAAAAAGCAAAAAGCAGAATAGCCAAAGCACTAGACTACTCTGAAGAACAGAAGATCATATGTCACAAGTGCAACCAACCCGGACGCATCAAGCCCAATTATCCTCAAAATCAACGCGACTTTAAAAAGAAATCAAAAAGGAGAAGTTTTGCAGCCACGTGGAATACAAGTGATGAAGATAATCAAAGTTCTAGCAGTGAGAGTGAGAAAGCAGATATGTGCCTTTATGGAAATATAATTGATGGCGTGATGACGAGCCAAGCGAGGTATCAAAACTTACTCACTCTGAATTACTTATTTATTTCCATGAAGTGAATGGCTGTTTTGAGCGACTTAGGGAAAAATATGCCAACCTGAATCACAAAAAGACACTTTGATAGAATTAAATGAACAACTTGACCAATTAGTTGAAAACTATCAAAGAAGGATCCCTAAGTGTGATAAGTGTCCAATATTCGAAGAGGAAATTAAAAAAACAGAAATTAATATAAAATCACTTGAAAATGAAATTCTGATTTTAAAAGAGAGTGAAAATACTAGGAGAGAGAATTTTACTAAAAAGTGCACACAATTGTTAAACGAAAATGAATCTCTCAAAGCACAAGTCCAACAATTGTCAACGACTTTAGATAAATTTTCAAAAAGTGAAAAATCGTTGAATATTCTATTAGGAAAGCAAACTGTTAATACGGTTAGACAAGGACTTGGATATAGTAAATCGAAAATTGTTGAAAGCAATATTAATCAAGTCAACTCTATGTGCACAATTGGTAGAAAATATGGACATAATAACAATAATTGTTGGTATAGACCCAAACATGTGAAAACTATACCGATTTAGGTTCAAAAGGCACAAATATAAAAACTCTCGAAGTTAAACAAATTTGGGTGCCGGAGGGAACAATTATAAATAGTTTTGGGTCTCCACGAAATTATTTTTCAAAATATTCTGCCACTAACAATCATGGACCTATAAAAACAAATAGGTCACAAAAATCTTTCAACGTGTAGGTGTGGTGGTAGGCTAAGGAACAACAACAGTGTTCTCTGGATTTTGGCTGTTCCAGAAACACAACGGGCGACAAAGCAAAGTTCCTTAGCCTAGTATAAAGGTGATAGAATCACAATGGACAACAACGAAAAATTATCGTAAAGGTAAAACAGGTAAAGCTATATTTATTTGAACGGTATATTAAATGTGATAATCTGCACCATATTCCAAATTAAATCAGTTAATAATGAGACGATGATTTAGATTCTGACTTATTCAACATAGTTGGCCAAATTATATTCTTATGCCAAAAACACTATAAAATTCTCTAGATTCTTTGAATTACTTCATATACATCAGTTTGGATTAAAAATAGTGTTTTGTTGGATGATAATACATTTGGTTATAATACGGCTAACTCTTTATTCACGGTTTTTGATTATTAACACGGTTTCAATTCAATTTCAAAAGAATGTCATTTGAATTGCTGTTAAAATTGAGTTTGAAATTTTTTGGTGCACACTTCATTGTTTGGTCAATCAAATTCAATTAATGATGATTTTGAGTGAAAAAGAAATTCAGATGCAGATTACACTGGTAATCTAGTTGATAGAAAAATTACTAGTTGAACGTGATTTTTGTTGAGACATTTAGTAACTACATCGTTTTTCAAAGAAAATATCTGCATATTTTTCATTTCAAATTGTTTTCAAATAGCAGAAAATTTTCTTATAAAACCCCCTCGAGAAAATCATTTTTGACCATATTTTCAGATTAGTCATTTAGAAAAACTGATTTATAATTATTTCTGAATTTGATTTTAAATGATTACATTGATTAATCTAACTCCCTAATGATTATCGAAAAGATGAATAGTGATTGAAAAAGTGATGAGTGTTGATATTTATTATATATTATGACTCGATGATATAATTAGTAAATTTCTTTAGAAATTTAAATAAGAGTTATAAAACTTTTTGTTTGTAAAAATTCCATGACCATCTCTATATCTATCATATTTCTAACGACCATCACTCATCAAAATTCTATATAATTTGTCGATATGTGGTACTTTAAACAGGAATCGTTCGTTTTTTGTTTTTACATTTTTTTAAAAAAATAAAAAAAATAAAAAATAAATAAATAATTAAATACCAAAGTATTCACTCTCATTTAAAAGTCCTCACGGTTATAAATGGGTGAATTACTTGGAATTTGTTATGTGCTTCCATGCTCATTTAAAAGTCCTCACGGTTATGCATGTATGGAACACATATCAAAAGTTGATTTTTAAATAATAAATAAGTTGATTCTAATCCCATTTAAAAGTCCTCACGGTTATGCATGTATGGAACGCATATCAAAAGTTGATTTTTAAATAATAAACAAGTTGATTCTAATCCCATTTAAAAGTCCTCACGGTTATGCGTGCTTAGAAGAAACTTGAATTCATTTTTTTTAAAATGGAATACTACTAATCTCATTTAAAATTCTTAACGGTTATGCATGGTTAGTAGATATTCAAATTCCTGATATAAATATACCACAAACAGATACAACTGTATGGTTTTATATGATGACATCATTCCCATCATTCTAAAAGTGGAATATGCGCCTAACAAAATATATATGATTTTTGTTTGATTTTTATTGAAATTTAATATTTATATTCAATTGAGTTTTAATGTTGAATTATTATCGATCACTTTATCTCTATTTTCTCTAATACTATTATTCTTTTGCTGATAACAAAAGTGGGAGAGAAAGTTAAGATTTTGTCAAATAAAATCAAGCAAAGGTCAAATATTTTCCATTTGCATCTTGGACCATTTCCATATTATTTAATTGTATGCATATTTGTAAGGGGAGCTTTGTGTAGAGAGGAAGCATTTATATAGGGGGAGCAATTAGAGCATATCAATGATCAAATACATTTAATATATTCAAAATCTTAAATATATGTTTGTTATCATCAAAAGCGGAGATTGTTGAATGTACGCTTATATTATTTTTGTTTGATGATAATAAACATATATACATTCGTTTAAATGTATTTGTTAATGTACTATTTTATTTTTCATAGATTAAATAAATATTTGCTGAATAAAATTAAGTAACACAGAATTTGAATTCAAATAGAAATTTTATTCAAACAAATATTTATTACAATTTTGAATAGTACAAATTCAAGCTCTCACTATACGTATACAATTTTGATTACAAATACATCACAATTTCATATTTACATTTAACCTCACTACACATCACTCATTCACTCAATTCGTATTTTATCTTCAACTTCATTCCACAGTTAGAATCCAGCATCTGAGCAATCTGCAAAAATATTCACTAACGCAGTAAAATTGAAAAAGAAATATTTTTGCAATATAAAATAAATGTGAATTTTGAAAATAATATTTGCCTCAGTTATTTGGGTTATTCGTCATTATTTACATTTGAATTCATCACACACGAACAATGTGACATGCACAGTGTATCACTGTACATGCCACAAGGCCGTGCACAACGATATACACTTGATAATGTTACAGGGATAGGTGAGCACAAGGTCAAACCCAAATAAAAAGACGGGTTCAACTCAGGTGCAATATAAATAAAGTCTCGACATCATCACAAGGTCAAACCCGATTTTTAAAACTGGATTCAACACAGGTGCACTTAAAAATGTGCAAGTATGGAAAAACGGTCTCGACAACTAAAACAAGTCTCGACCAAAAATCAGTGACATAAGTCAAAGCCTGAATCCAAACTATATCAAACAGTGACAATTTGTATGGGGCAATGCACAAGAGGCTAAGGCACAATACCACCAACATAACAGCTAACAAATGCCAGGACAAACAATTACAAACATCAAATACAAGCCCAAGTGAAACCAGACCACAAAGCCAAGCATGATACAGGTATTAACAGTGCACAAGGGCAGATCAATGTTGTTAACTCCGCCTCGACCATGACTTACCGATCTAGTGCATCAAGAGGTTCCGACCTAACAGTTAGAAGCATACCGACTTAAGGCTTAACAGGGGTACCGACCTAAGGCCTAAGGGGTATGCCGACCTAACATTCAACGTAGATACCGACCTAACTGCCTTATCAGGGAGACTGACTTAAGGCTCAAAGGGTTACCGACTTAAGGGTTTGAGAGGCATACTGACTTAAGAAATACCGAGTTAAGGCTAAAACAGTGGACGACCTAACGTGGGTACTGGCTTAAGACTCAGAGGATGCCGACTTAATAGGAAGGCCGACCTAAGGCCTAAAAGAGATGCCAACTCAGTGACTTGACCGAGTTACCGATCTAATGTTTTACCAAGCTGGCGACCTAGAATAGTTGCCGACCCAAGTCACAACCGATTTAGGACCAATGTTAGCTCGTTCACGACTCAAGAAAAGGAAGATGAGTTCAATGCAGCTACTCAGCACAGCAGCCTCTTAACTCGTGCACGATTCAGCTCCCAGTTATCTCGGTCACGACTCACGACCTAATTTGAGTCGTGAACGACTTAAAGCTATTAAATGCAAACCCGAGGCCATATTACTAAGAAGGGGTGGTGTTGACTCGGAGGCGACCTAGGACTTGTGCAAGTGAACTCTTGTGAAGCCGTGAAGGGGCCAGATGGACCGGCCACGACTCATATTAAGTCGGCTACGACTTAACTTAAATCGGCCACGACTTAGGACTTGGCAATAATTCCAGACCGAAACTCTCTATAAATAGGCCACCACCTCCAACATTCAAGGGACTTTTGGGGGACATTCTCTTCATACACCGTTACCTTGCTGCATTGAGAACTTCATCAACACTTAGAGCTTTCAAGATTAGAGGAATTCATCAAAGAACTTCACGAAGAAACCACACATCTTCAACATGAATTTAAAGACTTTAATCGACATTGAAGCTTAAGACTTGTTCCAAATCACTTGTAGCTTGAAGTATATTGTACTTGAGAAGAATTGTATCATCTTGTAACGAGATTATTAATAAAAGTACTTAGAGTGGACGTAGGCTATACCCTTAAGCCGAACCACTATAAAATTGTTGTTGTTTACTGCTTTTCTGCTACTACTTGCTTGTAATTCTTTCCCGATCTATCGGGTGGTGCTTTCACAACTACACTTCACACACCGGGGTGTTAGCGTTCACATTTTAGCGTTAACATTTTTGGTGCTTTCACTGAGAATTGAACTCAGGAAAACTGTCATCATTGCTTCACAGAGATTTGAAGAAAGAATTTCCTTAAAAACCAGAAGTCTATCTGAGATTATGGCTCCTGGAAGGAAAAGTAGATCCGTCAGATCTGGAAATATTCAAGAGGGAACCTCCGCTTCCCCTGTACCTAATCAACCCACTCCGTCAGTTGGAGTTACGAAAGCGGAGTTGGATGCTGTGATTCTAGGGCTAAACCAGCAGATAAACGCCCAAAATGCACAATTAGAGGCTCAGAGTGCCCAAAATGCTCTAATTCTGAATAAGTTGAATGATTTGCTCGGGGCAAACAATCAACCAGCTGGTAATGAAAGGAATTATGCTGGAAACATTCATAATGTTAACGAAAGGAATGCTCCTGAAAGGGCTGCTAGTCCCTTTGAGCAAACGCTTCCTGAGGTTGGTGGATCTGGAACTCGACATGATGAGGAATATCATTCTGGAATGGTCCGGCAAATCATGAGAGAAAGTATGCAAAGGGTTGAAGATGAGAAAGAATGGGGTTTCGCCCCAAGTAAAACTCCATTTACTGAGAAAATCTTAAAGGCGGAGTTTCCAAGGAAGTTTGTCCCTCCAACTATCCCATCTTACAAAGGGACAAGTGATCCGAATGAATTCCTGTATAAATATGATTGGCACATGACAGGTGCCAGAGCCTCTGACGAAATAAAGTGTCGATATTTCCCCGTATACCTGGAAGGTGTGGCTCTACTATGGTTCACCAAGTTGCCAGTCCGATCTATCGATCAGTTTTCAGACTTGACCAGAAAATTCAAGGAGCAGTTTAGACTATATGCTTCGAAGGCCAAGGACATTATGTCACTGTCGAGTTTAGAGCAGAATCCTGGTGAGTCTATCAGATCTTTCTTGAACCGCTTTAATATAGCGCTGGCTGAGGTGGACAATGCTGAACCACGAATGATATTGACTTATCTGATGAGGGCTATTGATAAGTCAAGCGAATTTGGGAAATGGTTAAATATGAAGGAGCCAACCTCTCTCGAAAAGTTCTACAAAAAAGCAGATGAATTCATTCTCTTGGAAAGCCGTCCTTTACCAGTAAAGACAGTGTTGGAGAAAGCAGAAGACAACACTGTCGCTCCACGCAAGAATTAATCGGTGGGGCAAAAAAGGGAGAACAACAATGGGAAGAAACTGGGTAATCTGAAGAAGCCCCGATCCTTCAAGCCATCAGAATATACTCCATTATCACATACGCCGGAGCACATCTACCTCGCCACTAAAGATTCCGTCGATTTCCCTAAACCTATCCCTTTGAGAACCGGGAAAAAAGCCATACAGAGTGGGAAATTCTGCCGCTTCCACAATCAACCCGGTCATGAGACTGATGAATGCCGCCAGTTGAAAAATCTGATTGAAGAGTTGCTAAGAGAAAACAAACTGCAGCAATTTGTGAAGAAGAATAGCAACAATCCTGCATCGTCAAGTCAGGGGCAACAGGTTCCTGTTCATCAGCCTAGGACAGGTGAGAAAGCTACGGGACATGAATCTGGAAGGCCCGTTATCAATGTCATTACAGGAGGGCCTCACCCAGCTGGCAAGAGCTGGGGTGAGATGGAGAGATATTCCAGGGCTTTGAAATATGCTCCAGCCGAAGAAGACGTCTTTGTTTTAGAAGACACTACGCCCCTGAAACAACAGAAAACTTTCAGCGATGATATTGTTTTCAGAGCCAGAGATTCCACAGGTATAGAAGCTCCTACCCTAGATCCCTTGGTCATCTCGGCTGGTAATGGACCGGCCATTGTCAGAAGAGTCCTCATCGACTGCGGAGCATCATGTAATATCCTCTTCAAGAAGACATTTGACCAGATGAAAATCCCTATGATCGATGTACAAGCCTCATCACAGAAGATCGCTGGCTTCACTGGGGAGCCAAAGCAACCAATTGGGACCATCGATCTGCTTGTAGAACTTGGGGAAGCAGAAAGGAAAGTGGTCCGCAAGCAAACGTTTGTGATTGTCGATGAGTTTTCTGCTTATAATGCTTTTCTTGGCCGTCCAACACTCGCAGCATTCAAAGCTATCCTAGCCCCATGGTGCCTCACTATTAAATTCCCTACTGACAATGGAGTAGGAGTTATAAAAGGGGATCAAAATGCTGCACGAGAGTGCTATTTGACAGAGCTGCGAGAGTCGAGAAAAAGAGAAATGGGAAAGGATGCGGCAACCCCAGTCCGCATCAAGGAACCAGCTTTGTAGCAATTACGGGGCGGACCCTGCACTGGAGAGCACAGCGGGGCACGGAAAGAAATGGATCCCAGAAAAACCAGTGCAGGGGAGAATAGAGTGGTACCGGTGGAAACGACAGTTCCGGTACCTGTTGACCCGAAGGACCCAAATAAGGTGTTGAATGTGGGTTCACAGCTTAATGTGTCAATTCAGAATATCTTGATATCTTTCCTGAAAGCAAATCTGGATGTCTTTGCTTGGACTCATGCCGATATGTGTGGAATATCTCCAGAAGTTGCAGTACACGCTCTGAATATTGACCCAAAGTTTACGCCAGTTAAACAGAAAAGAAGAACCCAAGGTCCAGAAAGGTCAGCAGCATTAAAAGAAGAAGTTGATCGACTCATGGAAAATAACTTCATCAAAGAATCTACATATCCGAATTGGGTTTCAAATCCTGTGCTGGTCAAGAAAGCTAATGGAAAATGGAGAGTGTGCATCGATTTTTCTGATCTAAACAAGGCTTGCCCCAAAGATTGCTTCCCTTTGCCCAGAATCGACCAACTGGTAGATGGAACAGCGGGACATGAGTTGTTGTCTTTCATGGATGCCTACTCCGGATACAACCAGATCATGATGCATGAACCTGATCAGGAGGACACGAGCTTTTTCACCGATGTTGGTCTTTATTGCTACAAAGTTATGCCCTTCGGATTGAAAAATGCAGGGGCAACCTACCAAAGACTTGTTAATGCTATGTTCAAACCGCAATTGGGCAAAACTATGGAAGTCTACGTCGACGACATGTTAGTGAAGTCTAAGAAAGCAGCGGATCACATTGAACACTTAGCAGAAATGTTCGCAGTCCTTCGGAAATACAGAATGAAGCTTAACCCTCTGAAATGTACATTTGGGGTCGAGTCCGGAAAGTTCTTAGGTTTCATTGTTAGTGCTAGGGGCATTGAGGCTAGTCCAGCTCAAATTACTGCCTTAAAAGAAGTTAAAGCTCCTAGAACGAAGAAGGAATTGCAGAGTCTCAACGGAAAGGTCGCCGCCCTGAGTCGGTTCATTTCCAAAGCCACTGATAAATGCATCCCATTCTTTGACGCCCTGAAGAAAGGAAAGAAGAATTTTGAATGGACTTCCGAATGCCAAAAAGCCTTCGATGAGTTGATCCGTCATATGGAAATGCCTCCAATACTTTCTAGGCCAGGCAATGGTGAGGATCTTCTTATATACTTGGCAGTATCATCTCATGCTCTAAGTGCAGCGCTGATACGGGAAGACAAAAGGATTCAACATCTGGTTTACTATATCAGCAAAAGACTCACTGGGGCAGAGCTGAATTACTCCATGTTTGCGTAAAAAATGGCCGCAAACACCCAAAGTCGTATGAGTTGGTTGATTTTATGTTGTATTTAGTGATTTGAGTGATTTATGCAAATATATAAAAAGCAGGGACTAAACTGTAAAAGACACACAGATTTATAGTGGTTCGGCCAGAACGTGCCTACGTCCACTTTATATGTTATTCTCCTTTTTTCTTTAGATTACAAGTACAAAGCTTTGATTACAAGTATCTGAAGTTGTTTGAGAGTTCCTTCCAGGCTTGAGCTCTCAAACTTGTCTTTATTGTTGTACCCCTGCCCCTCTATTTATAGAGTGAGGCTGGGGGCAGGGGTCTTGGATGTTTATAGCTGCTGGTGGGCTTGGGCTGAAGTAATCTGGACTGGCAACTTTCTGGTTCGGCGAGGCTTTGGTTCGGCGGTGAGTGGTATGTTGTTTGGACCGGTGGTAGTATGGTGAGGTTGGAGTTGGTTCGGTGGTAGCATGGTCCGGTGGTAGCATGGTTCGGCTATGCTTGGAGGCATGTTGGTTCGGCGGAGGTTGGTTCGGCGATTGGCGAAGAAGTCTGGTTCGGTGGGAGTTTGGAAGTGAAGGGGTGTACTTGGTTCGGCAGGGAGATGCCGAATGCCGAATGAGCCTGTGCTTTAAATGCCGAATGACTTCTTGTACTGGGAACGCCGGATGAAACTGTGTGCTCTGAGTGCCGAATGAGGCTTTGCCGAATGAGATATGTGATATATTACCGAATGAATCTTCAAACCTTTGATACCGAATGGACTTTTATACTTGAATCATGAGTGAAATCCCAGACTTATATACGCTTGCTTGCTTCCTCTTAGCTCGATCGTGGTGGAGATGCGCTCAACGTTGATATTCCAGCTTTGTCCAAAAAATGGGATAACACTTTGCCCCCCAAAATATGCCTTGCGGTAGGAAGGCGTGTTTTGTAATGCCATGAGCCGGATGTTCATATCCTCTCATCAACCTGTAGAGAATTTGATAGTTTATATGGCCCCAAATGACGACCGTTCGGGATCGAGCTATTCGGGATGAAGCGCGGCCATTCATGGTCAAGCGCCTAACTTCAAATGACGACCGTTCGCGATCGAGTCATTCGAGGTGAAGTGCGACCCTGCGCGGTCAAGCGCGTAAATCCATGCGTCGATCATTCGGGATCGAGTCATCTGCGGTGAAATGTGACCGTTCAAGGTCAAGCGCTTTACTTCAAATGACGATCGTTCGGGATCGAGTCATTCGAGGTAAAGTGCGACAGTGCGCGGTCGAGTGAGGACCGTTCAAGGTCAAGCGCTTAACTTCAAATGACGATCGTTCGTGATCGAGTCATTCGAGGTAAAGTGCGACAGTGCGCGGTCAAGCCTGTAAGTCCACGCGTCGATCGTTCGAGACCGAGCCATTTGTGATGAAATGCGACCGTTCAAGGTCAAGCGCCTAACTTCAAATGACGATCGTTTGTGATCGAGTCATTCGAGGTAAGGTGCGACAGTGTGCGGTCAAGTGGCGGTCCTCAAATGACGACCGTTCGCGATCAAGCCATTTGAGGTAAGGTGTAACAGTTAGTGATCAGGTGGCGGACCTCAAATGACGACCGTTCGCGATCGAGCCATTTGAGGTAAGGTGAGTTATGCCGTTCGAGGCGAGTTGTGCCGTTCGAGGCGAGTTGTGCCGTTCGAGGCGAGTTATGATCGTTCGCGATCGGGTGCCGTTCGAGGCGAGTTGTGACTGTTCGAAGTCGGGTGCCGTTCGAGGCGAGTTGTGACTGTTCGAAGTCGGGTGCCGTTCGAGGCGAATTGTGACTGTTCGAAGTCGGGTGCCGTTCGAGGCGAATGAGTGTGCCCGGGGGGGACTTAATATTATCAGTGTTGGAGTTATTGTTTGGGGGAGTTTTCGAATCAAAGACTTCAGCAGTTCGCTGCCATGCAAGAGGTGCTCGTGGACCGTTCGCGATCCAACGGGCATACAAGTAAATAATTTTTCCATGGAATTGTAAATGTTAAAGCAATAGTCATACGAGTTCCACAGTAGGAACGTTCAAATCAAAGTCAAAGCAGGAGCAAGACGAGGATGTCAAAGTGTAAACTCTTACTATGGTGCGGTCTATAGTCATTCAGAGCATGCCTATGGATCGTGCGCGATCGCTCGCATGTGTAAATGATTTAACCGTGCTAGTGAGAGTTTTGCGACTTGTTCATCGTTTTCGACCTGCCCCCGTGTTCATGAGGGAATTTTACCTGCCCCCTGGCTGGGCGTTCATTCCTTACCTGGTTGCTCAGAGGCCTCTATCTCACTCTTTGTGATTGGATTAACTGGCTCCAAGTGTGGTGCCCCCATGCGGGATCGACGCCTGATTGATAGTCGTCTGCTGCTTGGGGGTTGCCCCCTAGCTCTGGTGCTGCGCCAGATGGTTCTGCTCCGTTCTGAACTCTAGTTGCTTCTTGGATTTGTGCTCCAATTTGCCCAATTTGTTGAAGTAAATTCTGTATCATCTCTTCCTGTCTTCTCATCATGACCTCCATCTCATCCCTAGTGATGAAGATTGACGCTTGATTCCCTCCTGAGGAAGCCTGTTGACTTCCTTGGTGTTCACTTCTCTCTGGCCTTTGCCTTTTACTTGTTTGTCTCGTCATAACTCTTAGATCTGAACTCTTAGATTTTCAAATTCAACTTCTATCCGATGTAGTGGAAGCTGGTTCTTCTCAGTGAAAGCACCAAAATGTTTGCGTAAAAAATGGCCGCAAACACCCAAAGTCGTATGAGTTGGTTGATTTTATGTTGTATTTAGTGATTTGAGTGATTTATGCAAATATATAAAAAGCAGGGACTAAACTGTAAAAGACACACAGATTTATAGTGGTTCGGCCAGAACGTGCCTACGTCCACTTTATATGTTATTCTCCTTTTTTCTTTAGATTACAAGTACAAAGCTTTGATTACAAGTATCTGAAGTTGTTTGAGAGTTCCTTCCAGGCTTGAGCTCTCAAACTTGTCTTTATTGTTGTACCCCTGCCCCTCTATTTATAGAGTGAGGCTGGGGGCAGGGGTCTTGGATGTTTATAGCTGCTGGTGGGCTTGGGCTGAAGTAATCTGGACTGGCAACTTTCTGGTTCGGCGAGGCTTTGGTTCGGCGGTGAGTGGTATGTTGTTTGGACCGGTGGTAGTATGGTGAGGTTGGAGTTGGTTCGGTGGTAGCATGGTCCGGTGGTAGCATGGTTCGGCTATGCTTGGAGGCATGTTGGTTCGGCGGAGGTTGGTTCGGCGATTGGCGAAGAAGTCTGGTTCGGTGGGAGTTTGGAAGTGAAGGGGTGTACTTGGTTCGGCAGGGAGATGCCGAATGCCGAATGAGCCTGTGCTTTAAATGCCGAATGACTTCTTGTACTGGGAACGCCGGATGAAACTGTGTGCTCTGAGTGCCGAATGAGGCTTTGCCGAATGAGATATGTGATATATTACCGAATGAATCTTCAAACCTTTGATACCGAATGGACTTTTATACTTGAATCATGAGTGAAATCCCAGACTTATATACGCTTGCTTGCTTCCTCTTAGCTCGATCGTGGTGGAGATGCGCTCAACGTTGATATTCCAGCTTTGTCCAAAAAATGGGATAACACTCCAAGTTGGAAAAACTCGCCTATTGCCTACTAGTTGCATCAAGGAAACTGAGGCAATATTTCCAAGCTCATCCTATCAGGGTACTTACTGATCAACCTCTAAAGTAAGTCCTATTTCGCCCTGAAACTTCGGGTCGCCTTCTAAAATGGAACATTGAACTCAGTCAATATGACATCACTTATCACCCCCGAAAAGCAATCAACGGACAAGCTTTAGCTGATTTCATTGCAGAATTCACAGAGAAGGATAATGGTGAGGATGAAGCGATCAGTGATTCCCCAATCCAGTGGAAGATGTATGTTGATGGCGCAAGAAATGACTACTGTTCTGGAGCCGGAGTGGTACTTGAAACTCCTGAAGGTCGATCATTATGTTATGCACTAAGGTTGGAATTTCCTTCAACAAACAATGAAGCAGAATATGAAGCTCTTATTGCAGGTCTGAAAATCGCTAAAGAGCTAAACATTCGAGCATTACAGATCTTCAGTGATTCTCAGCTTATTGTATGTCAAGTCAAGAAGGAATTTCAAGCAAAAGGTGGAAACTTGCCTTCCTACTTGTCAAAGGCTTGGGAACTCCTATGTGAACTCGATCACTATTCAATAAGCCACATTCCTCGGGAAGAGAATATGAAGGCAGATTCCCTCGCAAAGTATTCCAGTTCTGGTGAAGCTCAACTGTTGGGATTGGTCCCTGTAGAAGTCCTTTCAGCACCAAGTATAGACGAGATGGATATAGACTGGATTATGAATGTATCTCAGGAACAAGAGTCATGGATGACTCCAATACTGGACTACCTACTCAGAGGTTCTCTGCCAGAAAATTCGATAGAAAGACGAAAGCTATTAAGGAAAGCCTCTCGCTATGTAATTCAGGATGGCCGATTGTACAGACGGGGATTCTCAATGCCATTGCTTCGATGTGTATCCCGGGAAGAGTCCAAAACAATCCTAGCTGAGGTGCATGGAGGAGAATGTGGTGATCATTCAGGTGGTCAAACATTAGCAAAGAAAATTCTCCGATACGGATATTTTTGGCCAGAAATTAATCGAGATGCTGCAGATTACTCCCGAAAATGTGACAGATGCCAAAGATTTGCCAAAATTCCTAAAGCACCTTCTACCGAACTCACACAGATGGTCAGTCCATGGCCGTTTGCGATTTGGGGAATGGATCTTATTGGGCCGCTACCAACTGCCAAATCAGGGATTAAATATGCTATTGTTGCAGTTGATTACTTTACTAAATGGGCTGAAGCTGAACCATTGGCTACTATCACTTCTAAGAAAATGAAAAGCTACAACTTGAAGCGCTAGATCTCCTTGATGAAAAAAGAGACGAAGCTAATCTCAGAGTTGCAGCTCATCAGCAAAGGATAGCCAAACATTTCAATTCCAAAGTTCGTCAACGCAGCTTTGAAATTGGAGATCTAGTCCTGAAAAGAGTTATGACCGCGAGAGGTGTGTTTGGGCCCAATTGGGAAGGACCATATGTGATAGGTCAGAAGCTTCTTGACGGCACATTCAAACTCACTACTGTTGAAGGAGTTCAAATTCCAAGGGCATGGAACAGCAATCACTTGCGTCCATATTTTACTTGAAAATTTTGTTGAAATAATGTAAAAGAGTTGTGGATGTATGATTCTTGTAATTGAGAGCAATTGTAAAACTAATGCAAGTGAATAATGAATGAATATAAAGTGGATGTAGGCCCAAATTTCTAGCCGAACCACTATAAATCTTGTGTTCTTTATTATTATTACATGTTTGCTTTATTTTCGATATAAAAATACATAAAATGTATTGCTGAAATATCGATTTAAATTTTTGCAGACAATGGAAATAAAACTTGCGCATAATAAGACCGAGTGATTCTCACCATCATTCAACAAACAAATTTCAAGTCATAAAGGCCCCGAATTCAAATCCTAGATAGGAAATACTTCAATTGAACGGCTTATGATTTCGATAGAAACGAGCCCTTGCTAATAAATTGAGATTGTTTGAACGAACAAACATCCAATTAGGAAGCTAGTGCCCGTTCTCACGAACTTGCCTGACAATGAAGTACGATTCCTTGGATTAAACAAGCTACTTGCGAGAAAAGGGGAATGAAAACTTGAAAAGAAAAAAAAAAGGGATCGCTGAAAAGGCATAAGCAAGAAGACAAGAATACAACCAAAAGCTATCATCGGCAGCACAAGTCCTCTTCGGAGGCACGACTCTTCGGAGGATAAAGACCTCTAATGGGTCATACGCCACAAAAAAGAAAGTTCTCTACTCAACAAAAAAGATTGGAGGAGTCATGACCCTCCAACCATGAGAGAGTAACTTCCAGGCGATGAAAAACCTCTCTGAGGCACATTTCACCATGAGTTGAAGTGTTATGACCGCTCTTCGGAATTTCACTTCACCAGAGTTGAAATGCAAACAAAATAAAAGCCCTCTTCGGAGGCCCATTTCACCAGGAGTTGAAGTGTTATGACCGCTCTTCGGAATTTCACTTCACCAGAGTTGAAATGCAAACAAAATAAAAGCCCTCTTCGGAGGCCCATTTCACCAGGAGTTGAAGTGTTATGACCGCTCTTCGGAATTTCACTTCACCAAAGTTGAAATGCAAAACAAGATAAAGACCTTCCCGGAAGCCCACGTTTCACCGAGATTGAAATAAAACTTCCAAGTGTTGAAACGTGAAAAGGCTTTCTTCAAAGGCACAACTCTTTGGAGGAACACGTTTCACCAAGATTGAAATAAAACTTCCAAGTGTTGAAACGTGAAAAAATCTCTCCTCAGAGGCACAAATTTTTACTAAAAGAAAAAAGAAAGAATCCTCATCAAGAGCGTACTTTAACTTTCAAAGGAAGAGCGATTTACCTAATCTAAAAAAAAAAAAAAAGAAGAAGGGGGAAGAAGGTTAAAGTACATTCAGAGGTCCGCTTTGCCACATAGAAGAATTCACTTGGCAAAATATATACATACGCAAAAGGAAAGAGGGATTTCTTCGAAGGACAAAGCGTAAAAACTCATATAAAGGAAGTTGCACTCTACGAAAATTCTCTTCGAGAATGAAGTAATTATTCTTTAGAAAACGAGAGTGCAAGTCCCTCAAAGTATACGATATTGCAGTAAGCTTATGGTATAGGGGCAACATGGTATAGTTACATACAAAGCAGTATAACTATGTCGGTAAAGTACGCTCAAACAACATACCACAAGCTCACCGCAACATCGTATAAATAAACTTGTGCAAAAATGAATAATAAATGCATTCTCAAATTCAAACAAAAGTCTGTACAAATAAAGAATCATTTTATTCAATTGCAGATATTGCAGATACAGGTTTCAAAATAAGAAGCAGGGGCCGGTGCCTGCACAACATCCGACCATTACACAAAAAAGGAATCAAAAAGCTCAACTCTTCATTTCTTCTTGCCGCCTATAGACCCTTTACCCGGCCGAGTGGTTAGCTTTTCGGGTCTTCCAGGTTGGTCTGAAGGCATAAGGGAAGAAGGGGAGGGAGGTGCAACTGGCGCAATTTCCGGTTCCTCTTCAGTGGTGATAATTTTCTTCCCCCTCCTCTTCGATGTCCCATGCTTCTTTCTTCTCTGCGAAGAAGACTCACTCCCCGGAGTAACGAGAGCGGACAAAACTACGTCGTCAGAAGGAGTCCGCTCCGGAGAGATCTCGCCTCCTTCGAGTCCCTCATCTTTTTGCTCCTGCGAGGCAACAGGGTCATCCAAACCATGAAGAGCCTCAATTTTCTCCTCTTGTGACCCAGGTTGTGAAGCAGAAGGAGGAGTCACCTGAAGAGATGGAGGAGGAATAACCAGAGAAGGCGAAGTCTGCATGGCACTTGTTGTTTCAACTTCAGAAGAAGAAAAATTGAAAATGTTAGTATCTTCCCGAAAGAAGGGAGATATGGGTTCATCGAGATTCAAGAGATAATCGAGAAGCTCATCAAATTTTTGAGGAATAAGCAGGCAATCCACCTGAATCGGACCAATGTCGAAATTACCTGAAGATATTGGCTTCGTCAGTTCAATCTCATAATTCTGAGCCCCAATGTCCTCCAAAGCCTCTTCATCAGTAGGGGTAATTACCCCGTTTTTTGTAGGAGGCGGCGAATGAGCACTAGAGCCTGTAATGTCCACCTCGGGAGAAACTAGAGGACGTTCAGAGATGGTAGGCGGTACTTCTTTTTCAGAACGCTCCTCTTCCGCCATCCCGGCCCGCACTCTGGCAAGCTGCTCCTTTCCCTTGGCAAGAGCGGCACGGGCCTCATCATCAAGATAATGCTCTTCAAGGGCTGACTCAGCATATCCAGCACCTTTACCACCAAGCATATCAAGTGCTGCCTCCCAAACTTCAGCCAGTGTGATTTCATACTTGGGGCCTAGAAAGGCAAGGCTGCCACGTCCCAAAATGCTGTGCAGATAAAAATCGAATAATGTGGAGCTAATGTCAGCTTTGGTTGCTTGATGAGCCTCTTCGGCCGCAAGTTTACCAGCAACAGCCTCGTCGCGCTCCTTTTCGGCCATAGCAAGTCGAGTTTTTAACAACTCTATCTCCAAGCTTTGAGAGCCGGTCCGTTCTCGCAGTTGTACAGTTTCAGCACGATATTCTTCTATGACCTTTTCCTTGTGTGCAAGCTTATCTTCGACTGCTCTTTGACTGGCATGCGCATCTCGTACTTGTTGCTGAAGCATGCTCTCCTTTTGTGAATAGAAAGTAGATGAAGTAGCTAATTCTTCCTTAAGTTTTTCTACTTCCGCTTCCAGCTTTTCATTGTAGGAAGCAATACTTCTCATTTCGGCGTCATGCTGTTCGAGAGTCTTCTGCCACTCAGCCTTATCATTCTCCATTGTTAGCATGGCCTCGAGATTGGCTCGGTTAAGCCTCTGAAGTTCGTCGACGAGTTTTTGCCAGTTCGACATTCTTTCGATATCGGTCCTGACAGCATCAAGATTTCGCAGCATAGCCGGTTTGTCAAGGGGAACCGAGTCGAGATCAAATCAAACCCCTCTCAGGCACCACTGAGGAAATCGACTTTGAAGAGTGGGAGGACCTTGCCCGACTTGGTATGCGGGCCGGTTGATGATTGCTTGGATGTCGGAGCGAGCGGGAGCAGGAGATTGAGCAGGGACATGTTCAGAAGCTGAAGGAGTTGTTTCTTCAGTAAGTCTAGCCCGCTTGCTAGAAGAATCGTCTATGTGACTCTTTCCTCTCTCATCATGAGCTTTTCTCTTTTGGGTGTCATCATCTCTATGGGGAAGATCATGTCTTTCTTGTTCCCTTCGGCGACGTTCTTCATATGCTCGTCTCTCGTCGGCTTTCCTGATGGCCCTCTCTTCATCCGACTCTCTGTAAGAAGGAAGGTAACGCCTGTAATCATACTGGCTACGCCTCCCGTAGCGCTGGAAATCATCGTAGTACGAGCCGCTGCGCCCCATAGGAGAATCTGGAATTAAAATAATAAGCTTTAGAAATTTTTAAAGTACAAGAAGATAAGCGCATGGAAGTGATGAGAAATTCTAAGTGTGTGTGATGTGCAAACTACGCGCATTAGTCTACGAACCACTCTTTATTTGGGGAGTGGTTGTGGGTGTAATAGTTAACGTCAACTCTTGAGTCGACGACGACTGTTGCAAAATAGAAGTAGCTTCAACTACTGAAGAAGAAATCCCGGCAGTAGTAGGGTCATCTTTGAAGATCTCTTGTGAAGTAGCGAAGAGGTCGCTCAATCCTTCGAAGGTATCGTCCCTGCTTTGCTTGACAGGACTGGATTTCTTAGCCTTTTCACCAGATTCTTGTGAATGGTGAGAGGATCCCTGAGGCTCTTCTTCCTCGATAACCGGGGCAAGTTTATCAGATGGCCCCGCAACATCAACAGAAGTGGAGCACTTCACCAGCGAAGATTCAGGAGTCTTTATCGGAGAATCGGGGACTTTCGTTGGAACTTCATGAGCATGCATAGAGCGAGAAGTGTGTAGAAGCCCATGTTGATGTAAAAATTCATCCCTCAGCAGAAATTTTATGCTCCTCTCTTCTGTGGCCACGGCACTCAACCTCTCAAAAACTTGCTTATGAATTGGGTCTCTAGAAGGGAGAGGAAGTGCTGAAAGGAACAAAGAATGAAATTAGCAACTGAAAGTTCGGATCTCGAAAAAGTTTCAAAACGGAAAAAATAGAAACACTAATCTTACTTCCTACTCTCCAGATGGCATAAAACCCTGGGGGACAGCGGGCAAAGAAAAACTGGTTCAAAAATCCATGAACGCTTTCAGTAAGATCGGAAATGAGCTTGCGGTTTCTGGCACTTCTCACAATAATGAGGGAAGGATGATCTTTACTCTTTGCAAACGAGCATAGATAACGAATTTCTTCAAAACTCGGTAGACGATCAAGAGTTCTTCTAAACAAAACACATAACCCCGTCAAGATGGCATAGCCATTGGGATGAAGTTGAAACGGAGAGATTGTCAACCGAAGGAGAAGAGTTCGAAGGAAGTCGTTAAAAGGAGGAATCGCCCCACTTAAGCACATTTGGCGATTGACTGCAACAAAACCATAGGGAGGATTGTCAGCAGTATCACTTGGCCCAGGGAGAAGAACATCACTTTCAGCAAAGCCAAATTGAGTGCGCAGCTGGATAAACGCTCTCGAAGTTAGAATAGTCGAGGTTCTCTCCGGAGGATTCTCTATGGGGACAGCTATCGGAAAAGTTTCTTCCTCTTGAGTTACCACTTCTTCTTCTCGGTGGGAAGTCATTCTACATAAATAACTGGGTATTCAAACATGAAGGTGCACGTTTCCTAAAGTGTGTGAAGTGTTGTGTAAAATCAATCAAGCAGTAAACAAATGTAATTGGAATAAAAGCTAGCAAGCATTTGTCAGTTATAAAGTCCAAGATTCATTGTTTTAATATGCAAGTGTAATGTTGATGCAAGCAAATCAGTTCAAGTTAGCGATGCTTTGCATTAATACTTCACTTTAGTTGAATGGTTCACAGCATTTCATACAATGTATTTAAATTGATTACTTTATGTCAGCTAATCTGTCATTTGATGTGGGCAGTCAATGGCAATATATTCGCCTTGGTCTTTGTGATTGTTGTTTTCAGCAGGTTGTTAACCTATGAGACAATGTGGTCTATGAAGTAAAGCAACAAGGTTAAAATGATCCAAAATTTAAGCTGTTTAGCACAGTAGATCAAGTTAAGAATTCAAATTGGAACTATGCTTTTAAGTGGGAATTCGAGTTGGGCATCTAAGTGTTAAATCGGCTGCGACCCAAGGAATTTCTCGCGAGTTAAGGTTAGGTTTCTGGTTCCTTAAAGCGGCAGTTCTTTAGGTCGTGGAGGATAGTAAGAGAGGAAGGCTCTGGTTCAAGAAGTGGTGTGAAATTCTCTAAGTGTTAACTCGACAACGGTCTAAGTGTTAACTCGGCAGCGGTTTAAGTGTTAACTCGGCAGCGGTTTAAGTGTCAACTCGGTCACGGGTTGAAGGCTTAACTCGGCTATGATTGAAGGCTTAACTCAGCTACGATTGAAGGATTAACTCGGCCACAGTTTTAGAGCTTAAATCAGTAGGAGATTAGATCGGCAGATTCTCCCAAGAATTAATTCGGCTACGATCTAAGGGTAAGGTCGGCCAAATGTTAAGCTACCCAAATTCACTGAGTCGCTTCCGGACTAACATCTCACTACATTCAACCCGTTAACCCAATAACCATTCCATCAACAGCCGCCTTCATTCACGTAATCCAATCACCCAATAATACAATTTGAAATTGTTACAGATCCGATGTCCTGCTATCAAAGACCATCGAGCCTGAGGCGATAAGCCACTTTCATTGTATCAACGATCACCTCAAGCAACCTAAACTTCATCAATTACGAAAACAATGGTATTCTTGATGGAGCATCACGCAAAGAGGCGATTCGTGTTCGAGCGACAGGATTCATGAATCGACAGTAATCTACAATCGAAAGAGGAATAGAATCACTTACGCAATGGATGGTAGAGGTTATCGGTGATTAGTTGGAAGGAAATCGCTTCTAGGAATTTGAGAAACACTTTAATGGCGGAATCAGGCAAGGGAGTAAGTGACGAAGAAAGAGGAAGAAAGTTAACTTATACCCTGCAGTGGAAAATTTGGAGCAACACACACGGTCTAACTGTTAGGTCGCATACGACCTACCGACCTAAGAGGGGACGGGTTAAAGGCTATCGAAGCACACGACCTAACATTTAGGCGTATACTTCGAGGGGCAAATGTTAACTCCGCCTCGACCATGACTTACCGATCTAGTGCATCAAGAGGTTCCGACCTAACAGTTAGAAGCATACCGACTTAAGGCTTAACAGGGGTACCGACCTAAGGCCTAAGGGGTATGCCGACCTAACATTCAACGTAGATACCGACCTAACTGCCTTATCAGGGAGACTGACTTAAGGCTCAAAGGGTTACCGACTTAAGGGTTTGAGAGGCATACTGACTTAAGAAATACCGAGTTAAGGCTAAAACAGTGGACGACCTAACGTGGGTACTGGCTTAAGACTCAGAGGATGCCGACTTAATAGGAAGGCCGACCTAAGGCCTAAAAGAGATGCCAACTCAGTGACTTGACCGAGTTACCGATCTAATGTTTTACCAAGCTGGCGACCTAGAATAGTTGCCGACCCAAGTCACAACCGATTTAGGACCAATGTTAGCTCGTTCACGACTCAAGAAAAGGAAGACGAGTTCAATGCAGCTACTCAGCACAGCAGCCTCTTAACTCGTGCACGATTCAGCTCCCAGTTATCTCGGTCACGACTCACGACCTAATTTGAGTCGTGAACGACTTAAAGCTATTAAATGCAAACCCGAGGCCATATTACTAAGAAGGGGTGGTGTTGACTCGGAGGCGACCTAGGACTTGTGCAAGTGAACTCTTGTGAAGCCATGAAGGGGCCAGATGGACCGGCCACGACTCATATTAAGTCGGCTACGACTTAACTTAAATCGGCCACGACTTAGGACTTGGCAATAATTCCAGACCGAAACTCTCTATAAATAGGCAACCACCTCCAACATTCAAGGGACTTTTGGGGGACATTCTCTTCATACACCGTTACCTTGCTGCATTGAGAACTTCATCAACACTTAGAGCTTTCAAGATTAGAGGAATTCATCAAAGAACTTCACGAAGAAACCACACATCTTCAACATGAATTTAAAGACTTTAATCGACATTGAAGCTTAAGACTTGTTCCAAATCACTTGTAGCTTGAAGTATATAGTACTTGAGAAGAATTGTATCAGCTTGTAACGAGATTATTAATAAAAGTACTTAGAGTGGACGTAGGCTATACCCTTAAGCCGAACCACTATAAAATTGTTGCTGTTTACTGCTTTTCTGCTATTACTTGCTTGTAATTCTTTCCCGATCTATCGGGTGGTGCTTTCACAACTACACTTCACACACCGGGGTGTTAGCGTTCACATTTTAGCGTTAACAAATGTTAACCAAATCAGTGATGAAGTCGCATTCTCAAAGCCACGACCGTGCTACTGTTCAAAACTGCAAATACCCATGTCCAGACTCAATGCAACATTCAATACAGTTTAATGTACAGAAGCAACAACAATCAGAGAACAAAAGTTCCTATGACAACATAGTGATCTGGAGTCAGCATCACAGTCAACGCAGATAAAAAGAAAGAAAATGACAGAACCAGATGCCACCAAAAAAAACACAACAAAGACCAAGGCTACAAATGCGCAAATGCTCAAACTCAGAGGCAACAAAGGTCAGGGACCAAGTGCAACAGATACGATGAACCAATTGCCCGTACTACATGAAATACATGGAGACAAAGCAACTTCCACAAGACCACACAGCAGTATACATGAATACGACTAAAGGTGAATGTGCAAACCCAACCAAAGAAATGAACCAGTGGCCAGAAACTAGATTATTACATAACACAGTAGCAATGCAACAGTATCGAATACAATATGGACACAACAATGCTCAATGACACAGCAATGCTCAAGACCAAGGTACAAGTGACAATGCTCAATGCACAGTGCAAACATCTCATGAATATAAGATGTCGAAGCCACAAAATCAAAGTCGAGTGAACTGCAAGTCTCAACCACTTCAACAAGACACGTGAGTATGAAGATCATCAAGTATGATACAACTTACAAGCCCAAATGACAACACAACAACTACAAACTACTTAACAATGCTCAAGTGAAGTTCAGGTCTGACCACACATCAAATTTGCTATCAAGTATGCAGTAGCAATAAAATACAGACACAAAGAATCAAAGTCGAAATCAACCAAGAAATTCACGAAATCAAAACATGGCCAAAAGTCAAAGTCAAATTTTCTTCAACAGAAAAATGATCGGGGCCGAAGCCGTAGCAATCAAGGCGTCGAATAATTCAAGCAGTAATCAAATTCGAAACCGTGTCCACCAAGCAACAAGAATATACATTACGAATAAGTCAGAATCAAACTCAAACGACCAAGCAAAATCAAGCGGTCAGAGAAAAGAATTTGACAAATTCAAATATAATTGTATGAACGCAAATCTAGGGTTACAAACCCTATATAAACAATCATCGTCGGCAATCTCAAAACCATCGAGTTCAAGTATTCAATCAGCAAGCAAAAAGGAAAAACTACATACCGAAGCAAGGACAGAACTCGATCAACGAAGCAGCCGAAGTAAGCAACAAATCGATCAAGGCAACATGCAAATCATCATTGATTCGATCGAATTAAAACAGGCGCTTCGAGATACAAAACCCTAAATCTGGAAAAGGGACGAACGCCATTTTTCTCAAGTAAAAGGAACCAGGCCGATATAATAAAAAGGAGAAAAGGGGGACGCAATTTTTATCTAATTATTGGGCCGGTCCTAATAATATTTATTTGGGCTTAGTTTTAAAAATAAGGGTTTTTTTTATCTGTTTAAATTCTTTTTAAATTTGTAATTTCGTATTAAACTGTTTAAATTTCTAGTTGTGTGACTGGGGGACAAGCTACGTGGCGTAGCTTGAGAATTCGCAACTCAATGGCTGAGTTGTGGCAGGGTTTTTAAAGTAGAGTTAGGATTAGTCGATAGCGGGTGTCGCGAGTTTACATGTGTAAGCGCCTGACTATCTAATTTCTAGTAGAAACCTTGGGGGCAGCACGTAGGCAGGGTTTTGCCGAAGATGGATAAATTCTGTGTCGTTCTATTTCTGCTTATTACTCTGCTATTTGTCTGTGCTACTATTATTCTGTGATCTGTGTTAATATTATTTTATAAGCTTCCGCAATTAATTTTATAATTAACACTATCACCCTATTCACCCCCCTCTAGGGTGAAATCGATCCTACATACTACTTTTGGGCAACCCTCTCAATAACTAAGAGATCCATTCGAGGAACACAGAGACTAGACTTGTTGAAGTAATGACCCTCTTGGTATGAGAGCCCATTACTTCAGTTTCTATAATGAAAAATTGTTTCATTATTTTTTAGTCGGAACCTTAGGTGGTTCTCGAAAAAAGACAGCGAAAGAAATTATCCCTAAAGTCGAGACTAAAAAGAATGTATAAACCAATGCTTCCATAGATTCGATCGTGGTTTACAATTATAGCTTTCACATCTATTCATTTGATTGAGTGGGATCATTTACCATAAAAAAGAGGGTAAAGAATCAACGAAAAGAAGTTGATTCAAGTCTCTATTTTTTTCTAGGGTAGCCGAGAAAAAAATAAAGGTAGAGGATAAAGATACCAGAGCAGTCTTGTATCAAACTAATTGTCTCTTTGTAGTTGGATCTCTAAATTTTTGGAATGCTCCAAATTCCACTTGAGCTTTCAATTCTGGATCAATACAAGCAAAAATATCTCTAAACAAGGTTTCAGCGCCATGCCAAATATGTCCAAAAAAGAAAAGCAAAGCAAATGAAGCATGCCCAAAAGCGAACCAACCCCTTGGACTACTATGAAAACACACCAGATTTAAAGTAGCCCGGTCTAATTCAAAAATTGCGCCTAATTGTGCACGCGTAGCATATTCTTTCACAGTAGCAGGATCGCTATAAATGACTCCATTGAGTTTGCCACCATTGAACTCAACAGTCACACCTTCTTGTTCGACACTATACTTTGATTCTGCTCTTCAAAAAGGAATATCTTCCCGAACAATTCCATCTCCATCTACTAAAACTACCAAGAATGTTTCAAAAAAGGTAGGCATACGACGTACAAAAAGCTCGCGCCCTTCTTTATCTCTAAAGATGTGACGTCCTAACCATCCAACAGCTATTCCATCTCTGCTATCCATTGAGCCCGCTCTGAATAATCCCAATTTTGGTGGACTATCACCAGTGTAATCATAAAAAGCTATTTTTTCAAGAATTTTAGGCCAATCTTTTGATAAACTTTGATTTTCAGCTAGTCCGGCACCAACTCTACGATATATCTCTTATTGGAAGTATCCCTGATCCCATAGATAACGAGTGGGACCAAATAACTCGATTGTGGTTGTTGCTGAACCATACCACATAGTTTCAGCAACAACAAAAGATACAAAAAAACAGCAGTGATACCACTTGAAAGTACAGTTTCAATATTGCCTATACGTAATCCCTTGTAGAGATGTTGAGGCGGACAAACGCTAAGATAGAATAGGCCTTCCAATATGCCCAGTGTACCTGATGCAATATGATGAGAGGCAATTCCGCCGGGAACAAAAGGATCAAAACCTTCAGCGCCCCACGTTGGACGTACAGATTGTACTTTTCCAGTTAGTCCATAAGGATCAGACACCCATATTCCAGGACCATATAAGCTTGTTACATCAAATGCACCAAAGAAAAAGCAAGCTACTCCTAAAAGAAATGAATGAATTCCACAGATTTTGGGCAAATTTAAAAAAGGTTTTCCTGTACGTTCATCAAAGAATATTTCTAAGTCCTAATACACCCAACGCCAGATGGCCGCTAAAAACCACAAGCCAGAAAGCACAATATGTGCTCTTCCTCCTAAAATACTCCAACCACCCCATGGATTGGTTATTCGTAAACGAGTCATGAAGGGTATAACGAACGTAACATGTCTCCATAATTTGATCAAGAACAAGGTTAGAGGGATCAAAAACCACCAATTCATACAGAGCCATCGAACCGGCCCAACCAGAAACTAGGGCCGTATGATTTTATGGACAAAAAGCAATCAACTGGGATCATTCAATATGACAGTATGAACACGATACCAAGATCAAACCATGGAAATACCCCTTTCTTAAAGAAAAATGGACACTATGTAACTTTATCGCATTGCAGTAGGCTTATACTATTTACCTAATCTTTTCAACGAATTCTGTATGAGAAAAGGTTACTTTTTATTGCATTCCGTTGAAAATAACGGCCGAATTCTGATCGTAAGAGCAAAGAGAAATAGATCTATTCTATACCCAATAAGTACTATTACACAATGGGAGCATTGGTCCTATTTTGGGGGAATGAATGTATGGATCCTTTTTATTATTCGAACGATCTATCTCTTCATTAAGATTTTTATTTCTTAATTCTATATTTCTCTAAAAACCTTTGAAGAAGACAATAAACTCATTCTCACGTTTCCATATTAAAGTGAAGTAAGTACTTAAATTTTTTCTTTAATTTAATGCCCACTGGTGTTCCAAAAGTAACTTTTTGGAGTCCAAGAGAGGAAGATGCAGTTTGGGTTGACGTATAGTTTGACTTGTCAGACATATTGGGTCATATGGAATTTCCACATTTTCTCCACCGATCGAGATATCCTCTGTTTCGCCCAAGAAATATTGTATTAATTGAAGAATCAATCATGTGTAGCATGAAGTTAAATTAGATTAATTCAGATTGAGGAGTAACGTTCTTAATTAGAAGAATTTATGGTTAACTTGGACTAAAATGGAGTATCCATGCTCTTCTCATAAAATACCAAATGGGCAATAGTAATATATGTTGAATTAAGGCTTGTAGCTATGCATAGAAAATTCTTCTATTTTATTTATTTAATTAGAGAAGCACTCTTAAACAAACTCCCATGTCAATCATTATAGTAAATACGTTGAATAGTTTTTTGGAGACATGAAATGAATTGGAAAAAAAAAATCATAGCAAAAAGAAGAGGTATTGAGATCATTTGTCCTATATGTACAACTAGAATTCGGATAGATCTTTCCCTGGAGTAGAACATGAACCTAAAAGAATTCAAAGGGCCCATTCAGGAACAAGAAAATGTGATGCAGCACACCATGACCATCTTACGTCGCTCGCCATCCTTAAGTCGCACACTTCCTTAAGTCGCGCACTTCCTTAAGTCGCAACCAACCTAAGTCGCATTCCTTGCAGATAACTGCTCAAGAGACGCTCATTGACCTTAGGTCGCTCGCTTGCCTTAAGTCGCCCATCTTATAAGTCATAGGTCGTATGTCGCGGCTCTATAAGCCATTCACTTATGTTGTGTTTCAATAAGTCGTTTACAAGGCCGCATTCTTCTTAAGTCGTAAGTCGCTGGCATCTCTTAAGTCGTTCGCGAGCTAACCAACCTATGCCGCATTTCTTAAGTCACTTGCTTACGCCGCATCATTATAGCCGCTTCTCTTAAGTCGCCTGCTTCCTTAAGTCGTCTGCTTCCTTAAGTCGCTGCTGCATTAAGGTTCCTGCTTCCTTAAGTCGCATATTTGCTTATGTCGCTAATGTTAGTCATGTGTTGTATATCGTTATGTCATTATTTCGTTATGTCGTATGTGTATGATTTATTGTTAAGTCATTGGTGTTGTATTGTTAGGTCGTGTGTTGTTGTTAAGTCGCCTATGATGATGAGTCGCTTGTAATTGTTGTTAGGTCATAGGTCGTGAGTCGCATAAGTCACGTGTGTGTTTTAAATTCCTATAAATAGGGATGTGATGTCATTTGTAAATGGAGTTGATTTTTGAATAAAATTTGTGTGTGAGCTTTTTGCCACCATTGTTGAAGTTGAGTGTGATCTCCTTCTTCTTTCCTTTTTTGGGTTATTCGTGCGCGAATCAACGAAGTAAAAGCCAATTCTCGGTATCACTTGCGAGTGATAAACAATCGAATTGTAGATCTTTCAACACGGTATCTTACGATATCAATGGGTTGGAGATAGCTAGATTCAGGCATCGCCACAATCAACGGAATTGGGCACTTATCGTTCTACCAGTTTATTTGATACGAAATCATCATTTCATGAGGAAGAAAGCTGCAACAATTTGTATCAAAGCGTTATTAGCACGTCAAAGTTAAATCTGCTGCGTCACTTTTTGGTATCAAAGCCATATCAGATCCAAGCCATATCATCAGAGCTAAGTAAGAGTCGAGCTAGATCTGAGCCATGCAGAGTCAAGTCAAAGTGAGTAAGAGCTAAGTCAGAGCCGAGTTAGAGCTAAGTCGGAGCCGAACCAGATCCGAGCGAAAGTTAGATTGGAGACGAAAGCGAGATTGTTTGACGATCACGCCTCTGAGTCGTGCTAATCGCTATCATAATGTTAAAGATGTGTATAGAAGACAAGAAGCTGAGCAGATGGAGCAGCGTATTAATGAAAAGTTCAATGAGGTTATTGAGAAATTGGAGAAATTGATGAAAGATATGAATCACAATCAAAGGAGAACGTCACCAGTTTCGAACCATAGTAGAAACAGGGTTTCACCATCGGTTTCGGAAGAAAAGAGGATGTCACCCAGTCTAATCGGGATAGAAGAGAATCTTCCGTTTCAATGAGGCAAAAACACCATGGGTATCGACATGAAGAGAGAAGAACTCAACATGAGTTTGAGAATGAACCATATTGTGATGTTGGAAGACAGGGTAGAAGGGACATGTATGGTCGTAGAGATGTAGATGGACGAGATCGATATCGAAACACATATGATTTTGAGGAGGATGGTGGTGGAGGTAGTATTCATTATCGAAATCGAGGCGTAGTGCGAAATCAATACCTGGATTCAGAAAATGATCGTAAATGGAAATCAGGTATGAGGATGGAAATTCCAGAATTCAAAGGTGGTATGCAAGCAGAAGAATTTCTTGATTGGTTGTCGAATGTTGAAGAAATTTTGGAATTCAAGGAGGTGCCTGAAAATCGCAGAGTTCAATTAGTTGCTACCAGACTAATGGGAAGAGCTATGGCTTGGTGGTAGCAAACTAAACAAACTCGAGAGAGGATGGGAAAATCAAAGGTTGTCACTTGGGAGAAGATGAGAAAGATGATGAAAGCAACTTTCTTGCCGTATAATTATCAATCTCTAACGTTGCAGAATTTGAGACAAGGGACGAGGACAGTGAATGACTATGCAGATGAATTCTATCAATTAACTGCAAGGAATTATGTTACGGAGACCGAGGAACAGCTAACTGCTAGATATATTGGAGGGTTACGAATGAAAATTCAAGACATGGTGAATATGTTTAATCCAATGTCTGTTGCTGAAGCACATCAGAAAGCTCTAGCTTGGGAGAAACAAGGGAGACGAGGAGGTGGTGTGTTTGTAGGTTCTAACAATCAGAATAAGGGTGCTAGTAGTAGTGCTAATGTTTCCAAGGCAGTCAGTAAACCAATTGTCAAAGAAGCCGCTAAAGCAAAGGTCAATGATAGTATCAAGTTCTATAATTGTCAAGAGTTTGGCCATAAAAGTAATGAATGTAGAAAGCCAAAGAAAAGAGCATTAGTTGCAGAGGAATGTGAGTATGAGGATGTGGAAGCTGAAGTTGATTATTCACAATCATCGAAGTTTGATGAAGATGAAGAAGTTGTGTCAGGAGATGAAGGGTGTAACTTGATGATGCTGAGATCTTGTTTAGTGCCAAAGCATGAGAATGATTCTAGTTGGCTGAGAAGCAATATCTTTCAGTCTACATGAACTATTTCGGGAAAGGTTTGTCGATTTGTTATTGATGCAGGAAGCTGTGATAACATTATTTCTGGAGAAGCTGTCATGAAGTTAGGGTTGAAGACTGAGAAACATCCTAGATCTTATAAACTGGCATGGCTAAAGAAAGGTGGAGAAGTGACAGTGGGAAGACGAGCATTTGTTACATTTTCTATTGGGAAGAAGTACAAAGATGATATATGGTGTGATGTTGTTGACATGGATGTGTGTCATTTACTATTGGGAAGACCATGGCAATATGATAGAGCTGTACAACATAATGGTCGCACCAACAGCTACACTTTCATGTTCGAAGGAACTCAAATCACCTTAGTTCCTAAGAAGCGTGAACAAAGTGAAAGCAAGTTAGAGAAGAAGGTGGAATCAACTAGTCTATTATCTTCAAGAGAATTTGCTGAAGAAGTGAAAGATAGTGCTGAATTGTTTATGTTGATTGGGTATGAAACAAGTGAAGCTGTTGAAATTCCTGCGGAGGTCAGACCGGTGTTGAACGAATTTGAAGATGTCTTTCTTGCGGAATTACCCAAGAAGTTACCGCCACCGAGGGACATACAACATCAAATTGATCTAGTGCCAGGTGCTATTTTACCGCATAGGCCACGTTATCGTATGAGTCCAAAAAAGCATGAAGAGTTGAGGAGACAGGTTGAAGAGTTGCTTGAGCAAGGGCGTGTTCGAGAAAGTCTCAGTCCTTGTGCTGTACCATCTTTGTTAGTGCCGAAGAAAGATGGTTCATGGAGAATGTGTACCGACAACAGGGCCCTCAAGAAAATAACCGTCAGATACAGATTTCCTATGCCAAGACTTGATGATTTATTGGATCAAATCAGTGGGTCTGTAATCTTTTCGAAGATCGATCTTAAGAGTGGTTATCATCAGATTCGCATTAGACCAGGTGATGAATGGAAGACAACATTCAAGACTCGGGAAGGATTGTATGAATGGCTGGTTATGCCGTTTGGTCTATCTAACGCACGAAGTACATTTATGAGGGTGATGAATCAAATTTTCAGACCTTACATCGGGAAGTTTGTAGTAGTGTACTTTGATGATATCTTGATATATAGTGCTGGCACAGATTCAACACTTGCGAAAGGTGTTAACTATTCTTCGTCAAGAACAGTTCTATGCAGCGATGAAGAAATGCGTGTTCACGACACCAAGTGTTTTATTTCTGGGTTATGTTGTGTCTAAGGAAGGGATACAAGTAGACCAAAGTAAAGTAGCCGCATTCAAAAATTGGCCACAACCCAAAACTATAACCGAAGTCAGAAGTTTTCATGGGTTAGCTTCATTTTATCGAAAATTTATACCACACTTTAGTAGTGTGATGGCTCCTGTAACTAATAGTATGAAAGGAAAGAAGTTTTCATGGACGGAAGAGGCAGGATATGCTTTTGAGCAAATCAAGGAGCTTTTAACCTCTGCACTGATTCTAGTGTTGCCAGATTTCTAGTTACTATTTGAGCTACATACAGATGCATCGAAGGTTGGAATTGGAGGAGTGTTGAGTCAGAAGGGTCGTCAAATCGCCTATTTTAGTGAGAAACTTTCTGGAGCAAAGTTGAGATACAATACTTATGATGTGGAGTTTTATGCTATCGTGCAGGTCGTGAAGCATTGGAGACATTACTTGTTCCATAAAGAATTTTCTTTGTATACGGACCATGAAGCGTTGAAACATTTACAAGGGCGGAATAAAATTGCAGCTAGGCATGCATCGTGGATAGCTTATTTGCAACAATTTACATTCGTCGTAAAGCACAAGTCTGGAGTAACTAATCGCATCGCCGATGCATTGAGTCGGAGGGAGAATTTACTGACAACCATGCGAGTAGAGGTGATGGGTTTTGACTTACTTCCAGATTTACTTACTTCAGATTCATATTTTTTCGAAATCCTAGACAAAGTCAAGTAGGGGAACATGGGTGGATATATGCTGGTTGAAGGTTTTCTATTCAAAGGGAATCAGTTGTGTATTCAAATTGTAGTATACGAATGAAAACCATCAAAGAATTACATGAAGAAGGACATGTGGGCCGCGACCGTACTATGCAATTGATCTCAAAGTCTTATTTTTGGCCGTCTATGAGGAAGGAGGTTGAAAGGTTTGTTCAGAGGTGCCATATTTGTCAAGTTCAAAGGGAACCGCGACAAATGCATGTTTATATTTGTTGTTGCCTATACCTACTAAACCATGGGTGGATGTTAGTATGGACTTTGTATTGGGTTTGCCGAGGATGCAACGTGGCAATGATTCTATCTATGTGGTGGTTGATCGGTTTTCAAAAATGGTACATTTTATTGCATGCAAGAAGACGACAAATGCAGTTAATGTCACACAGTTATACTTCAGAGAGATCTATCGTCTTCATGGATTGCCTGATCTATTGTATCGGACAGAGACAATCGTTTTCTGAGTCATTTTTGGATGAGTCTATGGAGAATGGTCGGGACAAAGCTGAAATTTAGTAGTGCTTATCACCCACAAACGGATGGACAGACAGAAGTTGTGAATAGATCCTTGGGTAATCTATTGAGATGCCTTGTGAATGACAATTTGAATAGTTGGGATTCCAAGCTGTGTCAAGCTGAGTTTGCACACAACCATGTAGTTAATCGTAGCACTTGGTTCAGCCCATTCCAGGTCATTTACTCGAAAATTCCTAAGGGACCATTAGATTTATCTATAGTACAACAGCATAAAGGAGTGATCAAACGAGCCAGTGATTTTGTAAATGAATTGCAAATGTGCCACAAGGTTGTGCAGGAACGATTGCTTAAGGCGAATAAGAAATATAAGAAATCCGCGTATATGAAACGATGAAATGTTGAATTCAAAGAAGAAGATTTTGTATATGCAGTATTGAGTGAGGACCGATTTCCTATTGGTGCTTACAACAAGCTAGCTGCTAGAAAGATTGGTCCTTTGGAAATCCTAAAGAAAATTAATGAGAATGCTTATCAGTTAAAATTGCTAGATCATATCCATACTGCTGACGTTTTCAACGTCAAACATTTGATTGCATATCATGAGAATAAGTATGTCCAAGGAGAGGAAAGTGTAAATTCGGGGTCGAATTCTTTTCAACTAGGGAAGGATGATGCAGTGCACCATGACCATCTTACGTCGCTCGCCATCCTTAAGTCGCGCACTTCCTTAAGTCACAACCAACCTAAGAGCGCATGCCTTGCAGATAATGGCTCAAGAGACGCTCATTGACCTTATGTCGCTCGCTTGCCTTAAGTCGCCCATCTTATAAGTCATAGATCGTATGCCGCGGCTCTATAAGCCGTTCACTTATGCTGTGTTTCAATAAGTCGTTAACAAGGCCGCATTCTTCTTAAGTCGTAAGTCGTTGGCATCTCTTAAGTCGTTCGCGAGCTAACCAACCTATGCCGCATTTCTTAAGTCACTTGCTTATGCCGCATCACTATAGCCGCTTCTCTTAAGTCGCCTGCTTCCTTAAGTCGTCTGCTTCCTTAAGTCGCTGCTGCCTTAAGGCGCCTGCTTCCTTAAGTCGCATATTTGCTTATGTCACTGATGTTAGGTCATGTGTGGTATATCGTTATGTCGTTATTTCGTTATGTCGTATGTGTATGATTTATTGTTGAGTCGTTGGTGTTGTATTGTTAGGTCGTGTGTTATTGTTAAGTCGCCTATAATGATGAGTCGCTTGTAATTGTTGTTAGGTCATAGGTCGTGAGTCGCATATGTAAGTCACGTGTGTGTTGTAAATTCCTATAAATAGGGATGTGATGTCATTTGTAAAGCGAGTTGATTTTTGAATACAATTTGTGTGTGATCTTTTTGCCACCATTTTTGAAGTCGAGTGTGATCTCCTTCTTCTTTCCTTCTTTGGGTTATTCGTGCGCGAATCAACGAAGTAGAATTCAATTCTCAGTATCACTTGCGAGTGATCAATGATCGAATTGTAGATCTTTCAACACGGTATCTTGCGAGATCAACGGGTTGGAGATAGCTAGATTCGGGCATCGCCACGATCAACGGAATTGGGAACTTATCGTTCTACCGGTTTATTTGACACACGAAATCATCATTTCGTGGGGAAGAAAGCTGCGTCAATTTGTATCAAGCATTATTAGCACGTCAAAGTTAAATCTGCTGCGTCAAAATGATATCGTGATTTAAATCTTGATGGAACAATACATCAATGAGAGGTTAATTAAATAAGTTCAATAAATTCTTTTTTTTAGGGAAGGGGTAACTTTCTTTTTTTAATGGAAGAAAAAACACCTTCATTAGAAAAAAAAGAATCTCTCTGAAAAAGAGAGATAGGATTGGAATCAACATATTGATTCTTTATTATTGCAATTTTTTTAAACCGTATGCATCCAAAGATGCACGTACGGTTCAAAAGGGATATAATTTTTTCCTAATCAGCCGACTTTATCGAGAAAGATTACTTTTTTTAGGATAAGAAATTGATAGCGAGATCTCAAATCAACTTGTTGGTATCATGGTATATATTAGTATAGAAGATGATACTAAGGATCTATATTTGTTTATAAATTCCCCTTGTGGATGGGTTATGCCAGGAATCGCTATTTATGATACTATGCAATTTGTTTCGCCCGATGTACATACAATATGCATAGGATTAGCCGCTTTAATGGGATCCTTCATTCTGGTCGGAGGGGAAATTACCAAACGTCTAGCATTCCCCCATGCTTGGCGCCAATGAATCTTTATTAAAGAAAAGAAGAAGAAGACTATGCCTTCGCCATATTGAATATGAATAATAGGTAATAATAGCATGGCACTTCAAGTTCGATATGAACAAACTAATTTTTTTTTTTCCTAACACGATATTTTCTACCGAGAAAGTAGTACGAAAAAAGGTTATTTCTGACTTGATCTTCTATGTCGGGAGTGCATTTTAGCGTCATAAATCGTTTTCTTCCACACTAGAAGCCTTTCTTTGATATTTCTCTTATGAAGAAAAGTACAAAAAAAGAAACTTGGGATTGCTAAATCACAGACGAGATAAATGTAGCAAGCAACGTAACCATCATAGTATTTTTTTTACATTACAATATGAATGAAAGGAACGGTGGTAAATGGATCATTCAACAATCTAGATCGGATGGATTCCTCAGTTTTTTCTTCGATAAAATTGAAGGGGGGAAAGGAAATTCCATTGCAGAGCCGTATGCAATGCATAAAAGGTGCCTGTATGGTTCGTCGTTCAATTCTATTTTTTTTCTTGTTTTTTAGTCCTTACTTTAATCCAATTCTTCAACATAGAAGAACCGTTCATGCATGATGTTAGATCAATATTACCAGGGATGGAAATTTTGAACGGCTTAGCATTTTCTTGTTGGGTGATGTCAGGGATTGCTTGGTCTTATGATGGGTAAGCTTTGTTTTAATTGCCTGTAGTATTAAGTCGACATTTTAGCAATACAATTGATGTATTTTATATATAGAAATAAAACAAGAAGTTTATAATAGTAAAGAACACAAGATTTATAGTGGTTCGGCCAAGAACTGGGCCTACATCCACTTTATAGTTCTTATTATTCACTTACACTGGCTTTACAATGGCTTTCAATACAAGAATCATACATTCATCATTTTTTTACAATATTTCATTAAAGCCTTTAAGTAAAATATGGGCGCAAATGATTGCTGTTCCATGCTCTTGGAATTGGATCTCCTTCGACAGTTATTCGTTTGAAAGTGCCATCAAAAAGTTTTTTACCTATGACATACGGCCCTTTCCAGTTTGGTGCAAACACTCGTGTTGCTGTCATGACCCTCTTCAAGACTAGATCTCCAATCTCCAAGCTGCATTGGCGAACTTTGGAATTGAAGTGCCTGGCAATTCTTTGCTGATGGGCCGCAATTCTGAGCTGAGCCTCTTCCCTTCTTTCATCAAGGAAGTCAAGTGCTTCAAGTTGCAACTCTTCATTTTTTGCTTGGTTGAAATGAATTCTTCTATGTGAAGGGACTTCTACTTCTACCAGAATCTTTGCCTCTGATCCATATGCCAATGAAAATGGAGTGTGCCCCGTCGCAGTTTTATGTGTAGTTCTATATGCCCATAGTGCTAGTGGAAGTTTATCGACCCAACCACCTTTCGCTTTTTCCAACTGTTTTTTGATGGTCGATTTGATAATTTTGTTTACAGCTTCCACTTGCCCGTTTGTACGGATGAGCTACTGCTGAGAAGCTTTTCTGGATCTTGAATTTCTTGCAAAAATCTTGGAAATCTTCACTTTCGAATTGGGTTCCATTGTTTGTGATTATCTTTTGTGGCACACCATACCTGCAAATGATATTCTTAGTTACAAAGTTTATCATCTTCTTAGAAGTAATAGTAGCTAATGGTTCAGATTTAGCTCATTCAGTAAAATAATCAACAATAACAATAGCATATCTGATTTCGGATTTTGGCAGTTGGCAAAGGCTCGATGAGATCTATTCCCCAAATAGCAAATGGCGACGGACTGACCATCTGTGTTATCTCAGTGGAAGGTGCTCTTGGGATTTTTGCAAATCTCTGGCATCGGTCACATTTTCGGACATAACTTACAACATCACGATTAATATCTGGCCAAAAATACCCATAATGGAGAATTTTCTTTGCTAGAGTTTGACCATCTGAATGATCTCCACACTCTCCTCTGTGTACTTCAGTTAGAATTGTCTCAGCTTCTTCCTTGGTCACACATCGGAGTAATGGCATTGAGAGTCCCCGCCTATACAATTGGCCATTTTAAATTATGTATCTGGAGGCATTTCTTAACAACTTCTGCCGTTCTTTTGAGTTTTTCGGTAAAGAACCGTTGAGCAGATATTTCAATATCGGAGTCATCCATGATTCTTGCTCCTGCGATATAGTCATGACCCAGTCAATATCCATCTCATCAATGCTTGGAGTTGACAGGACTTCCACAGGAACTAGTCCCAATAATTGAGCTTCACCTGTGCTTGCATACTTTGCGAGAGAATCTTCCTTCATGTTTTCTTCCTGGGGTATATGATTTATCGTATAATGGTCAAGGTCATTGAGAAGCTCCCAGGCTCTTGACAAGTAAGCGGGCAGATTTCCTCCTTTAGTTTGAAACTCTTTCTTGACTTGACATACAATAAGCTGTGAATCACTGAAGATCTGCAACATTTTGACATTCAATTCTTTAGGAATTCTCAAACTGGCAATAAGAGCTTCTACTCTACATCATTGTTTGTCGAAGGGAATTCCAATCTTAAAGCATAGCACAATGACCGCCCTTCAGGGGTTTCAAGCACAACCCCATCCCCAGAACAGTAATCGTTTCTTACGCCATCAACATACAATTTCCATCGAATTGGGGGATTATCGGTCAGTACTTCCTCCCTATCTCCTTTGTCTGTACATTCTGCGATGAAATCTGCCAAAGCTTGTCCATTGATTGCTCTCCGGGGATGACAAGTGATGTCATATTGGCTGAGTTCAATATTCCACTTTAAAAGGCGAACCGAAGTCTCAAGGCGAAAGAGGACTTGCTTCAGAGGCTGATCAGTGAGGACTTTTATTGGATGAGCTTGAAAATATGGCCTCAATTTTCTTGATGCGATCAGTAGACAATAGGCGAGCTTCTCCAACTTTGAATAATTCATTTCTGCCCTAGTAAACCTTTTGCTAATATAGTAGACTGGGTGCTGAATTTTGGCGTCTTCCCGTACCAGTGCCGCACACTGAGACCGCCAAGTATATAAAAAGATCTTCACCATTTCGAGCTTAGAAAGTATCGGAGGCGTTTCCATATGGCGAATTAATTCATCGAAAGCTTTCTGGTTAAATGAAATTCATAATATCTTCAAAATTGGGTAATACCAATGAAGTATATTTTATCTTAGTCTTAATACGAATTAGAATCGTGTTATTCTCTTTCATCTAGAACAAAATGATCCTTGACTTGTATTTGTGAAAACGATAGAACGGGTATTTGTGAAAACGATAGGATGACCTATCGATTATCTCTGCACCGTTGGCTACGGTATGGAGATTTCCTTTGTGATGGGAAATTCGATCGGGATTGTGAATACCCGGTTGCAAGGGCTTCTTTGGAAGTGCCTTGGGTTCTGTTCGAGCCCGGAACAAACTTGTATGCTTACATGTCTGACATTACATTTTGAGATATAAAGCAGATTTCTTTCAAATACATCTCTATTGGTGGCGAAGAAATTATTCTCTTAGCTTAACACCCTTCTCTGAGACGTACGCGCTCAGAGGTTATGTATTTGAAGGTTATTAGCGATATATTCCCAATTTGGTAATGTGGCATGCTGAGTGTTGCTGTATGATGATTATTTATTGATCATTTGTTGATCAAAGCGTGGGTTTGTAAAAAAGATTAACATTGTGGACCAGACTTCGTCAGACCTCACACCCCGGAAATGGTCAAAACAGGAATATGCGGCAAGGTTATGAGGGTCGCGCCCTTTAGGTTATGTCATTCCCTTCTGGAAAAGGGTGGTGTCAGGTATGGAACCCTGATGCTTAACCTATGTGGTTGCTCCAATTTCATTTTCAGTGTGGTTGTTGCTTGGTGATAGAGGGCCCTCGGATAAAGGTCCCAAAGGACCAGGGGGTGGCATATTCGTGTAGTAGTTACCTAGTGACAAAGGTAACCCGGCCTTGTGTTGGCAAAGAGCTGGTTAAGTTCTCGGGACGTCCCGCCAGAGGCGATCCCATGTGGTAGTAGGAAGTTCCTTAGCCTGGCCATTTATTGGAAATCCAAACAAAACAATACGAGCCTTGTCGGTTTTAGTTGTAGAACCTGCCATTTAATATGGTAGCTATAGTAGGCACTATAATCGTACCTATGCCGGCTAAGATTTATATTCTATTTTCGAAATGTTTTCTACACTATGCACTAATAATAATATCAAAAATGATTTGTTTTGCATAGTAAGCATCTTTGACTATCATATGGAGAAATCTCCTCCAATTCTGTGTTTGCATTGTGTGTGTGCGGGGAGGCCTTATGGTAGTTTCATTTTCCAAAAGCATTGCGGATATTTTTCCACTTTCCTTGTTGTTGTTGTTTTAAAGATAAATGACTGTTTTAAGTTCTCACACCAGTCCCATGACTGACCTGGAGTATATTGTTCTCTTCCTAAACTCTGGGTGGCCATAATTTTCCACACGAGCAGTCTAGAGTCAGGTTATCAGGTCATTCTGGATGCAGAAGTGCTATGGAGCTCAAGTGGCGAGCTGGATGGCGAGACGTATTACTTGTATATGATATTATCTTTCCGCTGTGTATTTCACTTGTAGGGACATGTTGTATAATTGCCCATTGTCCAATTGTGTTGTGTATTGTTATTGTATACCCTGATGTAATATAATGTATTAACTGAGATAGTTCTTTGTTTTAAAGATTATTCATTTACCTATTATATGTTGTTCCGCTGCGATATGTGAGATTCTGATATTGTTTCTGTTCTGTTTTCTTTCCTTTTCTGTCTTTTCTTCTACAACTTCTTTTTAACCTAACAATTCGGTTTTCCGGCATTCGATTATGCAGCATCTGATACAGTGGATGTAAGAATGCCGACCTTCGGATCCCGACAAAACTGCAGCTGTTACACAGGTTATAGAACTAAAACCGTACAGGATGCATATTGTTTCTTTGGATTTCCAACAAATGGTTAGGCTAAGGAACTTCCTATTGCCACATGGGTATGCCTCTGGAGGGACGCCTCGAGAACCTAACCGGATCTCTGACAACACAAGGCCGGGTTACCTCTGTGACTAAGTAACTACTACACGAGTATGCCATCCCCCGATCCTTTGCGACCTTATTCCGAGAATCCTCAACCACAAAGCAACAACCACAAAGTATAATAAATTTACAGCATCAACATAGGTAAATATCTGGGCTCCATACCATGATACTACCCTTTTCCAGAAGGAAATGGCATACCCTCTAGGGGAGCTACCCCCAAATAACCTTGTCGCATCCTTCCTGTTTTGACTATTTCCGGGTTGTGAGGTTCGACGACGTCTCGTCCACAAAGCTACACTTTTCACAAAGTCCTGCTTTGATCAACAAATGATCAGTAGCACTTCGTATGTCACATTACCAAATTGGGAATATATCACTAATATCCATCAACTACATAACCGCTTAGCTCATATGTCTTAGAGAAGGGTGTTAAGTTAAGAGAATAAATTTTCAGCCACCAACAGAAATGTATTTGATAGAAATCAGCTTTACATCTCAAAGTTTAACGTCAGACACACATCCATACATGTCCGTTCCGGGATTGAACGGAACCAAAGGCACTTCAAAGAAGCCCTTACAGATCCAGATATTTACTAATCATGTCCGGAATCCCCATCACAAAGGGTGATAAAATCTCTATACCGGAGCAACTCGGTGTAGAGACATTCAACAGGTAATCCTTTCATTTTCGAAAATACCTGGTCTTCAACACCATATTAAAAAGCAATCCCATTTCATCATATCATTATTCGGAATGGGTTTTATGACACAAGGTCCGCGGCTAATCCGAATAATGTACGCTTATTTTTAGAAATAAGTGTTCATTAAGATTTCAAACAAATCACAACAAATTTCCATTTTGATCTTTTAAGTAAAAGATCCATCACAATCACAACGGTTCGATGTGGTTTTCGGATATCCACTTGGAATCTGACCCCCGGTCGCATAGAAATTCAAATGCCATTAAAATGCCAATATTGATAGTCGGTTATTTAACTACCAATCAACATCCACAACAATTGCCGGATTTAAATAAATTTCCTAAATTATTTATTTCCAAAATATTTCCGCAAGATATATTTCACACTTCAACCATTTGAAAACAAATCTCAAATTACTTTCCAAATTTCAATACTTTGAAAACAAATTTCAAATCACTTTTCCTTATGCGGAATACATTTCCAAATATTTATTCATTTCCACTGAAAGTCTGCTGAGTTAAAATAATTCAAATTACTTATCCAAAATATTCTTGGAACATTTAAAATAAAACCATCTCAAATACTTACTTAAAATATTGGTTATGAAAACATTATACTAATTATCACATATAAGATTTTAAGTCCCAACTAATTTTAAAATAAATAACATTAGCAGGTAGAATATAAATTTTTAAATAACTATTTTCTAAATCAAATATCAAATTTAATCTTTAAAATAATCCCTTCTATAATTAATTAACTAAATCTTTACTTTCAAGATTTAAACAATCCAAAAAAAATTTCTTCAACAATATTCTTCCAAATCAATTCCTAGAACTTCTAATTTATACTTCACAAACTACTTTAAAAATATACTCGGCTTTCAAGGGAAGAATCTCTTTCCATTTATATCAATTAATAAATCCTCTTGATTTATTTAAATTTACATTCCAAATCTGTAAATTTCCTTTTACACCTTTAAAAATAAACCAACATTTATTTTTAAAACAAAATTCCCTTTCCTTTATAAAATTCCCATTGTGAATTTAAACTTCTAAATATCCATTGATATACAATTGATTTCCAAATTTACTTTCAAATACCAAATCAATTTCCAAAATTGATTTCTAATTTTATTTCAACACCAAATTCATTATCTTTTAAAACAAATTCCTTCTATAAATTTATCCAATTTCCTAAAATCAATTTACTATAAATTTTCTATTACATTTCAAAAGTCAAATTTTATTTATTTCTGGTATCCTACGATACCAAAAATATATTTGGCTAAATTATAGCATTCAACAGTTTCAATCACAAATAGTCACACGCAGGTTATAAATGATCAACCCACAATATTAAAATAAATTCAATTATTTAAGGAATCCAGTTGGATCCCTCCATCCTGTTTTCCCTGCTTCCACAGATGATGCTCAACGGCGTTGCACAGTTCGCCGTCGTTTGCCATGAATCGGCCAAAATGCCCAAATCAGTCAACTCAAAAATTCTCTTCAATTACTAATCTAAAAATCAAGTTTCATGCCTTAAAATTCATGATTTCCCAATTGTAATTCAATTATAAAATCAAAACTAGAATTTGAATTTATAAATTTTGACCCAAATTTGATTTTTTATTGTAATTTGAAAAATATGAGCTAATCATTCATTTTAAAATCCTATAACTATTTTTAACTAATAGATTACTTGATTACAAACAACTTCCATTTAAAATCAAAGTTCAATTCAATTCCAACACTGAGTTAATGATTTAATTATGAAAAATTAATGACTGTTAATATACACAAATACCATATGAACAATACAGGCATTCACATATATTTAATTCAACATTCATTCAATTTAATTTAAGAATTCAAGAAATCATCATGATATCCATCACCATACCAAGTTGAATTCAAGATTTAAACTGTTTTTAAAAGATTTCATTTACTCACTTTTCAAGTAAAGCACAGAGCAGAAGATAGAACTATATCCACGCTTTGAAATTTCACTTTGCATGTTCTTGAATTTCCTGAATTTCTTGATTTATTCCAGTTTTGCATGTTGCATTAGAAAATCTTCCATTGATATTGAGCTTTTCTTTTCTTTCTGATTTCTTGATTCCAAATCAAATTCCTGTTTTCATAGTTTTCAGATTTTACAGATTTTCTTCTCTTGATTTTTGATTTCCTGTTCTTCTTCTTGTTTTTTTAGATTTGTATTCAATTTTTGTTGAAGAGAATAAAGGAATTCTTAGCTGAAAATAAAACTCTTCTTTAATTTTACAATTTAACTTTAAACTTAATTAATCAAGAGAATGACATTTGTCATTTTAATGCTCTAATTATCTTACACATATGCACATAAGTTACAAATGTCTTTAATAAGTTCAAAATACTTACAAGTGTTATCTTATGTTTTATTAATGTTTTACAAATGTTTTTAATGTTTAATTAATATTTTAAATGTTATTTTCTCTTTTTAATAATCTACTTAAATTATGAATGTAATATTTATGTGATTATAAAATGTGTACTTATCTTTTAATAAACAAGCTTTAGATTTTAATAAATATTCAAAAATAAATTCATGTAAACATTTATAAATAACTTATATTTTTGATTCAATTTAATGTTTATAAGCATGAGATATTGATTTTAACTCTTTATATGAAAAAACTTAAAACAATTTATCTTATGTTAAAATTAAAATGAAAGAATATTGAAAACAATTGAAAGTGAACTTCAAATTTAATTCTTATTTAAAACAAAAGTTTAAAATATATAAATAAGAAATTAACTTTGTTACTAAAATTTAAATCTCAAATATCAATTTCATAAGTATTAAATCAAATTAACATTTCAAATTACAAATTATATATATATATATATAATAAAGTTTGAAAACATTTATTAAATTCAAAACAATACAATTTTTAAAACACAAATACAAACCATAATATATATTATATATATTACAATTTGAATATATTAGCTTTTATTACATTAAAAAATTTCTATTACAAGATATATCAATATATAAATATATATATAATAAACAGAAAATATTCTGATTAGCTTTTGAAAAATAAATCTTACCAATTTTAAATTGTCAAAATAAATATTTCCAAATTAAAATATTATTAGTTTTCAAAAGAATTAAACTTGCCAATTTTATATTGTTAAGAAAAATATTAATAGATATTATCAAACTGTTATTAACCTTTAAAGAATTTTAACTTATCAATTTATAATATAAAATGATCAAATTAATTTAATTATTAACAAAGATTATTAAATTGATATTGCTCAAAATTCCGGTCGTCACATTCCTTCAACCTTAAAAGAATTTCGTCCCCGAAATTTAAAAGCAAAGATAATTTAATAACCCAGCAAAAGAATTTAAATTTCAATTAGAAATCAAACATTATCAATCATAACAACCAATTCAAACAAATAATTTTATCTATTCAGACAAAATTCTGAATAAATCTTCCTAATATTATCAAGAGTTTTCCAAATACCTATACTGGAATACTCGCTCTACAGAATTATAAGTAACTACATTACTATAACCAAGAACTCCCTCATCTGTTCCTACAAATCTGAACAAGATATCAGATTAAACTCAAGAACAGCTCAACTACCAGATCATTCTGAACCGCTGATTCTATCACTCGAAGAATCATACACATATTCCTTAGAGATATGTGAAATACAATGAATTCCAGTTATCCGAACTAGCAATTCACTCCTCTAGATCAAAATCTAATCTTCATAGAAAACGGGAAAATCTCAAATACTTCCGGTGCTAACTCTCTAGTTTTACTCAGTCTTATATCTCCTTTGATCGGATAAAACTAAAGCAATATCCAAATTCCAACTTCACATTCCAAATCTTCTCAATTCTTAACTGCATAACTCTTCTAAAGCTCCCGAGTCACCGTCATCCTTCCTAATGAGTTTAACCTTTGCTGATTGCTTCATGAAACAAACTGGACAAAAAATTAAACCAATTTCCTGATCCTACTCAACAAAATGGCTCTCCCAAAAATTTGCTGAAATCCAAAACACAACTCTATTCCATAAGCATTAGTGGACTTCAGACCTACATCTCTTATCTGGAATAGCCAAACAGTTGCACTTGACAACCTTACCTTCCAAATCTTGGAAATTCCTTCATACTTGAATTTCCTGTAGAAATCCTTTAATCCAAGAAAACTGCAACTTCTGGTTGCTCCCATACTAGAATAATTGCTATCTCGCTTCCGCTGCACAACTCTGATATGGAGTAGATGAGAATGCTATCGAAGAACCCGAGCACAAGCTTTCTCCATACCCTGTTCATTCGACTCATAAAATCTTGGTGACCATTCCACTTGGTCAAAACATCCCAGCAGAATCTTAACTAGAACTAGATGATCAATCCCTCTCCAAAGAACCCTGAGTTGCCTCACCAACTTCTTCTCGCTTCAAGAGTCATCCCTCTACATGGTTGAACTATCAGTATTGCTCCTGGAATCCTAGTCGATAAGAAACTCAATCTCCGATTCGGGTAGTCCTTTGATTTCTTCTAAAATATCTGGAAAATCTCTGATTGTCTTCATAGCTTTTACCTCCATATGAGGTGCCTCGACACCCAAACCAAAGATTACTCAAAGATTTCCCAAACTAATCGCAAGTCACTTTTGCGATCCTACCCAGTTCAGATTCCAAAGAAACTGTCTTCACCAACTAGCACTGCTGTCCTAATCAAGATCAATCATCAAGCATGGCTTATTTACCAAAAAAACTAATAGATCACTTCCTGCAAATATCCTGCTCTGCTGAGCTTCACGATGAAATGGATAAGCCTTCACCATCTGCCTGGTCTATAGATAGTAGAATCCCAAAGATTTCTGAATCATCGAAGAAACGGGTCCACACTACTGCTTCCAAACTTCACTTCAATGATACTACTAAGCCAAAAGATCATTCTTAACCACAAGCTTCTTGAAACTCAAAACTATCACCCAATTCCACTAAAAATCCTTGAGACGGTTAGACATCTTCTCAAGAAACTCGGCTCCAAATCAAACACCAACCACTTGTCCTTCTTAAGGGAACAATGAGACCATGTCCCAAATGAGGTAACTCATCGACCTTAGTCTCATACTTCAATAGAGATAAGACACCCTTACTTAGGATCTAGAAGATTCCTAAATATCCGAATCTTCCCTGCAGTAGGCATCAACGGTCCTTCAATACCATCTTAATTTGGCTCCAAAAGAACATCTTCAGAACCATCTATGGATACTGCATCCCATCATACAGCTATTCCTTCTTGAAGTCACCAAGATAACATCACCTGCTTCTGCTCAGCTGACAGATTAAAATCTTGGAAATCCCGCTCACTCGAGAGCAAATCAACCTCATACTTCAAGAATATACTCCCATTCTTGAAAATACTTCCTCTGGGATCAATGAAATCCTTTCACCAATCTATAAAGCCTATTCGAGACGGTATTAGGTCTACAATCTCGACAGATATACCTCCAACCACAACATATGAGCCTCTTCCATTAGTGGTAGTCATGTTCCACACACTCCTACCTTATCTACCTCTATAACCTATGCTGGAAAATCCAAACAGATAACCCAACAGATTAGGTAGATATATAAATATATATATAAATTACAAGTACGCTCTCTCAAGATAGACACCATTCCAGAGCCTAGGTATTCACCCAACCTAATGCTCCGATACCAACTATAGCGACCCGACTTTCTATCACCAGAAAGACGCATCACTATTTAAGAAAGAAAGAGATAGAAGAAGAAAAGAAAGAGAAGAAAGAACAACAACACATCAGAATCTCACAGCGGAACGAATGAAATATAATATATAACATATACATAGTATAATATACATCAGAGTAAACAACTATACATCTCAATTTAGACAGTTATAACATTTTTGTCTAATATACACTACAAGAACAACTATACAGAATAACACACAGCGGAAACTCTATCTATATATTTACATGCTGAAGCATCCTGCTCCAAAGCTCCTCCAGAATTCGTCAAAGATGACCTGAATATAACAACTCGGGGTTTCGCAATTATTTTATTATCGCCATTAAACGATTAATCTGCTAGCTAATTGCTTATTGCAGTTTTTAATCAGTTGAAATCCTTTTGAGAAAAAAAATGGTTAAATGTTAAGTGGGCTTTGAAAATTAAATCGTGAACCATCTTTTATTTTGGGGCCGTGATACTTGTCAGGGCAAAGGCCCACTGCCTTTCGGTTGAGATAATGGCAAACCCGACCCCACTCTCCTTTCATTCGTTCCAAAAACCCTAACGAGATAAAAGGAAAAAAAATGGCGGCCTCGTGATTTTCTTTCGTTCGTTCCTCGAGAATAAAAGTGGTGGCTGTCGTTCGTCCCTATTCTCAAAATTAGAGCTTGTATAAATCGAAGGCCTCGATTTCTGTAGCTTGGGCGATCGATGCTTCTCTGCTTGCGGGTGCTTCGATTCATGAAAAAAGTGAGTGATTTTTTTATTTCACTCACATCTAGTTCGACTTAGTAATATGCTTTGCGTTTAATTTGGTTTCGTCGTGGATGATTTCTGACTTGATTTTGACATGGTTCGATTTCTTGTTCTCTTGGTTATTTTGGCACTGTTTTCGGTTGGATGGTGATGATTTCATTGACTTTCAATTTTGTATAAATTGATACTGGACTTTGGCACTGACTTGTTTATGGTCGGCCTTGATAATTTTGTTGATATTATTTGGAATTGCTATACATTAGAACCCCAGTCACTAGTTTGTTTTTGGCCACTTAATTGCGCTGTTTCATCATGTATATTGTGACATAATACTCGATTGTTGAACTGGGTGGTTTCATGGCATTTCTTACTGATCAGTTTATTATTGTGGTCTTTGTTTCTTTGTATTGCTGTACATTGGAACTGGGTTCATATGTATGCTAGACATGGCCACCCAGTGACATTTGCTTGCATCCGTATCCTTGCGGTCCCAGTGATTTATACTTATTTAATAATTGGGTTTTACTGTTGCCATTATTTTGGATTGCTCCATTTTCAACACTTTATGCACTCTGTAGCATTATATCTGGGCTTCCTCAATTGTACTAGAGACATTGAGGTATGTGTTTCATTTTGATGGCACTGTCCAGTTTCATTTATTTGTTTACTTGTGCAGTATTTTTTTGCTGCATATATGTTTGATTGCCTCTGAGTTGTATTTTTGGATGCAGTCTTCGTACACTTGGTTTTACTTTGAGCTACAGTTTGAAATCTCCTCTGTTTTGATTTTTGCACTACACCATTTATGTCGACTTGAACATCTCGCTGATATGTGCATTATCCTTGAGCATTATTCATGTAACATTAGCTTGTTATATCTGCCTTTGTTGGTTTTTGTGACATTTGCAGTGGATTATGTAGTTTGAGTTTTGATTGTATAACCTGAATCTGTACTAGATTACTGGTTGTCGCATTTATATCACTTGAGAATGTTATGCAGTTGTCTTCACTGGAATATGCCTTCAACCTTATGGCACTGTGCCTTAGCCTTGCTTGTGCAACACCATACATCAGTGCATCCATTGGGTTGTTGACATATACCAATTTCTTGGCCCTTGCATATGCTCTCTGATACATGTTTGAACTGGCTGTTCCATTTGCTTAGTGCATTAGTTTGCACTGTACATTAATGTATATTGGATTTTGTGCATTGCTGAGTTTGATTCATTTCACTGTTGCATATATGTATGATCATATACGCATATTGCTGCACCGCTGTTGTCATCTTCACTTGATACTTGTGAACTTGATTTTGTCTCGACTTAGGCTACTTGTTTGTATATTTTCTTCAACATGCAGCCTGGTCGACATGTATGTTGTCACTGCACACTCTGATCTATTTCACTGTCATGTGTATATATGTACACATTGTCCATTGCCATTCTTCTTTGACCATTGAGGCAGTAGCATTGATGTTTGAATCTTCGTTTGCTTTTGGCTCATTGAGCTTTTGTGTATTCAATCATTGTAGTGGCAAGGCAGTGCACGCAAGCGTGAACTGCAGCTACACGGTATTGAGCTTTTGTGTACATCATCACTGTAGTGGCAAGGCAGTGCACGCAAGCATGAACTGCAGCCACACGGTATTGTTTTTATTGATATCCTATTTTGTTTTGATTTATTGATCTGTTGCGTATTCCATATGCTATAGTGGCGAGGTAGTGCATGCGTGCGTGTACTGCAGCCCTACCCACATAGTTATTTTAATTGATATTTCAATTGTTTGAACTGTTTCGTTTATTCAATTCAATATGATTTGAATTGTATTTTGATGGTTTAATTTGATGATTTTGTTGTTAATTGCCAATTAGGCAATTTTGTTGTTTTCCAAATTATCTTCACTGATATTCTTTTCACTTATCTTTGTTGATAATTTGAATCTGCTGATTTGTTGTTTAAACACTCTTACGTGTTATATTTACCGTTATCTGATTTCCTTGTTAAAGGATTGGATAGACGAGATTTATTTTGATTGTCGTCTAATTGCTATTTAATTATTATTGCTTCTGTGCATTAACAACTGAGTTTGAATTAGACTGACCCATGTATTATTTTCTTTTGAATTTAATACTCGGGTCAGACCGAGTTATTACAGGTTGTTGATATCTTACTTTGGGTTGCTGCTACAGCTATGAAGTCTTTTCATACTTTTTGGAGTAGTCGTTGTCTTAGTATGGGATGTTGTATATTCATGTATATTATTTACGATAATGTACTTGTATATGTAACTTCCAGTTCGACAGTTGTAGTTGTATCATATGTATTGTATCACATATATTGTAACTGCCATCAGTTATTATATATATGAGACTTTATGTTTTATCTGTGTTCCGCAATTACATTATCTATGTTATTATTATATTTATTGTCCTAAACTATTATGAACCATCGTAGTTCGTTTTATATTGGAATTGGGTATGTCGATTGGAGTAAATAAATAAGAGATGAAAAATGAAAAATATATACCACTCCTATCGAAATAACCAATACTAATGTAAGGCCTAACTACAGATGGCCGCTCCTATCCAGCCTTATTCTTCGTAATAACAGACAGTATTTCTTTTAATACCCTTTGTTATCGTGAGCATAGAGGTGGGGCATCACACTGAATCACTTGACTACTCATACATAATAGTACCCAAGAGTTTAATAAAACAGAAAATAAACACTCGGGTCAGACAGGGGTCTGGTGTGAGTAAACGGTTTAAAATTACTTAACTTTAGAAAATTCTTTGAAAAGAAAAGGTACCACGTAAGACTTCCCACACATAAACATGGAAAAGTTTTTACCTTACGCTAACCAAAACACTTGATAGGAAATCCAATGATATTATAATAGTGTCTAGGGTTTTCAAGTAAAATACAGAAATTGCTTGAATGCTTACATTTCACGTTCCAACATAGTTGGGCACAATCAAAACGTACGGCACTTATTGGAGATTGGATTCCATACAATGGCAGGGCTACTGGGGTGCCGCCCGTCACAGTACGTGGCCTAGATCACCGTAATGAGGACCACTCCCGATCCCCTACAACACAAGGTCGGGACCATTCCTTACTGAACAATCCCGAACAAGACCACCCCATAGTTGACTGCAGATCCAACCGCCCACAAAGCCGAAATAAAAAGGGACATCTAGACAGGGGTAAATCTCGTCCTACTTGGGTATGACCCACTTAACCTTGCTGCACCTCCCCTGTTTTAGCCATTCCCGGTTGATGAGGCTTGAGGCTGCGATTACAGTTAAAGGACACATCTATCTTAGAATGCTCATCGTCCACCTAACGATGCTCTGAAAGCATTCAATCCATACAAGTCTGTTCCGGGTTCGAACCGAACCGAAGGCACTATCTCGTTGCACTCATTTTGGAATCACCCTCAGAGTCAACGAGCATAGCCCTTGCACTCTGAATCACCATCTCGAACTTGTAAATACTATCTCCATCAAACTTATCACGGAATCACCCCCCGAGTTATACTGGCGAATAGTTCTTACACATCGAGTCTTCACTTGCACTCCACTTGGATTCACGACCTAACGTTTAATTTGGATCGATGTGGTTTTCGGATATAAAATCTGATCCCGGTCTCACCGAATTCAAATGCCATTTTATTGTCCAAGTTGTATTTAAGGGTTTTAATCAGTAGATATTCAGAATATCACTTAAACATAAATGGATGATTCATATCACACAGATAGATATTCACTATTATCACATTTATCCACACATATCACAAAGCAGCATATATCATATCTCATATATATCACATTCATTTCATCACATATCAATCAATGACATGGGATATCATCCAATATCATTAACTTATCCAATGACATTTATCATCCAATCATTAATCATCCGTAACAAGTTTGATCCAAACTTAACTAATTTAATTAATCCTTAATTAAATTAATTCCTTACTTAAACACTTGGATTATTATCAATCCAGCTTACTTATTCATTAATTAATTACAAATTAATTAATAAACATCACTTAATTATCCACTTTAATTAATCATCCTTAATTAATTATCTCTTAATTGCTTTAAGTAATTATTCCTTAATTACAATTTTCATTAATCATCTTGATTAATAACTTCTTAATTATACCAAGTAATTATCTCTCAATTACCCTTTAATTAATCATCCTTGATTAATTATTATTTAATTACCCTGATAATTGTTTCTTAATTATCCTTCAAAATTAATCATACCTGATTAATCACCTTTTAATTAATCACACTTGATTAATTATTTTTAATTAAATTCTCTTGATTATTTACTATTAATTAATCATACTTGATTCATTACTTTTAATTAATCACATTTGATTAATTACTTTTAATTACATTGAGTAATCAAAAATTAATTATAAATTAATTATCCTTTAATTATTAATTAACAATTAATTAATTATTTCCATTAATTAATGATTACTTCCATTAATTAAATCTCCTATTAATTAATTACTTTTAACAAGTAATTAATCACATTATTAAATACTCGTAATCCTTTTATTAATTAACCATTAATTAAATAATTTAAACCAATAATTAATTTTATTAATTAATTCTTTAATTAATAACACAAGTGATTAACACTTAAACACATCCACTTAATTACTCCCATAAAGTAATTATCCTTTACTTAATTACCTGCAATGATTAATCACTTAATTACCCCATCCAGTAATTATACTTAATTAATTCCAAAGTGATTATCTTTAATTAAACACTAATTAATTTATTAATTAATAATTTAAATTAATTAAATAATTCTTTAACTTCTTATATTAAAAGGATTTTAATTAAGAAATTAACTATCTTAATTAGGTTATTAATGTTAACCAATAACACTTTGATTATTAACAAAAATTGAATTACCTTAATTATTTTCACAAATTTATTTATCTTTAATTAAATCAAAATTCGAAATTACATAAGATAAATCTTTATTACAATTGATTATCAAATTCTTAATCATTAGACGTTATTTAAAGCAAAATATATTTGAAATCAATTATAATTAAAATAATTTAAACATTCAAATAAAAACTTTTGAACTTTCCAAAGTTATTAAATAAAATTTAATACAAACTTTATTATTAAAATTCACTTATTTTATTTTAAAACTTTTATATTTTAATATATATAAACTTGTTTAAAACTTTAACTTGAAAGAAATTTAGTTTTATAAATAAACTTGTTTAACTTTTGTTTTAAAACTTTAATCATTTACAAAATCAAGTTTTCTTTTGTTTCAAAATCTTTAAAAAACATAGCTGTTAAACTTTAAAAACTTTTTAAAAACTTCTGTACCAAACTAACCCTGCTCAAAATAAAACTGGAGCAACCCATTAAAGAAACTCGTGTCAACCCCGAGTATTCCCAAACCGAAACCTTGCTTCGAGCCAAAGCAACAGATACCCGAAAGAAAACTCGAGCCCTAGCCTTCTCTTCCCAAACCAAAATATGATGCACGAAAACCGTGCACATCAACGTGCACCACCATGCCGGTCGTCGGCGAACTCCACGCCGGCCTCCAACACTTTACACTCGACCTCTACAACATATCGCGAAACCCAGAATTCTCGTTTCGATCGAGCATCAAATCTTGACCATCGAACCCATTAGTTCGAAACCACCATCACCAGAACATCCACCCTCTATAGAACCCCAGCTTCGAGAAACCTCGCCACCTTAACCCTAGCTCCGCCTCACTCCCCATCATCACCAGAACCACTCGCGATTGCCTCCAGATCACTCTCAATGCCGCGAGACCAAAATGAACAACGACGGCAAAAACGAGAAGTTAACCCCTAACTCGATCAATTCAGGCCAACACGATCAATAATAAAATCCCAAAGCAATTTTCCTATGGTCCTTGTCTTCCCCATGATCTTCATGCTCAACGGCGTTGCACAGTTCGCCGTCGTTTGCCATGAATCAGGCAAAATGCCTAAATAGGTCAACTCAAAAATTCTCTTCAATTACTAATCTAAAAATCAAGTTTCATGCCTTAAAATTCATGATTTCCCAATTGTAATTCAATTATAAAATCAAAACTAGAATTTGAATTTATAAATTTTGACCCAAATTTGATTTTTTATTGTAATTTGAAAAATATGAGCTAATCATTCATTTTAAAATCCTATAACTATTTTTACCTGATAGATTACTTGATTACAAACAACTTTAATTTACAAATCAAAGTCCAATTCAATTCCAACACTGAGTTAATGATTTAATTATGAAAAATTGATGACTATTAATATACACAGAGACCATATCAACAAAACAGGCATTCACATATATTTAATTCAACATGCATTCAATTTAATTTAAGAATTCCAGAAATCATCATGATATCCATCACAATACCAAGTTGAATTCAAGATTTAAACTGTTTTTAAAAGATTTCATTTATTCACCTTCCAAGCAAATAGAGCAGGAGATAGAACTGTTTCCTGACTTTGAAATTTCACTTTGCTTGTTCTTAAATTTCCTGAATTTCTTGATTTATCCTAGTTTTGCAAGTTGAATTAGAAAATCTTCCATTGATATTGAGCTTTTCTTTTCTTTTCGATTTCTTGATTCCAGATCAAATTCCAGGTTTCTTAGTTTTCAGATTTTACAGATTTTCTTCTCCTGATTTATGATTTCCTGTTCTTTTTTTTTTTAGATTTGTATTCAATTTTAATAAAGGAATTCTTAGCTGAAAATAAAACTCTTCTTTTATTTTACAATTTAATTTTAAACTTAATTAATCAAGGGAATGACATTTGTCATTTTAATGCTCTAATGATCTTACACATATGCACATAAGTTACAAATGTCTTTAATAAGTTCAAAATACTTACAAGTGTTATCTAATGTTTTATTAATGTTTTACAAATGTTTTTAATGTTTAATTAATATTTTAAATGTTATTTTCTCATTTTAATAATCTACTTAAATTATGAATGTAATATTTATGTGATTACAAAATGTGTACTTATCTTTTAATAAACAAGCTTTAGATTTTAATAAATATTCAAAAATGAATTCATGTAAACATTTATAAATAACTTATATTTTTGATTCAATTTAATGTTTATAAGCATGAGATATTGATTTTAACTCTTTGTATAAAAAAATTAAAAACAATTTATCTTATGTTAAAATTAAATTGAATGAGTATTGAAAACAATTGAAAGTGAACTTCAAATTTAATTCTTATTTAAAATAAAAGCTTAAAATATATAAATGATAAATTAACTTTGTTATTAAAATTTAAATCTCAAATATCAATTTCAAAAGTATTAAATCAAATTAACATATCAAATTACTAATTATATATATAATAAAGTTTGAAAACGCTTGTTAAACTCAAAACAATATAATTTTTAAAACACAAATACAAACCATAATACGTTACAATTTGAATATATTAGCTTTTATTACATTAAAAACTTACTATTTACAAGATATATCAATATATATATATATATATATATATATATATATATATATATGATAAATAGAAAATATTCTGATTAGCTTTTGAAAAATAAATCTTACTAATTTTAAATTGCCAAAATAAATATTTCCAAATTAAAATATTATTAGTTTTCAATAGAATTAAACTTGCCAATTTTATATTGTTAAGAAAAATATTAATAGATATTATCAAATTATTATTAACCTTTAAAAGAATTTTAACTTGTCAATTTATAATATAAAATGATCAAATTAATTTAATTATTAACAAAGATTATTAAATTGATATTGCTCAAAATTCCGGGTCGTCACAATTAAAAAACTTAGAAAGATCTTTTCTATCAAAAAATAAATATAAATTAAATAAATAGGATGACATTATCAATATCAACATATAATTACAAAATTTAATAAATTAAATTAAATGTTTTCTAAAAATCATTTTTTAATCTACTTTATAACGTATTTAGTGTATTAATATTTGTTGTTAGGTATGTACATAATTTAAATATAGAATAATATTTAGTAAACGAAACAAATTTCATTTGATCTTGAGATAGACATATAATAAAGCAGTTTGAATATCCATTATTTCTTTTCCTAATGGAAAAGAAATAAAATAATACTTAGAACCAAACTAGCAGCTTTTTATGTCGAATATTAACTTATCTGTCTACTAGTTCGAACTAATCTTGAGGAGGTAAATAAATACATAAGTTAATGAAAAATTTGCGTACTCTATACATAGAAACGTTCTTTAAATCGTGGAATTCAAATTATTCCAAGATTTTCTTATTTGTTTGTTGAACAAAAAATCTTTTTGAATTTACCGTAGAAACTGACTTTCCTGAAGGAAAGGCTTTTAGTGCAATTAAATTTCCCTTTTCTTCCAAATATTTCTACAAATACATTTTTTGATATAGATGTACGTTTTGTTGGAACTGCCTTAAAAAAGAGTTCTTCCTTTTTATTGTTCTATGTGAAAAACATGTATCAATCAATTGGATTGTTTTTTTAGTTTTGGCCATTTTTTATATTATATTTAATTTCGTCGATAATCTTTTTTTAATAATACAAACATACTGTTTTATGTACATGTATGTTACATATATAATAAACTAGGAAAAATAGAATAAAAGAAAGAAAATTTTTAAAAGGAATTTTCCAGTAGTTAATATATTAAACAAAACATTCTGTTAGCTAAGAAAAGGAACTTTCATTTTACGTTTTTTGTTATTCAGTTCTAGAATATAAGAAGTAAGGACTTTTATAAGATTTTTGATATTTTCTTATCTTATTGGATTGAAATCCAATCAATCAATTTCATAAAAAATAGAAATTAGGTAATTTTAAAAAAACTACCAAAAGAACTAGTTGATCTATTGATGCAAACTATGTATCCATATTCTACTGATATTGGTATAGTTATTTTTGCTTACTTTTTCTTTGCTTACTATAGTATATGATATGGTTATATATTGCTAGAATACAATTCTAGTCTAGTGGCAAAAAAATTTTTAATGGCATATTCTCCTTCTCTTTTTTTATAAAAAATATTTTTCTACTTCAAAAATGAATATTATAGTTAAAAAATTAATAACTAAAAAATGACTATATATCGAGCTATTTGGACAAAACATTTAAGAAACAATTTATAACTTTTTCAAAATTTTGAAATATTTGAAAAAAGTAAGAAAAATGTAAAATAAGAATATTTAAGGTTTCATATCTTTTTTTTTCAATTTTTATTGTTTTCTTCAAAAGCAATAAAAATTGGTGAACCGGAAATAATCATAAGAAAAAAACGAAAATTTGTGTTTTTTATGGAACATATGTATAAATATGCATGGATAATATCCTTTCTTCCATTTCCTATTACTACGTTAATAGGATTTGGACTTCTACTTATTCCTACAGCAACAAAAAATATTAGACGTATGAGGGCTTTCCCGAGTGTTTTTATGCTAACTATAGCTATGGTATTTTTTATTAATCTTTCTATTCCGCAAATAAATGGAAATTCTATCCATCAATATCTATGGTCTTCGGCAGTCAATAATGATTTTTCTTTAGAGTTCAGACACTTGATTGACCCGCTTACTTCTATTATGCCAATATTAATTACTACTGTTAGAAACATGGTTCTTATTTATAGTGATAATTATATGTCCCATGATCGAGGATATTTGAGATTTTTTGCTTATATGAGTTTTTTCAATACTTCTATGTTGGGATTACTTACCAGTTCTAATTTAATAAAAATTTATATTTTTGGGAACTTGTTGGAATGTGTTCTAGGTTTTTGGTTCACACGATCAATTACAGCAAGTTCTTGTCAAAAGCTTTTGTAACCAATCGTATAGGGGATTTTTATTTATTATTAGGAATTTTAGGATTTTATTGGATAACGGGTAGTTTAAAATTTTGAAATTTGTTCGAAATAGTTAATAAATTAATTCATAACAATGGAGTAAATACTTTATTTGTTATTCTTTGTGCCCCTTTTTTATTCCTCGGCGCAGTTGTTAAATCTGCACAATTTCCCCTTCACATATAGTTACCTGATGCTCTGGAAGAATCCACTCCCATTTTGGCTCTTATACATGCTGCTACAATGGTAGAAGCATGAATTTTTCTTGTAGCTCGTCTTCTTCCTCTTTTCATAGTCATACCTTACATAACGAATCTTATTTCCTTAATCGGTGTAATAACAGAATTATTAGGAGCAACTTTGGCTCTTGCTCAAAGAGATAGTAAGAGAAGTTTAGCTTATTCTACCATGTCCTAATTGGGTTATATTATATTAGCTCTGGATATAGGTTCTTATAGGGCTGCTTTATTCCATTCGATCACTCATGCCTATTCGAAAGCTTTATTGTTTTTAGGACCTAGATCCATTATTCATTCAATGGAATCCATTGTTGGATTTTCACCAGATAAATGTCAAAATATGGTTCTTGTGGGAGGGTTAACAAAATATATTCCAATTACAAGAAATATTTTTTTATTAGGTACAATTTCTCTTTGTGGTATTCCACCTCTTCCTTATTTTTGGTCAAAAGACGAAATTCTTAGTGATAGTTGGTTTTATTCACCAATTTTCGCAATAATCATTTCATTTAAAGTAGGATTCACTGCATGTTATATGTTTCAAATGTATTTACATACCTTTAATGGATATTTACGTATTCGTTTTCAAAATCACAGTAGCGCTAAAAATATTTCTTTCTATTCAATATCTTTATAGGGAAAAGAAGTACCCTAAGCAATAATTTTTTTTTACTGTTTTCAACCATGAATACTAAGGTTTCTTTTTTTTTCAAATTAGGAATTTTTTTTAAAATAGAGCATGATACTTTAGTACTTACATTATAAATAAATATACTTACACCTATCCTCACGAGGCGGAAAGTACTATGTTATTTCCCATCCTTAAATTGGTATTATTTATTTTATTGATTGGTTCAATCGTAATTGATTTTGGTGGACTAGATCCTGATCTATTTTCAAAGTGGTTAACTCCATCTACGAATTTTTATACCAAAATGAGCCTTCAGATTTTTATGATTTTTTAAGAAATGCAGTTTTTTAAGTAAGTATAGCCTTTTTTGGATTATTTGTAGCATATATTTATATGGATCTATTTATTCATATCTACAGAATTTGAGTTTAGTCAATTATTTGTGAAGAAGAGCTGCACGATAATTTTATACAACCTAATAAAAAATGTGAGATATAATTGGTCATATAATAATCATGGTAATATAGATATTTTTTATACTAACATTTTTACTGGAAATGTAAGAGAATTAGCTAAACTGGTTCATTTTTTGATAGATATATAATTGATGGAATGATAAATGGGATTGGTGTTATTAGTTTCTTTATAGGTGTAGGGATTAAATGTATGGGAGATGGGCGAATTTCTTCTTATACGTTCTTGTAGTTTTCTTTTGTATTCATTTTTTATTACTTCCTTTATTTGGGCATATATATAAAAATATTGTGCCATTTCATTACATATAGCATTTTCAAACCTATCATTTTTTAAATATCTCAATGGGTGGTTCCATCATTTTTAATCAAAAAGAAAAGTTACAATAGGTTTTTCCAACCAAAAATAAGTTTTCTGTTCTTTAAGTTTTCCCAATTCCAATTATCTTGATGGATATCAAGATAAGAATCTTCATAAACTGGGCTATCTTTATCTTCTTTAGTGGTTCCCTCTTGTTCCTATTTCGTCTTCTTCGTTTCGTCAGTTGTTTCCACATTTCTTTCTTCCCTTTCTGAGCTTTCTTTCAGTTTCTTAATACCAATAGGCAATGGAATTCTGGCTAAACAGTAAACATGGGAGATAAATAAGAGAATACTAAAGATTCGAGCCATATAATTTCTTAATTTAAACACAAGGTACTTATTAGATCGAATCAAATGATTTTGCCATATCTAGAATAATACCAATCCAAACCATTTCGTCCATCCCATTTCATGAAAAAAAAGTGACCAATTAATCAACCAACAAAACTACTTGCTACAAATAACATCTTGTTGTTGCATCGAAACAATAAATGTTGACTAATCTGGCTAACGTTGAACTTGGTAAAATGAAATGGTTGAATAATTGAAAAATGAGATTATTTAGGAATACGCATTGAATGCTGAGATTATTCATGGAATTTCTGGTAGTAGATCCATAATCAAAAAAGTTTTTATGACTATTCCGGAAGAAATGAAAAAAAAAATACAGTAGAACTAGGACTGTTATTCTATGAGGTCTACCCAACACTAGATGCAGAGGCGCATAATAGATCGATATGAACATCATGAGATGTCTTGTAATAAAACCCGTTGTTGCTGATATCTCCTTCTTAGTTCCTTCTTCCATAACCCGAGCGCAGAGAAGGAATAGATAAGAGGGCCCTATGGAAAATGTTGTCAGAAATCCGTAATAGAGTCTGACCGCAATGACCGAATTTATCATCTTCATGCACAAGGATAATAGATTACCTAGTAGAAAAGATTTTTAAATCATCATAAACCTCCCTTTTTTCTTTTCTATTTCAGTTTCTCGATCATTATATGATGATTTCCTAACTTTCCATATATAGAAAGAGAAAGACTAGAAATGACATCTGCTATGTCAACGATACCATCTTTTTCGATTGAATGAAATATCTTATGTCAATCACACCAAAGAAATATTAAATGAATGGAATTGGGATATAGATGGAATATAATGAAATAGAGCCACTTTGAGGTTCCCTATGAAATGAGGGAACGGAGTCGCTATGAATATGTTTCTGGAGTTACGAAGGAAGCTTCAGACTCATAGGTCGAGAACAGGAGTTGAACTCTATGAGGTCAAATCTCCCGTTCTTCCTCAATAGCTCGGTGGTAGAGCGGTCAGCTGCTAACCGATTGGTCCTTGGTTCGAATCCTACTTGGGGAGATTTGATTGATTCTTAATTTCATTAATGAATGAAGAATTGAATGAAAGGGCTTGCTTTGACCATTAGGGAAAGGTAACCCATTCCTTGTCTTTGTTTCTATTGCATTTTATCTCATCATATCACATTGTGTTTTACGATATTTGAGAACCACCGTTAATACCGCGACGTAGATCTGAGTCAATCCCTTGTAAATAGCCATATGTCTATTTACAATAGCCAATTAAGAATCCTCAGATGAGGTATTACCAGTGCATCAAAGATGCAGTTATCGATTCCCCGATATTCTACAATTAATGCAAGAAAACATATTAATGACGAGGAATGCATTTTTGCTATGCCACTAATACTTGTACATACTCTGCTATTCTGCCCAAGCCTGGCCGAGGAAGTGTTACAGGGAGTAAAACACAAATATGCCAGTTCAAGTAAGGTTACTATATGTAATTAAAAAGCCTTCACAGTAAAATAAATAAAACGTAAGGCCATTCCATTTCGAAAAAAGACCACACCCAACTTCAATAGCTTTGCGTCTGCTATCTCGATCACGATTTTGTTACCCCCCAGAAGGAAAGGTCCTTCCCTTTTGGGCCTGTTGTAGGCCAGGAGGGATTCGAATTCCCGACACCGTGGTTCGTAGCCACGTGCTCTAACCCGCTGAGCTACAAGCCCCACCCCGTCTCTACTGGATCTGTTCCTGGGAGTACCCTCAAAAAGGAACCTCTCCTCCGCCATTTCATTTCAAGTTAAGAGGACGTGAAAGTGCGTTTCTTCCTATAAGAACAGTGTGTTCTGAGGTGTAAAGGGGGAGAGAAGAGATATCATAATTGAGGTTTTAAACAAAAGGACCTTTGCATTTTTTTAGTAAAATAAGAAGTGTTAAGCATTTTATCATTCTGGCGTCGAGCTATTTTTCCTCAGGACCTCCCCTATAGTAACGTCACCGCGATAGAGTTTAACCACTAAGTTTGGGATGGATTGGTGTGGTTCCTCTATGCCTAAGACACTGGAATATCAAATCATGAACAAATGAAGGCATGGGTATGGGAGAAATATTGTTCAGTGATTGTGAGGCCCTAATTCTTGACTGGAAGTAACACCAAAGGCCTTCGCCCTTCCCTATCTATCCAAGGGAGGGTAGGGCGAAGCTTTTGGTTTTTTCATGTTGTCTGACAGTTGAAAAATGAAAATAGATGGTGATTGCCAGATTGAATTGATTAGGTCGTCTAGGAATATGGTTTAAATCTCTTGGTCTGTTAGGATGCCTCAGCTGCATACATCACTACACTTCCACTTGACATCTATCGCAGTGATAAACGACTCTTCTCGTCGTGACCTTATCTTAGATTCTCAATACTTCTGTCACTCCATCCCCGTAGGGGTAGTGAACCCATCGCTTTCTCGGTTGTGCTATCGGGGGCTCTGGGGAAGTCGGAATTGGAGAGCACTCATCTGGGGTTGGGCTTACCACTTAGATGATTTCAGCAGTTATCCGCTATACACTTGGCTACCTAGCGTTTACCGTGAGCACGCTAACTGGTACACCAGAGGTGCATCCTTCCCAGTCCTCTCGTACTAAGGAAAGGCCCTCTCAATGCTCTAACGCCCGCACCGGATATGGACTAAATTGTCTCATGACGTTCTGAACCAAGCTCACGTACCGCTTTAATGGGCGAACAACCCAACCCTTGGAACATACTACAGCCCCAAGTGGCGAAGAGCTGACATCGAGGTGCCAAATCTTCTTGTCGATGTGAACTCTTGGGGAAGATCTGCCTGTTATCCGTAGAGTAACTTTTATCTTTTGATGGATGTCCCTTCCACTCTGCACCGTCGAGTCACTAAGGCCGACTTTCATCCCCGCTCGACGGGTGGGTCTTGTAGTCAAGCTCCCTTATGCCTTTGCACCCAAGGGCTAATCTCCGTCCATCCCAAGGATACCTTTGCATGCCTCCGTTACCTTTTGGATGGCATACGCCCCTTAGAAACTGTCTACCTGAGACTGTCCCTTGGCCCATAGGTCCTGACACAAGGTTAGAATTCTAGCTCTTTCGGAGTGGTATCTCATTGATGGCTCGGACCCTCCAAAAGGAGGCCTCTTCGCCTTCCACCTAAGCTACATAGGAAAGGCCGAAAGTCAATCCTAGGGAACAATGAAGCTTCATAGTGTCTTTCTGTCTAGGTGCAGGTAGTCCGCATCTTCACATATATGTCTATTTTACTAAGCCTCTCTCCGAGATAGTGTCAAGATCGTTATGCATTTCGTGCGGGTCGGAACTTACCCAACAAGGAATTTCGCTACCTTAGGACCGTTATGGTTATGGACGCCGTTCACCAGGGATTTGTTTGTCGGCTCCCTGTCATCAGGTCACCAACTTCCCTAACCTTCCGGCACTGGGCAGGCGCCAAGCCCCATACATGGACTTACGACTTTGCGAAGACCTGTGTTTTTGACAAACAGCCGCCCGGGCCTGGTCACTGCGACGCCCTTTGTGAGGAGGCACCCCTTCTCCCGAAGTTACGGGACTATTTTGCCGACTTCCTTAGAGAGAGTTGTCTCGTGTCCTTATATATTCTCTACCTACCCACCTATGTCGATTTTGGGTACAGGTACCCTTTTGTTAAAGGTTGTTCGAGCTTTCCTTGGGAGTATGACATGGGTTACTTCAGCAACGTTGCACTTGGTACTCGGACATTGACCCGAGGCATTTTCTCTTCCCCTTCTTACCCTGCAAAAGCAAAGTCACCTTGCGTCCTTTAACAGATAACCATCTTTGGGCTACCTAGCCTCCTCCATCCCTCGGAACCAACAAGGGGTAGTGCATGAATATTCACCTGTTTTCCATCGACTACGCCTTTGGGCCTGATCTTAGGCCCTCACTCACCCTCCGTGGACGAACCTTGTGGAGGAACCCTTAGGTTTTTGGGGAATTGGATTCTCGCCAATGATTGTGTTATTCAAGCCAACATTCTTGCTTCCGCTTTGTCGACACCTGCTTGCATGGATGATCCCCTCTGCCACAGAACGCTCCCCTACCAATGCATTTTGACATCCCACAGCTTCGGCAGATCGCTTAGCCTCGTTCATCTTTGCCGCAACAGCGCTCGATCTGTGAGCTATTACGCACTCTTTCATGGGTGGTGGTTTCTAGGCAAACGTCATGGCTGTCTCTGCACCCATACGTCCTTGAGCGGTATGTTGAGGGCCTTAGCTGGTGATCCGAGCTGTTTACCTCTCGACGATGAAGCTTATCCCCATCGTATCACATGTCGACCTTGGCCCCTATAATTTTGGGGTCATATCTAGTAGAGTTTGCCTCAATTTGGTACCACTCTCACAGCCCGCACCTCAATGGTGCTTTATCCCTAAATGTCTAGTCAACTACTGCACCTCAATCCATTTCGGGGAGAACCAGCTGTCTCTGGGTTCAAGTGGCATTTCACCCCTAACCATAACTCATCCGTTGATTTTTCAACATCAGTCGTTTCGGACCTCCACTTAGTTTCACCCAAGCTTCATCCTGTTCATGGATAAATCTCCCAGGTTCCGGTCCATAAGCAGTGAAGTTGCCCTTTGAAGACTCGCTTTCACTACGTCTCCGGTGGGTTCCCTTCACCAAGCCACTGCCTATGAGTCGCAAGATCATTCTTCAACAGGCATGTAGTCAGAGATCGCATTCTCCTCCTACTGCTTGGGAGCTCACTGTTTAATGTTCTATTTCACTCCCCAATGAGGGTTCTTTTCACATTTCCCTCATGGTACTACTTCGTTATCAGTCGCCCAGGAGTATTTAGCCTTGTAAGGTGGTCCTTGTTGATTCACATGGGATTCCACGTGCTTCATGCTACTCGGAGCAGTGTGTAAGCTAGTGATGCTTTAGGCTACTGGACTATCGCCATCTAGGGTGCAGCACTCCACTGCTTCGCCTAACATCATGACGATTGTATTGCTCTCCCACAACCCCGTTTTCACGGTTTAGTCTGCTCTTATTTTGCTCGCCGATTCTACGGGAATCGATTTTGATTTCTTTTCCCCTGGCTACTAAGATGTTTCAGTTTGCCAGCTTGTCTCTTGCCTACCCATGGATTCAGCAGTAGTTTAAAAAGTTGACCTATTCGAGAATCTTCGAATCTATGCTTATTTTCAACTCCCCGAAGTATTTCGTTGCTTGCTACAACCTTCCTCGCCTCTACGTGCCTAGGTATACACCATAAGTCTTTCCTCTTTTGAAATTCACCATTAATGTTAAGACTACGCCATTCTATGGTGCTACTAAATAGAAGGATCTTATCAATGTCTATGAATGAAAAATCATAGATCGAATCGTCGAATTGAAAAAATTGGGTGTTGTCATAGTATTAGCTAAGTGCATGGGCTGGAGATAAGGGGTCTCGAACCATTGACATCCGCCACAGCGTAAACCACTGCCTCTCAGGCCTCCCCGGCTGATTCTACCATAGAGGCCAACGATAGACAATAACTCCTTGCCGAACACATCTTACAATTTTCATCGTACTGTGCTCTCCAAAGTACAACTCTTCTCAAAATCTCAAAAGGTGGTGATTTGGAATCCCATTCATTCTAAGGATTCTTATGGTTCTGGAGAATCCAGCTACAGGAGAACTAGGAACAAAGAGCTTATTCCCTTCCCCCCCAACTCTTTGGTCGTAAGAATGCTGGGTTTATTTTAAGAATGAGTGATTGTCCTTCTCCAACCCTTAGTGCCCAACTGAAGAGCAGACAGCTAATGTGTTCCACTTATTGAACAGGGTCTATGGTCAGTCAGTGACCCTTGGATGCCGTAGGCGTCCTTTGGGCGATCTCGTAGTTCCTACGGGGTGGAGACGATGGGGTTGGTCCATGGATTTTCCATCCTTTTACCACAATTGGCTCAAAGCAAAGCATTGAAAGGAGATAGTGCATCAAGCTATATGCAAGGGCCAACTTGATCCTCTTCCCCAAGGATCCCAAATGATGGAACCCTAGGTGAGCCGCCTACTCCAACAATCGTCCATGTACGATCCATACTAGACTGACCAACTTCCCATCCTACCTCCTCTACGTTCTTGACAACACATCTTTTTGTCTCATTAGAGTCTTTAAGTGGCATGTTTCTGTCCTCTTCCCCATTACATAGAAAAAGTGAGCCACCGGTTCAAATACAAGGTACCATTATTACTACCTGGATAATTAGACATCCATCGCAACCATCCAATTTCAAGAGCGGAGCTCTACCAACTGAGCTATATCCCCTCGAGCCAAGTGGAGTATGAATGAAAGAGTCAGATTCTTCTTCTATTCTTTTCCCTGGTGCAGCTGGGCCATCCTAGACTTGAACCAGAGACACGCCCGTGAAGTAAATCATTGTACCTATGATCCAACCAATTGGGAGAGAATCAATAGATTCTTTTTTGAGAGCGATTCATCATTCCTGAATGCAGCATACAACTCTTTGTTGTACTGCGCTCTTCAAGTGTGCATGTTCCCCCTTCTCCCTTACCATGGCAAGTCTGTGTGAAATAAGTTTGATGGGAAGAAGAAAGAAGGCATTAAGAGACCTTCTGGCCCAACCGTAAACACTCTAAGATCCTTTTTCAAATTTGCTTCCATTTGGAGTCAAGAGATAGATAAATAGTCACATCCCATTGCATTGATCGGGCTCCTAGTGACTGAAGGGGTCGAAGACCAAGAAGCGAATTATTTATACGAAGCATTTTTCTTATGGCTAGATCCAATCTCCTGGTCCTTGTGGAAAGGAAAATAATTTCACGTTCATCCTTTCGGGAAGGGAGGATTAGGGAAATCCTATTGATTGCTACTTTCTCCAGACCTACGGTAGAAGCATGAAAAAAAGGCTCGAATGGTACGATCCCTCCGTCACCCCAGAATGAAAGGTGCGATCTCATAGTTCTTGATCTATGAAGATGCGTTGTTAGGTGCTCCATTTTCCCATTGAGGTCGAACCTAAACCTGTGCTAGAGAGATAGTTATCCATACACTAATAAGGAATGTATGGATTCTTGAGAAGAGAGGAGCCACGGTGTTCCCCCGGACCGCCCGGATCCCGCGAGTGAATAGAAAGTTAGATCTACATTGGATCTCACCTGAATTGCCCCATCATCCCCCCAGAGGAAAAGTTTGGTTCCGAACTCCGATTCGAACAGGATGAGTACCCCATGCTAATGTGCCTTGGATGATCCACATCTCCGGGTCAGGCGCTGTTGAGCACATTGAACTATTCATGTGGCTAAGAGACCGCACATTCCAGGCACAATGACGCAATTATCAACAGCGTACACTACACTGAGCTAATAGCTTTTCATGCGGGCCTCCTAGTGGGAGGCCTGTTATGCCAAAAGCAAAAGAAACCCCATCCCTCTCTTTTCCTTTTGCGCCACATGTCCCTTTCGTGTGGCGGCATGGGATGTAAAAAGTGGAATCCTACCAACTTGTTTCGACCTAGGATAATAAGCTCAAGAGCTTGATCTTACTTCACCGTCAAGAAACGAAAGAAGAAGTCAATATCCAAGCTTAGCACAGACGTAGCTCGCTTCTTTTTAGGTGTGAAGCAGTGTCAAACCAAAATACCCAACAAGCATAAGCATTAGCTCTCTCTGAAAAGGAGGTGATCCAGCCGCACCTTCCTGTACGACTACCTTATTATGACTTCACTCCAGTCACTAGCCCCGCCTTCGGAATCCCCCTCCTTGTGGTTAAGTTAACGATATCGGGCATGGCCTGCCCCCGTAGTGTGACGGGCGGTGTTTACAAGGCCCAGGAATGAATTCACCGACGTATGGCTGACCGACAATTACTAGCGATTCCGGCTTCATGCAGGCAAGTTCCAGCCTACAATCCGAATTGAGTACGGGTTTTTGGATTTAGCTCACACTCGTGGGATCACGACCCTTTGTCCTTCCCATTGTAGCACGTGTGTCGTCCAGGGCATAAGGGGCATGATGACTTGGCGTCATCCTCACCTTCCTCTGCCTTATCACCTGCAGCCTGTTCAAGGTTCCAAACTCAATGGTGGCAACTAAACATGATGGTTGCACTCGTTGCGAGACTTAACCCAACAACTTACGGCACGAGCTAACGACATCCATGCACCACCTGTGTCCATGTTCCCAAAGGCACCCCTCTCTTTCAAGGGGATTCGCGACATGTCAAGCCCCGGTAAGGTTCTTCACTTTGCACCGAATTAGACCGCATGCTCCACCGCTTGTGCGGGCCCTCCCTCAATTCCTTTGAGTTTCATTCTTGCGAACGTACTCACCAGGCGGGATACTTAATGCTTTAGGTATAGCACTGCAAGGGTAAACACGTGCAGCAACTAGTATCCATCGTTTACGGCTAGGACTACTGGGGTATGTAATCCCATTATCTCCCTTAGTTTTCGTCTCACAGTGTCAGTGTCGGCCCACTAGAGTGCTTTCACCATTGGTGTTCTTCCCAATCTCTACGAATTTCGCTGCTCTATTAGAAATTCCCTCTGCCCCTACCGTACTCTGTCTTGGTAGTTTCCACCATCTATCAAGGGTTGAGCCCTGGGATTTGTTGGAGGACTTAAAACGCCACATGTAGACGCTTTACGCCCAATCATTCCAGATAACGCTTGCATCCTCTGTTGTTTGCACAAAAAATGGACAAACACCTCCAAGTCGTATTATTTTAGTTGAGTATGTGTGATTTTCAATGATTTTAAATGAGTATGTAAATATGAGAAAAGTAAGGGCTGAAATGTAAAAGACACGCAGATTTATAGTGGTTCGGCCAGAATGTGCCTACGTCCACTTTATATGTTATTATCTTTCTTCTTCCAGATTACAAGTACAATGCTTTGTATACAAGTGTATGAAAGTAGTTTGAAAGCTCCTTCCTTGCTTGAGCTCTCAAACTTGTCTCCATTGTTGTACCCCTGCCCCTCTATTTATAGAGTGAGGTAGGGGGCAGGGGTCTTGGAAGTATATAGATGCTGGTGGGCCCGGGCTGAAGCAATCTGGCCTGGTAGCATTCTGGTTCGGCGGAGCTTGGTCCGGCCGTGTTTGGAGAAGTTGGAGTTTGGTCCGGTCATGGTTGGTTCGGTGGTAGTGGGTTTTGGACCGGTGATGGTGTGTTTTGGACCGGTGATGGTGTGTTGGTTCGGTCGTGGAAGTGGTCCGGTGGTAGCATGGAGATGGAGTTTGGACCGGTGTTGGTTCTCATCCGGCAGTGGAAGGTTGGTTCGGTCTTGGCTGGTTCATCAGTGGGGGAATGCCGGATGGGCTTGAGTTTGGAGTGCCGAATGAACAGAGGTTTGGAAAGCCGAATGAACTGGAAAGCCGAATGAAACCCAATGCTTGCCATGCCGAATGAGCTTGTGTGTGTTGGGTTGGTTGCTGGCTGAATGCTTCCTTGCATTGCTTTGCCGAGTGGACTTATGCTTGTATTGTTGAAAGGGCTTTGTATTCGGATCTTGAGTGGAACTCTGGGCTTACATACGCTTGCTGGTTGCTTCTTCTTAGCTTGATCGTGGTGGAGACGCGCTCGACATTGATATTCCAGTTTTGACCAAAAAACGGGATAACAAGGTAGAGGTTGCTCGCGAGCCCGGGTGAAACTGCGGCTTCTTGGTCTTGAGATCTTCTGGGTGAAAATCCGCCCAACATTTGCCCCCCAAAGTGGGGCACGTGCTTGCACGTGTCGCGCTTTGTTTCTCGTTGGTGGGAAGACTCGTCTTGTAATGTCATGGGCTGGATGTTTATATCTTGTGGATGTCCTGCAAAGAGATTTATAGTTTTAGTGTGGTTTCAAATAACGACCGTTCGGGGTCGAAATATTTGTGATCAAGTGAATTGCGCCGTTCGAGGCGAGTTAGTGTACCCCGAGGGGGTTATCGATGCCAGGTTCACGTTAGAGTGGTTCCCTGGATCGTTTGTCAAGGTGGTTTATCGCTAGCTCAGAGCATGCCTAGGGGTTGTTCTCGACCCCGTACATGTGTAAGTAGCTTAGCCATTTCATAATTATCAAATATCCATTTGACTGATGAGCTTAAAAAGGGATGTCAAAGTGTAAATTCTCATGACGATAGGGTTAATAGCCATTCAGAGCGTGCCTATGGACCGTTCGTGGTCGCGTGCACGTGTAAATGATTAATCCATGTTAGTGAGAGATTCACGACTTATCCATTGTTATCATATTTTTTATTTTATTAGTAAGCTCTTAGAGTTCGGCACTTATCTGAGTGAAGCGCCCTGCGTGCCCCCAGTTCCTGGTCTTGGACGGTAGATAGAGGGTTCCATTCGGTTCTTGGTTGGTCCGGCTATTCTCATCCGGCTTCTGGTGGTCCGGTATCATTGGTCCGGTTGGGCGAGACATCTGGTTCGGTGGTTGTGAGTTTGCCTATATATAGAGGCCGTACCCCCCTTGTTTTTCTTTACCGAACGAGTAGAGCCGAATCACTCCATTGCCGAATCAAGTGTTTGCCGAACCAACCTTATACCGAACCAGGTATATACTTATTACCGAATACACACGTATGTCCTTGCTTCACCGAATGGGACTACTGCCTTGGAGCCGAATGAGATGAAAACCGAATGGGGTTGAAACCGAATGAACTTGGAAACCGAATGAACTTGGAAACCGAATGAACTTGGAAGCCGAATGAACATGGAAACCGAATGAACTTGTGATCTGGAAGACTTCAGCTTGCGAATGAAATTCCACACTTGCACGCACTTGTTTGTTTACTTTTCTATTTTCCTTGTTCTAATATTAGGTTTTTCTTGTGCTGCAGAAAATGTCTCGCAAAGCGGAAACACGATCAGACAGAAAGAAGTCTAGAGGCACAGGAGAGCCTTCTTCTTCCTCGCCCCCAGTCCAATCAGGATCCGGGCAACACCGACCTATTCCGAAGTCTCTAGTGGACGGATGTGGTCCACAGGAACTTTTGAACTCTCCCCCTGACTGCTTCCCAAGCTCCTTAAAGGAGGAGCAACTTGACGTTATATCCCGTTCCTTTGGGATAGACAGGGCTCTTATGTTGTTACCGGGGGAAGGGGTCATGCCATATGATCCCCCTGAGGGGTACTTCGCTTATAGCCGGTACCATTGCATGTGCGGGGCTATTCCTCCAATCAACGCCTGGATACTAAGCTTCGTCACTTATCTGAAGGTGGCTCCATTCCAGCTTCAGCCCAACTCTTATGCCATTCTGGTATGCTTATATGCTATCTTCCAGAAGAGATATGGGCGCGCCCCCTCCAACCGGGAAATACGATATCTGTACAATCTGAGGGGGTACAGGAAGGGGTCCCCATATATTAGCTTGGAGTCAGCCGTTTCCTTCAAGCCTGTTTTGGATTTATACTCGAAGTATAGCATGTTCAAGAAGGAATGGTTCTTTGTCAGGGATGACTCCGTCTCTATTCGCCGATTTACCTCCGGATGTAAGTAAAAACTCTACTCATAATTCCTGTCTTGGCTGTAATTCACTCTCTTATGCGCTTTTATTTCTTGCTAGCGACAGGTGGTTTTGCGGTTGTGGAAGATGATCGCTTGGTTCGGATGGCAGCAGAAATTGAAGCTATTTCCGGGAGAGACAGATCGGCTGCTTATCTGATTAGGAATGCCAGGCTCTTGTCGTATAATTTGATCCTCCCACATCAGTCCGTAGTCAAACAGAGGGACACGGCAGAAGAGAAGGCTGCCCAGCCTAAAGGTGGGGTGACAGCGAAGGGTGGCAAGAGGAAGCCCTTTGCACAACGTCCAGTCGTAGGAGGCAAGAAGCTCAAGGAGTCCGATGGCCCTTCTCCAAGTACTTGCCCGGATGTCCCGGAGGAGGAAGGTGTAGAAGAGGAGGAAGGAGGTGAAGTTGGAGAAGGGTCGGAGGGTGGAGGAGATGGCGATGGTCAGGGTGGTAGCGGTGTTGCTGCTCTAACCTCTGAGCAGGACCTCGAACTGGATGAGGCTCTCCGTCGGGCCTTCGGGGAGTCAGAGGGGGAGTCGGAAACAGAGAAGGAAACGGAGAAGGCAGAGGAAACCGGCAAAGCTGTGGTTAGCACTGACCCATCCTCTAAGGGTTCCTCAGCTAGGGTGACCCCGGCGATGCAAGGTGAACTTTTGTCTTCTGCCGATTCCATTTTCGATAGGGACTTAGAAATTTTTTACGGTTCACTTCCGTCCTGGAATGAGATCCAGGACTTATTGCAGTATCCCACTCCTCCGCCGGGTTTGTATAACAGATGTGTCTCCTCACTTTTCTTTCTTTTTAACTTAGCACATTTTTTGAATTGCGGATTATTGTATGTTCGTAACACTTGTTCTTTATTCCAGGGGCAGGCCAGGCGGGTAAAACGTCGGATGTTCGACACCGCCTTGAACAATTTAAGTCGAGGAGAGCTTCCGCGAAACCTTCTACTGATCGCACTGGGGACGTAGTCAAGTACCGCCCTCTTCTTGGGGTCATCGAAGAGGGCATTCAGAAAAGGAAGCGGAGCCGTTCCTTATTTGAGTCTTCTTCTGCTTCGCAGCTTCCTACTCTGTCTCCCCCTACTCAGCCTCCTCGTGATACTACGGAGGAGAGCACGGAGCCCTGCCCCCCTCCTCCTCCTTCCAAGAGTTCTACTGTCATTCATATAAGGCGTCCCGATGTGCCTCGCCCCGTGCCTCGTGACCCTTTTGCCGGCCATCCTGATTTAGACCCAAGCTCTCAAGACATTTCATTTGATGAGGCCACGGGCGAGCACCTTCTTCCCCGCAACCCCATGGTAAGAGTGCTGGATGAGGCCAAGTCCCTAGATCTTGATCTGCTTACTACCCGAGTAGTTACTATGGGGGACAAGGCCAAGGCTAATATTGATCGGGTGGCCGAAGAGACTAAGAAGTTAATGGAGCATCATGCTCGATTGGTCAAGGCCGGGGAGGAGATTGGGAGTGCTAACATTCGGTTAAGGCTAAAGGTTGCCGATCAGGCCAAGCAGCTTGCCGACCAAGCCATCCAGATCTCCCAGCATGAGGAAGCTTCCCAGCGTCTGAAAGAGACCATGGAGAAGGCAAGTAGGGCGGAGTTACGGAAAATGGAGGTCACCTGCAGGGAGCGGATTAACATGGCTATTACAACGGTGGATGAGGTTCGAAATGCGGATCTCGAGCGGGTAGAGGAGTTGTCCGGGAGGCTCGAGGCTGCGGAGATGGCCCAGGCCGAGTTGAAGGAGGAGATGGAGGAGATGAGGAGGTCCCTCAAGTTGAAGGAAGAGGAAATGAGGAGGTCACTCCAGGCTGACTGCTTGAGATACCAATCAGAGAGGGACGTCGCCATCACCAAGTTGCAAGCTTCCGAGGTCCGGGTGAGGGAGTTTGAGGAAAACGAGGGGATGATGGATGAGATGTTGCAGGATATGTACTTCCACACTTGGAAGGAGGGCGGCTTGTCTTGGATGGACGATTACCCTCGGGTCATGGCCAAGGTGTATCTCCAGGCTTTAGAGGAGGCCAGGGTGAATGCGGGTAAGGAAGGCGGAGAGGCTTTCAACTTGAGTGCGGTTACTGCTCAGTTCTCAAAGGAGGAGCAAGCGGCGGTGAAGGAGGGGATGCGGCTACTCGCTGCAGAGGAAGCGGGCGTGCAGTTGGATGATGAGGATCAAGCGGCGGATGCTGGTGAGTTATTCTTTTCCCTTTCTTTTCTTTTCGTGTTTTCATAACTTGATCGTTCGTTTAATGAATTCCTCTTCTGATCTGGACAGGTGGGACTTCAGATCCACATGCTGGGGGCTCCGATCCTGCGGCTAAGTAGGCTGGGGGAGTTGGTGATGGAGTGTGGATGCATCTGCCATCTTTTTGTTTCTTTTTTATCACTGTTCATGTTAGTCTTTGATATGCAACTGTAATAAAATTATTTGCAAAGAATAACTTCGTGTGATCTTATAATATAAGCTGATTTTGTCATGTTTAAATGTTGTTGCTATCTTTATGTGCTGTGTGAGAAGTATAATTATGTATATGCCTGTGATTCCACTTGTGTTTGATGTTAAGTTTTTGCTTGAAATATAATTTCACGTTTTGCAATGTCAGTGTATGAATAAGTTATAGTTACGCATTTATGTACAAGAGAAGAGAGTACCGCCCTTTATGTTTTATTCGCAGGCGGTAGCTTTGAGTGTCTTGTGTAACTGTTCACGGGTATAGCAGAGCGCCCTGCTACCCAGCACGCAGGCTTAGAGCCTCATGAGTGAATGCTTCCTATTTGGTTTCCTGTACTTTAGAGTTTGTTATACAGGATAGGAGAAAAATATTTAAATGAAATGGAAATATAGTAAAAGTAAAACTTCCAGTCACGGAAGGCCGTCGATGTGCTTAAGTTCGTGGCAAACGGGTTTTGTAGTCACTTTCCCTAGCTGTGGGTCTTGGAGACATTTGTCACCCATCTTACGCCTCCGCGGGGAGTTTTCTTTTTTACCACAGCCGCACTTAAGACACATCGGAGCCGAGATCGCGCACGGTAACTACCCGAACCATTATGGTCCGTAATCGTGGGTATTATTCGATTTACCGTGGCCGGCTAGCGTGGGTGCCGTTGGCCGTGAACTACCCCTGGCTGGCCACACCTTATGTTGGGGCTTAAAGTAGGTTCACAGTTACCGGCGAGCCGAACGCCGTAATGAGCTGCCATCGGCTATAGTCGGCCTTTATGATGACTTATAATCGGCTCATTACAGTTGGCTTTGAGGGCAGGCGCACAATGAGTTAACCCGCAGCAGAGGGATGCTGGAGCAAAAGTGTCTCATTGGCGAGTGCATAGAATCGTAGCGTACCTGTTAGGCCTAGTCCAGATGAGGCCGCGGTGCATCTTGAGTGGAGATGCCATAGGATTTTGTTCAACAGAAAGGGATAAAGCTTAACAAGCAGCCAAGATATGAAGGCACAAGGTAACAAGAGATAAGATTTTTAAAGTGGTTCGGCACGATAATGCCTACGTCCACCGTGCTAATACGCTTCATATGGGCGGTACGTGTTAAGCAAAGTATCGACGGAGGTGTCGGATGTTCCAAGCCCTCTGGAACACCACTCCGTCCACTGTTGACAAAATATAAGCTCCGTTGTTGTGAAGATCTTGATGAATTTCATATGGTCCGTCTACTGGTGCTTTCATGGTTAGGTAGCATGACAGGCTCAGCTATATCCGACCCCTGCCTGGCACCTCCCCCGTTGGGTTTGGTTCCAAGTGTTTCCTCAGGTCGGAATTCGGGCTGAGTCCGGGCTCGGCTCCTACCATGACCATTTCTTTATTAACCTCTTCGAAGAAGAAAGGTCATTGTTGTCTCACAGATCCTCCAGATTGGGACTCGGTCCATGATTCGGTGTTGCGGGAGGATCCGCATGAGGATAAGATCTCCCTCTTGTAAGCTGCGATGCTTGATTTTGGAGTTGCATTGTGCTGCCACTTTTTGCTTGTGGGCTTCTGCTTTTAAGTGTTGCATCGTCTCTCCTCTCCTCAATCAGATCCAAAGACATGAGGAGGAGTTCTTCGTTTTCTTCTGGGTTGCAGTGGGTCCCATGGTGAGATGGCGCTACAGTTTCAACTGGGGGCATGGCCTCCAATCTGTATGCCAAAGAGAAAGGAGTATGCCCCGTTGATGTTCTATGAGAGGTGCGGCAGGCCCAGGGTGCCGTAGGAAGTTCGTCCACCCAAGCGCCTTTTGACTTTTCAAGCTTCTTCTTGGTTAGGGTTTTGAGAATTCTGTTGACAGCTTTGACTTGTCCGTTTGCCTGAGGATAAGCTACAGATGAGAAGCTTTTGTGAATTATGTGCTCTTGGCATCGGTTGGTAAACTCTTTGTTGTCAAACTGGAGTCCGTTGTTTGATATGATCTTGAGTGGGACTCCGTACCTGCATAGAATATTTTTTGATCAAGAAGTTGATAATTTATGTAAGAAGTTGATAATTTATGCCAAAGATATTTTATTTTAAAGGGTCCGCTTCCACCCATTTGGTGAAATGATTAAAAACATCCTTCTAGCCATCCAGGACAAAGTTTAAAGCAAGGGAGGGGGGCAAGAGTCAAATCTCTGTCCTGGTTGATATAAACGCTTTCCTCCCTTCTTGCCCCCAGCGTTATCTCTAGAGTCATTTCTTCAAACGTCCTTTGTTGCAGCGGGAGTGTCGCCATGGGTAGTCTTAGCCTGTTGTCCTGACTGTCTTTTAGCGGTAGCGTTTTCAAGCCTCATATACTTCCCAGCTTCATGGAAGAAGTCAGGTAACGTAGCTGGTTTATCTTTTGTTAACCTCCTAGCAAACTTGGTATCCGGATGCACGCCACTACAAAGGGCCGTTAGGATAAGTTTCTCATTGGCATCTTGAACTGTTGCTGCTGTGGCGTTGAACCGTGTTAGATATTGTTGCAGCGTCTCTCCGGATTTCTGTTTGATATTGGATAGAGAATAAGCATCCTTGGGTTGTTCCACATGGATGAGGAACTGGCTAATAAACCTTTCTTTCAACATCTCCCATGAGCTGATGGATCCTCGGGGTAGATGGCAGAACCAGGAGGTAGCTAGATCTGCTAGGAATAGCGGAAAGCATTTACATAATACTCCTTCTGTTGCTCCACTCATGAGCATATGCTGGGTGTACCTCTGTAAGTGTACGATGGGGTCGGAAGTTCCTTTGTAAGGTTCCATGGTTGGCATTTTCCATTCCCGGGGGGCGATGGTAGTTTCGATATTTCGGGTAAAGGGGCTGGTGACCCTAGCGCCTATCCCCCGGTCCCTTTGCTCTCGTTGGACACACTCTCTGAATAATCGTGCCATTCGTTCGTCAGAACTTGGAGCGGACAAAAATGAGCTTAGTTCTTCCCTGCGGGATCTATCTCGTCCAGATGACCTGTAGGGATGGTACAATCTATCACTTCTTGCATTATCCAGTGGTTGTCTCTGGCTGCTCGGATGCATGCTAGGACCAGCTACAGTTGCCCCCTGCCTTGATCTTACCCGGTGGGGTTCTGCTTCGAGCATTTCCATGGGGCCAACTTCGGGCTGGGTTCCAGCTTGGCTCCGTTCAGCGGGGTTTCTATGATTCCTGTCGATAGTTTCTTCGAAGAAGGAATACCTTTGCTGTCTCCGAGATCCTCCAGATTGAGACTCATCCCATGATTCAGTGTTGCGGTTGGATTCTTCAGCATCCCTTAAGCGTGACATAAGTTGGTCCACTAAAGCTTCTTGTTGGGATGTGAAGCGGTTGGTTACTTCAGCCACAACTCTGTCTAGATCTGCCCTAGTTATTGGTTGTTCGGTGGCAGGAGCTATCAGATTTGCCTGGTATCCATCTGGTGCTGCTGTTGAAATTGGATGATCCTCTTGATCTGGGGCTACTGGATCCGGAAGACTGCTAGTTGCGATGTTCTTTCCTTTGTTAACATCCTTCCGTTGCTTGGAAGGCATGATTTCTAAGCGACGAACGTCGTTATGAGGAAGAAGGTTGAGTGGGAGAAGCTGAAGCTTCGAGTTCAATTCTCAGTGAAAGCACCAAAAATGTTTGCACAAAAAATGGACAAACACCTCCAAGTCGTATTATTTTAGTTGAGTATGTGTGATTTTCAATGATTTTAAATGAGTATGTAAATATGAGAAAAGTAAGGGCTGAAATGTAAAAGACACGCAGATTTATAGTGGTTCGGCCAGAATGTGCCTACGTCCACTTTATATGTTATTATCTTTCTTCTTCCAGATTACAAGTACAATGCTTTGTATACAAGTGTATGAAAGTAGTTTGAAAGCTCCTTCCTTGCTTGAGCTCTCAAACTTGTCTGCCATTGTTGTACCCCTGCCCCTCTATTTATAGAGTGAGGTAGGGGGCAGGGGTCTTGGAAGTATATAGATGCTGGTGGGCCCGGGCTGAAGCAATCTGGCCTGGTAGCATTCTGGTTCGGCGGAGCTTGGTCCGGCCGTGTTTGGAGAAGTTGGAGTTTGGTCCGGTCATGGTTGGTTCGGTGGTAGTGGGTTTTGGACCGGTGATGGTGTGTTTTGGACCGGTGATGGTGTGTTGGTTCGGTCGTGGAAGTGGTCCGGTGGTAGCATGGAGATGGAGTTTGGACCGGTGTTGGTTCTCATCCGGCAGTGGAAGGTTGGTTCGGTCTTGGCTGGTTCATCAGTGGGGGAATGCCGGATGGGCTTGAGTTTGGAGTGCCGAATGAACAGAGGTTTGGAAAGCCGAATGAACTGGAAAGCCGAATGAAACCCAATGCTTGCCATGCCGAATGAGCTTGTGTGTGTTGGGTTGGTTGCTGGCTGAATGCTTCCTTGCATTGCTTTGCCGAGTGGACTTATGCTTGTATTGTTGAAAGGGCTTTGTATTCGGATCTTGAGTGGAACTCTGGGCTTACATACGCTTGCTGGTTGCTTCTTCTTAGCTTGATCGTGGTGGAGACGCGCTCGACATTGATATTCCAGTTTTGACCAAAAAACGGGATAACAAGGTAGAGGTTGCTCGCGAGCCCGGGTGAAACTGCGGCTTCTTGGTCTTGAGATCTTCTGGGTGAAAATCCGCCCAACATCTGTCTTACCGCGATTGTTGGCCAGAATTAGCTGATTCTTATTCCCTAGATACCGTCATTACTTCTTCTTTGAGAAAAGAAGTTCATAACCCATGGGCCTTCTACCTCCATGTGGCATTGCTTTGTCAGGCTTTCGCCCATTGCGGAAAATTCCCTACTGCTTCCTCCCGTAGGAATCTGGGCCATGTCTCAGTCCCAGTGTGGCTGATTATCCTCTCGGACCAACTACTTGTAGGATCTAGATTAACCCTAGAGGGAGGTGAATAGGGTTATAGCAAGTTTTCTCGAATTAAAAACAAACTGCAGAGAAGTAAATATGCTGAAAAGTAAATCACACACAAAATTTACCCAGCTTTGGCAACCCCTGCCTACTGCTGCATTCCCAGATTTCTATTAGAATTAAACAGTCTCCCGCGTACAAACACTCTAATAGACTCGCAAATCCTGCTACCGCCTATAGAATTTTGCAAACTCGCAAACCCTGCTTACTGAACTAATCCTAACTAGACAATCTGACACAACCTAAATCTTAGGTGGTGATTTACCAAGATTTGATTTGAAAAGTATAGACTTCAAAAATAAAAATAAAAGCAAAAAAAAAAATCTTGAGTACAAGTGTTTTTTTCCTTTAAACAAAACTACTCGACACAAAATAAAATAAAACACGGCCACTTCCCTCTTTTGTTATCTGATGCAATTTAGGGTTATGAAAATGGCGGCTTTCGTTCCTCTTTGCAACTGAAATTAGGGCTTCTACTGACTTATGTTGATCGTTTGATTTTGCGCCTTGCTCTGTCGATCGATGTCTCTGTCAGTTGCGCTCGGCTGCTTCTCTTGATCGCTCTGTGAAATTATGGTTTTGATGAAGTCGGCTTGGTTGCTTTGAGATGATTGAATTCCAATTCTCTCTGGTATGTTATTTGATCCTTTTGTTATCTGTATAGATTGCTTAAATTCTATTCAATTGTTTTTTGCCGATGATGATTGTGGGTGTATATATATCAATTCGACACTTTCCTAATTCTTGCTTTCCTGATATCTTTACGACTTGATCCGCACGGCTTTGATTATGCAGCGTTTGATTTTTCTTGAGTCCTACGGCAACAATCTTTCCTCTTTTGATTTGCTTTGACTATTTCAAAGATACGCACTTGAATTTTTATATAGTATGCGTTCACGGATTTGATTTCTCTGGCATCAACTGAATTACACTTGGACATTGGCACTTGACTTTTTAAACATGAATTTATGGCTTTGACTTGTACATTCGAATTTCTTTGATTTTGTTAATGCAATGTTGTATAAGGCCCTTCTGTTCATCCCTGTAGCAGCATTGTGCATTTCTCTGGCCATTTGTGTTTATCCCTATAGTATACTCGAATTGTAGTTATTAATTTCTTCTGGCTTCACAATGAACTTTGGCTTTGGCCATCTTTGTTTCAGTGCTTGTCTTGGTTTTATTTGAACTTTGGTGAAGTGGTTAATGTCTGTGTACATTTGTTGCTTCCCTGACCTGTGCAATCCATTCATGTGTATTCATCCCTGTAGTATAACCTGATGCTTGAATGTGTTCGCCTGTTGCACTCGATCATATTGACTTCAGTTGTATTTGCTTTGAGATGCTTATTAGCTTGGTCTATACTCTGTTGCATTTTACTCTGTTGTTGTTGTATGGTCTGCTTGATGATCGATTTGTTACTGTTCGAGTTCATTGTTCAGTTGTTTCACTGATGCATTGCCTTTGTGGCCTTAACTTTTGTATAGTCTGCACAAGTTACTTGTATCACTGGTCCTTCCTTTGAACATATGATCCTCTGGTGCATTTATCTTCGTTAGAACCTTGGCCCTTGATGGTTCATCTTGTTTGTTGGTTTAGTGGTCCACTTGCTTGGCCATTTTGTACTTCTGGTCTTTGTTTGTTTAATGGTTGTTGCTTGTATGTAGTAGCCTAGTTTGCTGGTGCACATGTGTTGAATCCAGTTTTAAAACTCGGGTTTGACCTTGTGCTGAAGTCAAGATTTTATTTATACTGCACCTAAGTTGAACTCGTCTTTTTATTTGGGTTTGACCATGTGCTCACTTGTCCCTGTAGCATTATCAAGTCTATATCGATGTGCACAGCCTTGTGTCATGTACAGTGATACACTGTGCATGTCACATTGTTCGTGTATGATGAATTCAAATGTAAATGATGACGAACAACCCAAATAACTGAGGCAAATAATATTTTCAAAATCATCTTTTATTTTATACTGCAAAAATATTTCTTTTTCAATTTTACTGCGTTAGTGTATATTTTTTGTAGATTGCTCAGATGTTGGATTCTAACTGGAATGAAGTTGAAGATAAACACGAGTTTGAGTGATATGTAGTGAGGTCAACTGTAAATGTAAAATAGTGATGTAATTGAATTTGTATCAAAGTTGTACAGTGAATAGTGAGAGCTTGAATTTGTACTATTTAAAAATGTATTAAATATTTGTTTGAATAAAATTTCTGTTTTAATTCAAATTCTGTGTCATTTAATTTTATTCAACAAATATTTATTTAATCTATGAAAAATAAAATAGTACATTAACAAATACATTTAAACGAATATGTATATGTTTATTATCATCAAACAAAAATCATATAAGCGCATATTCAACAATCTCCCCCTTTTGATGATAACAAACATCTATTTAAGATTTTGAATATGTTAAATGTATATGATCATTCATATGCTCTAATTGCTCCCCCTATTTAAATGCTTTCTCTCTATACAAAGCTCCCCTACATATATGCATACAAATAAAAATATGAAAATGAGCCTAGATGCAAATAGAAAAATTATTTGACCTTTGCTTGATTTTATTTGACAAAATCTTAACCTTTCTCTCCCCTTTTTGTTATCAGCAAAAGAATAATAGTGTTAGAGAAAATAGAGATAAAGTGATCTATATTAATTCAACATTAAAACTCAATTAAAAATAAATATTAAATTTCAATAAAAAAATCAAACAAAAATCATAACTACCCTCGTTAGGCGCATATTCCACTTTTAGAAGTAATGGAAATGATGTCATCATATAAAACCATACAGTTGTATCTGTTTGTGGTACGCTTATATCAGGAATTTCAATATCTACTAATCATGCATAACCGTTAGGACTTTTAAATGAGATTAGTAGTATTCCAATTTAATTTTAAAAATGAATTCACGTATCTTCTAATCACGCATAACCGTGAGGACTTTTAAATGGGATTAGAATCAACTTGTTTATTTAATAAATCAATTTTGATATGCGTTCCATACATGCATAACCGCAAGGACTTTTAAATGAGCATGGAAGCACATAACAAATTCCAAGTAATTCACTCATGCATAACCGTGAGGACTTTTAAATGAGAGTGAATACTTTGGATTTTATTTTGTTTTATAAAATGAAAAACGAATGATTCCTGTTTAAAGTACCACATATCGACAAACTATATTGAATTTTTGATGAGCGATGGTTGATAGAAATATGATAGACGTAGAAATGGTTATGGAATCTTTACCCAACAAAAGTTTTATAACCCTTGTTTGAATTTCTAAACAAATTTTTCTAAAATATACTGTCTTGAGTAATGTATGAAAAATATCAACACTCATCGCTTTTTTTCAATCACTATTTATCTTTTCGATAATTATTAGGCAGTTAGACTAGTTAAAATTGTCATTTAAATCAAATTCAAAGATAATTATGAAATCAATTTTTCACAATGACTAATATGAAAATATGAATAAAAATGATTTTCTCGAGGGGGTTATATGAGAAAATTTTCTGCTATTTGAAAATTATTTGAAATGAAAAATATGCAGATATTTTCTTTGAAAAACGATGCAGTTACTAAATGTCTCAAAAATCACCTTCAACTAGCAATTTTTCTATCAACTAGATTACCAGTGTAATCTGCATCTGAATTTCTTTTTCACTCAAAGATTATCATTACTTGAATTTGACCGACCAAACCATGAAGTGTGCATCAAAAATTTCAAACTCAATTTTAACAACAATTTAAATGACATTCTTTGAATTTGAATTGAAGCCGTGTAAATAAAAAAAAATGTGAATATAGAATTGGCCAAATTATAACAAAATGTATTAATATCCAACAAAACACTATTTTTGATCCAACCTAATATAATCAAAAAATTTAGAGAATTTTATAGTTTTTTGGCATAAATATAATTAGCCAACTATGTTGAACAACTCAGAATCAAAATCATCAACTCTTCACCATCTAAATATCGGCAGATTTTAATTCAGGCTATGGTGCAGATCATCACATTTAATACATCGTTCAAATAGATACACCATTACATGATTTACCTTTACAATATTTTTCGTTGTTATCCATTGTGATTCTGTCACCTTTATAATAGGCTAAGGAACTTTGCTTTGTCGCCCGTTGTGTTTCTGGAATAGCCAAAAATCCAGAGACCGCTATTGTTGTTCCTTAGCCTGCCATCACACCTACACGGGAAAAGTTTTTTGTGACCTATTTGTTTTTATAGGTCCATGATTGTTAGTGGCAGAATATTTTGAAAGATAATTTTGAGGATACCCAAAACTATTTATATATGTTTCTTTCGGCACCCAGATTTGTTTTGTCCTTTCATTCTTGTTCCAATAGACATGAAATTTGTTTGTAGAATTCTTAGAAGCCCAAACTTGTATAATTTTTGTGTTCTTGTTCCTATGACTACAATTTTCAACACGATGTCCAATTATTTCACATCTAGCGAAGACACTCTTACCTTTTGCATTATCATCAGCTTGTGTTTCCCAAAGCCTAGTCCTTTTATGTTGTAATAACACGTTGAATGATTTTTCTCCTCTTGAAAAGTTATTCAGAGATTTCTCAACATTTTGGACTTTGGTTTTTAGTGTTGTGTTTCCAGTTACAAGTGAGGTGCATCTATTTATAAAATCCTTTTCCCTAGTGTCAATGGATTCCTTAAGACCTAAGTTTTCTTTTTCAAGATTCTCCAAGCTATTCGTAAGTTTTGATAATTCTGAATCTAAAATTTTACATTTTTTACAGTCTAGATTTTGAATATTTTCAAGTTCAGTTTCCAACCTAGAATTTTCATGGACAAGTTCTCTCCTATCAGATTTCAGTTTTTCAATTTTAGATTCAAGAGTATGAATTGTTTTAGTAAGATCACTACACATCAAAACAAGTTCTTTATAAGAATAGTCACCTACCTCACTAGATTCCTTTGAGCTTGCTTCTGAATCTGATTTTGCCATAAGACACAAGTTATCCTCCTTTGAGCTATTATTCAAAACTTCCTCTCCTTCTTCGTCATCCCAAGTTGCTGCAAAGGCCTTCTTCTTCTTTTTCTTTCCTTTGTTGTTTTTGAGAAGTGGGCATTTTTGTTTGAAGTGGCCAGGCTTCCTGCAGTTAAAGCACGTCAATTCGTTATCGGAATTGTCAGCATCTTTTGACCTATTACCACTTGTTTTCTTCTTGCGTGGCCTGAATCTTGACCGTTTTCTAAGATTATTGACATCTATTGTAAGCTCTTCAATTCGATCTTCTTCTTCATCACTTTCTTCTTTGCTCTTTAAGGCAACCGTCTTCTTCTTTGATTCGGAGTTGTTGCGTTCCTCCTTTGCTTTTAGCTCAAGCTCATATGTCATCAAGTTGCCGATCAACTCCTCCATGCTTAGTTTACTCAAATCTTTCGATTCTTGTATTGCCGTGACTTTTGCCTCAAAGCTCATCGGTAAGACTCGTAGCACCTTCCTCACAAGCTCTACCTTAGTGAATACCTTCCCAAGCGCTCTAGCATTGTACACCAAAGTTGAAAAGCGTCCAAACATGTCCTTTATGCTCTCGCCTTTGTCCTTCACAAAGTTCTCGTATTCGTTGCTGAATAGGGCTAAATGAGATTCCTTGACTTGAGAAGTTCCTTCATGTGTCACCTCCAAGGTATGCCAAATTTGCCGTGCAGTTTTACAATGAGAAATTCTATTAAATTCAGTCTTATCAAGAGCACAGATCAAAGCATTCATGGCTTTAGCATTTGTAGTTTTTAATTTCTTATCGTTAGCATCCCACTTGTCTTTAGGTTTAGGAATCTCAGTATCACCAACAGTTATAGTGGGAGATTTATAGCCAGTTTCAATAATGTCCCAAACAACATAATCAATAGAACTAAGATAAATACCCATCCTAACTTTCCAATAAGCATAATCATTCCCATTAAACATGCGTGGCCTAGAAATAGATTGCCCCTCAGAAAAAGCATTATTTGGTGGATTCATGACTCTAGAGTTAAAGAAAAATACCGTGCTTTGATACCACTTGTATGATCTAGATTAACCCTAGAGGGGGGTGAATAAGGTTATAACAAGTTTTCTCGAATTAAAAAAAAACCGCAGAGAAGTAAATATGCTGAAAAGTAAATCACACACAAAATTTACCCAGCTTCGGCAACCCCTTCCTACTGCTGCATTCCCAGATTTCTATTAGAATTAAACAGTCTCCCGCTTACAAACACTCTAATAGACTAGCAAACCCTTCTACTGCCTATAGAATTTTGCAAACTCGCAAACCCTGCTTACTGAACTAATCCTAACTATACAATCTGACACAACCTAAATCCTAGTTGGTGATTTACCAAGATTTGATTCGAAAAGTACAGACTTCAAAAATAAAAATAAGAGCGAAAATAAATAAATCTTGAGTACATGTTTTTTTCCCTTTAAACAAAACAACCCGGCCCAAAATAAAATAAAACACGGCCACTTCCCTCTTTTGTTATCTGATGCAATTTAGGGTTCTGAAAATGGCGGCTTTCTTTCCTCTATGCAACTGAAATTAGGGCTTCTGCCGACTTATGTTGATCGTTTGATTTTGCGCCTTACTCTATCGATCGATGTCTCTGTGAGTTGCGCTCGGCTGCTTCTCTTGATCGCTCTGTAAAATTAGGGTTTTGATGAAGTCGGCTTGGTTGCTTTGAGATGATTGAATTCGAATTCTCTCTGGTATGTTATATGATCCTTTTGTTATCTGTACAGATTGCTTGAATTCGATTCAATTGTTTTTTGCCGATGATGATTGTGGGTGTATATATAACAATTCGACACTTTCCTAATTCTTGTTTCCTGATATCTTTACGACTTGATGCACACGGCTTTGATTATGCAGCGTTTGATTTTTCATGAGTCCTACGGCAACAATCTTTCCTCTTTTGATTTGCTTTGACTATTTCAAAGATACGCACTTGAATTTTTATACAGTATACGTTCACGGATTCGATTTCCCTGGCATCAACTGAATTACACCTGGACTTTGGCACTTGACTTTTTAAACATGAATTTCTGGCTTTGACTTGTACATTCGAATTTATTTGATTTTGTTAATGCGATGTTGTTTAAGGCCCTTCTGTTCATCTCTGTAGCAGCTTTGTGCATTTCTCTGGCCATTTGTGTTTATCCCTGTAGTATACTCGAATTGTATTTGTTAATTTCTTCTGGCTTCACTATGAACTTTGGCTCTGGCCGTCTTTGTTTCAGTGCTTGTCTTGGTTTTATTTGAACTTTAGTGAAGTGGTTAATGTCTCTGTACATTTGTTGCTTCCCTGACCTGTGCAATCCATTCATGTGTATTCATCCCTATAGTATAACCTGATTCTTGAATGTGTTTGCCTGTTGCACTCGATCATATTGACTTTAGTTGTATTTGCTTTGAGATGCTTATTAGCTTGGTCTATACTCTGTTGCATTTTACTCTATTGTTGTTGTATGGTCTGCTTGATGATCGATTTGTTACTGTTCGAGTTCATTATTCAGTTGTTTCACTGATGCATTACCTTTATGGTCTTCACTTTTGTATAGTCTGCACAAGTTACTTGTATCACTGGTCCTTCCTTTGAACATATGATCCTATGGTGCATTTATCTTCGTTAGAACCTTGGCCTTTGATGGTTCATCTTGTTTGTTGGTTTAGTGGTCCACTTGCTTGGCCATTTTGTACTTCTGGTCTTTGTTTGTTTAATGGTTGTTGCTTGTATGTAGTAGCCTAGTTTGCTGGTGCACATGTGTTGAATCTAGTTTTAAAACTCGGGTTTGACCTTGTGTTGAAGTCGAGATTTTATTTATATTGCACATGAGTTGAACTCGTCTTTTTATTTGGGTTTGACATTGTGCTCACCTGTCCCTGTAGCATTATCAAGTGTATATCGATGTCCACAGCCTTGTGGCATGTACAGTGATACACTGTACATGTCACATTGTTCGTGTATGATGAATTCAAATGTAAATGATGACGAACAACCCAAATAACCGAGGCAAATAATATTTTCAAAATCATCCTTTATTTTATATTGCAAAAATATTTCTTTTTCAGTTTTACTGCGTTAGTGTATATTTTTTGCAGATTGCTCAGATGCTGGATTCTAACTGGAATGAAGTTGAAGATAAATACGAGTGTGATTGATATGTAGTGAGGTCAACTGTAAATGTAAAATAGTGATGTAATTGAATTTGTATCAAAGTTGTATAGTGAGGGCTTGAATTTGTACTATTAAAAAATGTAATAAATATTTGTTTGAATAAAATTTCTGCTTGAATTCAAATTCTGTGTCATTTAATTTTATTCAGCAAATATTTATTTAATCTATGAAAAATAAAATAGTACATTAACAAATACATTTAAACGAATATATATATGTTTATTATCATCAAACAAAAATCATATAAGCGCATATTCAACACTACTGATCATCACCTTGGAAAGCTATTGACTCGCGTACCAGCTAATAAGACGTGAGCCCCTCCTTGGGCAGATTTCTCCTTTTGTTCCTCAGCCTATGGGGTATTAGCAACTGTTTCTAGTTGTTGTTCCCCTCCCAAGGGCTGGTTCTTGCGTGTTGCTCACCCGTCCGCCACTGGAAATACCACTTCCCATCCGACTTGCATGTGTTAAGCATGCCGCTAGCGTTTATCCAGAGCCAGGATCAAACTCTCCATGAGATTCATAGTTGCATTACTTATAGTTTCCTTGTTCGTAGACAAAGCAGATCCAGAATTTCTTTCATTCCAAGCATAATTTGGATCCGTGCGCTTCATATTAGCCTGGAGTTCGCTCCCACCAATACAGCCATCCCTACCCTATCACATAAATCCCACAAGCCTCTTATCCATTCTCGTTAGATCGCTGCGGGGAGCAAGTCAAAAAAGAAAAAATTCCATTGGGTTTAGGGATAATAAGGCAAACGGTCAAGAAACTAAACGCCACTATTCCTGAACAACTTGGAGCCGGGCCTTCTTTTCGCACTATTATGGACAAATTCCTTTTCTTTGAAACGCATATAAGAAAAAGAATAATGGTAGCCCCACACTAACTACTTCATTTTCATTTATGAATTTAATAGTAATAGAAAATACATGTCCTACCAAGGAGGAATTTGTAACTTGCTGCCATCTTGCCTAGTAGGCAAAGATTAACCTCTGTGGAAAGACTGATTCATTCAGATCGACATGAGGGTCAAACTCCATTGCATTGCCAGAATCCATGTTGTATATTTGAAGCTGTCGATCCCTTGCTTCACTCATGGTAAAACCCTCTTCCCTCTGAGCCACATTTCTCCTCGATCCATAAAGACAAAATGTTGGACTAGTGCCCAGTTCATTACGGAGGAAGGGACCCACCGAGCCGAGATCATTAACTAATACTAATACAATTGAAAAGAATTATATTTTACATGTACTTTCCTCGATTCCGTTGCTATCGTGGGACTTACGAAATCGATGGGATCATATAGATATCCCTTCAACACAACACCGGTCATCGAAAGGATGTCGGACGACTCACCAAAGTAGGTATGCAAGGATAAGCTCAAACTAACCCGTCAATTTTGGATCCAATTCGAGATTTTCCTTGGGAGGTATCGGGAACGAATTGCAATGTAATCATATCGATTCATACAGAGGAAAAGGTTCTCTATTGATTTAAATCAAACGATGTACCTATGGGATAGAGGAAGAGGAAGAAACCGAAGATTTCACACGATACTTTTTTTTGATCGAAAAATCAATCGGATTTATTTCGTACCACTCGCTCGATGAGAAAATGGGTCAGATTTTACAGGATCAGCAATCCTTATGGGACTTAAGGAATGATCGAAGGAAATAAAAAGAAAAGGGAGGGAAAGAAAATCGAAATGAAATAAAGAATAAAAAATAAGTAGAAAATAGAAGAGCCCAGATTCCAAATGGACAAATTAAAACTCGGAAAGGATCTTTCCGATTCTCGAAGAATGGAGGGCAAAGGGATTAATCGAGAAAGATCTCCTGTTTTTATTAGATTAGAATAGAAGATCGTGATTTGATCCACATATATTTGGTAAAAATAATAATCTTTTTCTTTGATCCTAAATGGAAAGTGTTCAATTGGAAAATGAAAATATGAATGAATTGGTCTTAGTTACTCTTTTGGGGCAGAGTGGACGAATGGAAGAGATTTTCAAATGAAGAAAAGGATCCCATTACTTTGAAAGAATTGAACGAGGAGATGTATGAGGGGAAAATCTCATGTACGGTTCTATAGAGCAACTTGTCTGTCAACTTTTCCACTATCACACCCAAAACCCAAAACTCTGCCTTACGTAAAGTTACCAGAGTGTGATTAACCTCTAGATTTGAAATCATTGCTTATATACCTGGTATTGGCCACAATTTACAAGAACATTCTATAGTAGTAAGAGGAGGAAGGGTTAAGGATTTACCTAGTGTAAGATATCACATTGTTCGAGGAACCCCAGATGCTGTTGAAGTAAAGGATCGTCAACAAGGGCGTTCTAGTGCGTTGTTGATTCTTATCCAAGACTTGTATCGTATGATGATACCACCATTTGAATTGCTAGAAACATGCGAAGTTAATGGCTAACTTAATAATGAAAGTTTCGTAAGGGGAATCGAGCAGGCTACCATGAGAAAAAAGATCTTCTTTCTAAAAGATATCCAATTCGGAACAATTATATGTCCAAGGTCCAATATTGAAATCATTTTAAATATTTTCCCTTACTTTGCCCTTGTGAACAAAAAATTTGAAGTACCTCGACTTTTTCAGAACAAATTGGAGTCAAATAGTAACGATTCAAAGCGCTTCTTTTTACATTACACTATTTCGAAAACCGATGGACTCAATCGTATGGATATGTAAAGTATGGGATTTCCAATCCTAGTAGGAAAAGGAGGGAAACAGATACTCAATTTAAAGTGAGTAAACAGAATTCCATATTTGGTCTCATAGATACATATATAATTCTGTGGATAGCCATATTCGATGAAACTCGTATGTACGGCTTGGAAGGAGCTCTTTCATATCTTTCAAGATCCACCCTACAAAATGGGGTCAAAAAGGCAAAATAAGTGATTCATTTTTAGCCCTAATAAAAAAATTATTTTTTAACTTCTTTCATGCTCATGTCACGTCGGGTACTGTAGAAGAGAAAACTGCAAAAACTGATCTAATTTTTCGTAATCGATTAGTTAGCATGTTGTTTAACCGTATTCTGAAACATGGAAAATAAATAAATGGGTTATCAAATTATCTATCTAGCCGTAAGAAAGATTCAACAAAAGACGAAAACAAATCCACTATCCGTTTTACGTCAAGAAATACGTGGAGTAACTCCCGATATAGCAGTAAAAGTAAGGCGCATGGGCCGGTCGACTCATCAGGTTCATATTGAAATAGGATCTACACAAGGAAAAGCACTCGCCATTCGTTGGTTAATTGGGGCATCCTAAAAACGCCCGGTTCGAAATATGGTTTTCAAATTAATTTTCAAATTAGTAGATGCTGCCAAAGAGAGTGGAGATGCCATACACAAAAAGGAAGAAACTCATAGAATGGTAGAGGCAAATAGAGCTTTTGCACATTTTCGTTAATCTATGAACAGGATGTATATAGACACATAGATCCATGGATCCATACATCTCGATCGGAAAAGAATCAATCGAAAAATAAAGAATCGAAATTGATCGATATCTTTCTCGAAACAAACAAAAAGAAAGATGAAACATAAATCATGAATCTACTAAACCCACGCAAGGACTTGCTTAAGAATAAAAAAGAGGAATCTTATGGAAATATCATGGAATAATGTTTGATCCTATTCATAGGGATTCCGTAAATAAAATATCCAAAAATTTTGAAACAATTGGGACTTATTCGGAGATTGGATCCAGTTACTAATTTATTATCTGGCATGTACATAATGAAAAATTCATTCTCGATTCTACGAGAATTTTTATGAAAGCGTTTTATTTGCTTCTCTTCAATGGAAGTTTTATTTTCCTAAAATTTATCCTGATTTTTAGCCTAATTCTTATTCTGATGATCGATTCAACCTCGGATAAAAAAATAGACCTTGGTTCTGTTTCATCTATTAAACAAGTTTAGTAATGAGCATAATGGCCCTATTGTTCCGATGGAAAGAAGAACCTATAATTAGCTTTTTAAGAAATTTCCAAATGAACAATCTCAACGAAATCTTTCAATTTTTTATTTTACTATGTTCTGCTACATGTATTCCTCTATCCGTAGAGTACATTGAATGTACAGAAATGGCTATAACAGAGTTTCTATTATTAGTGTTAACAGCTATGATAAAAGCGGATTATGGATCTTAAGGCTGGAATAACAGTAGAGAGGGGGTGAATAGTGTTTTATGGATTTATAAACCTTTTTGAAACTTATGTAATTTAATCACCAACAAATGCAATTCACAAACGCAGATATAATCACAGAATTAGACACAAATGCAAATACTAAATAAAAGTAGTAAAGGAAAGAACACACCAGGATTTTATACTGGTTCGGTGTTACCTTACATCCAGTCCCGTACATTCGTACAGATTTCTTATCAAAATAATCTCCCAGATTACACACTCGGTTTCAAGGCTACGAGGTACACCCTCCTGTATTCGTGTTTCGGGAAACTCTCTTGATTTAACCAGGATACAAGATCACCTAATTGATTTCGAGGCTACAATCACACCCAATTGATTTCAAGGCTCAACCGCACCTTTTACTCCATAGTTTGATTTATAAAAGATCTTATAACTCTGAATAGCACTGAGATCCTGTGGAGAGAGTGGTAAAGAATCAAACAAGTGATAATCAAGTTTTATTCACTTTGTGTTTTGACAGGGTATAGTTTAGGGTTCTTTAGAAATAATACGGAAGATGAAGAGGAGAGAAAACAAGTAAGAATTATGATTAAAATTTGTTCAAAACAACAGGTATATATAGTAGAGCAATTGTCATATCTCTTCGCGAAAGGTTACGATGAATAGCACTTCTTTTGGAAACTTGAACTTTGAATTTAATAGACAGCATGTCCACATGGGGGGTTGAGGGATGTCGACATGTTCAAGGCAAAATTGATGTTTTCATTTTCTTATTAAAATTGGTTTCTATAATTTGTCAAAACAATTTCTAAACTTTGTTAATATATTTAAATATAGTTTAAATATATAAAAGAGTTTAGAAAGTAATTTTTAATATATATAATCTTATAAAGTGATAAAAAATACGAGGATATGAATATTTTAGAGAAAAATATTTAAAATAAGAGATGGTTTAAAAACAAGGACAATTTTGAAATCGAAATATTAGAAATGATAATAATAGTTTAATGCTAAAATATATAAAACCAAGGGAGATGTCTTTTTCAAAAGAAAGTTTTGAAAACATTTTTTTTTAAATTAGAGATATATTTTTGAAAAGCACTTTTGTAAAATTAGTGGATATCAAAATAGGACCACTATATGTTCCGCTAGATATTGTCATGGGTTCCATCCCACTAGGGTTCCATACCTTTTAACAGATCGAAGTGGATTCCATTCCACGAATAAATTTCAAAAAAAGATGTGAGTGCTTTCAAGAAGTTTTAACATAATTCTAGACTCAATACTTATCATGTACTCTTCAAATTTTGCATTCTTGATATCTTGATACTCATAAGTCTTCAATCTTGATATCTTCAGTCTTGAATCTCTATACCGTACATTCTTCATTCTTGGTACCTACATGTTTATATCGTGCATATACATACATACATACATACATACATACATACATACATACATACATACATACATACATATATATATATATATATATACATATATCAAAACTATAATGTTAGTATTTATATTTTATAACAAGTCTTAAGGTTGTTGCCATCAAAACCATCATCTCAAGGACTAACAATCTCCCCTTTTTTGATGATGACAACCTATGTTTATAAAATATACTTCTCCTTCACAATAACTCCCCCTAAAACTAATATCTCCCCCTTAGTCTTATACTGGAGTACCTGTGACAAAATATGATGGAGTGTGTGTGTGTGTGTGTGTATATATATATATATATATATATATATATATAGAAAATAACATGAGTTAATAATAAAGACATGACAAATATGAAAGTTTGAACCCAATAAATGTATACTATGTTTCATATAATATTATACAATCCATTCAAACTAAATCAATTCTAATCAAATCAAAGCAAATCAAATCAAATCAAATCACACAATTCAAAAACAAGCAATTCAAACCATAAGGAGATCAAATATTTCTAGGAACTTCAACCCATCCTTCTTCTCCAAAGATAGGATCCTTTTTAATATCTTCCCAATCTTCATTATCATGAATCAAAGTTCCTACAGGATGCATCGAGATCATCTTTGTTTAGGGTAGAAATCATCTAACGGAGGGCATCGAAATGCTTCTCTTGTTCTTTTATCATCTGCGTTTGACTTAGTTCTAAGTGCCTTTGATTGCGGAGCATAAAAGTAAGCATATTCATGAATGAATTGAGAGTTTTTTCAAGATTATCACTTATAGTTTGAGAAGAGGAAGCCATTTTTGATAAGTGGTAAGGAGATGCAAACAGAGATAAGTAGAAATGAAAAGATTACAAATTTATGGAAGAAATTGGTGTTTGAATAGGCATATATTCGTTTAAAATGAATAGACACGAGTTAGTTATTTTAATTTCAAAATTTAAAAAATAACCAAATCTATCGGTTATATGTCGACATAGAGGGTGGAGGCATGCCGACATGGATCTGTTAATTTATGTGTCTTATTTATTTTGCGAATAGGTATGTATATATATAAACTTATATACTATACCAACATTTATTCCAGAGACACGGTAAGGTAGAAAAACATAAGATAGATGATTTTTATAAATAGATGAGACGATACGTATGATAATACATAATATGATTAAAAAACAATACAAGCTCACACAAAACAAACTAATACATCACAATTTAGTTTTTAGAATGTACTAGAGGATGAGGAGGATGATGATAAGCCAAGTTTCCGACCAACTTTACCAAAGAATTCGTTCATATAGTGTACAGTTTGTCCAATTTCTTACTAACGGATCTTTTGAGAATCCGTTGATTTTCTACTAAAATCTTTTGATTTGAGGAGAGTTTTGTTGGAAGGATTGTTAGTATTGGTAGGATATTCAATACTTTCCAAGGAGGTGTCTTCATTATCTTCTTCAATTTCCATTTCCTCCCCTTCTTCTTCTTCTTCTTCTTCTTCTTCATCTTTTTCCTCCATATCTTCATGTGCTAATCTTTCTTCCTTTTCGGCAAGAGATTCGTATAGTTGAAATATGAACGGAATGTTCATGAGAGAAATGTTGACATGATTAAACACTTTTCATGAAACAAATTCTTCCCTTTTGTAATCAACGCCAAAATAATTAAAAACCGAAGTGAGATAGATTCCATGATACAAGGTATTCTCACCCTTTTCCAAATTCTTAGGACGAAGTTCATCCATAATCACTTGCGCCCAATTAATGTCATAATGACCAAAGATAGCAAAAAGGGCTTTACAAACTTTTAAAGTCGGGTTATTGGAATTTCCTGATCTAGGAGTGATAGTATGTTGCAAAAGAAGATTGACAATACATGCTTTTAGACGAAAGTTATGATTTTTAAATTCAAATTGTCATCTCCTTCGAAAATGTGATGGAATGTCTCATGATCTTGTTCATCAATATTAAAAGTAGAAAGACCCATTTCCGAATTCTTGCAATTAAAAATGTTGCCCAAAATTTCACAATTTAAAATAATATTAGTGCCTTTAACAATATTCCAAATTTCATCTTCATTTCATTCATAAAAATCGCGATTCAAATTCGCAAAAAACATTTTAACAAGATTTGGGTAACAGACAAAATCATTTTCAGAATTGTCAAAAAGACTGAGAATATGATTCTCTTCAAGAAGGGTATTGATTTCTTATGTAGAGAAATCGTTAAAGATAGCAAACTTTTCCATATGAACTTTTCTGTAATTAGCATAGCTTATATAAGCCTTGATTGCTTCCGGATCATTATAGAGATACTTTTTAGTGGTTTTAGACAGCCTCATTATTGTTGTAATGCTTGAAGAAGCCATTTTTGAAGAGAGTAGAAAGTTTGAAAGAGTAAAAGAGAGTTTGAATTTTAAAATGAAAGTGAAAAGGTATGATAAGATAATGGAAATAAATATATATTAAATAGACATGTTCTTTGGTTAAGAGGTACCTTTCCAGAACATTGGATTTGGTGAAAAGGTGGAGGGAAGTTCAAAGATTTGAATTCAAATTTGAGTTTCAAATTTCTGACAGGGATGTCGACATCATGGGTAGGGCCATGTCGACATGGGTCAGAGAGTTCATGTGACTTATTTTTTCCTATATACTTTAATATATATATATATATTATTTTTAATGTCTATATATTTTCTGGAGTAATATTAAATACAATAATACACTTTTAAAAAAAATTATAATATTAAAAATAAAAATAAAAATAGTAATAAAAGAAATTAAAATTCGAACAACGCATAATTTCAAAAACAATCAAACAATTTTAAGCAAACAATTTCAACCAATATATTGTAAAGGTGTACCTTTCTTCTAGATTCTTATCTCCAAGATCATAGGAATCATGAATAGCCGTAAAGCACATATTTGAATTTTTCATCTTCTGATCATCATCGTTCGAGGACGAGTCTGAGTCTGAATCGTCTAGTATAGCGGTATACTCTTTTTTCCTTTTCATTGTGTAATCATTGCTTATAGGAAACTTTCGCTTATCAGGATGTAGACAGTCTCTTTTGAGATGGCCTGGTTCGTCATAGTTGAAACATTTGGCGTGGTTTGGTACTTCATTATGATTTCTAGAATTCCTGTGATCATTCTTTTTGAAGTTGTTCATCTTTCTGTATTTCAAAAACTTCCAAAATTATTTGTCATAAAATCATCACTTCTCGAGTGTGATCCATCTGTTAATGCATTGAATGCAATTGACTTCTTTTCAAATGCCTTGCTAACTCTTCTCCCTTGCATTTGTACTTCGAACGACATTAGATTTCCAATCAATTCTTCAATCTTTAAAGTACTGATGTCATTTTCTTCTTCGATTGCAAGAGTTTTCTGATCCCATTCCGGAGTACGAGAATTTAGAATTTTTCTGACTTGATCTTCTTCGAAAAACTTTTTCCCAATGATATTAGGGAATGCACAATATCCTAAAATCTACTATATATATCTGAAATGGATTCATTAGAGTTCGCTTTGATTAGTTGAAACTAATTTGTGAGTATGGATATTTTGGTCTGTTTGACTTTGCTTGTTCCTTCATGAGTAACTTGTAAAGTTTTCCAGATATCATATGCAGACTTACAAACAGACAATCTATATAATTCATTCCTATCAAGTGAACAAAATAAAATATTCATGGCTTTTGAATTATTTATGTAATAGTCTTTTGCTTAGCAGTCCACTGTGCAAAACTAGTCGTAGGTTGAGAATATTCAGTTTGTGTGATATTCCAAGTGTCTAATCCTATTGACTGTAACTATATTTTCATTTTACATGCGCAATATGATAGTTACTGCCATTAAAAAGTGGTAGTCTGACAGTAGACTGATCCTCTACAAATGAACTAGTGGTAGAGTTAACAGCACCAGTGTTGGTAGCCATTTTTAAAACTTTCCAAAATTTAGATATGAAAACTTTGAAAATCTTGCTCTTATACCAAATATGAGAAATGCAAATTATGGATCTTAAGGATGGAATAACACTAGGGGGTGAATAGTGTTTTATGGATTTTCTAAATCTTTTTGAAACTTATGTAATTTAATCACCAACAAATGCAATTCACAAACACAGATATAATCACAGAATCAGACACAGATGCAAATACTAAATAAAAGCAGTAAAGGAAAGAACACACCAGACTGGTTTGGAGTTACCGTACTTCTAGTCCTATACAATCGTACGGATTTTTTATCAAAATAATCTCCCAGATTACGCCCTCGGTTTCAAGGCTACGAGGTACACCCTCCTATATTCGAGTTTAGGGAAACTCTCTTGATTTAACCAGGCTACAAGATCACCAAATTGATTTATGGGGCTACGATCAAACCTAATTTATTTCAAGGCTCAACCACACCTTTTACTCAATAGTTTGATTTACAAAAGATCCTATAACTCTGAATAACACTAAGATCTTATGAGAGAGTGGTGGGGAATCAAACAAGAGATAATCAATTTTGATTCACTTGGTATTTCGACAGAGTATAGTTTAGGATTCTTTAGAATAAACATGGAAGATGAAGAGTAAAGAAAAAGGTAAAAATTATGATTAAAATTTTTTCAAAACAACATGTATATATAGTAGAGCAATTGTTATATCTCTGTGTGAAATGTTACGGCGAATAGACACTTCTTTGAAAACTTGAATTCAGAATTTAACGGACACCATGTCAACATGGGAGGTTGAGGGTAGTCAACATGCTCAAGGAAAAATTGATGTTTTGATTTTCTTATTAAAATCGATTTCTGTAATTTGTCAAAACAATTTCTAAACTTTGTAAATAGATTTGAATATAGTTAACATATAAAATAGTTTAGAAAGTAATTTTTAATATATATAATCTTATAGATCGATTTAAAATCTATGTATATGAATATTTTAAAGCTAAATATTAAAACAAGAGATGGTCTAAAAACAAGGATAATTTTGAAATCAAAATATTAAAAATGATAAAAATAGTTTCGGGGCTAAAATATTTAAAACCAAGAGAGATTACTTTTTGAAAAGAAAGTTTTGAAACCATTTTTTTGAAAACAAGAGATATATTTTTGAAAAGCATTTTTATAAAATTAGTGGATATCAAAATAGGACAACTATATGTTCCACTAGATATTGTCGTGGGTTCCATCCCTTTAACAGGCTAGAAGTGGATTCCATTACACGAATAAATTTCGAATAAAGATGTAAGTGCTTTCAAGAAGTTTTAACATAATTCTAGACTCAATACTTATCTTTTACTCTTGAAATCTTGAATTCTTGATATCTTGATACTCATGAGTCTTCAATCTTTATATCTTCAGTCTTGAATCTCTATATTGTGCAGTCTTCATTCTTGGTACCTACATGTTTATATCCTGCATATACACATATATCTAAACTATAATCTTAGTATTTATATTTTATAACAAGTCCAAAGGTTGTTGTCATCAAAACCATCATCTCAAGGACTAACAACAGCAACTCTAGGAGGAATGTTTTTATGTGGTGCTAATGATTAAATAACTATATTTGTAGCTCTAAAATGTTGCAGTTTATGTTCCTACCTATTATCTGGATATACCAAGGGAGATGTACTGTCTAATGAGGCAACTACGAAATATTAACTCATAGGCTGGGCAAGCTCTTCTATTCTGGTTCACGGTCCTCTTGGCTATATGGTTCATCCGGGGGAGATCGAGCTACAAGAAATAGTGAATGGTCAATGTATAACTCTCCAAGAATTTCAATTGCACTTATATCCATCACTATAGGAATTGGGTTGAAGCTTTCCCCAGCCCGTTTTCATCAATGGAATCCTGATGTATATGAAGGAGCACGGTTCGCTCGACAAATTCCTACCTCTATATCTATCTCTAGGATGTTTGGATTTTAAAAACTCCATAGATATGCAGAAGAGAAATTCTATCCCCACTCAGACCAAGACATAACTTTTACCAAATGTTTTTTATGATCCTTCTATTCAAATAACAATTGAGGTGAAGGAGGGTCAAGGACCACGAATATCTTTATGATAAACAGATCCATTTTGCAAGTTCGTTATTACGGGTAGTTCCTATAAAAGATTGGAATAATGACGTATACAATACTTGAATTATTGATGGAGATGCTACATAGTTGATTCTCATCCATCAGAGACTACGAGTGCAATAAGGGCATTCGTTGACAAAAGGATCAACCTAAGATGATAATCTCATGCTATTGAGAACGAATCAAATCAGATGGATCTATTTCTCAATCTTTCTATCTTGTGTTCGTTCGGAACCAAGGTCGAAAGATTTAAAAAGTCAGTCATTAACAACCACGAATGAAGGATTCCTCGAAATGTTAAGGATTAGTAATCCCTTTTAGAAATCGAATGGATTCGGTATTATACATACACGAGGAAGGTAATCAAAAAAGAAAGAAGACGAGTTCTTCTTTCTTTTAACACTTAGGAGCCGTGCGAGATGAAAGTCTCATGCACGGTTTTGAATTAGAGAAAGAAGTGAGGAATCCTTTTTTCGATTCTAACTCTCCCACTCCTGTCGTTGTTTTCTTTCAGTTAATTCGAAAGTAGCTGCTTTAGCTTCAGCCGTACGAATTTTCGATATTCCTTTTTATTTCTCATCAAACGAATGACATCATCTTTTGGAAATCCTAGCTATTCTTAGCATAATATTAGGTAAATCTCATTGCTATTACTCAAACAAGCATGAAACACATGCTTGCATTTCGTCCATCGGTCAAATCAGATATATAACTATTGGAATAATTATTGGAGACTCAAATGATGGATATGCAAGCATGACAACTTATATGCTGTTCTATATCTCCATGAATCTAGGGACTTTTGCTCACATTGTATCATTTGGTCTACGTGTTGGAACTGATACCATTCGAGATTATGAAGGATTATACATGAAAGAACCCTTTTTGGCTCTCTATTCAGCCCTATGTCTCTTATCCCTATGGGTCTTCCTCCATTACCAGGGTTTTCCAGAAAACTCCATCTATTCAAGTGTGGATGGCAGGCAGGTCTATATTTTTTGGTTTCAATAGGACTCCTTGCGAGAGTTGTTTCCATCTACTATTATCTAAAAATAGTCAAGTTATTAGTGACTGGACGAAACTAAGAAATAACCCCTCACGTGCGAAATAATAGATGATCTCCCTTCAGATCAAACAATTCCGTCGAATGGAGTATGATTGTATGCGTGATAGCATCTACTATACCAGGTATATCAATTATCCCAATTCTTGGAATTTCTCGCGATACCCTCTTTTAGCTTCTAGGCCTATTTCTTAGTTTCAAGATCCCTCTTACTAATTGGAATAAAAGAATTAGTAGATCTGTTCCTCCCAAAATGGGCTGGAGTTACGAACTTATAATCATGGAATCAACTTGATTATCAGATTAAAAGTTCATTCCATACCAGACCAGACCAGGATAGGGTTATGTACATTCTTATTATGAGAAGGGGTCATTCGAGCATATGTAAATAGATACTATGTTTCCATATGGATCCCTATATCGTTACATTCTATTTAGAATTAGGAATAGGCATAATCGGACCTGCTTTTGATATATCTATCTTTATTTGGGTACCATATTCACTTCTTTGGGCTTCTATTGAATCGAGAAATAGGTTTGATTTTACATCTTTTTGATATATAAGGTATCATATGGATAATACAAATCGAAGCAATTTGATGTCTGACTCGGGCCTATATGACCTGACCGATCGATAGAAATAGCCGAACACTCCATCCACATTTGTCCATATATTCCATATATCACACTAGATAGATATCATATTAATGGAATATGATTCACTTTCAAGATGCCTTGATGGTGAAGTAGTAGACACGCGAGACTCAAAATCTCGTGCTAAATAGCATGGAGGTTCGAGTCCTCTTCAAGGCATAATATTGAGAATGCTCATTGAATGAGCAATTCAATAACAGATTTCAGATCTAATCAATATTGATATACATAGTATCTTATCTGTTGATACGAAGTATTCCGTCGATCCCCACTATCTGAGTCCGAGCTGTTGGAATTCGAACATGTTCGACAATAGATCAAGAAATCTTGGTGATCTTCTTTATCTAATGAATGAGGAGTCCGTTTGGAAATCATCTGCCCCGCGCCACCCCCGAGTATATGATCCAACATGAATCACATAGGGTAGATTGATAGAAACTTCTTGTAAAATACCCACCAGTACCCAGAACCCAGCGGATAAAGTACATTATATAGTACATTTTAGGGAATGGAGAATTACCATTCAGTGACTTTGGCACTGGACGTTCCCAAAATAGGTACATTGGGTTGGGTGAATTAGAGAATGGACAGAAGCATGTTGGCATTCCAGCTTTCCTTCTCTTTTCATGGCCTATCCGATAGAGAATCCAGTACCTCTTGGTCATGAATAGGACGAACCACCTCCATGGATATCTTTGCTTGGGAACAAAATAATTTGAATTAGGGTTGGTCAACCGAAATATGTTTTATCCATATAGGAGATCTTTTGATTGAGAAGATCCATCGACCTGAGATGAAGTGGGAGGCCTATCTATTTTCTTTAGTTATCCAGTTAAACCAGTGATTTGTTATTGGAGCAGATAGCAACAATCATTTCATCGGACACACGTATTTTTTCTTTTCCGACAGATTTCCATGGTTTCATTAATTGAAATTCTTTGATGTAACGAGTAATAGGATTTGGTTGTTCACCGTTCAAGAATTCTTGTTTAGGCAGTTCATATCATCCAGATACAGTGTTTTGATCTAAGATTTCAATTCTTCCATGCTTCAGTAGTAGCATATTGCTCCATGGAGCTATGGTCCAAAATATGGAATAAACAAGTGTTTCCACGACTCTACCACCCAGCCAATTCTTTTCCACTTAATCGCCTTTTCATGGCCATATATCTTTATGGCTAAGGAATGGGAAATATTTCCCCTGTTACATGAATCAAATATTTTATTTCATCCGGGAAAACTATCTCTTTCCCCATACTTTTCCATTTGATCCAATAGCGTTCCGTTAGATAGGAAGAGATTTCATAAATACTAATAACTCACGGATGGCGTATTAGAACAGAAAGATCCATTAGATAATGAACTATTTGTTCTAAGACATCTCTGGCGATGAATACACTTTAAAGTGCTTTTCTTGCGTATTCTTAATGAACCAGTGTTTAGATATAGATGTAGAAGAATTGTTTTGGGAAGTAATAAGCCCTTTGACATATCTTCATCCACAAAGAATTCTTGATGCGAAAACACAGAGATAAAGGGCTGATTTTTGAATAGGAAAAAGAATGGATCTACAGGGTCTCAAATGAATTGGCTTATTCGAAAAAAGCCTTGTTCTTTAGACGATCTATCTCGTGTCTGGTACTGCACGGTTCAACTCTGCAAGAATTCCGAATAATTCTCTTGGAGCTTATTCTTTTTATGATAAATGACCCCCTGCCCCAAAATGACCCTGCCCAATAGGGAAATCCTGATTCAGTGGACCTTTCGATACAATCAAATAGATTGCCACAAGGGCGCCATACTCTAGGAGCCCAAACTATGTGATTGAATAAATCTCCTCTATCTGTTGTGAGTCGAGGGTCCCTTCCTTTTCTTCAAACTTCGATTCATATTTTTCATATAAAAATCTCTGATCAATGACATAAAAAGATCCATTTTGCATCATATCTAATGGATTCCTTGGTTCGGACCGAAGAAGTAATGTCACTCGATTATTATCAAAGTGACCGCAATCCTTTTCTGTCCGTGAGAACCCGCCAGAGCACCTTCTACTTCTAATAGGCCATGAACAAGATCAGAAGCATTCTCAATGAATCCATAAGAAGTGATCCAATTTTTTCACCGGATCCGGGTTCGGGTAAAGCCCAAAGTTCTTGAGCGACCAATCCGGCAAGACAACTCAAAAGACAAAGAAGTATCATTAATTTCTTCATGCTCGTTCCAAATTTGAAGTACCATTTGTACAAATAGGAATCCCTTCCTTACATGATTTCTTCTTCATATAGATAGATATAGGATCTATGGGGCAATTACTTAGAATTACATTTTGTGCAACGGCCTTTCCTATCTGATAGAATTAGACCCCATGATCCTGAACTGTTCTTACTTGGAATCGCAAATCCCAAGTTTGTCTATGAAGAGCGGATCTAATTGTATTAGTTTTTATAATTGATTTCTTCTATGTAATATTAATTGATAGGACTCCATTGATAAGTGCTACAAGATCTCATGCATTAGATCCCATGGTTATGGACCCGAATCTGTTAGTATGGAACATTTTCTTTTCCAAGAGGAATCCCATAGTATATGAACGAATGAAAAGTGCTTTCCTTGTTGTGAATAAGAATCCTTCATACCTTAATGCATGTATTAAATTTATTTGGAGCTATTAGAGCAGGATCCACTTTTTGGGAAATATGAGTCGAAGCCATAGTTAGCAGCTCCGTATCAAGGTCATCGTCAATATCGTCACTATCATTAATAGCGATATCATCAATAAGATACTCTTCGGCTTGTCATCCAGGAACTTGTTCGAAAATACCGTAAGATCATCATTATGGATACGAGTCTTTTCCATAGAAAAAGAGAATCTTTTGTTACAATAGAACCAGAAGTGATGTGGATCATTCAAGAATCAAAGTCAATTTGCTTTATAAAAAGAAGATATCAATGATCTTCTATGAAATGTTTTCACGGGATTCACCAATTGTCTCGATCGTGGGATATCATTGAGAAATAGGAATCCATGTTATCAAAGAATTTTACGCAATTATTTCTAGTATGGAATGATTCAATCATCCACTTTGGTATCTTTTTGAACAAAAATGGTAATATTGTTCCTCTGTTGATCAAGAAGGGTTTTAATTTATTTAAATGAACAATTTGAACACCTATTGATTCTAACAACTGATTACAGGGTTGATCATTCAAACTTTTCAATTCATAAATGTGGATCTCGGAGATACTCACAAAGAAAAAGGGAAGTGATTTGGACAAAAAGGGAAGTGACTTGGACAAAAAGAAACGAAGTGACTTAGACAAATCTTGTTTGTCGATAGCCTCAGACCAATAAATCGAATATTTACTCATACGTAATCGATCAAACACTACTTGAAAATGGTTCTTCTGTTCAAAAATGAAATGTTCAAAACATTCCTATAAATTCTTGTTCCTATTAGGCCATTTGTATTTATATGCATCAAGATCTTGATTCATGGACCTCTTGGTTCGGGAAATAAGAGGATCAAACTATTTCTTCTGAATCTCTTTCAAATTCAATAAATGGTGGCCGATCGTAGATTTCATTATAATTATATGATTCAGAGTATAATTTCCTATGTGATCCCTTTGAATTCCATATTTGAAGTTGCGATTGGATCTATTCATTAAGAAGAATCGATTCGATACATTTCTTATGTACCATAGATGCTATATTTGATTTGAGTCAGATTTCAGATCAATCTATATTGATTGACTGCCTCCATGATGTTGTTGCTAGCAAATACCACTGTTTTTAGTTTTGGATCTTCCAAATCATTGCTGTAGTGGATTGAGACCAATTTTTTTGATCCTTCGGTAAAAAGATTCATTCTCGTCATAAAAAAGAGGAGGTCGAACCAATAATGATTTCTTTTTCGATTCATCTCTGCAGTTGAATACCTCATTCAAGAATTTTTTTGATCCAACCCGTAGGAATCAATAGAAAAGGCAAATCCCCTATGATACACTAGATCCGACTTAGTTATTAATAGAGTGAATAGATCTGCCATTTCTTGAAGTCTCTCTTCTGATTCAAAATCATGGTGTAACGTGTATCCCCCTTTATTCTGGTTATGGAATGGATGAAATAAATCCAAAAATAGATTTTTTTTTTAAGAATGAAATCTTATTGGAACTGTCCATATCTAGTTCATCCTTCGGAACCACGTCACATCTCAGATCTAATGAAATAGGATGAATTGAGATGGTATGTTGTAGATACGTAATTATCTTGAATATATCAACCTTTTCTTTATTTTTCGATTGCCTGGAAGGGACAAAAGAAACATTTTATTTTTTCTTCAAAAATTCCTGATCTCTAGTGGACCTCTCAGTAGGATTTGAACCTAGATGAAGTTCTTCCTTTCTGTCAGAGAAAAAAGAACGAATTGATCTTGTAGGATTCCTAAGAAATTTTTTGATTTCTTTCGAAAGTAGGTGAATAATCATCTGCTTCTCATGTTTCGTTAATAGTTGGGACATTGAGGAAGATCCAAAAAGGCATTTTGGGGATCGATTTGATTCTATCTCTATACATTCCGTTTAGAGGAAGGATCCTGAAGAATCGATCTTTCTTTTAGTTGTTGAATCTATGTTTGATTGATTAATGTGTGATATTCTGGATCAGTATTTCTAATGGAATCGATATAATCTCTGGATTGATCAGAGGATTCTTTCGATTGTCTAGAATCCATTACTTGAACGAAAATAGATCTTGTGGAATCATACTGAATATTTGATAATACATTCCATACCCTGCTAAAAAACCAATCTGTGTTTACCACCACATATTGTCTAACCAAATCTAATTCTCTCTCGATACGTTCCTCAAAATATCTGATTCGTGCTAATTCTTCACTCAACCAGCGAAGAGATCTTGGTGGAATTGCCATATATGAAATTGAGCACAATGTTGTGAAGAAATATCCCACTTGTTTCTCGAGAAGAGATGGGAAACATGCTCAATATCATTTGATTGAATAGTTGCCTCAGATCCTTGTTATTTGAAGAAATCCTTCCCTTCAATTGGTCTTTTTTCACGAAAAGCAGACTTGAGATAACAAATCAAGTTTTTCCCTAAGATTTCAAATAGATATCTCGATTCAAGTTGATTATGTTTCTCTTCTTCCTTGGAGAAAGATGATCAAACAATTCCCAATCATGGTCCTTGTGGATCGTATCATCCGTATATGATAAAAAAGAAACTCCAGATATTTGCTATCTTTCTCTTTGAATGAGATCTCAATTCCAGCTACGGTTTCATTAGCTATCTTACAACTAGAATCCCTCTTTTTTCCAATCCAGTTCCTCCACCACTACGAACCCCGGTTCGATTCAGGCATGATACACTTTTTTTTATTAGGAAAACCCAAGTACTCTCTTGCGGATCCATGAAATAACTCTCAGAAATCTTTTTCTCTTTTGGAAGATACATGAGTGAAACAATCAATCTATTTATATTGGAAGACCAAAAAGATTTTTCCAATGTCTCATTTCTAAGTCCAATGGAATTCATAGGTACAGAAAGAAGCTCCATCAAATAGATATTTTTTCTTTCGGCCATCTTTCGATTGGTAACACGAGATATAAGGACAACTACTACAAGCAATACTACACCTTTGATCGTGAAATATCGATTTCTTGTTGAACCCTGTGAATCATGTGAAAGCAGGATACTCCAAATTCGAGGGTCGGGGAGTTTCATAAAACATTCGTAGTGGGAAAAATGTGAGTGAAAGATCCCGCTGAATCGAATTTGATCCATGAAACTAAGAAATAGTGAGAATTCTTGATCTCGCTCAATATATCTCTTTATTCGAAGATCCAGGATTTGAAATGATATCGTTTCATTGATTCCTCCTAAAGATTTTCATTGATTCCTCTTAAATATTTCATTTCAATTGGAATTAGGTTATTCACAATGTACAATGAGCCCTGTTAATCATCCATGGCTGAATGGTTAAAGCGCCCAACTCATAATTGGAAAATTCGTTGGTTCAATTCCTACAAGATGCGTGCCAATTGGAATGTTCAATAAATCTATTTGAATTGGCTTTGTATCAATGGAATCTCATCATCCATACATAACGAATTGGTATGGTATATTCAACCCATAACATATGAATAGTAAGAACGAAAATTCTTATCGATATTGGAACTCATAGGGAACAAAAATAGAGTTATTGATGGAATCAAATATGCAGTATTTACAGAAAAAAGTATTCGTTTATTGGGTAACAATCAATACACTTCTAATGTCGAATCAGGATCAACTAGGACAAAAATAAAGCATTGGGTCAAACTTTTCTTTGGTGTTAAGGTAATAGTTATGAATAGTCATCGACTCCTAGAAAAGGGTATAAGACTAGTCCCTATTACGGGACAGACAATGCAATACAGAAGTATGATCATTACGCTTCAACGGGTTATCCTATTCCACCTCTTATAGAGAAAAGAACTTAAAGAAAAATACTTAAGAACACGACGATACATTTATACAAAACTTCTACCCTGAGCACACGTAATAGAGAAATAGACAGTCAAATGAAATCCAATCCACAAAATAATTCGATCTGTAGATAGCACCTTTGTGGTAAAGGTCGTAATTCCAGAGGAATCATTACCGCAAGAAATAAAGGGGATGTCATAAGCGTCTATACCGTAAAATCGATTTTTGACCGAATGAAAAAGACACATCAGGTGGAATCGTAACCATAGAATATGAGCCAAATTGAAATGCATAAATTTGTCCCATACATTATGAGGATGGCGAGAAAAGATATATTTTACACCCTAGAGGGGCTATAATTGGAGATACCATTACTTTTGGTACAGAAGTCCCTATATCAATGGGAATTGCCCTACCTTTGAGTGCTGTTTGAACTATTAATTTACGTAATTGGAAGTAACCAATTAGGATTACGATGGAACCTAGAAATCAATCATTGATCCAATTTGAGTACCTCTATGGGATAGTCCTCAATAGAAAACTGTTGAGTAAGGGCAGCAAGTGATTGAGTTCAGTAGTTCCTTTTAGAAAATTATTGATTATAGAGATATGGTAATATGGAGAAGACAAAATTGTTTGAAGCAAACCCAGAACCGGAAGCACCCCTTGTTTCAAAGAGAGGAGGATGGGTTATTCACATTTAATTTGATGGTCAGAGGCGAATTGAAAGCTAAGCAATGAAAATTATAAAGATCCCCAAGGAAAAATAGAGATGTCTCATATGTACCTGTAATATGTGGAAGTATCGACGTAATTTCATAGTCATTCGATCTGAATGCTACATGAAGAACATAAGCCAAATGATGGAACAGAAAGACCTAGGTTGTAGAAGATCATACATGAGTGATTTGACAAATTTGGATTCCTATATATGCACTCATGTGGTGCTTCATCATTCGATTCATATAAGATAAAGATCCATTTGTCTAGATATCATCATATATATCGGTAAAGTCATATGCTTTGGAAGAAGCTTGTACAGTTTGGGAAGAGGTTTTTAAAAGTAGCATATACTTCAACTGATATGCCCTAAGGCACAGTCATACATAACATAGAAATCATGCTTGAAAAGGGTGGATAATTAGCTAGAGCACGGGCGCTGAAGCGAAAATGATCACAAAAGAAGGTAAAACAACCACATTAAGATTACCATCTGGGGAGGTCCGTTTGATATCCAAAAACTGCTTAGTAACTATCAGACAAGTGGGTAATGTTAAGGGGAATCAACCAAGTTTGGGTAGAGCAGGATCGAAGTGCTGGATAGGTAAGCGTCCTGTAGTAAGAGGAGTAGTTATAAACCCTATAGACCATCCCTATGGAGGTGGGAAGGGGAAGCCCCAATTGGTAGAAAAAACTAACAACTCCTTTGAGTTATCCTGCGCCTGGAAGAAGAAGTCAGAAAAGGAAAAAATATAGTGATAGTTTTAATCTTCGTCGCTATAAATAGGAATATTGAAAATAGCATTTTTTTTAATTTGAAATAATGTGATGGGCGGACAACGGGAATTGAACCCGCGCGTGGTGGATTCACAATCCACTGCCTTCATCCACTTGGCTATGCTTCTTATCTAGCTAATGATTTCACTTTTTTCCATTCATCATTATTGTATTTATTCTTACCATCATACTTAGATCGAGATATTGTATTGCGCATATAATGCCAATCTTTAAAATGTAAAAAAAGGAGGCATCAGCTATGGCACATTCACTAATAAAACCCTTTTATAACTAATCATTTGTCAAGAAAAATTGAAAAACTCAATATGAGAGAGGAGAAAGAAATAATAGTAACTTTGTCTCGGTTATCTACCATTAGACCCAAAATGATTGGCCATACAATCGCTATTCATAATGGAAAGGAACATTTACCTATTTAAATAACAGATCGTATGGTAGGTCACAAATTAGGAGAGTTCGTGCCGACTCTGACTTTCTTGAGAGATGCGAGAAACGGTAATAAATCTCGTCGTTGATTTTACAAAAAAAAGGTACTTATCATTCATTGGCTGGAGATAACCTTATGATAAAGAAAAAGAACTCAAATTCGAGCGAAGCTATGCCCAATAGATATTAGGTATAGCCCCTTCGTTCGATGATTCTTAATACATTAAGACGAAAGTCTTATTTATTTGTTGATGGAACTTCTACAACAACCAGGTCTGGAGGGAAGTTATGAGCATTACGTTCATGCATTACTTCCATACCAAGGTTAGCACGATTGATGATATCAGCCCAAGTGTTAATAACACGACCTTGACTATCAACAACAAATTGGTTGAAATTGAAACTATTTAGGTTGAAAGCCATAGTACTAATACCTAAAGCAGTGAACCAGATACCTATTACAGGCCAAGCAGCCAAGAAGAAATGTTGGGAACAAGAATTGTTGAAACTAGCATATTGGAAGATCAATCGGTCAAAATAACCATGAGCAGCAACGATATTGTAAGTTTCTTCCTCTTGACCGAATCTGTAACCTTCATTAGCATACTCATTTTCAGTAGTTTCCCTGATTAAACTAGAGGTTACCAAGGAACCGTTCATAGCACTAAATAGGGAGCCACCGAATACACTAGCTACGCCTAACATGTGAAATGGATGCATAAGGATGTTGTGCTCTTCCTGGAATACAATCATAAAATTGAAAGTACCAGAAATTCCTAAAGGCCTACCATCAGAGAAACTTCCTTGACCAATAGGATAAATCAAGAAAATAGCAGTAGTAGCTGCAACAGGAGTTGAATATGCAACAGCAATCCAAGGATGCATACCCAAACAAAAACTAAGTTCCCATTCACGACCCATGTGACAACCTACACCAAGTAAGAAGTGTAAAACAATTAGCTCATAAGGACCACCACCATTTTATACCACTCGTCAAAAAATGCTGCTTCCCATATCAGGTAAAAATGCAAACCTATAGCTGCAGAAGTAGGAATAATGGCACCAGAGATGATATTGTTTCCATAAAGTAAAGACCTAGAAATAGGTTCACGAATACCATCAATATCTACTAGAGGAGCAGCAATGAAGGCGATAATAAATACATAAGTTGCGATCAATATGGTAGGGTCATCAAAACGCTGAACCATCCGATGTAAAGACGGTTTTCAGTGTTAGTTATCTAGTTACAGAAGCGACCCCACAGGCTTGTAATTTCGCGTCTCTCTAAAATTGCATTCATGGTAAAATCTTGGTTGATTCAATTTTCAAGGACTCCGAAGCACACGTACTAACTATAAATAATATAGATAATAGAAGCTTGTTATTTAACAGTATAACATGACTTATATGCCAATTTCAACCAATTCCAACCGACCAATCTCAACTGATATATATCTATTTGACTAAATATAAATGCAACATAAAACTTTAAAATTGAAATGGATGAAAATCGACAAAGAAAGATTTCTTTTTTAATTTTCTGTATGGGTTGCCCGGGACTCGAACTCGGAGCTAGTCGGATGAAGTAGATCTTTTTCTCTTGTTACAAAAGAAGAAAAAGACCCCTCCCCAAATTGTGCTTGCATTTTTCATTGCACACAACATTCCTTATGTATACAGGTAAAAAACATACATATCAAGAAGAAAGTATAACAAATTTGAATAATTACGGGACTACATGGGCATTTCAGAAATTAAAGAATTTATTTCAAAACTAAAATAAATTCATTAAAAGAATAATTAGTTCAAACTAAAGGGTATCATGACCAATCATGAGTGACTCCCTAAATCGTTAATATGGATAATATCCAAATACCAAATACATTCTCTCTGTGATCGATGTAAAGTAAAGGGAATTTTTTTAGGAAGATCAAAGAAAGAATATGTTCTTCTTCTGTAAAGAATTCTTCTAATAACCCCGAACCTAATCTACAAAAAAAATGCGTACTGTACTTTTATGTTTACGAGCCAAAGTTCTAGCACACAAAAGCCGAAGTATATACTTTATTCGAATACAAACCCTGTTTTTTTAGGATCCACGATAATAATGAGAGCGATTTCAACATATTCGACCAAATCTATCGAGAATATCAGAATCTAATAACTCGGCCTAGATTGGCTTACTAATAGAATGGCCCGATATGGTACAAATTTTAGCATTAGATAAGGATCCAATAAGAAGAATAACTGGGATTAGGGTATCAAATTTCTTAGTAATGGTATGTATTAAATACGAATTCTTTAACATTTTATTCCTTATAGCCAAAGAATTTTTCAGTAAACTTGTAAAATAACCCAAAAAATGGAAGGAATAGTTTGATAATTTATTTATATAGATCCTATATGGTTGAGATTAAAGTTAAAATAATATTGCCAAAAATTGACAAAATGATATTTCCATTTCTTCATCAAAAAATGAGTCACCTTTGAAGCAAGAATTTCTTTTCCTTGATATCGAACATAATGCATGAAAGGATCTTTGAAGAACCACAGAGTTCTAAGAAAATTGTCACGACATACTACTAAAAAATATTCGGTTTGAAGATGTTCTATTTCTCCATACAAATGTATTCGCTTAATAAAAGTTCTAAATGAAGTTAATCGTAAATACGAGGATTGTTTACGAATAAGCACTAATAAAATTTCGCACTAAAATACATAAGAATTATATAAGAACCAAAAGAATCTATTATTTTATTTGGAAAAAACATAAAAAGATTTCTTCTGATATATGGAGTTATTTTTCCAATTATGGTATTCGTGAGGAAAGAATTGCAATAAGTGCAAAAAGGGAACATCTTGAATCCCGCACCGAAGGATTTGAACCAAGATTTCCATATGGATCGGATGAGGTATTAGTATATCTAAAACATAATTTAAATGTGATAATTTGTCCTCTAAAAAAGAAAAAATTGAATAAATTCATCGTAAATTATGATATTTTGGTATTTCTTTTTTTTTCTAAATAAGATACTAATCGCACGGAAAATGGAATTTCCACAATAATTGCAAAACTTTCTGATATAATTTGAGAATAAAAATGAGAACAAAAAAATGTTATGAGTGTGACCAATAAATAAATTTTGGTTTGAATAATTAACCGAAGAAATCAAAGAATTCTTTTGATAGATTCGAATAATTAAATGTTTTCAAGTGATAAACTAGATTTATTATCATAACTAATGACTTTTATAGGTTCATAAAAAATCAAACCATTTAAAACATGATCATCAGCAAGTGCATAAATACATTCCTGAAAGAGTAACGGATATAGAAAATATTGTTGCCAAGATCTACTTTTTTCTAAATATCCTTGTATTCTTTCAGTGACTTCAATTTCTACTTGAACCAAAAACAATAGGCATTTCTTGTATTATCAAATTATACATCGTGTAATACGGTCAGAACAGAGTATGCATCATGTATGAAAAAAATATACCCTGGAAATTCAGAGTCCAATCAACAGACCTTTTTCCTCTCTCCTTCTACTATCCAATAGGTTTATCTTCGTTCTATTAAATAAATTATTAAAGGATAAAAAATCTTTTATTTTTGCAACCCTATCATGCTTTTGACTTTAGAAATTTTTTTGTCAGTGTACTGTTACTTTTACATATTAGTTTTCAATCAAGAATAGAAAATAGATAGGATTTTTTTATTCTTAAAAAAAAAGAATCAATGGTCCATTTACAGGAGATCCCTTTCCCAGATCAGGCACTAAGTCATTTTTACCGTTTAATTAGATCGGGAAGTTATTCAAATTAAGAATAAAAGCTCGTTGCTTTTTTTACCAGAATCACAACCATAGGGCTCTATCCATTTATTCATTAGACTAAACTCTATCCTTGAATTTCTTAAAACAAAATAAAAATAAGAAGGAATATAATAAGAAAAATGAAAATGCAATTCCATTTTTCTTAATATTTTATTACAACATGCGGTTTTTTCCATCCATTACCTTTCAGGATCAATCATGGTCTTATAGACTTTACCAAAAATCTGGACGAATTCCTTACTTCATTCAAATGTGTTAAAAACCATAATCGCACTTAAAAGCTGAGTACTCTACCATTGAGTTTGCAACACAGATAAATATGTATGTACAAGTGGAAAAAATGGAATTGAACTATACAACTACAAAAAAACGTTGAATTTTGAATTCAAAAGAAATAGAAAGGAAAGATTAGATGATCAATTCAACAAGATAGCAAAGTAGATTGGATTAAATTAAAGGCAAATATAAAATATGTAAAAATTTACATTTAAAGACCACCCCTCTTTTTTACGAAACAGAAATAAAATTGATTTTCTTTAAAAAAATATATCTTATATAACAAATTGTAAATTTGGCAAACCCATAATTTGAATGAAGTAAAGGAAAAACCCATAAATAAATAAGGATTAAAATTAAAAAGTCTTCTATCTACGATCGAATTATATCTATTCGACACAAGATTGTTAATATGAATAAATTGTTAAGAAAAAATGGTATCAATGAAATAAAAATGAAATAAAATAAGAATTTGTGTTTGATTGGCACAACGAACAATAAATATGGTAAATATAAAACATAATATAGAACAAGAAGCGAGCAATTGTGAGTAAATAATTACCACAAAAATTTATACTAGTTACCTTTCTTTTTTCTAATTTGTTTATTTATTTTATGAATTCTTTTAAAAATTTTGTTTTTCTTAAAATATCATGGACAGTTCCTGTAGGTTGAGCACCTTTTTCAAGGAAATAACAAATAGCATGAACGTTTAAATAAGTTTGATTTTTCATTGGATCGTAAAAACCCACTTTTCGGAGATCTCTTCCTTCTTGTCGGGATCAAACGTCAATTGCAACGATTTGATAGATCACTCATTGGGTCAGATATAGATAAATAACCCAACTAGAAACGTATACGTGGTTTTCTCCTCATACGGCTCGAGAAAAATGATTCTAATATTTCTGTATTTAATGTGAAATATATAAAAAATTATGAATTAGACTATGATTTAAGTTTTTCTATTCTTACTTACATAAAAGAAGAAAAAAAATCAATCGTACTCATAACTCAAGTTGGGTAATTCTAAAAAAGTCCGAAGTTAAATCCTTAGGCATTTCTTGAGTCGCTACTAACCTAGTTTATTTGTTTCGTCTCGAATCTTTTTTAATCGCCATCATTATAATAAAAATAAAATATTGAGACAATTGAAAATAGTGTTTCCTTGTTCCGAAATTCTTTCTCTTTACTTTTTAAAATCGGTAGGTTTAGACATTACTTCGGTGATCCTTGTCCTCTTTTCAAAACGACAACAACATACCTTTTGTTTTTGTAATTTCCTTCTGTAGAAAGATAATATGAATGATTTTTTCCCTTATAATGTAATATAAAAATGTTATTAATTTTATTTCAAACTTGTTGGGATTTGAATCCTGCAATTTAAAATTTTAATTTCTATATTGAGGATGCACTTAACAAAGTAGTCTAATTTATTAATTATTACTAACCCTTGATTCGCCCCCCCACCCCCTCGATAAATGAATCAATACGTTTTGCTTGAGCTACATCATGTATTATTCCTATTTACCGACCCAATAAAAATTAGGTTGCTAATAGGAATAGAATAAACTATGTCGATTCAAGAGCATCTTCTTTCCTACAGAAAATGGCGGATGTAAGACTCCACAGTGAATTATGTCCTTCAAGTCCCACGTTGCTTTCTACCACACCGTTTTAAACGAAGTTTTACCATAACACTCCTATCATTTTAAACTTTATTTTGAAACGGTATGTAATTGATTCAATATGGAATCATGAATAGTCATTGGATCAACGATACAAAATATTTTTTATGCATTTATGTAGGGAAAGGTAAATAATCATCTGGAAAAAAGTCTTATATTATAAAGGATTTAAGTTATTTCGCCCCTCTATCCTATAGGGTGAAAGAAATTTCTAAAAAAGAAAAAAGAAACATGAATCCATTTCCTTAAATCTAATTAAAATCTTCAACAGAGCATTCGGTATGTTATGTTAAATTATGGAAAAAAAAAATTCTCGAACAAATAAACTCTAAATCTAAAAGGGACGGCCCTCTTGATTTTCCAATTCTGGAATAAAATAAGTTATTAACAAAATAAAAGCTATTCCAATAACTCGAAAAATTCATAAGTTTCTCTATATTTATATATAGATTTTTCAAACTTCTTCGAGTACCCAGGTTCATAAAAAAAAGATTTTTTGTTTTCATGAGTATGAATAGAAAAGGATCTCTTTTTCCCTTTCAATGCAGCATTCCATAATAAATTACGTAATAGGAGAATTCAGATTTCATGGGAAAAAGAGTTTCCCTATGTAACAAACTTCAATATGACTATTAAAATAGTAGTCTCTTAAGATATACCCAAAAATTGTTTTGAATTTAGAATTCAATGAAATATCTTTATTTCTACCGGTACACTCAATCGTATTTGTGAAAAACTAAAAGAATTTGTTTTTTATATGGAAGAATCAGAAAAAAAGGTGACATTATATCAAAGATTAAATAAAAAAATTCCAAACTTAATGAGAAATTTGTTAAAGATAGGAATCTTTCCTTTCTCATGCAGATGCTCTAGGACAGAAGGATTCAAACCTCCAAATAACGAGACCAAAACCCGTTGCCTTACCACTTAGCCATGCCTCATTTCGATTTCGAATTTCTCTTTGATACTAATAAAAACTGATATTGGCATTAGTCATTCGCGAATCCCAATTCAAATATATATAAATATATTACCGCTAGAATTCAACACATGAAAATATAGAAAAAAAGATTGATCATTCCCCAAAATTAAATTAAGATATTATATGAAACTAAAATTCCTTGTATTCTCATTTGAGAATGAAAGGGAAGATTTTCGATTTGAGTGCGTTTAAAGAACAAGATTTTTTGACCTACCTTTTAATTTTTCCCTCATAAAAAGGACTCAATCAAAATCTAATTTTGTAATCTACAAGAATGAGATGTTTGTTATGCTAAATATCTTTAGTTTAATCTATATCTATATTGATTCTACCCTTTCTTCAAGTAGTTTTTTCTATGGAAAATTGCTCGAGGCTTATGCTTTTTTCAATCTTATCGTAGATGTTATGCCTGTCACACCTGAATTATTTTTTCTCTTAGCCTAAGTTTGGCAAGCTGTTGTAAGTTTCCGATAAACTCTTTAATGCTCTAAAAAATTCATGATTTCTACGAAAAAAATTTCTAAAAATTTATAAGATCTTATAAACTTTACATTATGAACCCTCCATTCAAAATATAAATTTTTGTTCTTGTATTATATTGAATAGTCGCATGGTGATAAATTTTGATCAACTTATTTCCTCGTTCTGACCTTCCAGTAAACAAGGACTTTCTAAAGTCCCTACAATACCAAATAATGGATATGACCAAAAATACCCAAAAAAATTTCGTAATGAAGGAATCCGAATCTTGCTTTTCTTATTATTGTTACATTACAAAAACAAAATATTAGTAGAAATTACCTTTTTTTAAGAAAAGACTTAATTTTCTTTTTTGTTTCTTTTTGGGGCACTATGTCAACGTAGTGTATGTGATAAAATATAGGCAATCTATTTCCCTTTTCAAAAAAAATATAGGAGATTGTGTAATGCTTACTCACAAACTCTTTATTTATACGGTAGTCATATTTTTTTGTTTCACTCTTCATCTTTGGATTCTTGTCTAATGATCCGGTCCGTAATCCTGGACGTGAGGAATAAAAAAAAGATTTTTAAAGTCTAAAGCGATCGAGGGGAGTGGAGAGAGAGGGATTCGAACCCTCGGTAGAAATAACTCATACAATGGATTAGCAATCTGTCACTTTAGTCCACTTAGCCATCTCTCCAAATTCAAATTTCAAATTTTTTATGTGGTGTGATAGGCGTAGTAAAAAAAATTAAATTAAAAAACCTTACTTCCTTGATTTTCATTTTGTAAGATAAGTCCATTCCCCTGGCCAGTACTTATCCAAGCCAGGTTATTACATTACTTCTGATGAATCAATCATTTCATAGATCAAATGATTTCATTTTTTCTTTTTATTATATCAATTCAAAGATACTTGAGTTATTGAAGTAACAATAAGGACAATTTTTATCTACATTCCAAGTGTAATTTCTTAGTATTAGTAATATAATACTATAGAAAATACTGTAAAATATATGGTAACATATGAAAATGAAAGAATATTCAAATTAATAATTTTTTTATTAATATTTATTAATTAGTATTAAGTAGTATTTTTAGTTAAGTAGTATTTTGAATTTTGAGTATTTTTTCTCCATTCAGTTAATTATTTAACTGGAAAAAAGCACATATAGATATTAAATAATATAATATAAAAAATGAAACACACATATGTTATAACATATATAACATAACTCTTTTATTTGTTCAAGAGACATTGGACATTTAAGATCCATTCAATCCGAATTCAAATTCAAAAATAGGTCAGTTGAAGGGAAAGTAAAAAAATAAGGAATTCGTCGTGGTTATAGCCCAACTTCAATAATTGCTTCAATTTTGGACTGTCAGTAATGACTTATGACAAGTGAAAAATGAGACTTTTTGCTTTATTCTAACTTTATTACAATTTGGTTATTTTAAAAGAACTTTCTGTACTTCAACTTCAAGTACCCCTGGTCAGGGAGGATGAAGTGTCAACGCTCAAGTTTTAATCAGTCTGATGCTATTAAGATTAAGATAGCATCTCATTCCTTTGTTCGACAAAAGGTATATTCATATATAATAATGAATATGAAGCGGGTATAGTTGAGTGGTAAAAGTGTGATTCGTTCAATTAATAACTTAAAAAGTTAAGAGGTCTTTCGGGGTTTTCATATTCCGGTCAAAAAAACATTATTTGCTAAAAAGAGTTTAATCATTTTCCCCTTAATATCATATTTGAAGGAAAATAGAAATTCTCACCATTTGTATCCAATGTCAGTTGAAATTGAATAAAAGGTTATAGAGTCACAAAGCATAATAAAAAAATTGGATCAAATTTTCCGATTGATAAATATAAGTAAAGGATCTATGGATGAAGATAAAAAACAAAAGTGCATTTCCAATCGTAACTAGATCTTAAATTTTTGTCGTATATAAGCTGAGATTAAAGCTAAATAGATAGAAAATGATAGTTTTGGTTTACTAGAACCATCAGCATATTATTTTAGCTCGGTGGAAACTAAATAAATTTCTTTTCCTCGGGATCCCTCAAGTGGAAATAGGAAACGAAGTAACTAGAGACGGATTTGGTATAATAGAAATCCCCCCACTCTAGATGGATCATCTAGAAAATCAGTGGCTTTGGGTGACTTTAATAAGAAAAGCTGACATAGATGTTATGGATCTAATTTTTGTTTCTGGGAATACATCAATTTCCCATAAGGGAGTCGAATGAAACAAAATTTTCATACAGATTTTTTTACTATGTATAAAATATATCCTTACTTATTCTATCCTTCAACTCCTATAAAATAAAGTTGTAAGTTTTTTAGACAACTTATTTTTTTCATTACCATCTCCAAACATTAATAGATCTATACATCTATATAAAAAATTTGTATTGTTCTCTTGATTATTAATATGTATTGTATGGTGACACGGGGATTTTCAGTCCTCTGCTCTTCCAACTGAGCTATCCCAACAATTCAGGAGCCAAATTTGAACCGATGACACAAGGATTTTCAAGCCTCTACTCTGCACAACTGAGCCATTCCCTAATTTTTTTGATTTTAAAAAAGAAGACTTTCTTTTTGAATGTAAGGAAAATGAGACAGGCCGTAAATAATTCACTTTGGGTCTATTTGTGAAAGGGTAAAATGAATAAGAAAGATATTTAATTTTCTTTGTTTTCTATGAACCACTTATGAAAAAAAGGAGAATTATAGTAAAAACCTGAACAATTACATAAGTTTAAAATTCTAATTGTGATTAATAATTAGTTTTATCGTTTTTCCCGCCTAAAGAAAAATAAAACATAAATATCCCCTATATCGTTATAATTTTCTAAAAGGTAACTATCTCATTCTCATATATGAAATTTATATAGAATCTATGAAAAAGACTTTCTTCTATAAGAAAAAAGAACTTATTATCTTTGGGATCTGATGCTACACCGCTGCCCAATACTTTAGTGGATCGACTATATTACATAAGTTCATTCCGAATTTTATATATCATTTCATGACATAAGTAAGCAGTTTTTAACTGTATCGACCCAAAAGCGCGCTAATTGATCTTTACGATGCTTTTTATTATTAGTTTTATTCTTCATCCATAGAATGTAGTATGTAGGCTTTATCTATTTATTTCCTATTTTGTTATCATGAGGTTTCTTTCCTTGCTACAGTTGGTAACAATCGTTGCTTTGAACGATGCATATGTAGAAAGCCTTTTTTAGTATTGACTAGTTAATTTTATCTTTTTTCTTTCTTTCTATAGTGGAGATAGTCGCACGTAATGATAGTTCACGGCCATATTATTAAAAGCTTGTAGTAAGAATGGGTTTTGTTCCAATGCCTTTGTTTGCTCCCCGTTGCTTGTGTGTACAAGGCCTATATTATAAAATATATAACTTCGATCATTGGGATCAATTTTTGATCTTGTACCTTCATAATAATTCTGCAAAGCTTCCACATAATTTCCATCGGATTAAGCCAACATCCGTTATGGTCATTCATTTATTTTATTCAAAAAATCTCCAATCCAGAACTGTACGTGAGATTTTCATCTCATACGGCTCCTCCCTTTTGTGCATATAAGTAAGGGGAATTAGTCATGGAATCTAAATTTCACTATTCTCATTATGAACTGACAGGAGCTGGTAATTTTACAAGAAATATGTAGCTAGCCTTCCCGCAAGAGGCTTTTTTAAGATCTATTATATTAGTACTAGATAGAAATGGTAACTCCAACGATTACTTTGTCCTCAACACTTACTATTTCCAGGAATTTGTCACTTCAACTATCTTTGATGGTTATATGAGTATCCAAAGTACGATCGAGATGGATGTTTTTTGTTCCAACCATTCTTGTTAGCCTCGATACCGATATGAAAAAAGGTAATTTTTACCAAAGTTTTTGTGTTGTTGATTCCCAGTGTAGTGCTTCTTCCCCTATGCTGCCTATCAGTACTAGTGGAGTAGGATTAACCTGCAATACAAAACCTATATGTATATTCGTTTAATACTAAGGCTGGATCAATTGAGAATACATGATAGAAGAATTGTTCTATCTTCAAACTTTACCTTCACGAAGTGTAACTTTATTTCACTAATTTGGTTCTTTATATTCCGAACAGCGTCTTTTTATCGTAAGACTTCATCGAGGGCTAAAAATAAGAATGAAAAATCAAATCACACCATCTCTATAATAGGTAGATGCTTTTTTCTCTTTCAAAGTTGTCGGAATTATTTGTAATAAAATATTAGCTATAATTGAAGAGGTCTTATTAATAAAATTTCCATTTATTCGAGATCTAGGCATAATTAGTAATCCATTCTATAATTCTTTTCATTACCCTCTCGGGGAAAATGATCCCAAAAAAAGGAATTGTAGAGTACAAAATAACGTACAAACAGAAAAATTGTTGTGTACCTTCTGTTTAAATTTTACTTTTTTTTGACAAAGAAAGATGGGTTTGAATTAGATTGAATTTTATAAAATATAAATTTTGTAGTATAAAAATGCACGAAACTATAACTATTTCATCTAAGTTAGATAACCAGGGACTTTATTTTACTATGGAATCTTATAATTTGAATCTAATAACTCAATAAATTTAGATTTGGTTATGACCCAAAAAGGAAAAGGATGACTAATGATTATACAACTGAATCAAATGTCATAGAAAATTCATGGTATGATTCATAAATTTATATTAGGTTAGATGGATGATAAGAGAGGTTGTTTATAAATATGGAATTGGAAAAGAAACTTTTTTTCCTATGGACTCACTATTCCCTCGGTTTCTAGACAATAATAGGATTACAAAGGAAAGGTGGCCGAGTGGTTGAAGGCGTAGCACTGGAACTGCTATTAGGCTTTTTGTTTACCGAAGGTTCGAATCCCTCTCTTTCCGCTTCTGTTAATTCACCATCGTTCCCAACTACAATATATCAAATCAAATAAAAACGAATATCATTATAGTATTCCAACAACTTTATTTGATATAAAATTATGATTCCTAATTCTATGGTATGGATACATAAAAGAAAAATCTTGTGGAAAGAGCAAAAAAAATCTATTGCGTACCGATTTGTAATACGTGAATAACAAAATACAGATTAAGGCCCTTAGATCTATTTCCTTTATCGAAAAAGGGATAGAATTGTCTAAACTCCTTTTCTTGTTATGTTCGTTGGGTTCAAGTCTGACTAGAATAATATTCAACGACTAACAACTCATTTATTTTTAAACCGATCCATTTATTATCTATTATTTGATTTACTAAGCCTTTATATTGGAATGAGTCTGTAGTCAAATGGTTTGGCACTCCTTCCTGAGGAGATGAAGCAATATAATTTTGAATCAGAGCTTTTGATCTTTGTTTATCCTTCGTAGTAATAATATCTCGGGGTTTTCAACGATAACTTGGTATATCCACTATATGACCATTAACTAAAATATGTCTAAGGTTAACTAATTTCCTGGCTTCGAGAATGTTCGGAGCCATACTCGATCGAAAAAGGATATTATCCAACCGAATCTCTAGTAGTTGTAGTAAAACCTGGTCCGTTGACCCTTTTGCTTTTCCATCTATATTCACATATCCAAGTAATTGTCGCTCTGTCAGACAATAATGAAAATGCAATTTATATTTTTCTTCTAAGCGAATACGATATTGCGATCTTTTCCTGGAACGGAATGGGTTTTAAGATCACTTACGGATCTCGGTCTTTTATAGTTAATCTCGGTAAAGCCCCCAAACAGCGTTTTTTTTGAAACGAGGTCCTCGATAATGAGACATAAATTAAAGACTCCTTTTTATTTTATGGAAATTTCGTTCATTTTATAGAGGAAATCAAAATTAAGACTGAACTAAAGAATAAACAAATGTGATGCTCTAACCGAGGACCTCAATTATGGAAAAATCGATGCATAAAAGCCAGCTATTGGACTCGAACCGATGACCATCGCATTACAAATGTGTTTCTCTAACCTCTGAGCTAAGCAGGCTCACATAATAGAAATAATGCATAGGAATTCAAGAGCCTATAAGATCCCTGCTATTAGCTGTAAAGTTCGTATGAACTATATATATATTTAATATAAACTATTTAATATAAACTATATATTGTATATTCTATTTCATAATTCTATCCATAACATAATATAACTAATAAAAAATATAAATTTAATATGCAAATTAATATTAATAATATATTTAATAAATAAATAGAATTATATGACTAAATAGAATTCTATTCTAATAATGTAACAGATCTAATAATGTAATAGAAATAAAATATCTGACTAATTTCAATTTTATTATTATACATAATAATTATTGATGATATACATTTACATTGCTATTATTTTTATATTTAGCATATTCTGAATTTACATTATTAATCTTAATTTAATATATATATATATTTAATATACATTTTCTATACTCCATTCTATAATAAACTATAATAAATTCGAAATATAAAAAAGATTTTTTTAATAATTTACAATAATAAGATATTGAAAATACCAAAAATTGGAATTCCTTTTTTAGATTTGAGAATAGTTATAACAAATAAGATTAATTATATTCATATTATGGCGGATCAGTCCTAAGAAGAGTATAAAATAAGGACAAAGATACAACAATAAAACTTATAATGAGACATTCCTCTGATTTCGTTCGAAAAAGGATGAAGATAGGACAAAAAACTATAAGAAAGAATATCGACCCTTCTAGGACTACAAAGCACACTTTAAAAATAAAAGGTGAGGGGGATGTATGTATACGTGGTATATACCTCTCTATATTGAATTGTGGATACATCAATGACAGAATCATTTCTGATTGAAAAAGAGATGATTCATACAATAGAGGTGGAACGAGAGGGGTAAGCAAAAAAATAAAATTGGCATACATATTTTTTTATAGGAATCATTATATAATGAACTCAATGGTACCAAGATAAATGAAAAAGTTGGGTAAAATTACAACTGGATCCATGTCTAAAAGTCTAAAAAGGGGATATGGCGAAATTGGTAGACGCTACAAACTTGATTGGATTGAGCCTTAGTATGGATACCTGCGAAGTGAAAACTTCCAAATTCAGAGAAACCTAGGAACAAAAAATGCGCAATCTTGAGCCAAATCTTTATTTTTTTGGAAAACAAGGGTTAAAAAAGTGAATAAAAATGGGTAGGTGCAGAGACTCAATGGAAGCTGTTCTAACGAATGAAGTTAACTATGTTGCGTTGGTAACTCAAATTCTTCTGTAACAAAAAATGATTAATCGGACGAGAATAAAGAGAGAGTCCCATTTTACATGTCAATATCGACAACAATGAAAATTACAATAAGAGGAAAATCCGTCGACTTTAGAAATCATGAGGGTTCAAGTCCCTCTATCCGCAGTAAAAAGCCTGTTTTATGTCTTTACTATAATTCTCCTTTTTTTATAAATGGTTTGAAAGATAACAAAGAAAGTTCAATATCTTCCTTATTTATTTTACACTTTCACAAATAGACCTAAAGTGAATTATTCACAGCCCGTCTCATTTTCCTTATGTTCACAAAGAAAGTCTTCTTTTTAAAAATCGGAAAAATTAGGGAATAGCTCAGTTGTGTAGAGCAGAGGATTGAAAATCCTTGTGTCACCGGTTCAAATTTGTCTCCTGATTTGTTGGGATAACTTAGTTGGTGGAATGAAAATCCTCGTGTCACGAGTTCAAATCTGGCTCCTGACACATAACTAATCGATTGAAAAAATATTTATACCTCTTCAAATTAATTGAAGCGGGTCAGCATGCAATACATATTAATAATATATAGCGTGATACATATTTCTTATAAAGATGTATAGATCTATCTATGTTTGGAGATGGTAATAAAAAAATAAGCTGTCTAAAAAACTTCCAAGTCTATTTTATAGGAGTTGAAGGATAGAAAAAGTAAGGATATATTTTATACACGGTAAAAAAATATGTTCTTTTTTCATTTCGTATTTTCTTTCCTATTTATTCTATTTCTTCATTCTTGTTTATGCTACTTCCAAGGGTTCATCTAAGTGACATGCACGATACAAAGTTCATAGTGCAGAACTTTATTGATTTATCTATTATATTTTTTCTACCCAAATGAAATTCATAATATCTTCAAAATTGGGTAATACCAATGAAGTCTTTTTTAGCTTAGTCTTAATACAAATTAGAATCCAGTTATTCTCTTTCATCAAGAAAAAAATGAAAAATATTCCTTACTTAAATAAAAAATATCTGGAGTCATGTCATATAAGTGTTCCTTTTTTATCATTCAATGAGCATCTTGTATTTCATAAAAATAGGGGGTAATATAGTCCTTACATAAGGGCCAGCCTATCCAACTTTCAAGCATCAAGATACGTTTAAGACATGGATGATTATTATAAGAGATTCCCAACATATCATAAGATTGCCGATCTTGAAAATCGACACTTCTCCAAATCCAAAAAAATAGACGGGATTCTAGGATTACTTCTTTGGGCAAATACTTTTATGCATACCTCTTCCGACTTATCTACACCATACCGTATTTTTGTAAGGTAATACACACTAGCTTAAAATCTGTCAGTTGCTACATCATAGGTACATTGGGAGAGTAAATAATGTAACCATATACATATGAAATGGCAGCAATGGATTCCCAATCCTCGGTTTTTATTTGTAGAATCTCTATTCCTAGGCAATCGAAAACCAAAGATCTATGAATTAGTTCATGCTTGACTAGCCAATCTGATAAACGAACCCCCATCTTCCCGATTTCTCCCACATCTGTATTTGTATGAGTACTTTTGGAACAGGTCCTTATTAAGTTTCAAAATTCATGAAAAGTCCTTCACTAAAATTCAGTGTAAATTAGGTCCCTGTTTTTTTATTCGCGATTATTGCAGAGCATGATGCAACTTTTAATAAAAGTAGCTGACATTTGCACAACTTTTCTGTACACCGTGAACATAGTGTATGAAAGTTGCTCAAATATCAGCACTTATTTATAAAAGTTGCTGACATTTCAGCAACATTTATGTACACCGTGAACACAGTTTATGAAAGTTGCTGAAATATCAGCACTTATTTGTAAAAGTTGCTGACATTTCGGCAATAATTTTCTTCGTTTCCGGGAAACAGGGACCCGATTTACAATGACACTTTGATAGGGGAAATTGCTGAAATATCAGCACTTATTTATAAAAGTTGCTCACATTTCAGCAATAATTTTTTTCGTTTCCAGAAAACAGGGACCCGATTTACATTGAAACTTTGACAGGGACTTGCTTTACAATATGAAAGTATGATAGGTATGCCTCCCTAATTTCCACTATTTAAAATTTCCAATGAAATTTTGAAAGACTGACTTCACCCGCTCTTTCTTATTTTGCATAAAGGAACCTTGCCTAATTCACTTTCGTATGAAGATACTAAAATTTTGGATTTGAAAAATACTTCAGAGATACTTTCTGAAGTAGATGGGATTGATAGAGTAATCCTTGATCGTAATTTCCAGTATGAGTACTACGTCGAACATAAAACTTGTGATTAGTAATAAAACATCTTTTTTCCTGTTGGGACAAATTTCTATCTTCAACGATTTCTCGGGATATCTTCTTAATAAGTTTTGTTATATCATCTATAACTGCTTCTGTTTTAGGCAGGCAGCCCGACAAGTAGACATCCACGAAAATTAACTTATCGACCCCTCGAACAGTACTATAAGAATCAGCACTGAACATTCCTCCTGTAATAGTACAAGCACCCTTAGCAATGACATATTTTGGTCGGGCATTTGTTCATATAGTCATACTAAAGACGGAGCCATTTTCATTATTACTGTACCGGCTGTTAAAATTAGGTCTGCTTGCCTAGGGCTCGATCTTGGTACTAATCCATAACGATTGAAGTCGCATCGCGAGCCTATTAATGAAGCAAATTCAATGAAACAACAACTAGTACCACAGAGAAGAAGCCATAAACTGGAGAGCCTTGCCCAATTCGAAAGTTCGTTCAGTGTAGTTGAAATAAGGAATTCGGGGTTGTTTGGTCAAGTAACGGAAAATCAATCAAACTCAAAACTGTCTCAATATAACCTTTTCCTTCCTTTTTCTTTTATTGTTGTCTGAATATGTAGTTAAGGCCATTCTAATTCTTCTTTTTGCCATGCATAAACTAAACCAACAATTGGGATACGCACGAAAATGAAAGCTTCTATAAACACAGATACACCCAAACATCAAAACTCATCGCCCATGGATAAAGAAAGACCGTTTCAACGTCAAAAACAACAAAAACTAGTGCAAACATATAATAGCGGATTCATAACTGTAACCAAGCGTCTCCCATGGGTTCTGTGCCTGATTCACAACTAGAGAGCTTTTTTGGTCCTTCACTAATTGGGGCTAAAACTCCAGAAATTACAAATGCCAAAATAGGAATAGTGCTCGATATTGTTTGAAATGCCTATAAAATATCATATTCGTGAAGCGGAAATATAAATGGACTCACATTTAATGTGGAATAGGTTGAATTATCCGATTTGAACTTCAATTGTAAATTCATCCAGAACTTCTTAAAGGAAAAGGGAATTGTTTTTGATCAAATAAAACTACATAGTTTAGAGTTTGTTTGCCATGATTCATGCCTTATTAAAGATTCATACAATGGAACCCCACATACCATTTTTTTGATTCCATTTAGATATGGTACCGATATAGGATGTTCCCACCCATAGAAAACTCTCTTACTTTATCTCGGTTTCTCATTTGAAAAAGTAATTAAATTAAATATAAAAAAATAGCATAATTAGAATACTAATAAGTAAGCCTAATTATAGCGTAAGAAATCGTATTACTATAACTATATTTTTCTAATTCATTTTATATTATAAAAATACAAATATAAAATAAATTAATTTAATTCTTAATCCATTTCCACCTTTTTTTTCATTTTCATTGAAAAAAAGTGGAATGTGTTAGGGGTATGCAGACTCGAACCGTAGACCTTCTCGGTAAAACAGATCAAACTAATTATTATAGAAATTATGCGAACTGTTTCAAAGACCCAACATGCATTTTCTTGCATTGGGCTATTTCATCAACTTATTGATATAACTATCAGTTAGTCCACCATATTTTTTCTTTTTTATACGAAGATAATAAGATGGTTCCATGTGTTATGTGATTCATGATTTGTATTCTGATCTAGGAATAATACCAAAGTGTTTCAAAGAGGGGTTACCTTGACTTAGGTCTGCCTCTGGCCTAGATAACCTAAATTAAATGGAAACTCAATCGCCCACCACAAGAGTCAAATATGAGACTTCATAAACCTTAAAGTTCATAAGATAAAAAGAGGTTCTTTTGAGTCCCTTATACTCATTATGCCTAGCATTGAATGGGCTGGTATTTGCCTTATCAATTAGCAAATCAATGGCGGGTTCTATTTCATTTGGCACCTGAATTCACACTTGAATCGGACCAAATCATATATTTGTCAGGCTATTGTTCTCTTGTTCCTTCGAATCTATGGAGTAAGACATCGATTTCTCAATAAGATCAATTATGTTCATTGCATAATAGGCCCCTTTAAAAAGCATTGGCGCATGTGTAAACGAGGTGCTCTACCTAACTGAGCTATAGCCCTCGTCATAGAAATATTAACATATAGAGAATTTCTTGTCAAGATCGGATCCCACTTGAGATTTCTTTAATCCATTTATTGTTAATGGATTCGTATTGCTTAGAAAAAATATTCCACATATAATCCCTGAGGCAATGGGTCCTTTGTGATGATGAATAACCTACTTAACTCAGCGGTTAGAGCATTGCTTTCATACGACGGAAGTCATTGGTTCAAATCCAATAGTAGGTAGAACTTATTAGATACCATCAACTTTGGTATCTAATAAGTTTTTCTAGCCATCTACTTTTTTCCTGTATCATCTAGAATTGATTGTACTCAACTGGCAGTGTAACAACCCGATATTTTCAGCCATTCGTATCCATTGTAAGCGCATAGGTTGACACACACGCTGGACTTGAATTGCTCAAAATACCGCATTGTAAATAAATTTGGAGCAAATGAAATACAATCACGAAATCTCAGACACGGAGATATCAGAATAACCCGCAACGGAATATAAAATACATAGTAGTTCGTGAAGCTACTACGGTAGAGTCTCAAACCAAATACATAATACATTCTGAAAACAACATAATAGAAATCCCAAATACATAGAATTTCACTAATACATGAGATAAACTAGAACCGCTGAAATAGAAAGTAGATATAAATGTAGACAAGAAGAAATTCCAGCAAAGTCCAGCTCCAGAAAGAGAATCTAGCGTAAAGTAAAACACAAAACACTCGAGTCAGGACAATATATACTTATATAATGTAAACCACCTCAAGTGAAGTGTAGTAGTAATGCACAATAACTTATACGATGCTTGGGATCACCCATACTTTAAGAATCGGTTAAACAATAAATTAAATACATCCCGTGGTTAAGATTTCAAAATGGTATTTTATGCTTCAAAATCAAATATCATTTCAAAATTTAATATCATTCAAAATACATTTCAAAATATCAAAATATCATATCTTCCAAACTACATTCATTTTTATTTAATTAAAATACCATTACAAAACACATTTCAAAATAGTTTATATTTCGAAACAAATTACATCATTTTAAATCATAAAATGAAGTTATTATATTTAATAATTAAATTATTAAATTTCCAAAATTTTAGTCTTTAAAAATTCATTTATGCACTTAATTTGTTAAAACAGATGAAAATTCAACTTTCGCAGCATTTAGAAATTGCTACAAAAAGTTACATTCAAAACAGTTCAATTTAACAAAAGATAGCATTTAAAAATGCTGTAATAGGGTTACATTAGTTTCAAATAAAACTTAGTTAAATTCAACAATTATAACATTTACAAAAATGCTATAATAGCCTTTAATTAAACTTAGCCATTTGGTTTATTATTATCAACTACAGCATTTACAAATGCCGTATTATCATTTACATTAGAATTAATAACATTTCAGAAATGTAGTTAATTAACTTCAAATATACATTATAATTTCACAAACAATTATATTTTTATTTAAATCATTTTTAACATATAAAATCATGTAATTTCACTTTTAAAACAATCATTCAAATACCCTTATATTCATGAATTTATAAAGTTAAATCGCCATTCAAAAATCAAAATTTAGTAATAATACACTTATTAAATTCCAACATTAAATTTTAAATTCATTGAATTAAATTTAACTTGACACTTAATTTTAAAATTTTCAAATATAAATTAATTTCATTCTTATTTACTTAACTTAAAATTCACTTTTAAGCCAAATTCACATCATCACATCTTTGGCACAAATAGTTTTGGCCAGAGGTTATGGGTCATGGCCAGTGGCTCCTGGAGGTGGTGGGTGGTGTGGTAGAGGGTGGAGGTTATGCCAGAGGTGGTGGTGGTGGATGTGGTGGGGGCTAGAGGTTGGTTGAAGTGGTGGTGCAAAATATAGGCTAGGCTTGTAGGTAGTGATGGGTTTTTGGTGGATTTTTGTGTAGATCATGGCCTTGGGTTGGGTCGGCCTGAAGTGGAAGGGTTGTAGGATGGGTGATGGTCAGAGGAAGTGAGTGGTGGAGGCCACCATTGTGTTGGAGTAGATAGGCCAAGCCAAATAGAGATAAAGAAAGCAAGTGCAAAACCATGAAAAAAAGATGAAAACATCAAAAAGAAAAGGATTTTTTACCAAACTTTTTGCAAGAGATGGTGGCCGTGATTTTTGTGGAATGAGAAGCTTTGTTCTGATGCATGAAAATGAAAAAAATTTGTAGCTGAAGCAATGAGAAAGTCGGCCAAAAGAATAGAGATGTAAGTTGAGAAAATGAAAAGGCGGAAGATAAAAGGACTTTAAAAGATTAAGAGTTTAAACCTTTCAAGTTACCTTTAATTTATTTATATAAGTTTAGATTACTGAAAATAATAATAATTTCAGTCACACGAAAATATAACAAAATATAAAATATATACAAATAATTATTAATTTTATAAGGTTAAAACAAGAAAATTGCACAAAATTGCAAACTAGTCTAGAAAAATGAAAAATAAACAGAATAAACTTTGGAAAATTTATATGGACTTGTAAAAAATTTATAACAAAGATAATAACATAAAATAAAAATGCATTCACAAAAAAATAATATAAATTTTAATTAAATATATTTTAAATGAAGAAAATAGCAGAAAAAATAGAAAACAGCCTTTAAAAATAGAAAATAAATGCAATAAATTTTGGAAAAGTTCTATTATCACTTCAGAAATTTTAAAAGACAAAAATATACCTAAAACAACATAATGACACATTTTAAAATAAATATGACAAAGAAAATATAATTTATATAATTTAAAATAGACAAAATTGCTAAATAAAACAAATTGCACTCAATATTGAAATATACATAACTTTCACAATTTAAATCCGTTTTCAACGAAACGAAAAGCAGTATTCAAATTATTAAATTTATTTTCATAATAAAAGATTAAGAGTTTAAATATTTAAATTTGAAATTTAAAAGTCAAAGTTCACCAGTTTTACCAGAAATTCCACTTTTTAGTAAAATATTCAATTTATACCAGTTGGAATTATAATTCACATAATAATCAAAGTGTATATATATATAAAAATGAAATCTTTGAAATAAAACAATTTAAAAAAATTCGAAATGAAATAAAGTCAAAATTAAAATATACATAAAAATCTAGGGTTGTTACACTCTCTCCCACTTAAATCTTTTCGTCCTCGAAAAGGAAGGAAGCGAAGAAACAACAAGAAAGAACAATAGGTTGGAAGGCATCCCCGAAAGACGGTAGGGAAAAAAAGATAGCTAGGAGGGAAAGCAGGTTGAAAGACAAGGATGAACCATTATTTAAACCATTATACATTTCAATTTAGATTATTTTTTATAGTATGATGAACAGTCATTTGATTCAAATATGATGGTTCAAAGAAAACAATATTTAAAACATTTTAAATTTTTAGAAGGGAAAATAACTGATCAAAATATTCTGGATATAATAATTTACCACAATACTTTTATAACTCGATGTCTTAACAAGTTTATCCTCGTTCCTATAGATTCTGGTAGTGCGTTGATCAGGCATAAAGCTAGACTTCTCCAGGTACTTAGTAGACTTGTTTCAACACCCAGTGAAAATACTTGAAAACTCATTTAAAACAGATATGGAAAGTACAATCCAAACAAATCAACCAAACCGAAACAGTTGTCTAACCATGGATCGCAGATACACAATGGTTACGCCTGGATCCCCCAGGAAACAATCCATATCCGTAAACTTTCTCAGCCCTACGAGTTATGCCATGATGACTAGTAGAGTGCAGGATACACAATGGTTAGGCCTGGATCCCCCAGGAAAAAATCCATACCCTAGGCCATCTCATCCAAGTAGTTTCGCTACTAATGCGACCTACATAGAGTGCAGGATACACAATGGTTACGCCTGGATCCCCCAGGAAACAATCTGTACCCCAAACCAGCTCAGCCAGGCAGTTGCTCTATGCTGTCGCGATCATAAGACCACAGAGATCGCCGTAGAATTCGATGGACACTCGAGCATCATATCCGAAAAACCCAAATCAAAGAGAGAGAATAATATCGATAGAATGAATGCACAGTGTGTCCATAAAGCGAATATCAAGCAAAAGGCACTTTCCATACCTTTACTTTGAAAATATGTATCATATAGTACTTTTCAAAATCACTTTCAAATATCATATATATATATATATATATATATATATATATATATATATATAAAGTCCATTATATAAAAGATTTCATTTCAAATCGAATACTTTCCAAAATCAAAAGTATATAAAATCACACTTATATAGACTTCGATTACATAAGATCTCAATTTGCAAATTTAGTACCTTTACAGATCAATAGTTTTCAAATCACTTTATACTTATACAAATCACTTTTATATAAGTTCGATAACTCCCAAATCAAAGTATTCAAATAAACAAGGTTCTCAATTTCAAATCATTTCAATATCAATTCAGCTTCAAAATCATATATGATTTCACCAAATCATTTTTTTCTAATTATATATATTTAGTTTCAAAGTTTCTCAAACAATAGATTTAGAAAATAATCCAAATTTCCAAATCAAAAAATTTATGTCAAACAAATTTATTTCTATTTCAAACATATATTCACTATCAAAAATCATAATACTTTCAAAGTTATAAATCTTTCGAAACCAAATACTTGAAATCATTTCACTTTGAAAATCATAACATTTTGAAATCATACATTTGAAATCATAAAACATTCCCTTAATTCTTTACATTTCACAAATTTGTTCAATTAAACCAAAACCTAAAATTTTCAATTTTAATTCAATTCAAACCATCAGTTTCAATTCAATTTAGTTTTCCAACAAAAACCATTTCAAATATTATCAAATTTCAAATATAGATTGGATTTATAAAATAAACTATTATTACAGGTAAACCAAATATCCTTTCATACTAGTATAAGCTTCAATTATTCATTTATCAAAATCAATGGTTTTCAAAATCATCTTATACTTACACAAAGTATATCTTATATAAGGATCAAAATTTTCAAAAAAATAAATTTCGCTGCATGAAAAGCCATAAGGGATTGAACATCTTTGCTTACTAAAAGATTTTTAAATAAGAATAGTTTTGCACATAAAATAGTTTGTATGAAAAATAGAATAAAATAGTTAGTTTAAGAAGAATAAAAGAAAAATAGTTTGGAAAAATGGTTTTAAATTTGATAGTAGTTTTTCGTAAAAGAAAAATTCCAACTAAATTACAAAGATATCCAACCCAACAACTTTCAATTCAGCGCCGAGTATACCAATGATATTAGGATATAAGATGTACATATGTCATCATTTCGCAACATTACATTCGATCGCTCGCTTGATCACACAAGTTCGCTTTCGAACTAGTATTGTCCATTCGACTTCCCTAATGCGGACTTCGATATGGTTTCTCGACTGGAAGCCATCAGTCTCCTTGCATCGCCATATACTATGATAGAGAATTCTCGAATCAAGCCCAAAATCCATATCAAATATTCACCATCAAGAATCAATGGAAAAATCCTTACACAAAATGGTGTAATTCCCCTCGAACTTGTTTACTCAAACTTGGATCAAATTAAATATGCGAATAAAACAGCATACGTACAACTTATGTATCTATTCCAACTTGTTAAATAAATAGTTTCATAAAGATGTTACTATGTTAAAACATTTAAAACCAAATTTTTCTCAAACATTTGAAGACTAAATTTTATCCAAAACTAAATTTCATATTAGTATAATTCAAAATAGTCTTATTTATTTACTTAACAAAATAGTTTCAACTTATACAAATCATATTATTTCATACTTCAAACATACAAACGAAACTTATATTCTTTATCAAATACCTTATACCTTTCAAAATTTCTAAGCTTTGAAAAGTTAGCCTTGATTTGAAAGTGCTTGAACCTTCAAAATAGTCGAAGAAATCATATTTTCAAATCAAGAGTTGAAAATCACCAACAAATCAGTCAATCAATTTCAATAGATAAGTTTATACCAAAACAAATCTGAATCTCGAGGACTGAACACCGACTTACTTTAAATTATTTTAAATATATATACATACATATATCTTTCGAATATCAAACCATACTTCGAAATCTGAAATCAAAATTTGGTTTCACAAAATCACTTGCATAGCAAAGCTACTAGAGTGACCTCTCCTCCACTCAGAAACTCGAAAATCAATGTCGATGATGCATGCACTCATCACCAAATTTATTTTCCTACGACATAAGTGGGTTCCGGTCTTTTATTTTCATGACACTTCTTTAAAATCTCTTCGAAATCATTGGAATTTATTCGAATACATTTGAAACATTACTTATTCAGAAAATATCTTTAAATCATATTATTATTATTATATATTTTTCAAATCTTAAAATTGATTTCAAAACACCGGAGTTCGATTCCTCGAAATTCAACATTCAAAACTTTTCGGTAATAAATCATTTTATATAAGTCAAATTCATATAAATTTTCAAAATTTCAAATCCTTTCAAAGTTTCAAATTTCCATTTTCAAAATATATAAAAATCCTTATTGAAAACATTTCACATTTATATAAAATAAGGCCATCCTTATTAAAATAATAATTTCGATATATGCACAATTCCAAAATACAACCGAACACAAATTTCCAAGGGATGATTCAAGGATGGATTTCAAAAAAACTGAAATTCGAATTTAAAGGAACACTAATCAAATAAAATCCCGATTCGAAGATAAGCTCGAACTAAGATTAGATAATTCAATAATAGAAGATGGATAAGCCTATATAAATCGTGGGAGACCTTAACCGGTCAACCGTGACTTCAGGAATATAATCAATTCGAATATCTAAGGCAAATCGACATTCGATCACCAGAGGTAGAATCCGGGTAGAACAGGAGATAGATTGGATTGTAAACCGAGGATATAGAAATCTCCGATGAATCAATGCCAATTGTAAAGAAGTTTCACCCCTTTGCAAATCATTCAAAGATTGGAGGAATCACCGATCCTTAGAGAGGTCATTCTAAAGTGGGGTTATGGATTTCCCCAAAAATCAAAAGGACAAAATAGGGAAGACAAGACTGGATTTCAGAACAAGTTGGAGCGTTCCAAAGTTCAAGGAATCCAAACCGATAAGAATCCTAACCAAAAGATTTCTAACCAGGTGGATACAGAAGGGATGAAGTTTAGAAAATCTTGGTTTCAAAATAAGAAAATTTTTATACCAAAATAATCTTTGAAAATACTTTAAAATCATTTGGAAATCATTTTATACTTCGAAAATACGTTCTCTCACAAAGAAAGGATTCTGAGATTGATTTCGCTCATTCTATAGTATTTCTACCCTGTCTCTAATGAGTTTTTGCTCCGCAGGCTAAGGTTTTCCTAAAACCAAAGCTCTGATACCAATTGTAACAGGCCGCGCCATTGGGGTAACGCCCACCGTAGCATACATTGGTACATGTGTTCTGCCTTTACGGCCAGCCTCTCGACTGCACCACCAACCCCCACGGGGACATGTAGGAGTAAGAGTCAATCGTTCGCTACCAAACTAGGAAGCGAGAACCCCCTATCATGCTGCACCCTCCAAGTGCAATGGTGACACGCAAGTCGGACTTGAATTGCTCAAAATACCACATTGTAAATAAATTTGGAGCAAATGAAATACAATCATAGAATCACAGACACAGAAATATCAAAATAACTCGCAGCGGAATATAAAATACATAGTAGTTCATGAAGCTACTACGGCAGAGTCTCAAACCAAATACATAATACAGTCTGAAAATAACATAAAAGAAATCCTAAATAAATAGAAGTTCACTAATACATGAGATAAACTAGAACAGCAGAAATAGAAAGTAGATATAAATGTAGATAAGTAGAAACTCCAGCAAACACCAGCTCTAGAAAGAGAATCCAGCGTAAAGTAAAACACAAAACACTCGAGTCAGGACAATATATACTTATATAACGTAAACCAACTCAAGTGAACTATAGTAGAAATGCACAATAACTTAAAGGATGCTTGGGATCGCCCATCCTTTAAGAATCAGGTAAACTATTAATTAAATACATCCCGTGGTTAAGATTTCAAAATGGTATTTTATGCTTCAAAATCAAATATCATTTAAAAATTTAATACCATTCAAAATCCATTTCAAAATATCAAAATATCATTGCTTCATTTTTATTTAATTAAAGTACCATTACAAAACACATTTCAAAATAGTTTATATTTTTTTAGAAAAATTACTTCATTTTAAATCATAAAATGAAGTTATTATATTTAATAACTAAATTATTAAATTTCCAAAATTTTAGTCTTTCAAAATTCATTTATTCACTTAATTTATTAAAACAGATCAAAATTCAACTTTCGCATCATTTAGAAATTGCTACAAAAAGTTACATTCAAAACAGTTCAATTTAACAAAAGATAGCATTTAAAAATGCTGTAATAGGGTTACATTAGTTTCAAATAAAACTTAGTTAAATTCAACAATTATAACATTTAAAAAATTCTATAATAGCCTTTAATTAAACTTATTAAATCTCTATTCAAAAATCAAAATTTAATAATAATACACTTATTAAATTCCAACATTAAATTTTAAATTCATTAAATTAAATTTAACTTAAAACTTAAGTTTCAAATTTTCAAATGTAACTTAATTTGATTTTTATTTTGCTTAACTTAAAATTCACTTTTAAGACAAATTCACAAATTTCCAATTTTAATTATATTTCAAAATTTTAACTTAAATATTCATTCATTTCACATTTTAACTTTATTCAAAAAATCATTAATATATTATAAAATCATTTTAAATTCATTTAATACAAAATATCATAAATTTATCATATTTTCATGTTTAATTTAAATTCCATTTATCACCAATATAATTTCCAAAATAACTTACATTTCAGATTTTCTAACTTTACCATTTATTTATTTCACTTATAAATTTTCAGAAAATCAATAATGCTTTACCAAAATCATTTTTAATCAAATTTAAATCAAAATATTATAATATTTACATTTCTAAAATATTTTAAAAATTATACAAAAACATATTTTAACAACGGGTCTGTATTTCATTTTCTAGCCTAGGTAAAGTGATATGGGTAATATATCATTTCAACCCGTAATTTACAAAGAAAACCCCGGTTTGATCATTTCAAATCCGCAATCCCAAGTAAATGAAAATAATTGAAAATCATTTAGGCCTATCATTTCAGCCCATAATGATTTTCTCCTATTCTAAAGTCCGTTCGGGTATGTATCATTTGAACCCTTATTGATTAATCTAAAGGGAACTTGCGGTGTGATAAACTGAAAAATAATAGAACAACATAATATAACAGTAACAGATGTTATAACAGGTGTTTAAGCATGGGTGAACATCATATAATCATGATATAGCAGGTGTAACATGATAATGCATTTTACAGATTCAAAAGGGGTCAATTTATTAGTTATATATGTACATATTGTCTGGTGAGAATAACTCACTTGTTCAGAGCTGGAGATAGCTACCAAAGCAAACAATAAAGACACTATGAAGGTACGACAATATGGAAATGACTTGAGAGTGGAGTGCCAAAGCTATATGCCTTGATAATATATACACAAAACAATACAATAATACAAAAAGTACAACACAAATTTATCGTCAAATAACGTAAGAAATCTATACTCAAAACAACAACAAATGACTTGCACTTGCTCTCTACCTCATGTACTTCAGTTATGCAGGTATTATGCTCGGTCTAGGGTGCTATAGGTATGGTTTGGGTGTGCAAGTGGTCGGCCAGCATTTTTTTTGCAAGGTGGTGAAGTCTAGGTGCATAGCTAGGTGTTCAAGGCTAAACAATGCAACATAACATCACATCTTTGCCACAAATAGTTTTGGCCAGAGGTCATGGGTCATGGCCAATGGCTCATGGAGGTGGTGGGTCGTGTGGAAAAGGGTGGAGGTCAGGCCAGAGGTGGTGGTGGTGGTGGAGGTGGTGGCGGCTAGAGGTTGGTTGATTTAGTGGTGCAAAATATAGGCTAGGCTTGTAGGTAGTGATGGGTTTTTGGTGGATTTTTGTGTAGATCATTGGCCTTGGTTTGGGTCGGCCAGAAGTGGAGGGGTAGTAGGATGGATGATGGTCAGAGGAAGGGGGTGGTGGAGGCCACCATTGTGATGGAGGAGATAGGCCAAGCCAAATAGAGATGAAGAAAGCAAGTGCAAAACCATGAAAACAAGATGAAAACATGAAAAAGTACAGGATTTTTTTACCAAACTTTTTGCAAGAGATGGTGGCCGTGATTTCTTTTGAATGAGAAGCTTTGTTATGATGCGTGAAAATGAAAAAAATGTAGCTGAAGCATTGAGAAAGTCGGCCAAAACAATAAAGATGTAAGTTGAGAAAATGAAAAGGCGGGAGTTAAAAGGACTTTGGAAGATTAAGAGTTTAAACCTTTCAAATTACCTTTAATTTATTTATATAAGTTTATATTATGGAAAATAATAATAATTTCAGTCACAAATTCGAAAATATAACAAAATGTAAAATATATATAAATATTTATTAATTATATAAGGTTAAATCAAGAAAATAGCACAAAATTGCAAACTAGTCTAGAAAAATGGAAAATAAACAGAATGAACTTTGAAAAATTTATATGGACTCATAAAAATATTTATAACAAAGATAATAACATAAAATAAAAATGCATTCAAAAGAAAAATATATAAATTTTAATTAAATATATTTTAAATGAAGAAAATAGCAGAAAAAATAGAAAACAGCCTTTAAAAATAGAAAATAAATGCAATAAATTTGAAAAAGTTTTATTTTCACTTCAAAAATATTAAAAGACAAAAATATACATAAAATAACATAACGAAACATTTTAAAATAAATATGACAAAGAAAATCTAATTTATATAATTTAAAATAGACAAAATTGCTAAATAAAACAAATTGCACTCAATAATGAAATATACATAACTTTCACAATTTAAATCTGTTTTCAACGAAAATAAAAGCAGTATTCAAGTTATTAAATCTATTTTCATAATAAAAAATAAAATTTAAGAATTTAAATATTTAAATTTGAAATTTAAAAGCCAAAGTTTGACCATTTTGACCAGAAATCCACTTTTTAGTAAAATATTTAATTTATACCAGTTGGAATTATAATTCACATAATAATCAAAGTGTGTGTATATATATATATAATGAAATGTTTGAAATGAAACAAGTTAAAAAAAATTCAAAATGAAATAAAGTCAAAATTAAAATATACATAAAAATTTAGGGTTGTTACAGGCAGAATCAAAATATGGTATAAAATAAAGAACCTCTAAAGAACTTCTTTTTCTTACTTTTATGTGTGTTTTATTGCTAGTAGGAAATTACCTTAATAGCCTCTACTCGTGCCCAAGTTCGTTTGAGAGCTAGATTTGCCTTATTTGCTTGTCTCTTTCCCTCGGCTCCACTCAAGTTAGCTTCAACTATTTCAAGAGCTTGTTGAGCCTCTTGTGGATCAATGTCAGTACTCATCTCTGCATCATTTCCTAAAATGGTGATCTCACTATTACTAATGCTAGCGAAACCACGCATTAAGTCTACCGTTAACCATTGGTCGTTGAGACGTATTCTTAAAACACCCATATCTAGCGTAGTGGCAATAGGGGCATGGTTTGGTAATAGGCCAATTTGTCCACTATTAGTAGATAAAATGATTTCTTTCACTTCTGAATCCAAAATAATTCGATTAGGGGTCATTACACAAAGATTTAAAGTCATTTCTTCAGTTTTCTCTACCTTTCTAAGTTCAAAGCTTTCGTGATAGCTTTGTCGATGTTACCTACCAAATAAAAGGCCTATTAGGGAAGAGTGTCTAATTCCACGGAAAGGATCAGTCGAAACCCCATAATTATTTCGGCGAGACCAACATATTTCCCTAAAGAACCAGTAAAGACTTCTTCCATGAAGAAGGGTTATGATAAGAAGCGTTCAATTTTTCGTGCCCTTGCTACAGTTAAACGATCTTCTTCGGATAATTCATCCAACTCCAGGATAACTATAATGTCCTAAAGTTCTTTGTAACGTTGTAAAGTTTCCTCAACTCTTTGAGTAGTTCCATTATGTTCCTCGCCAACGATCCGAGGTTGTAACATAGTTGACATTGAATCTAAAGGATCGACTGCTGGATATATACCTTTGGCAGCTAATCCTCTTGATTGCACGGTAGTAGTAACTAAATGTGCAACTGTCGTGGTAGGATCAGGGTCGGTCAAATCGCCTGTAGGTACATAAACTCTTGGATCGAAGTTATAGACCCTTCTTTGGTGGAAGTAATTCTTTCTTGTAAGAACAAATTTCGATACTAAGGTTAGGTTGATAGCCCACTGCAGAAGGCATTCTCCCTAATAGGGTGGATACTTCTGATCCCACTTGAATGAAATGAAAGATATTGTTGATGAATAAAAGTGCGTCTTGTTCGTTAATATCCCAAAAATATTCTGCCATGGTTAGTGCAGTTAAAGCTACTCTCACAGGAGCTCCTGGTGGTTCATTCATTTGACCATAGACCATAGCTACTTTTGATTCTGCAATATTTTTTCATTAATTACCCCAAATTCTTTCGTTTCCATGTAGAGATCATTTCCTTCACGAGTGCGTTCACCTACTCCACCAAGTACGGATATGTAACAACCCGGGGTTTTGCACCATTTTATAATCATCATTAAACGATTAATGTGGTTAGCTAATTGCTGTTTGGAGTTTTAATCGGTTGTATTCTTTTAAAATTCGTTAAGTGTTGGTGGGCTTCGAAAATTGAATATTGGCCCATGTTTTTTGTGGTGCCGTGTTATCTCGAGTTAATACCCGCCCCCCTTTCATTTTCATTCATTGGAAACCCTAAATCAAAACTTACAAAAAGAAAAATAAATGGCGGATAGGGCTTTTAACTTCGTCGATTTCCTTGCTTTATTAATTGATTCGTTCGCGGCAGCTTCTTCATCCAAGTCGAGTTCGAGGTTGCGTGAATCGGCTTCGATTCTGGACTGTTGGATTTAGGTTCGTCGAACAAGGTGAGGGGTCCTTCACACATATCTAATTCGATCGGTTGCTTATCTATAATTCGATGCCCTTGAATTTTTGTTCGTATCCATTTGATTGAATTCGTTATTTGAGTATTCTCGGCAGTTTGGTTTTATTTTGATTGTTGATGTTTTCATTGACTTTATTGTTTTGATTGCTGATGATTTCATTGACTTTATCAATTTTTGTATAAATCTGTTACTTGATGCTCATGGTATTGATTTTGATCAGTTCATTTATACGACCTTGATGATTTTTGGATCGTTATTCATCATTGGAATTCTGTAGTTGACATTGGTTAGTGTTTGGCACTTCTGTACTGTGCCTTGAACTCTGTTGACATGAATATGTTCGACTTTTGCTTGTCTTTTTTTTGGCTTCGGCCTTATACATTTGTTTGTATATCCCTGCACATTGTAGCCATTGTGCTTGTTACTGTGTTGCCTTATATAGGGTACACATGCTTATTTCACCTGTAGCCTTTGTGCTTGATGTTTACTTATAGTTCAAGACAGTTTGCATTAATCTGTACTCTAATTGCGCCGAGCACTTCAACTTGTTCAGGTTTCGTTTGGTCCCTGTACAACCTGCTTGTTGTCTGTCTTGTTTCAAACTTGATTATTTTGTGCCTTGACCTTTGATGACCTCTGTGTGTTGTAGTTGACTTCGGTGTTGATTCGTATATATGATTCCATGACTTCAGAACCATTTCTTTTATATTGGACTGTACTCGGTGAACTTTGACCATATTGTCCAGTTTATAACTACTGGTTCATTTAGATTGAATTTGTGTCGATTGTTGCTTCATGTTACTGCAACTTCATCGTAGCTGTCGGGACCATTTGAAGCAATATGGATACTTGTTTCATGGATTTTATTTGTAGCATGTGTGCTAGATTTTGTTGAACATTGTGCATGTCCTAGGTGTTACATTTGTTAATAATTTTCCTTTGAAGTACCATTATTGCCTCGGGTTTGAGTTTTGCTCCTATAACCTGGTGACACTGGTTCTTGATGTTGCTCGGTTTTGAGGTACACTTTTGTTTTGATTATGCAGTGGTGGATTCTGTTGAATTAGAACTACTGAGGCAGTAGCATTCATTTTGGTCCTACTGCACTGTGTATATTTTAGTTCTTGTGTCTTTAGTCTTTGTTGCTACAGTTGAGTTGAGTCAGTAGCTTGACCTTTTTGCATTTTGTGGTAGTTTGGTGCCTTCTTGAATTTTGCAGTCTTGTTGTACATGATTGCATCTTTGAATCTGGGTAGCTTGTCACTGTGTTGCACTTGCTTGACCCAGTTTGGTAGTTACCTACTTGCTGTGCACTTTTCATGTCCTTCCTTTGTGCACTTGGTCATTCGAGTTGAGTTGCTTTGCAGTTGTGTTGAGTCATGATAGCCGTGACTTGACCTTTGCAGTTTCGACTTGCTGTTAGTATTTGGAGTTGTGATGTCATCAAACGCTGTAGTGGCAAGGCAGTGCACGAGAGCGTGTACTGCAGCCACACGGTATTGCTTTTATTGATATTCTATTTTGCTTTTGATTTATTGATCTTTTGCGTATTCCATATGCTGTAGTGGCGAGGCAGTACACGCGTGTGTGTACTGCAGCCCTACCCGAATTGACGTTTTAATTGATATTTCATTTGCTTGAATTATTTCGTGTGTCCAATTCATTATTTTGAATCGTATTTTGATTTGGTTTAGTTTGATGATTTTGTTGGTATCTAATTATCTTTTTGATAATTAGATTGTGAATTTCTAATTATTTATTTAATAATTAGATTTTGTTGTTAATTTCCATTTAGGAAATTCTATTGTTTTCTAAATTATCTTCATTGATAACCCTTTTATTTATCTTCGTTGATAATTTGAATTTGTTGATTTGTGGTTTAACACTGTTACGTGTTATGTTTACCATTATCCGATTTCCTTATTTAAGGATTGGATAGACGAGATTATTTGTGACTATCGTTTATTTATTATTTAATTATTATTGCTTCCGTACATTAATAACTGAGTTTGAATTAGACTGACCCGTGTATTATTTTCCTTTGAATTTAATACTCGGGTCAAACTGAGTTATTTCAGGTTGTAGATATCTTGCTTTGGATTGCTGTTAGAGCTATGAAGTCACTTTATACCTTTTGGAGTAGTCGTTGTCATAGTATAGGATCATATGTATTCATGTATATTATTGTCAATAATGTACTTGTATATGTAACTTCCAGTGTCGACAGTTGTAGTTGTATCATATGTATTGTATCACGTGTATTGTAACTGACTTCAGTTATATATATATGACTTTTTATTACCTGTGTTCCGCATTTAGCTTATCTGTATTATTATTATATATATATTGTCCTAAACTATTATGAACCATCGTTGTTTGTTTTTATATTGGAATTGGGTATGTCGATGGGAGTAAATAAATAAGACATGAAAAATAAAAATATATACCACTCCTATCGAGATAGCCAATACTAGTGTAAGGCCCAACTACGGATGGCCGCTCCTATCCAGCCTTATTCTTCGTAATAACAGACAGTGTTTCTTTTAATACTCTTTGTTATTGTGAGCATAGAGGTGGGCATCGTAGTTGGTATCATAGCTTGGGGTTTATGGATGTAATATAAAACATAACTTAGATGGAACATGTGTTACAACTATTTGTCGATGTTTTATTGTGCTTTGAGTCAAAACTAAAGTTTTGAAATTATGATGAAATTTTTAAATATCCTTATTTAAAAGTAAAAAGTGAAATTGTGTTTTGATGACTGAGTAATTTGTGTTCTGTTTATCAGAGTTCGCAGCGGAAATAGTGAGACTGTCTTCGCTGAGTACAGCTGATAACTCTTTTGGATTTAAAAATCAAAATATGAAATTGAAATAAATTTCAATTGTTGTATACATAGATGTGTTTATTTTGTTTTCTTTGAAAATTTCGAATTTGATTTGAGGATCCGAAGCAATTGCAGTTATGTGATTTTGTTGAGATTTTTGCTGTTTTGAATTATCTTTATTGAAGAGATATTCAAGTGATTTCTTTGTTCATTTTGTAGTATACGTGCAAATTTGAGTTGCATGTTACTGCATTAATTTTACGTTGAACCGGTGTTTGGTTTTCAACGTATTTTGTTGCCGTTATTTTTATATAACGGGATTTTTACACCGGTGCTAGAATTTGAAGCACAGTGTTTTGTTGACATTTTGATGAATGAAAATTCACTAGTATTATATTTTGATGCAAATTATTTTGATGAGATTTTGACGTATAAAAATTACTGTCGCTTTGACTTCAGTAACCGTCAATTTTAAAGTGGATTTTCAAGCGGTTATCCTGCAATGCTGATTTTGAGATCCGTTTTTACAGTGTTTTGAGAAGTACAATTTCCTTATCGAAATTGTTACTGATGTTGCTGTTTTAAAAACGTGTTTTAAAAATCGTTTTAAAAAAAACATTTGTTTTTCAAAAATTTCTACAGTTGGCGCTTTCAAAAGAATGAGGAAGCGATTTAAACGTTTCAGCAAAATCGAGGACTGTGAACCCTTACTTTTATCGATTCGCTTAATTCCGGACTTGTCCATTTGAGAACGTAAAATGTTATTAATTTAAAATACACGATTTTGCTCTTTCAAGAAAACGATGAAGAGAATTAAATGATTTAGTAAAACTCGTGGTAAGAGACATGTGCGTTTGCTATTTTGGTTAATTCCGGGCTCGTCAATTGGAATATTTGCTGTTTTGATGATTCTGATGATTTTCATGTGCTTTCGAGCCACTATGTTGGACCATCGGGTCATATGTTGGACCTCCGGGTCATATGTTGGACCTTCGGGTCAATACCAGTACTAGACCTTCGGGTCATTTGTTGGACCTTCGGGTCATTTGTTGGACCTGCGGGTCATTTGTTGGGCACCAAAAATATAGTACTTGGTAGGCTTCGGCCGTTTGTTGATGCACGTGTGGCGTAGCTAAAACTAGCCATCTGATGGGATCGATCCACCTTTTATGTTGATTTTCTAGTCATCTTAATTGATTTCTAGATATTTGTTGTTTCCAATTATCTGCAGGTAATTGGATATTTGTTGATATGAGTTCTGATTATCGTTTTTGATAATTGGATATTTATTGTTTTTGATTATCATTTTTGATAATTAGATATTTGTTGATTCTGATTATCGTTTTTGATAATCAGATAATTGTCATTTCTGATTATCATTTTTTATAATTAGATATTTGTTGATTTCAGATTTCTGATTATCGTTTGTGATAATTAGATATTTGTTGATTTCAGATTTCTGATTATCGTTTTTATAATTAGATATTTGTTGATTCTGATTATCGTTTTTAATAATTAGATATATTTTTTATTATCATTTTTGATAATTAGATTTTTTTGATTTGAGATTTCTGATTATCGTTTTTGATAATTAGATATTTGTTGATTTGAGATTTTTGATTATCATCTTTGATAATTAGATATTTGTTGATTCTGATTATCTATTTTGATAATCGGATATTTGTTGTTTCTGATTATCGTTTTTGATAATCCGATATTTGTTGTTTCTGATTATCGTTTTTGATAATTAGATATTTGTTGATTCTGATTATCCTTTTTAATAACTAGATAATTGTTGTTTCTGATTATCGTTTTTGATAATTAGATATTTGTTGATTTGAGATTTTTAATTATCGTTTTTGATAATTAGATATTTGTTGATTTGAGATTTTTGATTATCGTCTTTGATAATTGAATATTTGTTGTTTCTGATTATCGTTTTTGATAATTAAATAATTTCTTATTTTTGCTGATTATGATATTTTGTAGTCCCTAATTAATTCTAGATTATGTTGATTATATTGAATTTTGTTTTCTATCTCTGTTGATAGTTAGCGTTTGCTGATTTTGAAGTTCGTGTTTTCTAATTATCCGTTGGATAACTAAATGTTTGCGGTTTTCCGATTTGTGGTTTTGTGTTTCCTAGTTATCTTTGTTGATAATTAGATTTTGGTGCGTGCTTGTTATCATATCGGTAATTAGATATTGCTGTTTGTGATTTTGTACTCTAATTATCTAATTGATAATTATATATTGCTGATAATTGTAATTATTCAGTTTTGTTGTTTTCTGATTATCTATTTGATAATTAGATTTCGTGAGAATTTGTGAATTTCTTTTATGAAATCAAATGATTTCTTTGGCGTTTGCATTCTTGACCTTTATTTTTCTAGCTTAACCAGTTATGTTAGAAAAATAATTGTTATTGACACCTTTAATTATGAAAATTGCGGGGGCGCAATTTTTATAAGGAGGGAAGTCTGTAACAACCCGGGGTTTTGCACCATTTTATAATCGTCATTAAACGATTAATGTGGTTAGCTAATTGCTGTTTGGACTTTTAATCGGTTGTATTCTTTTAAAATTCGTTAAGTGTTGGCGGGCTTCGAAAATTGAATATTGGCCCATGTTTATCATGGTGTCGTGTTATCTCGAGTTAATACCCGTCCCCCTTTCATTTTCATTCATTGGAAACCCTAAATCAAAACTTACAAAAAAAATGGCGGATAGGGCTTTTAACTTCGCCTCTATTTCCTTGCTTTATTAATTGATTCGTTCGCTGCAGCTTCTTCATCCAAGTCGAGTTCGAGGTTGCATGAATCGGCTTCGATTCTAGACTATTGGATTTGGCTTCGTCGAACAAGGCGAGTGGTCCTTCACTCACATCTAATTCGATCGGTTGCTTATCTATAATTCGATGCCCTTGAATTTTTGTTTGCATCCATTTGATTGAATTCGTTATTTGAGTATTCTTGGCAGTTTTATTTTGTTTTGATTGTTGATGATTTCATTGAATTTATTGTTCTGATTGCCGATGATTTCATTAACTTTATCAATTTTTGTATAAATTTGTTACTTGATACTCATGATATTGATTTTGATCGGTTCATTTATACGGCCTTGTTGATTTTTGGATCGTTGTTCATCATTGGAATTCTGTAGTTGACATTGGTTAGTGTTTGGCGCTTCTGTACTGTGCCATGAACTATGTTGACATGAATTTGTTCGACTTTTGCTTGTCTTTTTTTTGGCTTCGGCCTTATACATTTGTTTGTATAACCCTGCACATTGTAGCCTTTGTGCTTCTTACTGTGTTGCCTTATCTAGGGTACACATGCTTATTTCACCTATAGCCTTTGTGCTTGATGTTCACTTATAGTTCGAGACAGTTCGCATTAATCTGTACTTTAATTGAGCCGAGCACTTCGACATGTTCAGGTTTCGTTTGGTTCCTGTACAACCTGCTTGGTACCTGTCTTGTTTCGAGCTTGATTATTTTTTGCCATGATCTTTGATGACCTCTGTGTATTGTAGTTGACTTCGGTCTTCATTCGTATATGTGATTCCATGACTTCAAAACCATTGCTGTGATATTGAACTGTACTCGGTGAACTTTGACCATATTGTCCAGTTTATAACTACTGGTTCATTTAGATTGAATTTTTGTCGATTGTTGCTTCATGTTACTGCAGCTTCATTGCAGTTGTCGGGACCATTTGAAGCAATATGGATACTTGTTTCATGGATTTTATTTGTAGCATGCGTGCTCGATTTTGTTGAACCTTGTGCATATCCTGGGTGTTACATTTGTTCATAATTTTCCTCTGAAGTACCATTATTGCCTCGGGTTTGAGTTTTGCTCGTATAACCTGGTGACACTAGTTGTTGATGTTGCTCGGTTGTGAGGTACACTTGGGTTTTGATTATGCAAAGGTGGATTCTGTTGAATTAGAACTATTGAGGCAGTAGCATTCATTTTGGTCCTACTGAACTATGTATATTTTAGTTATTGTGTCTTTAGTCTTTGTTGTTGCAGTTGAGTTGAGCCAGTGGCTTGACCTTTTTGCATTTTGTGGTAGTTTAGTGCCTTATTGAATCTTGTAGTCTTGTTGTACATGATTGCATCTTTGAATCTGGGTAGCTTGTCACTGTGTTGCACTTGCTTGACCTAGTTTGGTAGTTGCCTACTTGTTGTGCACTTTTCATGTCCTTCCTTTGTGCACTTGGTCATTCGAGTTGAGTTGCTTTGCAGTTGTGTTGAGTCATGATATCCATGACTTGACCTTTGCAGTTTCGACTTTCTGTTAATATTTGGAGTTGTGATGCCATCATATACTGTAGTGGCAATGCAGTGCACGCGAGCGTGTACTGCAGCCACACGGTATTGCTTTTATTGATATTCTATTTTTCTTTTGATATATTGATCTTTTGCGTATTCCATATGCTGTAGTGGCGAGGCAGTACACGCGTGCGTGTACTGCAGCCCTACCCGAATTGACGTTTTAATTGATATTTCAATTGTTTGAATTGTTTCATGTGTCAAATTCAATATTTTGAATCGTATTTTGATTTGGTTTAATTTGATGATTTTGTTGGTATCTAATTATCTTTTTGATAATTAGATTATGAATTTATAATTATTTATTTAATAATTAGATTTTTTTGTTAATTGTCGTTTAGGCAATTCTGTTGTTTTCTAAATTATCTTCATTGATAACCCTTTTATTTATCTTCGTTTATAATTTGAATTTTTTTGATTTGTGGTTTAACACTCTTAAGTGTTATATTTACTGTTATCCGATTTCCTTATTTAAGGATTGGATAGACGAGATTATTTATGACTGTCATTTATTTATTATTTAATTATTATTGCTTCCGTACGTTAATAACTGAGTTTGAATTAGACTGACTCGTGTATTATTTTCCTTTGAATTTAATACTCGGGTCAGACCGAGTTATTTCAGGTTGTAGATATCTTGCTTTGGGTTGCCGTTAGAGCTATGAAGTCACTTTATACCTTTTGAAGTAGTCGTTGTCATAGTATAGGATGATATGTATTCATGTATATTATTGTCAATAATGTACTTGCATATGTAACTTCCAGTGTCGACGGTTGTAGTTGTATCATATGTGTTGTATCACGGGTATTGTAACCGACTTCAGTTATATATATGAGACTTTTTATTATCTGTGTTCCGCATTTAGCTTATCTATGTTATTATTATATGTATATATTGTCCTAAACTATTATGAACCATCGTAGTTCGTTTTTATACTGGAATTGGGTATGTCGATTGGAGTAAATAAATAAGAGATGAAAAATAAAAATATATACCACTCCTATCGAGATAACCAATACTAGTTTAAGGCCTAACTACGGATGGCCGCTCCTATCCATCCTTATTCTTCGTAATAACAGACAATGTTTCTTTTAATACTCTTTTTTATTGTGAGCATAGAGGTAGGGTGTCACAGGATGCGCCTCCATGAGCTTTGGCAATGTTGTTGATCAATTCCATGATAAGTACTATTTTACCCACGCTGGCTCCCCCAAAGTGTCCAATTTTTCCTCCATGGTGATACAAAGCTAAAAGATCCACCACTTTAATCCCTGTTCCAATGATTATTAATTTCGTATCTAACTGTACAAAAGCAGGAACAGATCTATCAATAGGCGATGTAGTACGAGTATCGACATGACCTAAATTATCAACAGACTCCCTAAGAACACTGAAAATTCGTCCGAGAGTAGCACCGCCGACCGAAACACTTAGAGCTGCTCCTATATCAATCACTTCCATTCCTCTCATCGGACCATCTGTAGCACTCATAGCTACAGCTCTACTCGATTATTTCCTAACAATTGTTGTACCTCACAAGTCACATTAATTTGCTGACCGGCAGATTCTTGACCTTTAAATATCAAAACGTTATAAATATTAGGCATCATGCCCGGGGGAAAACAACATCAAGTACTGGGCCAATAATTTAGTGATACATCCTAGGTTTTTTTCTTCATGTGTGGAAACCGTAGAACCAGAAGGATTCGGATTGATTTTCATAATATAATAATCTAAATATGTCGAAATTCTTTTGATTGAGAGTCTATGGTGCATAGTACCAAATCAATTTCTGGTAGCAGCTTGATTAGTTAATTCAATACGAATTAAATGGGAATTAGTACTCGATTTAGTTGGTACCACCCAACCGAATAAAATCCAATCATTTATTCATGAAATTTAAATGAGTAAATTTTCAAGTTCAATCTATCCTTTATTCAAAAGATCAAGTATATGAATAAGAATTGTGAGTAAGTGAAGTGTGTTTCATTTCTCTATCATTATATTATAAAATATACCATCTATACTTATACTCAATTAGATGAAATCTATGATATTATAACTTGTGATACATTATTACGATCTCATTGACTATTTTCTTTTCTATATATCTAACTATATATATTTATAGTTAGTTTAGTTAGTGTCTATTTTTATTTTATTCCCCTTCTCTTTCATGGATGAATTATCCATATTTTCACATCTATGATTTACATATACAACACATCACTGTCAAAGGGGAATTTTTCTTAGTATTTTTTTTAGATTCAAAATGTAAAGTGCCCAAATTCAATTATAAACTTAAAAAAAAGATTGGGTTGCGCCATATATATCAAGGAGTATACAATAATGATGTGCTTGGTGAATCAAATGCGTGGTCTAATAAGAAACCTAATTCATTGATAACATTAGTTGAATATATTTTGAAAGAGTATTATCAAAGTTTTCATTCATGCCTAATCTATATCGAGTAGACCTTGTTGTTGTAAGAATTCTTAATTCATGAGTTGTAGGGAGGGACATATGTCACTATAAACAGAAACTAAAGAAAGTGTTGGATTTAAAGCTGGTGTTAAAGATTACAGATTGACTTATTATACTCGTGATTACGAAGCCAAAGATATTGATATCTTAGCAGCATTCCGAGTAATTCCTCTTCCTATTGAAGAAGCAGGGGCTGCGGTAGTCGTCGAATCTTCTACTGGTCCCTGGACAATTGTATGGACTGATGGACTTACCAGTCTTGATCGTTACAAAGGATGATGCTACCACATTGAGACTGTTGTTGGGGAAAAAATTCAATATATTGCTTATATAGCTTATCCTTTAGACCTTTTTGAAGAAGGTTATGTTACTAGCATGTTTACTTCCATTGTGGGTAACTTATTTGGTTTCAAAGCCCTACGAGCTCTACATTTAGAGGATCTGCGAATTCACCCTTCTTATTCTTAAACTTTCCAAGGCCCGCCTCATGGCATCCAAGTTGAAAGACATATATTGAATAAGTATGGGCGTCCCTTATTGGGATGTACTATTAAACCAAAATTGGGATTATCCTCAAAAAACTACGGTAGAGTAGTTTACGAATGTCTACGTGGTGGGCTTGATTTAACCAAGGATGATGAAAATGTGAACTCCCAGCCTTTTATGCATTGGAGAGACCGTTTCTTATTTTGTGCTGAAGCTATTTACAAAGATCATGCTGAAACAAGTGAAATCAAAGGGCATTACTTTTATGCAACTGCAGGTACATGTAAAGAAATGATCAAAAGGGCAGAATTTGCCAAAGATTTTGCACTTCCTATTATAATGCATGATTACATAACCGAGGGACTCATTGCAAATACTAGTTTGGCTCATTATTACCGAGACAATGGTCTACTTTTTCACATCCATCGCGCAATGCATGCAGCTATTGATAGACAGAAAAATCATGGTATGCATTTTCGTGTACTAGCTAAAGCATTACATATGTCTGATGGAGATCATATTCACGCTGGTACAGTAGTAGGTAAACTAGAAGGGGAACGTGAGATGAATTTAGGTTTTTATTTATTTATTACGTGATGATTTTATTGAAAAAGACCGAAGTTGCGGTATATTTTTTTAATCAAGTTTGAGTTTCTATGCCAAGTGTTATTCCTGTGGCTTCCGGGGGTATTCATGTTTGGCATATGCCTGTCCTAACTGAAATTTTTGGAGATGATTCCGTCCTACAGTTTAGTGGAGGAACTTTGGGGCACCCTTGTGGAAATGCACCTGGTGCGGTAGCTAATCGAGTTGCTTTAGAAGCATATGTGTACAAGCTCATAATGAAGGACATGATCTTGCTCATGAAGGTAATGAGATTATCTGCAAAGCTTGAAAATGGGGTTCCGAACTTGCGATTGTTTATGAAGTATGGAAATAGATCAAATTCGAGTTCGAACCAATAGATAAGATAGATAAACAGAAGTAGGTAAACAGAAAATGTAAGAACTAAGCGCACATAATTTAGAAATTGCTTTTTGTTCTCCTAATTGATTGCAATTAAACTTAGCACAATCCTTTTTTTAGGAATAGGATTGGGCTGAATAAAGAATAAGTGTCATCCTATACTATCTATTTGTATAGATCTTTCATGCATACAGATCTTACCTATATAAACAATATCTAAATACAAGATTAACTATGAAATTGAAGAATAAAAAATGCAAGAGTTCTTTTCTTTATTTTTGGACCCTTAATTATAGACCTTGTGGTTGGTGTAGATCATTTTTTATCCCGCAGTTTCATGCCGTAATTCAAGCCAGGGGGGCTCCTTCTACTCACACCCTTTTTTCCGTATCTTTTTCTTCACGTGAACCGAGATTCTACCATAATATATATTTATATAAGTGATACCTCGGATTTCCCCAAAAAAGAACTATTTATTCCAATACTCACTAGTTGATAATTAACAATTCTAATGATTAAATTATATGCTTTAATTCTAATAGGAAATAAAATAGTAAAATGATTATTCATCGAATGACTATTCATCTATTCTATTTTCATTAAATAGGATGTGGAGCTGGAAAACTCTATAAAAAAGGTGGTTAAATTCGATGTTGCTTATAAGGAAGTTAAAACATAAGTGTGAGCTAACTAAATCAATGATATATCTGTTTCTTCAAATGGATATTATTCCTAGTGCTTGGCATTCCGTTTGAAGTGAAGAAAATGATACTGAAAAAAACATTTCTAGGTGGAGTGATAGTAATAGGTGTAGTTTCAATGATATTGATATAAGGAATATTTGGAGTTTGATCTTTGATAACACTTTTTTGGTTAAGGACGGCAATGGAGATAGTTATTCTGTATATTTTGAAGTTGAAAATCATATTTTTGAGATTGAAAGTAATAGTTTTTTCTGTGCGAATTCAAAACTTTTTCCCAGCTTTTTGAATAGTAGGTCTAAGAGTAACAATCACGACTATTATCATTACATGTATGATAGTAAATCTTGTTGGAGTAATCACATTAATAGTTGTATTGATAGCTGTCTTCGTTTTGAAATCTATATTCATAGTTACATTTTAGGTGATACTGATAATTACAGTAACAGTTACATTTCTAGTTTCATTTGTACTGAAGGTGTAAGCAATAGTGAAAATGGAAATTCTAGTACACGAACTGTTGGTAACAACCGCGATTTCAATATAAGAGGAAGATCTAATGATTTAAATATAAATAAAAAATACAAAAATTTATGGGTTCAGAGTGAAAATTGTTATGGATTAAATTATAAAAAAATTAGATCAAAAATGAATATTTGTGAGCAATGTGGATATCATTTGAAAATGAGCAGGTCAAATAGATTCGAACTTTTGATTGACCCGGGCACTTGGGATCCTATGGACGAAGATATGGTCTCCATGTACCACATTGAATTTCACTCAAAGGAGCAACCTTATCAAGACCATATTGATTCTTATCGACAAAGAACAGGTTTAACTGAAGCTGTTCAAAAAGGCATAGGTCGATTAAATGGTGTTCCCATAGCAATTGGGGTTATGGATTCTTAGATTTTGTGGGTAGTATGGGATCTGTAGTAGGCGAGAAAATAACTAGTTTGATCCAGTATGCTACTAATTAATCTCTACCTATTATTATTATGTGTGCTTCCGGAGGAGCACGTATGCAAGAAGGAAGTTTGAGCTGGATGCAAATGGCTAAAATATCTTCTTCTTCATATAATTATCAATCAAATAAAAAGTTATTCTACGTATCAATCCTTACATCCCCTACAACTGGTGAGTAACAGCCAGTTTTGGTATGTTGGGAGATGTCATTATTGCTGAACAAGCATTGAATAAACCAGTACCCGACGGTTCACAAGCAACAGAGTATTTATTCCATAAGGGCTTATTCGACCCAATCGTATCCCGTAATCTTTTAAAAGGCATTCTTAGTGAGTTATTTCGGTTATACGGTTTTTCCCTTTGAAATGTATATATATATATATATATATATATATATATATATATATATATATGTATATATATATATATAATATAGAAATAAAGTGAAAATATTAAAATTTAGAAAAAATAGAAGTGATTTCTATGCCTTGCATACCAAGAACTTCCATTTTTTATTAGAAATCTAATCCATTTTTGTTCGATTGAATTATTTTAGTTAGAGTTGCGAATTTATAATAAAATCTTTATCCTTAATAAAAAAATCATTATTCTATTAGTAGAATAGAAAGAAAGGAAGGGAGAATTCATAAAATTTCGTAAACTCAAAGTGGGTTGTCATACATATTCGTGTAGAAAGATGAATAGGTACACTAAATTTTCATTTAGTTCTCATTCCTTGCACTTATTAAGTACTTAATAATCTCAATATTTAATTATTTATAATAATTATAATATAATATAATAGATATACTTATGGTATCTTTATATTTATAATAGATACGAATATTAAATTAAGTTACCTGTTCTATGATAGATCTTCACTTACCTTCTTTTTTGTCCCTTTAGTAGGTCTAGTATTTCTGGCGATTGCAACGACTTCTTTATTTCTTCATGTACAAAAATAGAAGATTGTCTAGACATGATGGTGCCAACTAGATAATTTTTTTGGTACAGTGTTTAGTGTAATGCGGTATGATATGTGACTTTTTTTCGAATACAAATGAAAGAACTATTATGCATGCTGATACATGATATCCGTATTAATCCATGTATATACGGGTTATAAAAAGTGGAAATTAGGGAGGCATCCCTATCATACTTTCATATTGTAAAGCGGGTCCCTGTTTTCTGGAAACGAAGAAAAATTATTGTTGAAATGTCAGCAACTTTTATAAATAAGTGTTGATATTTCAGCAACTTTCCCTGTCAAAGTTTCATTGTAAATCCGGTCCCTATTTTCAAGAAACAAAGAATTTTTTTTGCTGAAATGTCAACAACTTCTATAAATAAGTGCTGATATTTCAGTAACTTTCATAAACTGTATTTACGGTGTACATAAGTGTTGCCGAAATGTCAGCAACTTTTATAAATAAGTGCTGATATTTCAGCAACTTTCATACACTATGTTCATAGTGTACAGAAAAGTTGCGGAAATGTTAGCAACTTTTATGAAATGTTGCATCATGCTAGGCAATAATCGTAAATAGAAAATAGGGACCTAATTTACACTGAAATTTAGTGAAGGACTTTTCGTGAATTTTGAAACTTAATAAAGACCTTTGCCAAAAGTACCCTTATAAAAACGATCGACAAATATATTTATAATAGAAAGTCAATGTATCTAATAAATTACTCCTAATTGTTCATATCAGAATAGTTTTAGTTGATGAAAGTTACTTTGGCATCAAGAAAAGTAAAGTCAGTTTCTTTTGAATTCCAATCGGATGCAATCAGATATAGTATAGTATGAACCGACGATCAGAGCATGGATAGAACTTATAATAGGGTCTCGAAAAGCAAGCAATTTTTTATGGGCCTTTATTTTTTTTAGGTTCACTAGTATTTTTAGTGGTTGGAATTTCTAGTTTTCTTGGTAGGAATCTGATACCTGGATTTCCTTCTCAACAAATTATTTTTTTTCCACAAGGGATCGTGATGTCGTTCTACGGAATCGCGGGTTTATTCATTAGTTCCTGTTTGTGGTGCATAATATCATGCAATGTTGGTAGTGGTTATGAACGATCCGATAGAAAAGAAGGAATAATGTGCATTTTTCGTTGGGGATTCCTCGAAACAAATCGTCGCATTTTCCTTTGCTTCTTTTTGAAAGATATACAATCAATCAGAGTGGAGGTTAAAAAGGGTCTTTTTCCTCTTCGTATTCTTTATGTGGAAATCAGACGCCAAGGAACCATCTGCGTGACTCGTACTGATGAGAATTTGAACAAAAAGCTGCCGAATTGGCCTATTTCCTACGCATACCAATTGAAGTTTTTTGAACTTTTATCAAAAAGAACAATTTCCTTTGGATTTATCCAATTGAGATATTTGGAAATCCCATTTACTTAGAATTTACTTATTCTAATATAAATATATATATTTCATTCGAAACGAGATCCTTAATTCTATTTCTATATTCTTTTTCTAGATCTAAGGACTACATTTGTACAAAAAATTGGGAATAGATCCATAGTTCAATAACTTGTTATAGAACTCGTGCTTTAGAGAAATGTAAGAAAAAATAAAGTTGACAAATGAAGTAGTTCATTTAAAATTCATAGAAAAAAATGATAAAAAGAAAGCATTGGCTTCCCCCGTGTATCTTGCATCTATAATATTTTTGCCCTGGGGATCTCTTTCTAATTTCAAAAAAGTCTGGAACATTGGATTATTCATTGGTGGAATACTGGGCAATTCGAAAAAAATTTCGAATGATATTCAAGAGAAAAATGTTTTAGAAAAATTCCTAGAATCAAAAGTACTATTCTTGTTGGATGAAATGATAAAAGAATATCCATAGACATATATAAAAAAGCTTAGTATAGGAATAAATAAAGAAACAATACAATTGGTCAAAACACATAATGAATATCATCTCCATATCATTCTGCATTTGTCGACAAATATAATCTGATTTACTATTCTAAGTGGTTATTTTATTATGGGTAATGAAGAACTAGTTATTCTGAATTCTTGGATCAGGAATTCTTCTATAACTTAAGTCACACAATAAAAGCATTTTCTATTCTTTTAGTTACTGATTTATAGATTGGATTTCACTCAACCCATGGTTGGGAACTAATAAATGGTTCGCTCCACAACGAATTGGATTGGCTCATAATGAGCAAATTATATCTGGTCTTATTTCCACTTTTCCAGTTATTCTAGATATATTTGTGAAATATTGGCTCTTCCGTTTTTTAAATCACGTATCTCCTTCGCCTGTAGCCATTTATCATTCACTGAATGAATGATAAACTAATTTGATTTCCTGATATCAATCAAAAAGTTTATTCACGTAAAAAAAGGGCATTTTTTTTCATTCTTTATACTTTCTAAGGCCTTTGTCCTGTTTCCGTTGAATTGTTTCAGTACAATGGCAGACTCGTGGATAGGGAACTATACTAGCTACATATCTAATTTATTGTAGAAATTCCAGGATCAATGATTGGATCATGCAAAATAGAAATACTTTTTCTTGGGTAAAGAACAGATGATTCAATTTATTTCTGTATAGATCATGATATATGTAATAACTCAAGCATCTATTTCAAATGCATATCCTATTTTTGCACAAAAAAGTTATGAAAATCCACAAGAGGCAACCAGGCGAATTGTATGCGCTAGTTGCCAATTAACTAATAAGCCTGTGGACATTGAAGTTCCGCAAGCTGTACTTCCTAATACCGTATTTGAAGCAGTTGTTCGAATTCCTTATGATATGCAAGTGAAACAAGTCCCTGCTAATGGTAAAAACGGGTCTTTGAACGTGGGGGCTGTTCTTATTTTACCCGAAGGATTCGAATTAGCACCCACCGATCGTATTTCTCCTGAGGTGAAAGAAAAGATAGGAAATTTGTCTTTTCTGAGTTATCGTCCTAATAAAAGAAATATTCTTGTGATAGGTCCTATTCCAGGTCAAAATTATAGTGAAATCTTGGTCAGTTTCTACGGGAAATTCAAAAAGTTTATTTGTTCGGCAAACAAATAAGAAAATCTTGGAATAATTTGAATTCCATGATTTAAAGAACTTTTCTATATATAGAATTCCCATTCTTTCCCCCAACCCCACTACAAAGAAAGACGTTAACTTCTTAAAATATCCTCTATATGTAGGTGGGAACAGGGGAAGGGGTCAGATTTGTCCTAATGGGAGCAAGAGTAATAATACATTCTATAATGCTACATCCGCAGGTATAATGTGGAAAATAGTATGTAATGAAAAGGGAGGATATGAAATAACCATAGTCGATGCATGAGATGGTCACCAAACGGTTGACATTACACCTCCAAGGCCAAAACTTCTTGTTTCAGAGGGTGAATATATCAAGCTTGATAAAACATTAATAAGATATCCTAATGTAGGGGGGTTTGGTCAGGGAGATGTAGAAATAGCGCTTCAAGATCCACTACGCGTCCAAGGCTATTTGTTCTTCTTGGCATCTGTTATTTTGGCACAAAATTTTTTGGTTCTTAAAAAGAAACAGTTTGAAAAGGTTCAATTATATGAAATGAATTTCTAGATCCATAAATTCCTTACCATCAAGTTGATAAAAAGCGCCAAATTCTTGTTGATCAAAAAAATGAAATATGTATTTCTAAAAACTTCCTTAAACCTACTTTGCTTTGTTTTTGTTTATGGTATTTTTGCAAGATCTATGAAATTCATTACTTGTATTCCATTTCTAGTACTAGGCACTAGCCAATAGGTACAAAAAAAGAAGAAGATACAATACAAGGAGTGGATAAATGAAATGAAAGGAACAGTCTAGGAAGGTTTATAAGTTTTCCAAATCTTCCATACGACACAAGAAAAAGGACTTACACCTTTTTTTGTGTCGTCTTGTATCGAAATAATAATGCTTTTTCTCTTGTTCACCAAAGATTAATATTTCTTCTTTTTCGAATATATCGGAAATCTTTTGTTTAGATTCATACATTAATTATTTTAAATAAATAAAAACATAAGAAATAAGAAGTGGTAGACAAACAAAAAGTTTTAGAGGGGAGTCATTCATTGAGTAAATGGCGCTCCTTCTATTATTAAATTAACTTCCACTTTTATTTTATATTATTTATTTTCCAATATTACTAAAAATTTACTTGTTTGGTTGAAAAGTGGCATGGATTAGAATATATTTTTACGCATACCTAAATGCTTATTTTTTCTATTTTATATACAATAAGTATTTTTTTATTTAATATAAGAAATGTAGAAATGATTTGTAGAATATCTCATCTGTTTAAATTAACCATATGATATTGGATTACCCCCAAAATAGATTGATTCCTCCTTTCTTGTTGCTTCGTAAGATAAGAGGTAATGAGTGCCAGAGCCTCTATTATATATAAATAAATCCACAGAAGAAGCTTCTATTCCATTGTGCTCAAACATCATAGGAAACAAAAAAACAGAGTAGTTTTAAAGATCAGAGCAACAGATCTATTTTAGCATTTATACCAATAGAAAATTTTGATTATGTTGACTAGATAACTTTCCAATTTGTATGTTATGGAATAGACCAAAGTCTCCAGCCGCTCTAAGAGTAAGAATGAAGTGGTACCTTGCCAAAAAGGCGTAAGGTACCGCCGAGTTCTTACTTTTTCAGGCCTACAATTCGGTTCATTCGATTATTACAGAGATGAACCCAAACCGAAATATGAACCGTAAAACAAAACACCTACTAAGCCAATCAAAAGAATACCAACTACAATAACTATTAGCCAAAGAGGAATCAATTTAGTAGTATTGGCTATTTCCCCCACTTTCCTCCACATTTCATCAAGTAGTCATACTATAGACAAAAACAGTCATGGATAATTATGAAGATGATATCCTTCCGAATGGGATATGGGAATTCCTACTACTCTCTTTCTTTCTCTCAATTGAAGAAATAATTGGAAAATAAAATAGCAAGTACAAAAATAAGTAACAAACCCTATTATAGACTGGTACCATTCAATTCAACATTTTGTTCATTCGAGTTTGATTGTGTCATAGCTCTGTAATTCGAATTTGGTTTATCATTGGATGAATTCCATTACTGATATTGATCCCAAAAAAGAAACGGTAGGTATAGCTAGTCCATGAATAGCTAACCTCGCACGGTAAAAATTGGATAGGTTCGATCTATGGCCCATTGGTTGCCTCCTAACTCCTAAAAGGATCTACTAAATTCATCCACTTGTTCCAAAGAATCAAAAGGGCTGGTTATTAATGGAATCCCCTATCGGCTCTTTATGAAATATTCGTTTGGTCGAGGACTTCCAAATACATCATAAGATAAACCTGTACCGACGAATAACCAACCCGCATTGAATAGGAAAGGTATAGTAATGCTATGAGTGACCCGGTATCGAATACTGGTAATAATATCAACAACATAATGCTCTCCCGTGCTTCCAGACATGCTGAACTTCAAAAATTCTTGTATATTCAAAAAAAAGACTTAATTCAGTGAAAGATGGGATCGGTAAATGGATAATAAACCACTGAATGTCATCTTTCTTGTGAGATCGTCAATTTTGTGCCAAAGGTGCATTTCAAGTATACCGGATTAGTATAGTTATCCTTCCACTGCTGCAGCAATGCGGTCTCGATCAATATGGAAATGAAATACTATATAATTTCTTTCTTCTTCTTCCTTTGTTTATGCATAATTATATGTTATAGATCAATAGAAAATTAGAAAGTACCTTATAATTATAATATAAGGTTTTCATTTTCGAATACTTTAATTTATTTTAAGTAATTGATTGGTGATGCAGCGCATCATGATAAGCGGGCGGAACAAACTCGACATAGAGAGTTATGTCAATCGTATGCCAACCATCTTATGTCGCCTGCCTTAAATCGCGTGCCATGAGTCGCCTACCTTATAAGATAACGACTCAAGAAATCAAGCTGCATTTCTATAAGTCATTCAGTTATGCCACATTTCTATAAGTCGTTCAGTTATGCCACATTGTTCACTTATGTCGCATGGTGTTGTGCTGTCTTTACGTCGTTCGTACTATAGGATTTTCCTTATGTCGCTTAAGTCGTTCCTGAAACTGTGCTATTTTCTTAGGTCGTATGTGTTGAGTTAAGTCGTATGCTGATTTCTTATGTCACATTGTTGTTAAGTCGTATGATGTTGTAACTCGTATGATGTTAAGTCGTATGTGTTGAGTTAAGTCGTATGCTGATTTCTTATGTCGCATTGTTGTTAAGTCGTATGATGTTGTAACTCGTATGTTATTAAGTCGTATGTGTTGAGTTAATTCGTATGCTGATTTCTTATGTCGCATTGTTGTTAAGTCGTCTGATGTTGTAACTCGTATGATGTTAAGTCGTTTGTGTTAGGTCGTGAGTCGCATGTATGTGTTGTAATTTCCTATAAATAAGGGTGTATTGTCATTTGTAAAGGCGGTTGATTTTGAAAATAAATTTGTGTGTGAGTTTTGGCCACCATTGTTGGAAGTTGAGTGTGATCTCCTTCTTCTTTCCATCTCGGGTTATTCGTGAGCGAATAAACGAATTTGAAGCCAATTCTCGGTATCACTTACGAGTGATCAACGATCGAATTGTAGATCTTTCAACACGGCATCTTGCGAGATCAACGGGTTGGAGATAGCAAGATTCCGGCATTATCACGATCAACGAAACTGAGCATTTATCGTTCTATCGGTTTATTTGACACGAAATCATCATTTCGTGAGGAAGATACCGGATAGGTTGTGACAGTTTGGTATTTAAACTGTTCGAGCCTAGTCAAAGCTGCGTCAATTGGTATCAGAGCCAAATCAGAGACGGAAACGAGATTGTTTAATGATCATGCCTCCGAGAGTGCTAATCGTTATCATAATGTTGAAGATTTGTATAGAAGACAAGAAACTGAGCAGATGGAGCAGCTTATCAATGAAAAGTTCAATGAGGATATTGAAAAATTGGAGAAATTGATGAACGACATGAATTAAAATCAAAGGAGAACGTCACCAGTTTCGAACCAGGGTGAAAACAGGGTTTCACCATCGATTTCGGAAGAAAGGAGGATGTCACCCCAGTCTTATCGAGATTGGAGAGAATCATCAGTTTCAATGATGCGAGACCACCATGGGTACCGAAATGAAGAGGGAAGAACTCAACGTGGGTTCGAAAATGAACCATATCGCATTGCTGAAAGACAGGGTAGAAGGGACATGCATGGTCGTAGGGACGTAGATGGTTAGGATCGATATCGAAATACATCTAATTTTGAGGAAGATGGTGATGGAGGTAGTATTCATCATCGAAATCGAGGCCAAGTGCGAAATCAATATCTGGATTCAGAAAATGATCGTAAATGGGAGTCAGGTATGAGGATGGAAATTCTAGAGTTCAAAGGTGGTATGCGAGCAGAAGAATTTCTTGATTGGTTGTCAAATGTTGAAGAAATTCTAAAATTCAAGGCGGTGCCTGAGAATCGCAGAGTCCAATTAGTTGCTACAAAACTAAGGGGAAGAGCTATGGCTTGGTGGCAACAAACTAAACTAACTCGGGAGAGAATGGGAAAATCAAAAGTTATCACTTGGGAGAAGATGAGAACGATGATGAAAGCGACTTTCTTGCCACACTATTATCAATCTCTTATGTATCGAAATTTGCAGAATTTGAGACAAGGGACGAAGACAGTGAATGACTATGCGGATGAATTCTATCGATTGATTGAAAGGATTGATATTATGGAAACCGAGGAACAGCTAACGGCTAGATATGTTAGAGGGTTACAAATGCAAATCCAAGACATGGTTAATATGTTTAATCAATGTCTGTTGCTGAAGCACATCAGAAAGCTCTAGCTTGGGAGAAACAAGGGAGACGAGGAATTGGTGTGTTTACGGGTTCTAACAACCAGAATAAGGGTGCTAGTAGCAGTGTTAATGTTTCCAAGGCAGTCAATAAACCAATTATCAATGAACCCGCAAAAAAAGGTCAATAACAGTATCAAGTGCTATAATTGTCAGGAGTTTGGCTATAAAAGTAATGAATGTACAAAGCCAAAGAAGAGAGCATTAGTTGCAGAGGAATTTGAGTATAAGGATGTGGAAGCTGAAATTGATTATTCTCAACCATCGAAGTTTGATGAAGATGAAGAAATTGTGTCAGGAGACGAAGGGTGTAACTTGATGATAAGGACATCTTGTTTAATGCCAAAGCATGAGAATGATTCTAGTTGGCTGAGAAGCAATATTTTTCAGTCTACATGTACTTTCTTGGAAAAGGTTTGTCGATTTGTTATTGATGCGGGAAGCCGCGATAACATTATTTATGAAGAAGCCGTTAAGAAGTTAGGATTGAAGACTGAAAAACACCCTAGACCTTATAAACTGGCATGGCTAAAGAAAGGTGGAGAAGTGACAGTGGGAAGACGAGCATTTGTTACATTTTCAATTGGGAAGAAGTACAAAGATGATATGTGGTGTGATGTTGTCGATATGGATGCGTGTCATCTACTATTGGGAAGACCATGGAAATATGATAGAGTTGTACAACAAAATGGTTGCACTAACAGCTACAGTTTCATGTTCGAAGGTACATAAGTTACCTTAGTTCCTAAGAAGCGTGAACAAAGAGAAAGCAAGTCAGAGAAGAAAGTGGAATCAACTAGTCTATTATCTACGAGAGAATTTGTTAAAGAAGTGAAAGATAGTGCTGAATTGTTTATGTTGATTGGGTATGAAACAAGTGAAAATCTTGAAATTCCTACGGAGGTTAGACCGGTGTTAAATGAATTTGAAGATGTCTTTCCTGCGGAATTACCCAAGGAATTACCGCCACTGAGGGGTATACAACATCAAATTGATCTAGTGCCCCGTGCTGTTTTACCGCATAGGCCGCATTATCGTATGAGTCCAAAAGAGCATGAAGAGTTGAGGAGACAAGTTGAGGAGTTGCTTAAGTAAGGGTGTGTTTGAGAGAGTCTCGATCCTTGTGCTGTACCAGCTCTGTTGATACCGGAGAAAGATGGTTCATGGAGAATGTGTACAGACAGCAGGGCGCTCAACAAAATAACTGTCAGATACAGATTTCCTATGTGATGATCTATTGGATCAACTCAATTGGTCTGTAATCTTTTCTAAGATCGACCTTAAGAGTGGTTATCATCAGATTCGCATAAGACCAGGTGATGAATGGAAGACAACATTCAAGACTCGGAAAGGATTATATGAATGGCTGGTCATGCCATTTGGTCTATCTAATGCACCAAGCATATTTATGAGGGTGATGAATCAAATTTTCAGACCTTACATCGGGATGTTTGTTGTAGTCGACTTTGATGATATCTTGATATATAGCGCTAGCACAAAGGAGCACATTTAACACTTGCGAAAGGTGTTAACTATTCTTTGTCAAGAACATTTCTATGAGCGACGAAGAAATGCATGCTCAAGACGCCAAGTGTATTATTTCTGGGTTATGCCGTGTCTAAGAAAGGGATACAAGTGGACCAGAGTAAAGTAGCCGCAATCAGAAATGGGCCACAGCCCAAAACTATAATAGAAATCAGAAGTTTCCATGGGTTAACTTCATTTTATCGAAGATTTATACCGCACTTTAGTAGTTTAATGGCTCCTGTTACTGATTGTATGAAATGAAAGCAGTTTTCATGGATGAAAGAGGGAGGATTTGCTTTTGAACAAATCAAGGAACTTTTAACCTCAGCACTGATTCTAGTGTTGCTAGATTTTCAGTTACTATTTGAGTTACATACGGATGCGTCCAAAGTTGGAATCAGAGGACTGTTGAGTCAGAAGGGACGTCCAAAGGGACGTCCAATTGCTTATTTCAGTGAAACACTTTCTGGAGCAAAAATGAGTTACAGTACTTATGATGTGGAGTTTTATGCTATTGTGCAGACCATGAAGCATTGAAGGCATTACTTGTTCCACAGATAATTTGTTTTGTATATAGATCATGAAGCATTGAAACATTTACAAGGGCAGAATAAAATTGTAGCTAGGCACACATAGTGGATAGCTTATTTGCAGCAATTTACATTCGTCATAAAGCACAAGTCTGGAGTAACTAATCGCATCGCCGATGCATTGAGTCGGAGGAATAATTTACTAACAACCATGCGAATAGAGGTGATGGGTTTTGACTTACTTCCAGATCTTCTTACTTCAGGTTCATATTTTTTCGAAACCCTAGACAAAGTTAAGCAGGGAAATACGGCTGGATATATGCTAGTTGAAGGTTTTCTATTCAAAGGAAATCAGTTGTGTATTCCAGATTATAGTCTACGAATGAAAATCATCAAAGAATTACATGAAGAAGGACACGTGGGCCGCAACCGTACTATGCAGTTGATCTCAAAGTCTTATTTTTGGCCGTCAATGAGGAAGGAAGTTGAAAAGTTCGTTCAGAGGTGCCATATTTGTCAAGTTTCAAAGAAGACCGCAACAAATGCAGGTTTATATATGCTGTTGCCTATATCTACTAAACCATGGGTGGATGTTAGTATGGACTTTGTATTGGGCGTGCCGAGGACGCAACATGACAATGATTCTATCTACGTGGTGGTTGATCGGTTTTCAAAAATGGTACATTTTATCGCATGCAAGAAGACTACAGATGCAGTTAATGTCGCACAGTTATACTTCAGAGAGATCTATCGTCTTCACGGATTGCCTGAATCTATTGTATCGGATAGAGACACTCATTTTCTGTGTCATTTTTGGATGAGTCCACGGAGAATGGTCGGGACAAAACTGAAATTTAGTAGTGCTTATCATCCTCAGACGGATGGACAGATAGAAGTTGTGAATAGATCCCTAGGTAATCTATTGAGATGCCTCATGAATGACAATTTGAAGAGTTGGGATTCCAAGCTGTGTCAAGCTGAGTTTGCATAGAACATGTAGTTAATCGTAGCACTGGGTTTAGTCCATTCCAGATCGTTTACTCAACAATCCCTAAGGGTCCATTAGACTTATCTATTGTACCACAACATAAAGGAGTGATCAAATGAGCTAGTGATTTTGTGAATGAATTGCAAGAGTGCCACAGGGTTGTGCAGGAAAGAATTGCTTAAGGCGAATGAGAAATATAAGCAATCCGCAGATATTAAACGACAAAATGATGAGTTCAAAGAAGGAGATTTTGTATATGCAGTATTGACTAAGGATCGATTTCCTATTGGTACTTACAACAAACTAGCTGCTAGAAAGATTGGCCCTTTGGAAATCGTAAAACAGATTAATGAGAATGCTTATCAGTTAAAATTGTCGGATCATATCCATAATGCTGACGTTTCCAACGTCAAACACTTGATTCCATATCATGAGAATGAGTATGTCGAAGAAGACGAAAGTGTAAATTCGAGGTCGAATTCTTTTCAACCAGGGGAGGATGATGTAGCGCATCATGATAAGCGGGCGGAACAAACTCGACATAGCGAGTTATGTCAATCGTATGCCAACCATCTTATGTCGCCTGCCTTAAGTCGCCTGCCATGAGTCGCCTACCTTATAAGATAACGACTCAAGAAATCAAGCCGCATTTCTATAAGTCGTTCAGTTATGCCGCACTTCTATAAGTCGCTCGGTTATGCCGCATTGTTCTCTTATGTCGCATGGTGTTGTGATGTCTTTACGTCGTTCGGACTATGGCATCTTCCTTATGTCGCTTAAGTCGTTCCTGAAGCTGTACTATCTTCTTAGGTCGTATGTGTTGAGTTAAGTCGTATGATGATTTCTTATGTCACATTTTTGTTAAGTCGTATGATGTTGTAACTCGTATGATGTTAAGTCGTATGTGTTGAGTTAATTCCTATGCTGATTTCTTATGTCGCATTGTTGTTAAGTCGTATGATGTTGTAACTCGTATGATGTTAAGTCGTATGTGTTAGGTCGTGAGTCGCATGTGTTGAGTCGCATGTGTGTGTTGTAATTTCCTATAAATAGGGGTGTGTTGTCATTTGTAAAGGTCGTTGATTTTGAAAATAAATTTGTGTGTGAGCTTTGGCCACCATTGTTGGAAGTTGGGTGCGATCTCCTTCTTCTTTCCATCTTCGGGTTATTCGTGAGCGAACAAACGAATTTGAAGCCAATTCTCAGTATCACTTACGAGTGATCAACGATCGAATTGTAGATCTTTCAACATGGCATCTTGTGAGATCAACGGGTTGGAGATAGCTAGATTCCGGCATCATCACGATCAATGGAACTGAGCATTTATCGTTCTATCGGTTTATTTGACACGAAATCATCATTTCGTGAGGAAGATCCTGGATAGGTTGTGACAGTTTGGTATCTAAACTGTTCGAGCCAAGTCAAAGCTACGTCAATTGGTCATAGATAAAATATACTATAATAGATTATAAATATAGTAGTATAGTATTTGATCTAAAAAGAGAATATAGTTGGAAAAATCAATAGTCGCAATGCAATCATTGTTACAATAACATCTAAAACAAAGATTCTTTCTTGACCGAACTACAAAACGGAACTCCTTGATATGGAAAAACAGAACATAGAATAAAACCTAAAATAAAAGGATAAGGGAAGTTGCTCTTCTTCGAATCGAGTTGTCGCTGAAATCAAAAATGAAATAATGGTTTTTTTCTACCTTTCTAATTCTTTTTTTTGCTATCCATAATGACTAATGAATTAAGAACTTTCAATTAGAACTATTTTTTGATTGATTTTTTCACACCGTCATATCTTAAAAAATGGAAAATTAGGTGAGTGTTTTATCAATGTATGTAGCAAAAGAAGATATCTAATTTAGCTCTTTCGTGCCTACTATAACTTGTTACTTCGGTTTTTTATTGGCTGCTTCAACCATAACTCTAGCTCTATTGATTGGATTGAACAAGATATGACTTATTTGAAATGAATTGAATGAAAAAATTTAATAAAAATAAATATTTCTCCTTTAGGTATTCTATGGTAACTTCTCACGTCAATTGTTAATTCTTGGTCTACATTGGTAACTATTGGTCATTAAATTTACGGACTTTTCAGATTAATATTTAGGGATAGATCATAGCTTTCTTTTTATCTCCTCAAAAAAATTAAAATGACTGAAGTTTCTTTATTTGGAATCTTCTTAGGTCCAATTCCTATTACTTTAGCTGGATTATTTGTAACTGCGTATTTACAATACAGATTCCGTGATCAGTTGGACCTTTGATTGAATAGCATTTTTTTCGATTGACCTCCTGCAAAGAGGAGGTCAATCGAGAAAAAATGCTATTCAATGGTGTTTTGTCAGGTTTTCTTATTATGATTCAAAATAAAATAAATGGAATCACACTCTACAGGATTTGAACCTACGAAATCGGGTTATGGAGACCCATGTTCTACCGAACTGAACTAAGAGCGCTTTCTTATGACAAGAACTACAATTGTAAAGAAAAGTTTTTTTTACCCGTGTCTTGCATACCAATCCAGGTAAAAAATGAAAGATAATGAATGCCTTATTTTACTTAATTTTTATTTAATTGATCTCACTCAATTAATCTTTCCTTTCGTTACTGCCCCTAGGAGAAGTAATAGGTAGGGATGATAGGATTTGAGCCCGTGACATTTTGTACCCAAAAAAAATGCACTACCAAGCCACACTACATCCCTTTTAAAATTATTCTATAATGTCATTTTACAAAATCCATATCTGGTTTTCCATATCATTATTTTTTGCTGTATCCATATAAAATTTTATTATCATTTCTTCTTTTTGGTTTCATATAATGAATAATCAAAAATTATATACATCTGATAAAAAAAGAATGCATATTTTTTAGAACGCATAAGAAAAAAGAAAGGGGTACCCCTTTCCTTTATAGGGACAGGGATAGGAAAACCTCATCTACTGCTCATTATAGATATTTATTTCCGTTAGGAATTCCGTACAAAAAAGTAAAATAATCTTGAACTACAGCATCTGACCTATACGTATTGCAATAAAGGAGGATTTTCAATGCGGGATATAAAAACATATCTCTCCACAGTACCCATGCTAATTACTCTATGGTTTGGGTCCTTAGCGGGTCTATTGATATAATTTAATCGTTTATTCCCCGATGCTTTGTCATTCCCCATTTTTTACTTATAGTTTAAAATCCTATTTTATTCTGGAGAACAGAAACGGAAAAGTGGTCCTGTATAGGGTAAAAAATTCCACGAAATCATAGCATAGAAAAAAGGATACTTAAATGAAATACTGGAAAGAATAATTAATAAGTAGAAAAATTGTTTTACTCGCATGAAATTATTATATTCTATTAATTTTTATTAGTATTAATTGGAAATAACTAGTTAGTAACTTTGGTTTCTATTTATATACATATACATATATATATATATATATATATATATTCTTTTTTGTTGTTTTCGTCTTCTTAGATTTAGATTCGGGTTGAAAATAGAATAATTAAGTCGATCAAAAATTTAAAGGAAGCTCATGGCTAAGAGTAAAGATGTCGGAGTTAGAGTTATTTTGGAGTGTACAAGTTGTGCCCGAAATGGTGTCAATAATGTCGGGCATTTGTAGATATATTACCCAAAAGAGTCGACATAATACACCAAGTCTATTAGACTCAAGAAAGTTTTGTCGTTATTGTCGCAGGCATATGATTCATGGGGAAATAAAGAAATAGATCGAATGGAACATATGTATTGTATTATCTTTCAAAGGAACATGAAAAAGAAAAACTTAACATATATATGTATATAAATATATAATATACAAACAAAAAAAGAAAACTCATTTCGGTCAGATCTGAAATGAAAAAAGAAATAGTAATATAGAGATAAGCAATAAACCATGGTAAAATCCAAGCAACCTTTTTGCAAATCCAAGCGATCTTTTTGTAGGCATTGCCCCATTTGAATCGAGGGATCAAATTGATTATAGGAACATGAGTTTAATTAGTATATTTATTAGTGAACAAGGAAAAATATAATCTAGACGGGTGAATCAATTGACCTTGAAACAACAATGGTTGATTACTATTGCCATAAAACAAGCTCATATTTTATCTTTGTTACCTTTTCTTAATAATGAAAAATAGTTTGAGAGAGCCGAGTCAATCCCTAGAATGGCTGGTCCCAGAACCCGAAATAAATAGATATATTCTTAGATATACTCTTCCTATTGATTCAAAACTCAAGCAAAACTCAAGCTCAGATTGATGTTTTGCTCGAAAAACCTCGAATCCAGATTTGATTGTTATGTTATAAGAAACAGCTAATAGGGAAAGAAGAAATCATTTTTTTTGCAAGATGTTCGTTCATTCCCCCTACCTATCTTAATTTCATTTTAATTTCTTAAATTCATTTTTATTCTATCTTCCCGGAGTCCATTCTTCGAGGAATTCTATTCTGTTTTCACTATATATATATGGCTTTTAATCTCTTTTATTTGCTAACCTTATTGGAAATCATGTAAAGACAATTCTTATTTGATATAGCTATTTGTGCAAGTATTTTACGATTTAGAAGCAATTGCTTCTTATAGAGATTGTGTATGAATTGACTATAACTATTGAATACCATATTCTCATGAGCTGTTGCATTTATTCGAGTAATCCACAAACGAAGAAAGTCCCTGTTTTGTCTGCCCTTATCCCGATGAGAGGAAACCAAAGCTCTCATTTTCAATTGAGTAGTAGTTCGGGCAAGTCTTGAATGGGCCCCTATAAAGGTTGATGCAAATAAACGAATTTTTTTTCGACGTCTCCAAGCTATACATCCTCGTCTAACTCTGGTCATTGAATCAAATTAAACTTTAATGAATAACTAATTGATTTCTTTTCTTTCAGTTATCCTCTTATCCCCCCTCTCGTTAATTAATACCAAAATGAATTATTCCAATATATAAAATATAAATTCCAATGTCTTTTGCTACAACGACCTTCCCAACCATGATTTTTTATTCTTTCCGGGTAAAATACCCGGAAAGAATAAATTCTGGCGAAAAAATAGTTGGTTCCATCGTTTCTATGGTTACTTCGTAAATGGTAAGGTCCTCTCTATACACTGGAGCCTTTTCTTTCATTTAACCAAATGTTATTATGAACTTGTATAGTTCACACTCCTTAGTTTAACTCTACCAATCAGTAATAGTTCTTTTCACAAAAGGGTTATCCATACGATGAAGACATTTAATTATGAAAGTTAGCTAGGTAGGTGACCTTGTAAATCCATTCTTTCAAGAATAGGAACAAAATCTTTTTCCTTCTTTATAATACTCTTTCCTCCGCTTAATAGATAACTATTTGCTACTGTGACGACCCAGATTTTCCGACGTCTGTGTAATTAACTGATTTATTACTGAAATATTGATATTAGTTAGTCAAACAAATAAGCTTTTGATAATTTAAAATATCTGGATATATATATAAATTGGTTTAAACACTATATACAAACATAAGTTATAACATATTGGGTGTGATAAACTTTATAGGAAATATATATACACACACACACACACACAACTCCTCCATTTAAAATGAGGATAGAACATCCAAAGATATACATACATACATACATACATACATACATAGATACATACATACATAGATACATATATATATATATGTAAGTTATACAAACTTTTTGATATTCGATAACGTATATAAGTATATAAGCGTGCATATATGTATATATGCCAATATGAAATAAAATATAGGAAAGTTTGTAAAAGTGTGGATATATATATATATATAATATCATGTAAATATAAATAAGAGTAAACATATTGATGTCATATATATAAGTATATGTGAGGATATGTATGTAAACAAAAGGAGAGACAACATTTAAACCCAAGCACGCAAAATACAAGATCAATGTCATAGCAAAATTAAGTCAAACGCATAAAATATCGAATCAAATTCATATGAAATCAAATCAGCACCAAAATTTCAAATCAAAGATAAAGCAAAAATATAATAGCAAAAAAAGAAAGTCCAAAAGACTGTACAATACCTCAACCTAGCCTCCACCACACAATTCCACTCCCTATAGACACACACACACACACACACACACACACACACACATCACTGCTTTGTGATCTTAGGGTAAAAATCTTCTTAAGTAAACAAATCAATCAAGATAACTAGAGAAAAAACAAAATAAACAAGATGCCACTACAATCAAACAACTCAAGCTGCAACAAAGATCAACAGGGAAAAATTAAACCAAAACACTCAAGATTAAAAAAAGAAGAAGAAAGCGGGCTTCCTGTTCATAGTAAAGAAATAAAACAGCGAGTAAACTAAACCTCTTTATACTAATCTATGAGTATGACTGGGTATAAGAATAGGAGTGTTTTTCAAATCTATGAGTAAATAATCTTCTTGTACTGTGTATTCTTACAAATAACCATGGTTTGATTAAATCTTTGGAAAAGGGATACGAATTATATAAGAATCTGGAAGGTATACTACACCTTGTATCCCAAATAAGCAGTATTTCTTCTTTCCGAAGATCGGTAAGAATAAAAACTTGGCCTTTTACTTATTGGATCTATATATGTATGTGCATATGTTTGAAAGTTGAAGGAACACTTTATTATCAAGTAATTATGTGATAACGAGTTTCAATGCCATATATGTATATGAGTTTGTTACAAGGACAACCTATAACTCAATAGCACCTCTGTTCTTGGGAAGAATAAACCTTGCAACCTTCAAAAATCGTTAGCTATGTTTCAGCACAGAGGAAGAAAGGCCTCGTTTACAGAAAATAACTTTGAGATGACCAAAAAGTTGAATAACATAATTTAACAAATTGGTTATATGGGTGGGTTTGTCTCTAAAAATGGTGATTTTTGATAGTAGTTTGGTGATTTTTTATTATGTGGGAAGTGAGAAAAAGAAGATGTCTGGAATTTGGTGGTACGTAGAACTTAGGTGATCGAGGTGATGGTGTGGCAAAGGTTTGGGTGTGGAGGAAGTTTAGGCTGGGGTGCATTGGAGAAAATGGTGTCGTGATTTTCGGTGGAGCAGGAAGTCAGACGAACTCGTTTTAGAATTTAGGCGAGTTCTGGAGGGGTTCGGTTTTGGTTGACTACGGCGACGTGGGGACAGGCGGAAGGGTGCAAGCCTCGGGGAAAAGTTGGAGATGGGCGTGGCGAGCCTTTTTATGGAGTTTAGGGGTGTATGATCGGGTGGGGTGGCGTGGAGGAGCGATGGGTGGCTCAGTCCTCTTTTGGGATTTTGGAGCAGTTCGTTTTTTTGATTTGTGGATTTGTCGACGTTCCAGGAGGTGGAACGTAGGAAGGAGATCGAGTGCGATTGGCGGGGGTGGTCGGCGGTGAGCTCGATGGTCAATGTGTCTTGGGGAAGTGTAGGGTGCACGTGTACACCGGCGTGCACGAGTTCGTTTCAGTCAATCCTTAATTACTTAATATTTAGTTAATTACACTTATGTTAACGCTAAAATTTGAACGCTAACACCCCGGTGTATGAGTTGTAGTTGTGAAAGCACCACCCGATAGCTCGGGAACAAATTACAAGCAGATAATAGCAGAAAAGCAGTAATCAACAACAATTTTATAGTGGTTCGGCTTAAGGGTATAGCCTACGTCCACTTTAAGTACTTTTATTAATGATCTCGTTACAAGCTGATACAATTCTTCCCAAGTACAATACACTTTGAATTGCAAGAGACTTAGAACAAGTAGCCTAAAATTCGATGAAGATGAGAGTTTTCGAATCCATGTTGGATGTATGTGATCTCTTCTTGAAGTTGTTTGTAGTGTTCTTAGTGTCTTGAGAGCTTCAAGTGTTAGATTGGTTCGGAATGCAGCAGAGTATCGGCGCTTGAAGAGAGTGAGCCCAAAAGTCCCCCTTCAGTTGGAATTAGGGGTGTATTTATAGGCTTTGCTCGGACTTAGGTCGTAGGTCGTGACCGACCTAAGTAAGGTCGTAGGTCGTCTCCGACCTATGAAGCTTCGGTTTTCCTTTTTCATGAGTAGGCGCATCCTTTTTTCAACAAGTTCTAGGTCGTGCGTGACCTAACACTCAGTGGCATAGTAGAGGCGGCCTCTTTATTTACGTGTTTAGGTCGTTAGCGACCTACCCTAGGTCGTGAGTACTTCCCTGTAGCCATAGCTGATCTTAGGTCGCTGAATCCCTTAGGTCGCGAAACTTCATAGGTCGGTGGACAGTTAGGTCGCATAAAGTCTTTAGGTTGCTTGCTTGCTTATCTGGTTAGGTCGTGAAGCTTGGTAGGTCGCGGCCTCCTTTAGGTCGCAGCTCTCTGTTAGGTCGCAAAGCTTGATAAGTCGCTCCATATCTTCAGGAATTAGGTCGCTACTCCCCATAGGTCGTAGGTCGTGACAATGCTTAAGTCTTTAGGTCGCATAGCTGCTTCGTGGAGTTAGGTCGCTAATACAATTATGCCGTTAGGTCGTTGAGACCATTAAGTCGTCAAGTACTCTTAGGTCGTTGGGCTGCTGAGTTATAGGTCGCGGAGTTTTAGGTCGTGGTAGAAATAGGAGTTAACATTTGCCCCTCGAAGTACAGGCCTATGTGATAGGTCGTGTGCTTCGACTTAACTTTGCTAGGTCGTAAGCGACCTAAAACATACGCTAACTCGCGTGTCTACTCGCCTTCTTCTTTCAGCTCCATATAAATTGCTAGGTCGTTTCTTCTCCATTACCTAACTGCTTCAATTTCTTGCTCTGCCATTAACAGAATTCTGCGATTTCAAAGACGAATTCAACCAAATCATTCATCAATTCCTTCTTGCTATCAAATTACGTAAGCATCTTCGATCTTTATTCATTTCATAATCACCATCGAACCACGAACTCCAACCTCTGAACCTCAAATCGATTTTGCGCGTCGCGCTTCACTTTGAGTTGCGCTGTGATCGATTTTTGATCGTTACTGGTTATTGTGGTTGTTGCGATTCACGAACGCACAGTAGTGGGTTAGATTTATGATAGATCGGAGATACTTTGAATCGGTTTTTCGAATGGTTTGGTGGTATGAAAAGATGATGAACTTCACGAATAGGATGATGGATTTTGGTGTAGTTGATAGCGGGTTATCAGGTCCGGTGAGGCATTGCGTGGAGAGGAAGCTAGCGACCTAGTGAATTTGAGCAACTTAAGATAATTCGTGATCTAAGAACTCTTGCGACCTAAGGAATAGTTTCGACCCATACTAGGTCGCTGAACGACCTAATATTTGCGCGACCTAAGACTTTTCATGAGCTAAGAGTTACTCGAGCTAGGAACCGCACGACCTAACTTTCTTGCGACATAGACTCTAGGTCGCGGCCGAGCTAACACTATGACGAGATTGAAATGCCTTATCCTTTACTTTGCACAGCGCGACCTAAGAAGGTTCCGACCTATGCTAGGTCGCCGGGCGACCTAGGACTTGTGACATTTTGAGACAACTTTGATTGAACTGTTTGAACTTGGATTTTGTTGTACTTCCTTGCAGATTATCTCTAATGCTAATAACCTGTTAAACATAATATTTGCAGAAAACTGGGACGAATATACTGCCATTGACTGCCCACATCGAATGACAGATTAGTCGATAAAGAGTAATTAACTTAAATGAATTGTGTGAACGAAATGCTGTGAACCAATGAATTCAAGTGAAGTGTTAAAGCAAAACTAAAATATCCAATTAAAGTTGATTCGTTCGCATTAACACTTCACTTGAGCTTTATATTAACAAGTCCTGAAATCTCATAGTCGACTAATTGTCAACTAGTTTAACTTCAGTTATGTTTGCTTTCTTTTTTTCTTTTTTTTTAAATTCTGCACAACACTTCACACTTTTTAGGAAACGTGCACCTTCTCATCTGAACATCCAGTCGCTTATGTAGAATGATGTCTCAACAAGAAGAGATGATAGAACACGCTGAAGGGGTTTTCCCGATTGCTATTCCACTAGAGAATCCTCCGGAAAGAACTCCTACCCTTTTGAAACAGCGGGCGCTTAATCAATTATGCGTTCAATTTGGCATTGCCGAGGCAGAAGTTCTACTCCTGGACCAAATGACTCTGCTGATAGACCACCTTATGGTTTTGTTGCCATTAATCAACAAATGTGCTTGAGTGGAGCAATTCCTCCTTTTAATGAATTTCTCCGGCAAATCCTACTTCGACTGACGATCTCTCCTTTTCAGCTGCACCCCAATGGCTATGCTATTTTGATGGGATTGTGTGTTCTGTTCAGGAGGACTCTTGATCGTCTTCCGAGTTTTGAGGAAATCTGTTACTTGTGCACTTTTGCGAAGAACAAGGACCATCCTTCAATTGTAATTGTAAGAGGTGCGCGGAACCGCAAACTTATTTTGGATTTGCCGGAGAGTGCACATGGATTCCTGAATCAATACTTCTACATTCGTTGCCCCGCTGAATTCTACGCAGACTGGAGAGTAGGAAGTGAGATCTTTTTTCTCTTTAATTTTATTCTAAGTTTTACCTGGTTCGTATTGCTAGATGCTGATTCCATTCCTTAACTTTCCAGCACTTCCTCCTCCTTCTAGAGATTCCAGCCATAAGTCAGTTTTTGAAAGGCTAAGCACTGTGGCTGCTGAAGAAAGAAGCGCAAAATTTCTATTGACAGAAGAACTTCTTCATCAGTTTGAGCTTCTACATCCTTCTCGTTCCACTCAAATACATGAAGTTCCAACGGAGGTTCCTGATTCTCCGACGAGCACTCCTGATGCCCCAGTCTCCACTAAAGAGCACTTGCAGGGAGGAACCTCTATAGAAACTTCACTAGTTAAGTGTTCAATTCCGAAAGATGTTGCGGGGCCATCTGACAAGTCTGTACTTGCCCCAGTTACTGAAGAGGAAGAACCCCCTCGATCTACTAGTGAAGGAGTTAAGAAAGCAAGCTCCAAAAAACAAGATGGCGATGATGTTTTTGAGGGGTTGAGCGATTTAATTGTGACATCTCAAGAACTTTTCAAAGATGATGTTTCTAAAACTGTCTCTTCTGTAATCGAGGCGACATCTTCTTTTCAACAAATGTCAACTCCTCCTACTCAAGTTATCACTACCTCTATTCCACAGAGTGGTTTGTAACTCGATGCGCGTAGTTTACACGTCACACGACACTTTGGATTTCTCATCACTTCTATGCACTTATCTTCTTGTACTTTAAAGATTTCTAAAGCTTATTATTTTAATTCCAGATTCTCCTATGGGGCGCAGCGGCTCGTATTATGATGATTTCCAGCGCTACGGGAGGCGTAGCCAGTATGATTACAGGCGTTACCTTCCTTCTTACAGAGAGTCGGATGAAGAGAGGGCCATCAGGAAAGCCGACGAGAGACGAGCATATGAAGAACGTCGCCGAAGGGAACAAGAAAGACATGATCTTCCCCACAGAGATGATGATACCCAAAAGAGAAAAGCTCATGATGAGAGAGGAAAGACTCACATAGACGATTCTTCTAGCAAGCGGGCTAGACTTAGTGAAGAAACAACTCCTTCAGCTTCTGAACATGTCCCTGCTCAATCTCCTGCTCCCGTTCGCTCCGACATTCAAGCAACATCAACCGGCCCGCATACCAAGTCGGGCAAGGTCCTCCCACTCTTCAAAGTCGATTTCCTCAGTGGTGCCTGAGAGGGGTTCGATTTGATCTCGACTTGGTTCCTCTCGACAAACCGGCTATGCTGCGAAATCTTGATACTGTCAGGACCGATATCGAAAGAATGTCGAAATGGCAAAAACTTGTCGACGAACTTCAGAGGGTTAACCGAGCCAATCTCGAGGCCATGCTAACAATGGAGAATGATAAGGCTGAGTGGCAGAAGACTCTCGAACAGCATGACGCCGAAATGAGAAGTATTGCTTCCTACAATGAAAAGCTGGAAGCGGAAGTAGAAAAACTTAAAGAAGAATTAGCTACTTCATCTACTTTCCATTCTCAAAAGGAGAGCATGCTTCAGCAACAAGTACGAGATGCGCATGCCAGTCAAAGAGCAGTCGAAGATAAGCTTGCACACAAGGAAAAGGTCATAAAAGAATATCGTGCTGAAACTGTACAACTGCGAGAACAGACCGGCTCTCAAAGCTTGGGGATAGAGTTGTTAAAAACTCGACTTGCTATGGCCGAAAAGGAGCGCGACGAGGCTGTTGCTGGTAAACTTGCGGCCGAAGAGGCTCATCAAGCAACCAAAGCTGACATTAGCTCCACATTATTCGATTTTTATCTGCACAGCATTTTGGGACGTGGCAGCCTTGCCTTTCTAGGCCCCAAGTATGAAATCACACTGGCTGAAGTTTGGGAGGCAGCACTTGATATGCTCGGTGGTAAAGGTGCTGGATATGCTGAGTCAGCCCTTGAAGAGCATTATCTTGATGATGAAGCCCGCGCCGCTCTTGCCAAGGGAAAGGAGCAGCTTGCCAGAGCGCGGGCCGGGATGGCGGAAGAGGAGCGTTCTGAAAAAGAAGTACCGCCTACTACCTCTGAACGTCCTCTAGTTTCTCCCGAGGTGGACATTACAGGCTCTAGTGCTCATTCGCCGCCTCCTACAAGAACCGGGGTAATTACCCCTACCGATAAAGAGGCTTTGGAGGACATTGGGGCTCAGAATTATGAGATTGAACTGACGAAGCCAACAACTTCAGGTAATTTCGACATTGGTCCGATTCAGGTGGATTAACTGCTTATTCCTCAAAAATTTGATGAGCTTCTTGATTACCTCTTGAATCTCGATGAACCCATATCTCTCTTCTTTCGGGAAGATACTAACATTTTCAATTTTTCTTCTTCTGCAGTTGAAACAACAAGTGCCGTGCAGACTTCGCCTTCTCTGGTTATTCCTCCTCCATCTCTTCAGGTGACTCCTCCTTCTGCTTCACAACCTGGGTCACAAGAGGAGAAAATTGAGGCTCTTCATGGCTTGGATGACCCTATTGCTTCGCAGGAGCAAAAAGATGAGGGACTCGAAGGAGGCGAGATCTCTCCGGAGCGGACTCCTTCTGACGACGTAGTTTTGTCCGCTCTCGTTACTCCGGGGAGTGAGTCTTCTTCGAAGAGAAGAAAGAAGCATGGGACATCGAAGAGGAGGGGGAAGAAAATTATCACCACTGAAGAGGAACCGGAAATTGCACCAGTTGCACCTCCCTCCCCTTCTTCCCTTATGCCTTCAAACCAACCTGAAAGACCTGAAAAGCTAACCACTCGGCCGGGTAAAGGGTCTAAAGGCGGCAAGAAGAAATGAATAGTTGAGCTTTTTGATTCCTTTTTTGTGTAATGGTCGGATGTTGTGCAGGCACCGGCCCCTGCTTTTTATTTTGAAACCTGTATCTGCAATATCTGCAATTGAGTAAAATGATTCTTTATTTGTACAGACTTTTGTTTGAATTTGAGAATGCATTTATTATTCATTTTTGCACAAGTTTATTTATACGATGTTGCGGTGAGCTTGTGGTATGTTGTTTGAGCGTACTTTACCGACATAGTTATACCGCTTTGTATGTAACTATACCATGTTGCCCCTATACCATGAGCTTACTGCAATATCGTATACTTTGAGGGGACTTGCACTCTCGTTTTCTAAAGAATAATTACTTCATTCTCGAAGAGAATTTTCGTAGAGTGCAACTTCCTTCATATAAGTTTCTACGCTTTGTCCTTCGAAGAAATCACTTTTTCCTTTTGCGTATGTATATATTTTGCCAAGTGAATTCTTCTATGTGGTAAAGCGGACCTCTGAATGTACTTTAACTTTCTTCCCCCTTCTTTTTTTTTAGAATAGGTAAATCGCTCTTCCTTTGAAAGTTAAAGTACGCTCTTGATGAGGATTTTTCTCTTTCTTCTTTTTTTTTTTAATAAAAATTTGTGCCTCTGTGGAGAGATTTTTTCACGTTTCAACACTTGGAAGTTTTATTTCAATCTCGGTGAAACGTGGGCTTCTGAAGAGGTCTTTCTTTTTAATTGTGTCCCTGGGAGGGGGTTGTACCCCTGAGGAGGGATTTCTCACGTTTCAACACTTGGAAGTTTTATTTCAATCTTGGTGAAACGTGTACCTCCAAAGAGTTGTGCCTTCGAGGAAAGCCTTTTCACGTTTCGACACTTGGAAGTTTTATTTCAATCTCGGTGAAACATGGGCTTCCAGGAAGGTCTTTATCTTGTTTTGCATTTCAACTTTGGTGAAGTGAAATTCCGAAGAGCGGTTGTTACACTTCAACTCCTGGTGAAATGGGCCTCCGAAGAGGGCTTTTATTTTGTTTGCATTTCAACTTTGGTGAAGTGAAATCCCGAAGAGCGGTCATGACACTTCAACTCCTGGTGAAATGGGCCTCCGAAGAGGGCTTTTATTTTGTTTGCATTTCAACTCTGGTGAAGTGTAATTCCGAAGAGCGGTCATAACACTTCAACTCCTGGTGAAATGTGCCTCAGAGAGGGTTTTCATCGCCTGGAAGTTACTCTCTCATGGTTGGAGGGTCATGACTCCTCCAATCTTTTTTGTTGAGTAGAGAACTTTCTTTTTTGTGGCGTATGACCCATTAGAGGTCTTTATCCTCCGAAGAGTTGTGCCTCCGAAGAGGACTTGTGCTGCCGATGATGGGTTTGGTTGTTCCTCTGTTCACTTGCTTATGCCTTTTCAATGATCCTCTGCCCCCCTTTTTTTTCTTTTTTTTCTCTTTTTTTTTTTACAAGTAACTTGTTTAATCCAAGGAAGTGTGCTTCATTGTCAGGCAATTTCGTGAGAACGAGCACTAGCTTTTTAATTGGATGTTTGTTTGTTCAAACGATCTCAATTTATTAGCAAAGACCCGTTTCTGTCGAAATCATAGGCCGTTCAATTGAAGTACTTCCTATCTAGGATTTGAATTCGGGGCTCTTGTGACTTGAAATTTGGCGAGAATCACTTGGTCTTTTTATGTGCAAGTTTCACTTCCATTGTCTGCAAAAATTCAAATCGACATTTCAGCAATGCATTCTATGTACCTTTTATATCGAGAATAAAGCAAACATGTAATAATAATAAGGAACACAAGATTTATAGTGGTTCGGCCAGGAAATTGGGCCTACATCCACTTTATATTCTTTCATTATTTACTTGCATCAGTTTTACAATTGCTTTCAATTACAAGAATCATACATTCATAATTCTTTTTACAATGTTTCAACAAAATTTTCAAGTAAAGTATGGACGCAAATGATTGTTGTTCCATGCCCTTGGAATTTGATCTCCTTCAACAGTGGTGAGTTTGAATGTGCCGTCAAGAAGCTTTTGACCTATGACATATGGTCCTTCCCAATTTGGCCCAAACACACCTGTTGCTGTCATAATTCTCTTTAGGACTAGATCTCCAATCTCAAAGCTGCGTTGGCGAACTTTGGAATTGAAATGTCTGGCTATCCTTTGTTGATGAGTTGCAATTCTGAGATTAGCTTCATCTCTTTTTTCATCAAGGAAGTCTAGCGCTTCAAGCTGTAGCCTTTCATTTTCTGCTTGATTGAAATGGATCCTTCTGTGTGAAGGAACCTCTGTTTCTACCGGGATCATTGCTTCTGATCCGTATGCTAATGAGAAAGGAGTGTGCCCAGTCGCAGTTTTGTGAGTGGTTCTGTATGCCCATAGTGCAAGTGGTAGCTTATCGACCCAACCACCTTTTGCTCTTTCAAGTTGCTTTTTGATGGTTGATTTGATGATCTTGTTTACTGCTTCCACTTGCCCGTTTCCCTACGGATGAGCAACTGCTGAAAAGCTTTTCTGGATTTTGAATCGCTTGCAAAAATCTTGGAATTCCTCGCTTTCAAACTGAGTACCATTGTCTGTGATTATTTTTTGAGGCACACCATACCTGCAAATGATATTCTTGGTCACGAAACTTATCATCTTCTTAGAGGTGATAGTAGCCAATGGTTCAGCTTCAGCCCATTTAGTAAAATAATCAACTGCAACAATAGCATATTTAATCCCGGATTTGGCAGTCGGTAGCGGCCCAATGAGATCCATTCCCCAAATTGCAAACGACCATGGACTGACCATTTGTGTGAGTTCAGTTGAAGGCGCTCTAGGAATTTTGGCAAATCTTTGGCATCTGTCACACTTTCGGGAATAGCTTGCAGCATCATGATTAATTTCTGGCCAAAAATATCCGTATCGGAGAATTTTCTTTGCTAATGTTTGGCCACCTGAATGATCACCACATTCTCCTCCATGTACCTCAGCTAGGATTGTTTTGGACTCTTACCTGGATACACATCGAAGCAATGGCATTGAGAATCCCCATCTGTATAATCGGCCATCCTGAATTACATAGCGAGAGGCTTTCCTTAGTAGCTTCCGTCTCTCTATCAAATTTTCTGGCAGAGAACCTCTGAGTAGGTAGTCCAGTATTGGAGTCATCCATGACTCTTGTTCTTGAGATACATTCATAATCCAGTCAATATCCATCTCGTCTATACTTGGTGCTGAAAGGACTTCTACGGGGACTAATCCCAATAGTTGAGCTTCACCAGAACTTGAATACTTTGCGAGGGAATCTGCCTTCATATTCTCTTCCCGAGGAATGTGGCTTATTGAATAGTGATCGAGCTCACACAGAAGTTCCCAAGCCTTTGACAAGTAAGCGGGCAGGTTTCCCCCTTTCGCTTGAAATTCCTTCTTGACTTGGCATACAATAAGCTGAGAATCACTAAAGATCTGTAATGCTCGGATGTTTAGTTCTTTAGCGATTTTCAGTCCTGCGATAAGAGCTTCATATTCTGCTTCATTGTTTGTTGAAGGAAATTCCAATCTTAGTGCATAGCATAATGACCGACCTTCAGGAGTTTCAAGTACCACCCCTGCTCCAGAACAGTAGTCATTTCTTGCGCCATCAACATATAACTTCCACTGGATTGGGGAATCATTGATCGCTTCTTCCTCACCATTACCTTTCTCTGTGAATTCTACAATGAAATCAGCTAAAGCTTGTCCGTTGATTGCTTTTCGGGGGTGATAAGTGATGTCATATTGACTGAGTTCAATGTTCCACTTTAGAAGGCGACCCGAAGTTTCAAGGCGAAACAGGACTTGCTTTAGAGGTTGATCGGTGAGTACTCTGATAGGATGAGCTTGGAAATATTGCCTCAACTTCCTTGATGCAACTAGTAGACAATAGGCGAGTTTTTCCAACTTGGAGTAATTCAGATCTGCCCCAGTGAGTCTTTTGCTGATATAGTAAACCGGATGTTGAATCCTTTTGTCTTCCCGAATCAACGCTGCACTTAGAGCATGAGATGATACTGCCAAGTATATAAGAAGATCCTCACCATTGCCTGGCCTAGAAAGTATTGGAGGCGTTTCCATACGACGGATCAATTCATCAAAGGCTTTTTGGCATTCGGGAGTCCATTCAAAGTTCTTCTTTCCTTTATTCAGAGCGTCAAAGAATGGGATGCATTTATCAGTAGATTTGGAAATGAACCGACTCAGGGCGGCGACCTTTTCGTTCAGACTTTGCAATTCCTTCTTCGTTCTAGGAGCTTTAACTTCTTTTAGGGCAGTAATTTGAGCTGGACTAGCCTCAATGCCCCTAGCGCTGACGATAAACCCTAAGAACTTTCCGGACTCGACCCCAAACGTGCATTTCAGAGGGTTAAGCTTCATTCTGTATTTCCGGAGGACTGCGAACATTTCTGCTAAGTGTTCAATGTGATCCACTGCTTTCTTAGACTTTACTAACATGTCGTCGACGTAGACTTCCATAGTTTTGCCCAATTGCGGTTTGAACATAGCATTAACAAGACTTTGGTAGGTTGCCCCTGCATTTTTCAATCCGAAGGGCATAACTCTGTAGCAATAAAGACCAACATCGGTGATAAAGCTCGTGTCCTCCTGATCCGGTTCATGCATCATGATCTGGTTATATCCGGAGTAGGCATCCATGAAAGATAACAATTCATGTCCCGCTGTTCCATCTACCAGTTGATCGATCCTGGGTAAAGGGAAGCAATCTTTGGGGCAGGCCTTGTTCAGATCTGAAAAATCGATGCACACTCTCCATTTTCCATTAGCTTTCTTAACCAGCACAGGATTTGAAACCCAATTCGGATATGTAGATTCTTTGATGAAGTTATTTTCCATGAGTCGATCAACTTCCTCTTTTAATGCTGCTGACCTTTCTGGACCTTGGGTTCTTCTTTTCTGTTTTACTGGTGTAAACTTTGGGTCAATATTCAGAGCGTGTACTGCAACTTCTGGAGATATTCCACACATATCGGCATGAGTCCAAGCGAAGACATCCAGATTTGCTTTCAGGAAAGATATCAAGATATTCTGAATTGACACATTAAGCTGTGAACCCACATTCAACACCTTATTTGGGTCCTTCGGTCAACAGGTACCGGTAGTGTTGTTTCAACCGGCACTACTCTATTCTCCCCTGCACTGGCTTTTCTGGGATCCATCTCTTTCCGTGCCCCGCTATGCTCGCCAGTGCAGGGTCCGCCCCGTAATTGCTACAAGGCTGGCTCTTTGATGCGGACCGGGGCGGCCGCATCCTTTCCCATTTCCCTTTTTCTTGACTCTCGCAACTCTGTCAAATAGCATTCTCGCGCAGCATTTTGATCCCCTTTTATAACTCCTACTCCATTGTCTGTAGGGAATTTAATAGTGAGGCACCACGGGGCTAGGATAGCTTTGAACGCTGCGAGCGTTGGACGGCCAAGGAAAGCATTATAAGCAGAAAACTCATCGACAATCACAAATGTTTGCTTGCGGACTACTTTCCTTTCTCCTTCCCCAAGTTCTACAAGCAGATCGATGGTTCCTATTGGTTGCTTTGGCTCCCCAGTGAAGCCAGCGATCTTCTGCGATGAGGCTTGTACATCGACCATAGGAATTTTCATTTGGTCGAATGTCTTCTTGAAGAGGATATTACATGATGCTCCGCAGTCAATGAGAACTCTTCTGACAATGGCCGGTCCGATACCGGCTGAGATGACCAAGGATCTAGCGTAGGAGCTTCGATACCTGTGGAATCTCTGGCTCTGAAAATAATATCATCACTGAAAGTTTTCTGTTGTTTCAGGGGCATAGTGTCTTCTAAAACAAAGACGTCTTCTTCGGCTGGAACATATTTCAAAGCCCTGGTATATCTCTCCATCTCACCCCAGCTTTGGCCAGCTGGGTGAGGTCCTCCTGTAATGACATTGATAATGGGCCTTCCAGATTCATGCCCCGTAGCTTTCTCACCTATCCTAGGCTGATGAACAAGAGCCTGTTGCCACTGACTTGACGATGCAGGATTGTTGCTATTCTTTTTCACAAATTGCTGCAACTTGTTTTCTCTTAGCAACTCTTCAATCAGATTTTTCAACTGGCGGCATTCATCGGTCTCATGACCGGGTTGATTATGGAAGCGGCAGAACTTCCCACTCTGTATAGCCTTTTTCCCGGTCCTCAAAGGGATAGGTTTAGGAAAATTAACAGAATCTTTAGTGGCAAGGTAGATGTGCTCCGGCGTATGTGATAATGGAGTATACTCTGATGGCTTGAAGGATCGGGGCTTCTTCAGATTACCCTGTTTCTTTCCATTATTACTCTCCCTTTTTTGCCCCACCGATTCATTCTTGCGTGGAGCGACAGTGTTATCTTCAACTTTCTCCAACACTGCCTTTACTGGTAAAGGACGGCTTTCCAGGCGTATGAATTCATCTGCCTTTTTGTAGAACTTTTCGAGGGAGGTTGGCTCCTTCATGTTTAGCCATTTCCCAAATTCGCTCGACTTATCAATAGCCCTCATCAGATAAGTCAATATCATTCGCGGTTCAGCGTTGTCCACCTCTGCCAGCGCTATATTAAAGCGGTTCAAGAAAGATCTGATAGATTCACCAGGATTCTGTTTTATACTCGACAACGACATGATGTCCTTGGCCTTTGAAGCATATAGTCTGAACTGCTCCTTGAATTTTCGGGTCAAGTCTGAAAACTGATCAATAGATCGGACTGGCAACTTGGTGAACCACAGTAGAGCCACACCGTCAAGGTATACGGGGAAATATCGGCACTTTATCTCGTCAGAGGCTCTGGCACCTGTCATGTGCCAATCATATTTATACAAGAATTCATTCGGATCACTTGTCCCTTTGTAAGCTGGGATAGTTGGAGGGACAAACTTCCTTGGAAATTCCGCCTTTAAGATTTTCTCAGTAAATGGAGTTTTACTTGGGGCGAAACCCCATTCTTTCTCATCTTCAACCCTTTGCATACTTTCTTTCATGATTTGCCGGACCATTTCAGAGAGATACTCCTCATCATGTCGAGTTCCAGATCCATCAACCTCCGGAAGCGTTTGCTCAAGGGGACTGGCAGCCCTTTCAGGAGCATTCCTTTCATTAGCATCATGAATGTTGCCTGCATAATTCCTTCCATTACCAGCCGGTTGATTGTTTGCCCTGAGCAAATCATTCAACTTATTCAGAATTAGAGCATTTTGGGCATTTTGAGCCTCGAGTTGTGCATTTTGGGCATTGATTTGTTGGTTCAGCCCTAAAATTGCAACATCCAACTCCGCTTTCGTAACCCCAGCAGACGTAGTGGGTTGATTAGGTACAGGGGAAGCGGATGTTCCCTCTTGAACGTTCCCAGATCTGACAGATCTACTCTTCCTTCCAGGAGCCATAATCTCAGACAGACTTCTGGTTTTCAAGGAAATTCTCTCTACAAATCTCTGTGAAGCAATGATGATAACTCACCTGAGTTCAATTCTCAGTGAAAGCACTAAAAATGTTAACGCTAAAATTTGAACGCTAACACCCCGTTGTATGAGTTGTAGTTGTGAAAGCACCACCCGATAGCTCGGGAACAAATTACAAGCAGATAATAGCAGAAAAGCAGTAATCAACAACAATTTTATAGTGGTTCGGCTTAAGGGTATAGCCTACGTCCACTTTAAGTACTTTTATTAATGATCTCGTTACAAGCAGATACAATTCTTCCCAAGTACAATACACTTTGAATTGCAAGAGACTTAGAACAAGTAGCCTAAACTTCGATGAAGATGAGAGTTTTCGAATCCATGTTGGATGTATGTGATCTCTTCTTGAAGTTGTTTGTAGCGTTCTTAGTGTCTTGAGAGCTTCAAGTGTTAGATTGGTTCGGAATGCAGCAGAGTATCGGTGCTTGAAGAGAGTGAGCCCAAAAGTCCCCCTTCAGTTGGAATTAGGGGTGTATTTATAGGCTTTGCTCGGACTTAGGTCGTAGGTCGTGACCGACCTAAGTAAGGTCGTAGGTCGTCTCCGACCTATGAAGCTCCGGTTTTCCTTTTTCATGAGTAGGCGCATCCTTTTTTCAACAAGTTCTAGGTCGTGCGCGACCTAACACTCAGCGGCATAGTAGAGGCGGCCTCTTTATTTACGTGTTTAGGTCGTTAGCGACCTACCCTAGGTCGTGAGTACTTTCCTGTAGCCATAGCTGATCTTAGGTCGCTGAATCCCTTAGGTCGCGAAACTTCATAGGTCGGTGGACAGTTAGGTCGCATAAAGTCTTTAGGTTGCTTGCTTGCTTATCTGGTTAGGTCGTGAAGCTTGGTAGGTCGCGGCCTCCTTTAGGTTGCAGCTCTCTGTTAGGTCGCAAAGCTTGATAGGTCGCTCCATATCTTCAGGAATTAGGTCGCTACTCCCCATAGGTCGTAGGTCGTGACAATGCTTAAGTCTTTAGGTCGCATAGCTGCTTCGTGGAGTTAGGTCGCTAATACAATTATACCGTTAGGTCGTTGAGACCATTAAGTCGTCAAGTACTCTTAGGTCGTTGGGCTGCTGAGTTATAGGTCGCGAAGTTTTAGGTCGTGGTAGAAATAGGAGTTAACAACTTACTAATTATCTTACTTAATTAGTCAATTCACCTTAATTACATTGATCAATTTAACCTAATTAACTAACTTAAATTAACAACATCATTTAATTAATCTTAATTAATTATCTTTAATCACATCTCTTAATTAAGTTTATAAACAAATAAGTATTAACTTAAATAAAATCATCTCAACTTCAATTATCAAACATTAATAAATCAATTATTCCTTAAAATAGTTTCAAAGATAATTAAATTTAAACTTAACTAGATCACTTAAAAACTTGAGGACTAAACATTTTTCCGAGGACAATCCTGGTTTACTTCATACAGATAGCCGAGACCCATCAACTTATTCCCGAGATCCTTCCTCCTCTTCTTTAAATCTTATACTTCAAACTTGAAACTGTTAAAATGAACTACCCCCAACAACACGAAGCAACACTCCAACATTCCCCACCTTTACACTAGCTTCAACCCGATGGAAACTCCACAACCAATATTGACATACTGAAACCTCGCATGCACGTGCACAGTTATTGGCGGCGTTCCGATCACCACCGCTACCTTCTATATATCGCCACTAATCTCCCCGATCCACCACGCTACCCAGATCAAAGAAAATGCCACGGTATCAAAATCGAACATGATCGAGGACTTAGTGACGAAACTGGTCACCCATAACATCCTCGCCTTCCCACCATCAGTCGCTAGAAACCCCATCGTCCTGACCATATCTTTGCCATAGACTAAGGCATCCACTCCAACCACCCTTACAAAGTCCGATGCTTTGTCGACATCAAACCCACCTCAAACCCGTAGCCAACCAAAACAGGGTCCTAAACCCTAACTCTTCCCCTCGCCGTCGCCTCGATGACTAATAAAATCATCGAACAATTTTCCTTGGTTCGTCAACCCTTCCCTTTGACAACAAGATCGAGCTTCAACACATCGCAGATCGATGGCAATCGTCGAAATTCACAAAATCAAACAATCCCAGATTTCTCGGTAATTACCACTCTAAAAATCATGACATCTATATTAAAATTCATGATTTATAATTACAAACCCGATTATGGATTTCAAATATGAAATCAAGATGTTTGATTTTTCTCTAAATTTCAAAGTTTCACTATAACCTTAGTTTTAGAGATAAATTCTCAATCATTTAAATTCGAAATTATTTTATAAATGACGTTACATTATTTTAAAACATTTACTCCTCGGAAATCAAAATCTAAATCGATTTCTAATGGAAGATAGGAATTTTGTTTGATATTTTGAGGCTCTGATTATAACAGAGACAAGATATAAACACAGTCATATACATCCTTATATATATACAGGGTAAATTCAATCATATTTTCAGAAAAGGATTATTCATGCATACATACTTCATCGTATCCATATAAATTTATCACTTGCACCGGATTCAAACTAATTTTTTTTAGTTTAAGTTTACTCACAATTTTTGGAAGAACAGAGAAGTTATAGCTGGGTATGCTTGATCCTTTTTGAAACCTGTTGACTGGAATTATCTTTTGATCTGAATTTGCATTGATCTGAAACTGAGTTAAATCAAATCTCCAACTTGCTTTGATTTGTATTTGCTTGATATTGAGAAACTTGAATTTGTTACTGGTTTGAATTTTGCGAAGAGAATTCTTTGATTTCCTTGATTTCCATTTACTGTTTTTATTCTTTCAGAATTTTAAATCATTAAAGAGAATGAGAGATGGTATGAAAATGTCTATATTATCTCTTATTAATTATAAAAGACACTTGTTAAATTGTTAAGTAACTTATTACACTTGTCAACAAGTTAATCCCTGTTTTATATGTTTTTATGTGTATTTATATGATATTCTAAATTTAGCTTTTATATTTATAAATGTCTTTACATTTTAAAATATATATATTTATCGTATTATCAATTTGCTCTTATACAATTGTCTTGTGTTTTAAATGTTTAAATTTTTATCTTAAATTAATCTTACTTAATTATATTTATTCTTTCTCTTATATTTGTCTATTTATAATTTTAAAAGTAGATGATATAAAATACCAATTACACTTATAATAGTTATACAAATATACTAATTATACATTACATACTTTATTTATATTTTTAAATGTTTTCCATAATACTCTTATATTAAATTTCTATTTAGTAACCACTTTCTTCATTTGTATTAATATGACATTTAAATGAAAATAACAAACTATATACTAATAAAATCTATATATATTATTTTTAAATTCAATTTACCTTAAGATATTTATCTTTTGAATCACAAATTAAAATTCAAATTAAAATCAACTCATTTAAATATATATATTTAAATAAATACAAATTCAATTCTATTTAAAATCCATTTATATATATAACACATTATTATTGATTTGAAAATAATCAATTTTATCAATTTTAAATAATTATAAAGGAGATTATCACATTTTTTAAATTGTATGAAATTCTGGGATATCACATAAAATTGAATTTATGAAATGGAATCATTTTGAACTTAAGTTCGAAATGTGAAATGAATTTCCCAACCGCAATTGTTTAAAGGATTAGGTCTAAAAATTTGAAATGTAATTGGGAAATCAATTGAATTCTGAAAATTGATTTTGTAACAACCCCATATTTTACGATTGAATATATAAATATTTTATTTTAATATTTTATCGTTAGTCGGATTTTAGTCCGAAAAGTTACTTTTTACATAAGGTCAAATAAGGAATCGGAACCACTTCCATTGGGTCCAAAACACCGTTTGCGATCTTTTAGAGTATAAACTTTGATATGTTTGGAGTTAGTGGAATTTTTTCACTTTTTCACTTTGGGCTTTGGGTTTGGTTTAGCCCATTAGCCTAAACTATTTACTCTAGCTCAACCCCTTCCCTTCATAACTTCACTTTCATTTCCTAACACTAAAGCTTCATCAAAAATGGAGGAAGGAATGAGAAATTAAAACTCCAAACTCAAGCTCATTCGCAAACCCAACATCTAACTCCAAATTCAAAGAGAAGCCATTGATTCTTCCATTGATTTCAAGCTTCTTCTTCATTGATTTTGTGTAAAGGTGAGATTTTTATCTCACATCTTTGTCTATAACTATCTTTGATCGTTGGGTATGAATTCCTAACACTTATTCATGTGCATTTGCTTGTGGTTTGGATTGAATTGGCGAAAATCCCAATTTTTTGTATTTTGGGTTCAAATCTTTAAAAATCCAATAAATTATGTTTGAACACATTTTTGGTGATGAATCGAGGTGCCACAGGACCGGGTAGCCGATAGGCGTAATCCCCTAGCGTTCATGCTCGATCGGTTGCAAATTGAGAGAGTTTTACACTCCAAAACCCTTAGGTCGTTAGGCCTGCACAATTCGAAGTGCTCGGCCTGCAGTTAGCTCGCGTCAATTTAGGTCGTTCGGCCATAGGTCGTAACTCTATAAGTCGGCCTTGTCTCCTTTAGGTCGGCCTTGTCTCCTTTAGGTCAGCCTTGTCTCCTTTAGGTCGGCCTGCATTTAGGTCGATCCTCCCCCATAGATCGCTTGCACCATAGGTCGTTGCTCGGCCTTGTTTAACCCTTAAGTCGTTAGGTCGCTCGGCCTTGTTTAAGTCGTTAGGTCGCTCGGCCTTCCCACTTAGGTCGTCTTGCTTAGGTCGTGCCAACTTAGGTCGCCTGGCCTGTTAAGACACGCCATGCATTAAGTCGCCTCGCAATTAGGTCGTGATCCATAGGTCGCTCGGCTTGCTTGCATAGTTAGGTCGCTCGGCCTATTTTGTCGCACGATCATCTTAGGTCGCGTAACCCTTAGGTCGCACCACCTAGGCCGCATGCTCGCCCCCTTAAGCCGATACTTCCTTAGGTCGCGCACCCCTTAGGTCGCACTACCTAGGCCGCAACTCTTAGGTTGCTCATCTGCTATTTCGCGCCATGTCAAGTAGCAAGGTATTTCCACTTTGATGAATTTGGAATCGTATTCTTTGGATTTCATTCACGTCTTCGTATGTGAATTTTTGTGATTGATCGTTTCCACGATCATTTTTGTGATTTGTCATTTAAAAATATACAAACCTTACTCACTCGCACGAGAAATCTAATTAAACGACTTCGTAAAACAAGTGGTATGAAACACTTGCATTTACTTCGCCGGTTAATTCTTGGACTTGTTCGATTGAACCTCTTGTGACAATTTTCGAGTGGAGATCTACAATTTGTTCGTAAATATTTAAGATAAGCTAGTGGTTATGGGACATGAAGCTAAGCTTATATATTTACTAGCTTACTGTAATTGACGCATCTTGATGATCGTTGATGATCATTTTTATGATTTAGACTAGCAAATGTAAGATGTCTCTTTGTCTACAAGGGAGACTAAAACCCGTTTCTCTGGAGCTTCGGCTCAATTTGGTGGGGTAGCGACGCATGGTCTTCGGGCTATTTTGTGCAGCTTCGGCTCAAAATTAATGGTTAGCAACCATGGAATAGCGTTCCATTTTGTGATACAAGTGTTGGTGAGTTTTCATGCTCCCGTTTTGTGATAGGCCTCTCCCTTTTTGTGATTTCTGGATTTCCATTGATGATTTCTGGAATTTGTGTTTCACCAATTTTAGTGATTTACATTGATATGATTTATCAATATTTGTGCATTGGTGAATTTGTGTGTCATTAACTTTTGTGATTGGTATTGATATTATTTTCAATATTCATGGTTTTGGCGAATGAAAATATAGAGTATGACATTCATTTTGATCTTTGAGAAGATTCTTGTGATATTGATTAATCCCTGGTTGATTTTTAAATTAAATACTTTCCACAGTATGGCTTTAGGGTTATCATATTTTTTTGCCGTATCTCTTATTCTATATCATTTCATCTGATATTTATAGCTAGATTATTCCGTTTATTATTTTCTTATTAAATAATACTCGGGTCAGACCGAGATGTTACAGGTGCTTCTGCTTGACTTCACATCCAGGATTATCACCCTGACTTTTGGCTTCCTACTTAGATTAGTAGTTTTTTTTGTATACATTTGAGATATAAACTCATTGATGTATCCATATTCTTTTGTCTTACACTTGTAGCTATTCTTTTATGATATTGTGGATCTTATTTGACCACTACTCTGATGTACACTTTCATGTGTTATATTCATATCTTTTTCCGCCTTTGTGATATGGATATCTGTGACTGATTTGTCTTTTGTTTATTTCTATGTTTGTTTCCGAAGACATTATAGCCACTGTGTAGTATTTTTGAGTTTGTGTCGGTATGTCGGATTTCATTTTATCTGGCATATCGGTGCTCGCACAAAGCAATTACACGGATGGTCACTCCTCAACAGCCTAATTCTCCATTCTAGTTGACGGCATTACCCCATAGTGTCCTTATCTAGCGTGGGTATAGTGGTGGGGCGTCACAGCTTGGTATCAAAGCCAAACTTCGGAACAATGTAGAATAATCTAGCAAGGATCATCGTCCTAAGTCCATCTTAAGAGTCGTTCTATAGGATTTAATTCGAGTCTTTGTACCGATTCATCCCATTTTCTTTATGATTCCTTGTTTATCTATCAAGATTGCTTGATATTCATTTGGTGAATAACCTTATCCTTCTTCTTTCTTTCTTTCCAAAAGGAAGAGAAATGGTTAGACCTGACCGTCCCAACACCAGTCAATCTCGTGCTACTCCCCTAGATGGAGTATTTATGTCTGCCCAGCAGCTTTTTGATCTAGTAAGGAATGCTCAAGTAGCCGGATCTAATCCGGAGTGTACTCACCCTAGGTCTGGATTTGCACGTTTGTGCAGCGATTATACCAATTTGGGTGGAAAGCCATTCAAAGGTTCTGAAACCATTATTGAGTCCAAGCATGGCTGAGAACGTGCGATCGAATCTTTTCCCGCATGAATCTTATTGATCTTCACCGTGTTCAGGTGGCCTCTAGTATGCTCCAAGAAAGAGTATTAGATTGTTATGAGCTTCTGATTTCTGAAAAAAATGAAGCGGATCTTACTTCGGAGAAATTCCGAGAAGGCTTCGAATTAAATTTGTGCCAGAAGCTGAGAAGGTTACTTTGGCTCGCCGTTTCATTGACCTTGTTCAAGATGAATCCTCTATGACAGACTATGTCACATCATTCGCCACTTTCCAAATACGGGGTCGGGTACATAAACACCCCATTGAAGAAGAACTAAAGATTTGTCTATGGCTTGAATAAAAATCTTAAGAAGCCATTACTTCTAATGTTATAAGTTTCTTTTGATCAACTCGTTGATATCGCTCTTCGTCTTGAAGAGGCTGATAGGGAGAGTGATGTTGAAGTTATGGGTGCTAAACCGAACTTCAACAACAAGAAAAGGCCTAATAAGTTCAAGGGTCCTTATCCCAACAATAAGACATGGAAGCAAGCCTCTCCGGTAGTTAAGACTTCTACTTCTAGCAGTGGGCAATGCTACAATTGTGGTTCTAAGAACCATTATGCAAACAAGTGTTCAAAGCCCCGAGCTTGTCGCTATTGCAAAAGCCCGGATCATTATTTATCTTCTTGTCCCAAACTTCAAGGTAGGAAAGAGGGAAAGCTCAATGTTGCTCAAGCCCCTGGCAATACATCTCGTGGTAAAGGTATTTCTCATTCTATCCTTGATGGCATTATTTTATTTCGTAATCATCCTATTCGAGTTTTTTTGATACGGGGGCGTCCCACTCTTTCATTTCAAAAGAACTAGTTGATACTTTTTCTTTGGATGTTTTGTGTTTAATGACTTCCTTGAGATGGCGAATCTGGTTGGTGGATCCGCAACAATCAGTTTATTGTGTAAAGACGTCGAGATTATTTTGTGCGATTTATCTTTCTGAGCCAATTTGCATGTTATGCGCTACTTAGGCTTTGGAATGATTTTGGGAATGGATTGGCTTGACCGCTATGAAGCCCAAATCCTATGTCCTGAGCGGACTATTCATCTTCGATATCCTCAATCTATTAAGCAGATTTCTATTGACCTTAAAGATTCGGATTCCAGCTTGGTTGCATCTTTATATTCTTTAAATCCTCATGATGACGATAATGATGAGGAGGAAGATATTATTTCTCTTATTCACGTTGTTCGTGAATTTTCCGACATATTTGAGCCCGTTTTAGGATTACCACCTAAGCGTGCAATTGAGTTCAAAATTAATCTTATCCATGGAGCTCATCCTATCACTCGTCCTCCTTATGGCATGTCCAATAAGGAAAATGAGGAGATGCGCAAACAATTATCCGAATTGGAGACGAAGCAATTTATTTGCTCTAGTCCCTCGCCTTGGGGAGCTTCGGCTATTTTTGTGAAGAAATCCGATGGTACAATTAGGCTTTGCGTTGACCACTGCAAGCTTAATGATCTTACTATTAAGAATAAATATCCTTTACCACGGATTCACGATCTATTCGATCAACTCACTGGTGCTAGAGTCTTTTCACAATTAGACTTAGCTACTAGTTTTCATCAGCTTCGTATTGCAGAGGATAGTATTCCTTTGACATCGTTCCGTACTCGTTATGGATCTTATGAATGGCTTGTTATGCCATTTGGTTTAACTAATGCTCCGACTTATTTCGTTGACCTTATGAATAGAGTTTTCAAAGACTTCCTCGATCGTTTTGTTCTCATCTTTATTGACGATATTCTTGTGTATTCAAAAACTTAGGAGGAGCATGAAAAGCATCTTTGGATTTTGTTAGGAACTCTTAGAAGTAATAAATTAAAAGTAAAATTTTCTAAATGCCACTTTTGGCAATCTCGTGTGAAGTTTCTCGATCATATTATTTCCGAATCCAGAATTTCCATGGATCCCTCAAAGATTGAAGCGACTCAAAATTAGAAGAGACCGAAGAGTGTCACGGAGATCCGTAATTTTCTTGGATTGGCAGGTTATTACCGCCGTTTCATAAAAGACTTTTCTAAAATTGCCGTGCCTCTTACTGGTTTGACAAAGAAGGGAGTCAAATACATTTGGTCGGACAAATGTGAAGCTTCTTTCCAGAAATTAAAAGATCTCCTTTTCGATGCTCCTATTCTTGTTATTCCCGAGGGGAATCAAGATTTTGTTGTTTATACCGATGCTAGTCGCGTTGGTTTGCCTGCCGTTCTTATGCAAAGAGAATGCGTATTTCTTATGCTTCTAGGCAATTAAAGCCAGCCGAGACTAGATGAGACGACCCGACTTCCTATCTCCAGGAAATCACATCATCTTGTAGAAAGAAAGGGATAGAAGAAGAAAGAAAGAGAAAGAAGAACACAAACAACGTCAGAGAACTCACAGCAGAACGGATAAAATATAATATATCATATAAAATATTACATAGTATCTCTTTACATCAGAGTAAACAACTTATACAACACATATTAGATAGTTATAAACATCTGTCTAACTATACAACTCAAGTATACAAGAACAGATACCAAACAAACACAGCGGAATAAATATTTATCTACACATCGAAGCCTCCTGCTCCATATCTCCTCCAGAATTCTTCAAGCTAACCTGAATCACTTGACTACTCATACATAATATGAGTACCCAAGAGTTTAATAAAACAGAAAATAAACAATCGGGTCAGACAGGGGCAGGTGTGAGTAAACGGGTTAAAATTGCTTAACTTTAGAAAAACCTTTGGAAAGAAAAAGTATCACGTAAGACTTCCCACACATAAACATGGAAAAGTTTTTACCTTACGCTAACCAAAACATTTGATAGGAAATCCTGTGATATTATAATAGTGTCTAGGGTTTTCAAGTAAATAAGAAATAACCGAAATTGTTACATGATTAAATTCCAGTAACTAGCCACAATACAATAAAACCATAGGGTCTCGTAGGAAGAATGGGTTTCCAACCACACACTAAGCCGAAATAGAAAGGGACCTCTAGACAGGGGTAAATCTCGCTCTCAAGAGGGAGCTACCCACGAAGCCTTGCTGCACCTCCCCTGTTTTAGCCATTCCCGGTTGATGAGGCTTGAGGCTGCGATTACCTTTATAGAACACATCTATCTTAGAATGCTCATCGTCCACCTGACGATGTGCTGAAAGCATTCAATCCATACAAGTTCGTTCCGGGTTCGAACGAAACCGAAGGCACTATCTCGTTGCACTCATTGTTGGAATCACCCTAAGATTCAACGACCATAGCCCTTGCACTCTAAATCATCATCTTGAATCTATAAGCATTATTCCGTCAACTCATTACGGAATCACCCACAGAGTTATACTGACGTATAGCCCTTACACCTCGAGTCTTCACTTGCTCCACTTGGATTCATGACCTAACGTTTAATTGGAATCGATGTGGTTTCGGATCCCAAATATGGAAACCCGATCCCGGTCTCACCGAAACCAAACGCCATTTTAAATGTCCAAGTTATACTTAAGGGGTTAAACAGTTTGAACTCATATTCAGGATGAAATAAAAAGATAGGTGAATCATATTACCACAATAGATAATTCATATCAATATTCATCTTCGCAAAGCAGCATATCACATAACAGAGATATCCAGTATCAACCAATATCAAACATCCAATATCAACCAATCATCCAATATCAATCAATTAACCAATATTAATCAATCAACCCGTATTAATCAAACATCCAAAACAGAATTGATTTTCTCTTAGTCAATTGGATTGCTAAAATCCTTCTTCATTAATTGTTATTCCAAATAAATTAATCATCTCTAATGATCTTCACTAATTAATCTTCCTTGATTAATTATATTTAACTACATTCAAGTAATTGTCCTTAACCATATACAGTAATTAATCCTTAATTACTTCTATTAATTACAATAATTAATTGCATTATACCTCAATTAATTACAATAATTAATCACCCTTAAATTAATTACTTATATTAATCAACCTTGATTAAAGTCATTAATCACATTAATTAATGATCCTTATTAATTAATAATACTTTAATTAATTAACTAATTAACATATAATTAATCAACTCATTATTCATAATTAGTAATTAACAATTTGTAATTACTTATCTTAATTAATTAACTTCTTAATTAATTATTTTCTAATTTAATTATGTTAATCCTTGATTAATTAATTCAATTAATTAATCATTAATTACTTCATTAAGTAATTATTAAACAATTAAATTAATAAATAATCCTTAATTAATTACTTTATTAATTAATTACATTTTTAATTAATTACCTTTAGTAATTAATCTTAAATTAATCTTATTCATTAATTAATTAATCACATTAATTAATTAACTAAAATAATTAAGTAATTAACTCTTAATTACTTACATAAGTAATTATCTCTAATTACTTTCATTAATAAGTCATGATTACTGCCTTAATTAATTACTTAACAAGTAATTAATTCATTATTTAATAATTCTTAATTCTTTAATTAATTAACAACTCCATCATTAATTAACTTAAAACAATTAACTTAACTAACTCCTTAATTGATAAGATTATTCATTAATCACTTCCATTAATTACTCCCATGAGTAATTACCATTAGTTACTTCCATAAGTAATTACCATTCTAAATTTCATTCAATTATTAACCATTAATTACTTCATTAAGTAATTATACTTAATTATTCTATAATTAAGTGATTATTTAAAATGAACTAAATAATTAACTAATTATTTAAAATTAAATAAATAAATAAATAATTTATTATATTTCAAAAATCCTTAATTAATTAAGAAAACATAAATCTTAATTAATCTTTTACATATTTACAAATCATATGTAATTAAGTATTCTTAAGTTAATTATCCAAATAATTTTACCTTATTTATTTTCATAAATAAATTATTTGAATTTAAATCAAATTTTATCAACTTAACAATAAACTATTCAATTTGGTTTACAGAATTATAACTTAACTTTATTTGAATAATAAAGCACTTAGAAATCAAATTTAAAATTTTAAAACACTTTAAACTTCAATTTTTAAACTTATAAATTTTCAAATAATTTGAAAACTTGTATATTGAAAACATCACTTAACATTTTACTTAAACTTTAATTAATATTTAAATTCAAACATATCCTTTTAAAGTTGACATTCAAATTAAATGAAGTTAATTAGCTTGAAAAAAATCATTTAAACAAATTTAAAACTAAAAATAAATTCAATCAATACTTTTTAAAGTTTGATTTACATTTTTTTTTCAAAATAACAAGTTTAAACTTAGCACGTTGTTTTTCTTATAAACTTGTTTACGGCATAAAGCTTACTTCATTTATTCAAACACAATTTGCTTAGCAACTTATATCCTTCAATTTTTACAGTACTAACATAATATAGAACAGCCAGAGACCCATAACCCTAAACACTCGAGTCGATTACCTACAAAACTCGTTCCTACCCCGAAGCTAAACCCAACACCACCCCCTTCGAGACAAACCCGAAGCTTGCACGATCCCATACCCGAGAGAAACTCCATCTTACCTACGAAAATTCCAGTGCACACGAACGTGCACTCGTGCACGTCTCCCACTACCTCCGGCCACCGTGGGCAACCGTGACCATCGCCAACGATCACTCGCACGCACGCGACCTCGACCGAGCACCCAGATCGAACAAATAACATGCAAATTAAAATTTCGATCATCGATCAAAAATTAAACCCAAACTCGGCAGAAAAAATTCCCAACGCCGTCGACTTCCTCACCGAAGAACTTGCCGACGCCCACATCAATATGTTACGACATCCAGCTCCACATCCCATTGTCACGATCGCTTCCGGCCTCGTATTGTCGTTGAGAAATTCACTGGAACGACAGCTAACTAACAGGGTATTAAACCCTACTTCGATTAATTCTGCTCGATTCGGCCATAAGAAAAATCCACGAACATTTTTCCTAAAATCTATAACTTACAAGCTAGCTACGATTCAAAAATCAAATCAAATTAATATACATATAATCTGAAATCAACAAAATTCCCAATTTCATTTAAACCCAAATTTCGAATGAATTAATAAACTATAAATTACAAACTTCGTCTCTAAATTAATGATTTTTCATTAAGATCACATTCATATTGTTATATTTTAAATTTAAGCTAATAAATTTCTAACCAAAATTTAAGTTTTACTGTAAATTTTACTTTAAACATGATATGAGGTATTCTAAAACTATTTTATAATCTCCATCATATAACTACAGACAATTTTCATTCACATACTTAAGCCTATATGGAATTAGATTTATAGATATTAAATTTTTTTAAACAAAATCATTTACTGTAAACTAAGAGGGCACAATTTGAATATAAGAAGACAAGTCATAACATAATCATACCAACTTACTTAAATTCAAGCAAAAGAATTTTGATACAAGTAAATATCATCACATGCATAGAAATGAAAACATATCAAACTGTTTTTAAAATTATTTACTCACCTTTTTGAGAAGACAGAGAGTAGTTTTTAACTTCCAGGCTTTGAAATATCAATCTGGAAAATGCTTTCTGTTGATGATGAATCTCTGCATGCTTACAAGCTTATGTTTAAAAGTGTTGATACTTCAGTGGTTCTTGATTTCAATTTAGTTGCAGGTTTAATCTGAAGGTTGCAGATTTCATTTGAATTGCAGTTTGAACTTTATTTGGATTGCAGGTTCTGAAAAATGCAGATTTGAGGTTGAAGATCTTTATTTGAATTCAAGTTTTTTTTTGTTTTTTTTTGCAGGATTTTGAAATTACAGATTTTAGAAAGATTTCAGGTTGCCATTAATTTTGTGAAAGAAATGAAACAAAGAGATAAAAATGTTTGTAAAAACAAGTTTTCTTCTTAAAATCATTTATTAAAAATTAAAATGAATATGCCACTTGTTCATAATTTGAACAAATGTCAAATGTAAATTTCCTTAGCTTACAAGTGTTATTAACATATGTTTACACGTGTCTTTTTTATTTATTAATAAATTCTTGTTTAATTTAAATGTAACTATAAACTTACACAATTAAGTTACTTTGTTAATAAATGCTTACTTATGTATTTATATGTATTTATGAAGTGTTTATATTCATTAGCGAAATGTTTTTATGAAAATAAGCTTTTGAATCTTAATAAATACAAGTGTGAAATCTTTGTAAATCTTTATTTAATAAATAGCTTACCTTTTAAAGAAAATATTCTAATACTAATAAAAATTCAAATAATTCTTATGTATGTATTTAAAATCTAAAACATTTATATATATGCATTTATAACCATTTTAATTTGTACATTTTAAAGAAAACAAAAATAAAACATTGATTAATTTGCTTTACAAACTATCATATTTAAAATAAACAATTATCTTACATTTTGAAAACAAATGAATAAATCTTTGAATTTAACCTTTGAAAACTATTAAGTTTTAAAATTACAATATTCATTCATATATCAATTATTAATAGATTAATTAAATTTCCAAAACAACTCAAATTATAACATATACATACATATATATTAAAATTTGAAAATTAATATTTAATTTAAAACAAAAGATCTTCTATTCACAATATATATCAAATGTATATATTATAAACAGAATAAAATTTCGTTAACTTTGAAAAATTAATCTTATCAATATTGCCATATTAAAAATTCATTAACCTTCAAAAGATTAAATTCACAAATCTTAAATTAAAATTATAAAGGAGATTATCAAATTAATTTAATTATTAATGCAGATTATTAAATTGATTATTGCCCAAAATTCCGGGTTGTTACAATCCACCCCCCTTAAAAGAATTTCATCCCCGAAATTTAAAAGCAAAGGTAATTTAATAACCAGTACAGATTTTAATTTAAATTAGCAAAGCATTCCTAGCAACCCATTACTAACAACTATAGCAATCAATCAAACAAACAAACCTAACTAATTATTCTAACACAAATCAGGATAAATCTCTAATACTTCTTGAGTTTCCCAAGATAAATCACCGGGAGACTCGCTTTACAAAAGCCAACAAACTAACTACACTACCAAATCCAGAGCTCCTCTCATCTCCAGATCAATCAATCTGAACAGAACATCAGACTACTCTCAAATCCAGCTCAACATCCAACAATGAATCATACACGTTTTCCTTCAGAGATGCGTGAAATACAATGAATTCCAGCTATCCAAACTGACAATTCAATCTTATCATATCAAGACACGGATAAGAAATCTTCAAATGCCACAACTCGAACCAACCAATCTTATCCAATTACTGTTCTCTTAACTAGAGAAATCTTAACAACAATGAAGTCTCCAACTTCAAATACCAAACTTCTTATCTCATATCTGCATAACTCAACAGACAATCCTGGAATGCCAAACCTCCTCCGATCAGCTCAATCTATGCTGATAATCCCAGAAACAACTAGACCAAAGCAAACCAGTTTTTGGATCCTATTCAACAGAATAGTCTTCCAAAATCCGTCGAAATCCCGAACTCAAGCTCTACTGCCAAGCAATAGTAAACTGAACTTGCTTCCTTCCTTGCACAGCTGCTATCTCGCTTCCGCTGCACAACTCTGATTCTGAAATAGATGGAAATACTGTTGATGAACATGAATACAAACTTACCCAATATATTCGGGAAACTTTGTTCATCAAATCCATAAAAATATGAGTGACTCATCTGACTCAGTCACACATCCTTATACAGAAATCCAAACTCATAAACTAGATCGAACCAATCCAAAAATATTTCTGAGCTGCTACACCAACTCTTTTCTCTAAGAACCATCCAACTATCAGGCTAACTACCAGCATCGCTTCTGGGACCAAAATAATATGGAACTCATCTCTAGATGTTGACAAACTTCAGATTACTCCAACAGCTCACATCCACATGAGAATCCTCAGTCTCAACAACAGATCACCCAAGATAAATTCCAAACTAATCTCAAGTCACTTTTGCGATCCTACCTAGTTCGGATTCCAAACAAACTGTCATCTCTTTACCTATTAGAACAGCTTTAAACTTTTCCAAACAAGGTTAATCTTCTAAAAAACACTTCACCACTCGCCCGGGCTGCTGATAGAAGAACCACAAAGATTCCTGAACCGTCGAAGGAACAACCAACACTGCTGCTTCCAAACTCTACCTCGATGATACTGCGAAGATAAAAGACCTTCTCGTCAGCACACCGAACACTTCGAATCGAAATGCTACCACAGCTAACCAAACACTTCTAATCCAAAGGCTTCTCCAAAACCAAAACCATCAACAAACCACACAACTGACTTCCAAGATGGCGGACAATTTCTCAAGAAATTTGGGCTCCAAACCAAGCATCAACATCTCGCTCTCCCTAAGGAATAACAATGAGACCATGCTTGAAGAGAAATAACTCATTGACCTTAGTCTCATATCCCAAAACAGCCAAACTCCTTGCCGAAGATCCAAACAACTTATACACAGATGAATCATCTCTACGACAGGTAAAGACTGCTTCTCAATCACTTCTAAAACTGCTTCAAGAGAAAACATCTTCAAAAAATATCCATGGATACTACATCTCATCACGCAGTTACCAAGATATCATTACTTACTTCTGCACTTCCGACAGATCCAAACTCAAGAAAAATTCGCTCACCTGAGCGAAATCCAAACTTACACTTCAAAGATAAACTCTGAATCTTTAAAAAGATTTTCCTTCGGATATCAGAGAAATCTTCACTCCAAACTACAAATCTTACTCGAGACGGTACAGGTCTACAGTCTCGACAAATACTTCAAACCTCAAACATATGGACCTCTTCCACCAATGTTAGTCGTGTTACACACAAACACCACTACTCCACTAGCTACCTCTATAACTTATGTTGGAAAATCCGAACAGATAACCCAACAAATCAGGTAGATATAAATACATATATATATAGTTATATATAAAAATTTCAAGTACGCCCTCTCAAGAAAGACACCACTACAGAGCCTAGGTATTCACTCAACCTAATGCTCTCTAAAGAAAGACATACTTCAGAGCCTAATACTCTGATACCAAATGAGACGACCCGACTTCCTATCTCCAGGAAATCGCATCATCTTGAAGAAAGAAAGGGATAGAAGAAGAAAGAAAGAGAAAGAAGAACACAAACAACATCAGAGAACTCATAGCGGAATGAATAAAATATAATATATCATATAAAATATTACATCGTATCTCTTTACATCAGAGTAACAACTTATACAACACATATTAGACAGTTATAAACATCTGTCTAACTATACAACTCAAGTATACAAGAACAGATACCAAACAAACACAGCGGAATAAATATTTATCTACACGTCGAAGCCTCCTGCTCCATATCTCCTCCAGAATTCGTCAAGCTAAACTGAATCACTTGACTACTCATACATAATATGAGTACCCAAGAGTTTAATAAAAAAGAAAATAAACACTCGGATCAGACAGGGGTCTGGTGTGAGTAAACGGGTTAAAATTACTTAACTTTAGAAAAACCTTTGAAAAGAAATAGTATCACGTAAGGCTTCCCACACATAAACACGGAAAAGTTTTTACCTTACGCTAACCAAAACATTTGATAGGAAATCTTGTGATATTATAATAGTGTCTAGGGTTTTCAAGTAAATAAGAAATAGCCGAAATTGTTACATGATTAAATTCCAGCTACTAGCCACAAAAGTGGGAATACAATCAAAACCGTAGGGTCTCGTAGGAAGAATGGGTTTCCATCAATGGCAGGGCTACTGGGGTACCGCCCGTCACAGTACGTGGCCTAGATCAACGTACCGAGGAGTACGCCCGCTCCCTTGTAACACAAGGCTGGAACAATTCCTTACTGAACAGTTTCGAAAAAGACCACCCCATAGTTGGCGCGACCAACCACGCACTAAGCCGAAACAGAAAGGGGCGTCTAGACAGGGGTAAATCTCGCTCTCAAGTGAGAGCTACCCACGAAGCCTTGCTGCACCTCCCCTGTTTTAGCCATTCCCGGTTGATGAGGCTTGAGGCTGCGATTACCTTTATAGAACACATCTATCTTAGAATGCTCATCGTCCACCTTACGATGTGCTGAAAGCATTCAATCCATACAAGTTCGTTCCGTGTTCGAACGAAACCGAAGGCACTATCCCGTTGCACTCATTATTGGAATCACCCTCAGAGTCAACGACCATAGCCCTTGCAGTTTAAATCATCATCTCGAATCTATAAGCACTATTCCGTCAACTCATTACGGAATCACCCACAGAGTTATACTGATGTATAGCCCTTACACCTCGAGTCTTCACTTTCTCCACTTGGATTCACGACCTAACGTTTAATTGGAATCGATGTGGTTTTCGGATCCCAAATATAGAAAACCGATCCCGGTCTCATCAAAACCAAATGCCATTTTAAATGTCCAAGTTATACTTAAGGGTTTAAACAGTTTGAACTCATATTAAGGATGAAATAAACAGATAGATGAATTATATTACCACAATAGATAATTCATATCAATATTCATCTTCACAAAGCAGCATATCACATAACAGAGATATCCAGTATCAACAAATATCAAACATCCAATATCAATCAATCATCCAATATTAATTAATTAACCAATATTAATCAATCAACCCATATTAATCAAACATCCAAAACAGAATTGATTTTCTCTTAGTCAATTGGATTGCCAAAATCCTTCTTCATTAATTATTATTCCAAATAAATTAATCATCTCTAATGATCTTCACTAATTAATCTTCCTTGATTAATTATATTTAACTACATTCAAGTAATTGTCCTTAACCATATACAGTAATTAATCCTTAATTACTGTCATTAATTACAATAATTAATGATCATTCATTTACTTCTATTAAATAACTATAATTAATTGCATTATACCTCAATTAATTACAATAATTAATCACCCTTAAATTAATTACTTATATTAATCAACCTTGACTAATATCATTAATCATATTAATTAATGATCCTTATTAATTAATAATACTTTAATTAATTAACTAATTAACTTATAATTAATCAACTCATTAATCATAATTAGTAATTAACAATTTGTAATTACTTATCTTAATTAATTAACTTCTTAATTAATTATTTTCTAATTTAATTATGTTAATCCTTGATTAATTAATTCAATTAATTAATCTTTAATTACTTCATTAAGTAATTATTAAACAATTAAATTAATAAATAATCCTTAATTAATTACTTTATTAATTAATTACATTTTTAATTAATTACCTTTAGTAATTAATCTTAAATTAATCTTATTCATTAATTAATTAATCACATTAATTAATTAACTAAAATAATTAAGTAATTAACTCTTAATTACTTACATAAGTAATTATCTCTAATTACTTTCATTAATAAATCATGATTACTTCCTTAATTGGTTACTTAACAAGTAATTAATTCATTATTTAATAATTCTTAATTCTTTAATTAATTAACAACTCCATAATTAATTAACCTAAAACAATTAACTTAATTAATTCCTTAATTGATAAGATTATTCATTAATCACTTCCATTAATTACTCCCATGAGTAATTACCTTTAGTTACTTCCATAAGTAATTACCATTCTAAATTTCATTCAATTATTAACCATTAATTACTTCATTAAGTAATTATACTTAATTATTCCATAAGTAAGTGATTATTTAAAATTAAATAAATAATTAACTAATTATTTAAAATTAATTAAATAATTAAATAATTTATTATTTTTCAAAAATCCTTAATTAATTAAGAAAACATAAATCTTAATTAATCTTTTACTTATTTACAAATCATATGTAATTAAGTATTCTTAAGTTAATTATCCAAATAATTTAACCTTATTTATTTTCATAAATAAATTATTTGAATTTAAATAAAATTTTATCAACTTAACAATAAACTATTCAATTTGGTTTACAGAATTATAACTTAACTTTATTTGAAAAATAAAGCACTTAGAAATCAAATTTAAAATTTTAAAACACTTTAAACTTTAATTTTTAAACTTATAAATTTCCAAACTAATTTGAAAACTTATATGCTGAAAACATCACTTAACATTTTACTTAAACTTTAATTAATATTTAAATTCAAACATTCCCTTTTAAAGTTGACATTCAAATTAAATGAAATTAATTAGCTTGAAAAAAAATCATTTAAACAAAATTAAAACTCAAAATAAATTCAATTAATACTTTTTAAAGTTTGATTTCCATTTTTTTTTCAAAATAACAAGTTTAAACTTAGCATGTTGTTTTTCTTATAAACTTGTTTACGACATAAAGCTTACTTCATTTATTCAAACACAATTTGCTTAGCAATGTATATCCTTTAATTTTCACATTACTAACATAATATAGAACAACTAGAAGACCCACGACCCTAAACACTCGAGTCGATTACCTACAAAACTCGTTCCTACCCCGAAGCTAATCTCAACACCACCCCCTTCGAGACAAACCCGAAGCTTGCACGATCCCATACCCGAGAGAAACTCCATCTTCCCCACGAAAATTCCAGTGCACACGAACGTGCACTCGTGCACGTCTCCCACTACCTCCGGCCACCGTGGGTAACCGCGACCATCGCCAACGATCACTCGCACGCACGCGACCTCGACCGAGCACCCAGATAGAACAAATAACATGCAAATCAAAATTTCGATCATCCGTCGAAAATTAAACCCAAGCTCGGCAGAAAAACTTCCCAACGCCGTCGACTTCCTCACCGAAGAACTTCGCCGACGCCCACATCAATATGTTACGACATCCAGCTCCACATCCCATTGTCGCGATCGCTTCCGGCCACGTATTGACGTCGAGAAATTCACTGGAACGACAACTACACTAACAGGGTATTAAACCCTAGTTCGGTTGATTCTGCTCGATTCGGCCATAAGAAAAATCCACGAACATTTTTCCTAAAGTCTATAACTTACAAGCTAGCTACGATTCAAAAATCAAATCAAATTAATTTACATATAATCTGAAATCAACAAAATTCCCAATTTCATTTAAATCCAAATTTTGAATGAATTACTAAACTATAAATTACAAACTTCATATCTAAATTCATGATTTTACATCAAGATCACATTCAAATAGTTAAATTTTAAATTTGAGATAATAAATTTTTAACCAAAATTTAAGTTTTACTATAAATTTTACTTTAGACTTGATTTGAGGTATTTAAAAATTCTAAAATTATTTTATAACCTCCATCATATAACTACAAACAATTTTCATTCACATACTTAAGCCTATATGGAATTAGATTTATATATATTAAATTTTTTAAGCAAAATTGTAACGCCCCACCTCTATACCCATGCTAGCCAAGAACATTACGGTGAATGCTGTCAACTAGCACGGAGAATAAGGCTGTTGAGGAGCGACCATCCGTGTAATTGCTTTGCGCGAGCATCGATATGTCATATAGTATACATGCATTTCTTTATCAAGAGGAAAATCCGACATACCGACACAAACTCTACACAGTGGCTATAATAATCTTCGGAAACAAATATAGAAATAAACATAACATAAATCAGTCACAGATAATTCATATCACAAAGGCGGAAATAGATATGAATATTACACATGAAAGTGTACATCAGAGTAGTGGTCAAAAAATCCACAATAATACAAAGGAATAGAAGCAAGTGCTAGACAAAAATATGTATACATCAAGGAGTATGTGTCTCAAATGTATACAACAAAAACTACCAAACTAGAGTAGTTAGCCAAAAGTCAGATGATAATCCGATAAGGAGTCAAGCAGAAGCACCTGTAAAATCTCAGTCTGACCCGAGTATTATTTAAGAAGAAAATAATAAACGGATCAGTCTAGCTATAACTATCAGATGAAGTGATATATAATAAGAGATATGACATAAACACATAATAATCACAATGCCAAGCTGTGATAAATAGGTAACTGAAAATCAACAAGAGATTTATCAATATCACAATAATCTACTCATGCTAAAAAGGAATGTCATACTCCTAATTTCATTCACCAAGCCACAATAAATGACATATATATCAATGCCCATCGTAAAAGTTGGTGAAACATAAATTCCAGAAATAAACACACGAAATCCAGAAATCACAAGAAAAAGGAACAACGACGTCGTACAGCGGGACGTCCGATGAACCAAATCACAATCAAAGGGAACAACGACGTCGTACAGCGGGACGTCCGATGAACCAAATCACAAAGACCTTGCACAATTCTAGTCTAAACCACAAAGATGATCGTCATGATCAACGAGAAGTGTCGATTACACTAAGCTAGTAAATATATGAGTTTAGCTTCATGTCCCATAACCACTTGCTTAACTTAAATATTTACGAACAAACTGTAGATCTCCACTATAAAATTGTCAAAAGAGATTCAATCGAACAAGTCCAAGAATTAACCGACAAAGTGAACGCAAGCGTTTCATACCACTTGTTTTACTAAGTCGTTTAATTAGATTTCTCATACGAGTGAGGTAAAGGTTTATATATACTAATAGATTGGAAAACGGTTTTATAAACGAATTTGGTATTAAAATAGTATTGAAATCGTTTTGATGAAAGAATTTTGTTATTTACTACTAGTATAGAAAACCTTTATATTTTTAAAGTGACAAATCACAAAGAAGATTGTAGGAACAATCAATCAGTAAAATTCACATTCGAAGACGTGAATAAAACCAAAGAAACCGATAAAGAATCCATCGAAATGGATATTCAAAAATCCCTAAAAAGGAGTCATCAAAGTCATAATAAATGATAACAACAAATAGGATCATCACGAATCGATTTAAATTGGAATTCTCAAGCGAATAGGCAAATAGGCAAAATACAGCAGTTTCAGACGTCTGAAACAAGTGGTTCAGACGTCTGAATCTGGAAATATAAAAATTTGCAGAACACAATTCTGACGTCTGAATCAAGTGTTTCAGACGTCTGAAATAGGCATATTTTAGCCTATTTCCTTTCTGGTTCCAATTGAACCAATTCAGACGTCTGAAACCATATATTCAGACGTTTGAATCTGGGAATAGAAAACTTCCCAGAACAATATTCAGACGTCTGAATATTACGTTTCAGACGTCTGAATCTGTAATTCAGGGCTTTCCCTTAACCTAGGCCAAAAATGGCCAAACGAATATCGGAAACGATCGAGCGAGCAAATGGCAACGACTAAGGAATTACGTCGAACGACAACCCAGCCTAAACGGCTCTTCGCTAGGCCTCAAATATCAGTGTCCAAATATCCATAATAGGATTTTCATAAATTAGGCCAAAACACCCAAAAAAATTGGAATTTACACAAAATCAATCCAAACCAAAATCAATTGCACAAGAATAAATGTTAGGAATTCATACCTAACAATCGAAGATAAATATAAGCATAGATGTGAGATAAAAATCTCACCTTTGAACCCAAACGATTGAAGAAGAAGCTTGAAAGCAAACTAAGATCAATTCCCCTTCAATAACAACTCAAGAAGCTTCAATCTAAGCATAAAAGAGAAACATTTCCTAAATTAGGTTTAGGAAATTTCTGAAATCAAACAGGGAATGAGTTGGAGAAGATGAAGAGGAAGCTTACCAATGGGTTCTCTTGAATTTGGAGCAAGAAGTTGGATTTGCAAAGCAAGCTAGGGCTTAGGAATTTCTATTTCCCATTCTCTTCCACCATTGTTGCTAAAGCTTGAGTGTTTAAGAAAAGAGGAGAAGTTATGAAGAGAAGGGGGTTGGGCTGAGCTAATAAGGGTGCAGTCCAAACCAAAGTCATAAGCGGGAAAAAGTAGCAAAAATCAACTTTCTCCAAACATATCGAAGCTTATACTCAAAAAGGTCGCAAACGTCATTTTGAACTCAATGGGAGTGGTCCCGAGTCCTAATTCGACCATATGCAAAAAGTAGCTTTTCGGACTAAAATCCGACTAACGATAAAATATTTAAATAAAATATTTAAATATAAAAGTCAATAAATATGCGGGTTGTTACAGACTCCCCTCCCTAAAGAAATTGCGTCCTCGCAATAAGTAAGAAGGAAATATAAGAAGTAACAACCATAGAAGCATATAACACAAAAGAAAATTTGAAATAGGAAGTTCACCATAAAGTGCACAAAAGAGTTAGCAAGAAATCTGGTGAAACTACAATTTGCACAATAACACCGGGCTCAAGAATGAAAACCGGAATCCCTAAGGCATTCCCGTAGATAAAAGACGTGGGGAACGTCAAGAAGAGCAGAAAATTGAGCCGGTGCAACGGCGTAGTACAAAAATGGTACGCCCGAAAAACTAGAAACTCAAACAATTTAGGACATCAGCGTAGTACAAAAACGGTACGCCCAATGAACCCAAGCAAGGACATCGATGTAGTACAAACGGTACATCCGATGAATCAAATAGCAAAGACATTGATGTAGTACAAACGGTACATCCAATGTATCAAATAGCAAAAACATGGATGTAGTACAAACGGTACATCCAATGAATCCAAAAACAAAGACATCGATGTAGTACAAACGGTACATCCGATGAATCAAATATTAAAGACATCGATGTAGTACAACGGTACATCCGATGAATCAAAAGCAAAGACATCGATGTAGTACAACGGCACATCCGATGAATCAAATAGCAAAGACATCGATGTAGTACAACGGTACATCCGATGAATCAAAAGCAAAGACATCGATGTAGTACAACGGTACATCCGATGAATCAAATAGCAAAGACATCGATGTAGTACAATGATACATCCGATGAATCAAAAGCAAAGACATCGATGTAGTACAAACGGTACATCCGATGAATCAAACACCATAAAAGAACACCGGACACTAGTCCATAAAAGGAATGAGATAAAGTTCCATAAAACGAAGTGTATCAAAACGTCGGATGAACTTAATAAAAAGATAATTCCATTCAGACAACATCAAAGAATCCACCACTTGTTGCTTACGACAAAGCGCATTGGCAACACGATGTCCCTTCCAGGAATAAAAAGAATATGAAGATCATAAGATGTCAGGAACTCGAGTCAACATGGAGTTCCATATGAGAAAATAATTATTCCAAAGATTTATGATCGAGGTAGAGAACAAATTTCTCATCCAAAGATGATGATGTCAAACTCCAAAAGCAAAAACAATAGCCGCGAGCACTAGATCATGAGTGGCATACCTAGTCTCGATAAGCTATAATGATTTAGAAGCACAAGTGATAGCACGTTCTCCTTTGCAAGAGAACGGCATCCAAACCAATACGACTAGTATCGGTACAAATAGCAAAGTCTTGGTTCCCCTCCAGGAATCACAAGAATAAAAGTATCGAAAAGAAAGAATTTCTTTTAAATAATCTTCTTTCCTGAAAAGTTAAAACTTTCAAAATTACATTTATCATTATGTAATAATCATTCTAGAAAAAATTACTATTTTTACAAGTTAATATACTGTGTCTGATTGTCTCATCAAAGCATTTAGGAAATTCCTATCGATAACGTTGATCAAGCGCATCGACCAAAATTCTTAAAACACTAAATGGGAAATACAATCACAAAATCGTATTCTACAGGATAAGTAAGTTTCTCAAAAACTTCTAGGAATATTCTTTGTTCGTTTTAACAACAAAAATCCGGTTATACTTCTAAATAAATCTTATGAAAAAGATTTTGTAAAATTTTAAATTTCCATTTTCATCCAAAAATCAATAAATAAAAGAATGGTCTCATCGAAATATTCATAGAATATTTGATATATAAAAATGGATGAAATAAGCTGGACAAATTGAATGACAAAATAAGTCGTTCATTAGAATCATAACGAGTGCGAAGTGCGTAAGTGGAATGCTAACTCACGCGACTCGTAGCCAAATGAAAATCGGTGGCAAGGTCAAAGTGGAAAGACCTTAGCACCACACAAAAGATTACTTAGGTGATAATTCTAAGACAAGCTCAAAATACCGTAAAATTTCTCTAACTACATGAATAAGAGAAATAACACTTTCCTTATAAGTGGGCTTAAGGAATAAAATGATGCCATCAAGTTGGGATCAAAATCATAAAGGAAAAATAGAAATCTGCTTAACATATTGAAAATGTCAAAGATGAATAGTCCACACGGGACAAATAGGATATGAGCTTCACAACGATTAAGCCAATCCTTACAAAAAAATCAATTCCGAAGCCTAAGTAAAAATATCGGCTCGGAAAGATAGATCACATAAAATAATTTCAACATCAATAGAAAGCAAATTGAGTGTTGCGGATCTACCATCCGGATTCGCAACTCTCAAAGAAATCATCAAGCCCAAAAAAATATTCATAGAAAAAGAATCGACAAGTTCTTTTGATATAAAATAGTGAGATGGAACTCATATCAAAAAGAACTCAAATAAGAAGATCACGAAATAAAGCAATGCCATCAAGGATTGAATGTAAAATACCTTGACTAAGAGAAGAGTTGCTAGGGGCTTGCAACTTCCCTTCTCTCCTGCTTTGACGCTTGGGACACGAAGAGATATAATGATCCGCACTTTTGCAATAGCGGCAAGAAATAGGCCTTGGACACCTATTTATATAGTGGTCCCTAGAGCCACAATTGTATCATTCTCCGCGATTAGGGATTGGAGTCTTTGCTACAAAAGTAGTTTGCTTCACTCTCTTATTTGGATTAAGGCTCTTGAACTTAATATGCCTCTTCTTGGAAGTCCCAATATCACAAACATTTCCTTTACCAACCTCTCCATGAAGAAGAGTAACATCCACAAGCTGATTGAAAGAAACTTCAAGTTTCAAAGGTAGAACCATTTCGGGGTTCTTACTCAAAGCATAGATAAACTCTTGATTCTTTACAAGATCCAAAAGTTGTTGAGCAGACATAAATACTCCATCCTGGGGAGTAGAACTAGATTGACCGGCGTTGGGACGGCCTGGTCTAACCATTTCTCTTCTTTAAGAAAGAAAGAAAGAAGAGGAAAAAGTTACTCTAAAAATAAATATCAGGCAATCTTGATAGATAAAACAAGGAATCATAAAAGAAAGTAGGATAGAACGGTACGAAGACCCGAATAAAATCCTAAAGCACAACTCCTAAGAAAGACTTAGGACATGATCCTTGCTAAATTATTCTATATTGTTCCGAAGTTTGGCTCTGATACAAAGCTGTAACGCCCCACCTCTATACCCACGCTAGCCAAGAACATTACTGTGAATGCTGTCAACTAGCACGGAGAATAAGGCTGTTGAGGAGCGACCATCCGTGTAATTGCTTTGCGCGAGCATCGATATGTCAGATAGTATACATGCATTTCTTTATCAAGAGGGAAATCCGACATACCGACACAAACTCAAAGCTACTACACAGTGGCTATAATAATCTTCGGAAACAAATATAGAAATAAACATAACATAAATCAGTCACAGATAATTCATATCAAAAAGGCGGAAATAGATATGAATATTACACATGAAAGTATACATCAGAGTAGTGGTCAAAAAGATCCACAATAATACAAAGGAATAGATGCAAGTGCTAGACAAAAATATGTATACATCAAGGAGTCTGTATCTCAAATGTATACAACAAAACTACCAAACTAGAGTAGTTAGCCAAAAGTCAGATGATAGTCCGATAAGGAGTCAAGCAGAAGCACCTGTAAAATCTCAGTCTGACCCGAGTATTATTTAAGAAGAAAATAATAAATGGATCAGTCTAGCTATAAATATCAGATGAAGTGATATATAATAAGAGATATGACATAAACATATAATAGGTAACTGAAAATCAACAAGAGATTTATCAATATCATAATAATCTACTCAAGCTAAAAAGGAATGTCATACTCCTAATTTCATTCACCAAGCCACAATAAATGACATATATATCAATGCCCATCGTAAAAATTGGTGAAGCATAAATTCCAGAAATCAACACACGAAATCCAGAAATCACAAGAAAAAGGAACAACGACGTCGTACAGTGGGACGTCCGATGAACCAAATCACAATCAAAGGGAACAACGACGTCGTACAGCGGGACGTCCGATGAACCAAATCACAAAGACCTTGCACAATGCTAGTCTAAACCACAAAGATGATCGTCATGATCAACGAGAAGTGTCGATTACACTAAGCTAGTAAATATATGAGTTTAGCTTCATGTCCCATAACCACTTGCTTAACTTAAATATTTACGAACAAACTGTAGATCTCCACTATAAAATTGTCACAAGAGATTCAATCGAACAAGTCCAAGAATTAACCGACAAAGTGAACGCAAGCGTTTCATACCACTTGTTTTACTAAGTCGTTTAATTAGATTTCTCATACGAGTGAGGTAAAGGTTTATATATACTAATAGATTGGAAAACGGTTTTATAAACGAATTTGGTATTAAAATAGTATTGAAATCGTTTTGATGAAAGAATTTTGTTATTTACTACTAGTATAGAAAACCTTTATATTTTTAAAGTGACAAATCACAAAGAAGATTGTAGGAACAATCAATCAGTAAAATTCACATTCGAAGACGTGAATAAAATCCAAAGAAACCGATAAAGAATCCATCGAAATGGATATTCAAAAATCCCTAAAAAGGAGTCATCAAAGTCATAATAAATGATAACAACAAATAGGATCATCACGAATCGATTTAAATTGGAATTCTCAAGCGAATAGGCAAATAGGCAAAATATAGCAGTTTCAGACGTCTGAAATAAGTGGTTCAGACGTCTGAATCTGGAAATATAAAAATTTCCAGAAAACAATTCAAACGTCTGAAACAAGTGTTTCAGACGTCTGAAATAGGCATATTTTAGCCTATTTCCTTTCTTGTTCCAATTGAACCAATTCAGACGTCTGAAACCATATATTCAGACGTCTGAATCTGGGAATAGAAAACTTCCCAGAACAATATTCAGACGTCTGAATATTACGTTTCAGACGTCTGAATCTGTAATTCAGGGCTTTCCCTTAACCTAGGCCAAAAATGGCCAAACGAATATCGGAAACGATCGAGCGAGCAAATGGCAACGACTAAGGAATTACGTCGAACGACAACCCAGCCTAAACGGCTCTTCGCTAGGCCTCAAATATCAGTGTCCAAATATCCATAATAGGATTTTCATAAATTAGGCCAAAACACCCAAAAAAATTGGAATTTACACAAAATCAATCCAAACCAAAATCAATTGCACAAGAATAAATGTTAGGAATTCATACCTAACAATCGAAGATAAATATAAGCATAGATGTGAGATAAAAATCTCACCTTTGAACCCAAACGATTGAAGAAGAAGCTTGAAAGCAAACTAAGATCAATTCCCCTTCAATAACAACTCAAGAAGCTTCAATCTAAGCATAAAAGAGAAACATTTCCTAAATTAGGTTTAGGAAATTTCTGAAATCAAACAGGGAATGAGTTGGAGAAGATGAAGAGGAAGCTTACCAATGGGTTCTCTTGAATTTGGAGCAAGAAGTTGGATTTGCAAAGCAAGCTAGGGCTTAGGAATTTCTATTTCCCATTCTCTTCCACCATTGTTGCTAAAGCTTGAGTGTTTAAGAAAAGAGGAGAAGTTATGAAGAGAAGGGGGTTGGGCTGAGCTAATAAGGGTGCAGTCCAAACCAAAGTCATAAGCGGGAAAAAGTAGCAAAAATCAACTTTCTCCAAACATATCGAAGCTTATACTCAAAAAGGTCGCAAAATTCATTTTGAACTCAATGGGAGTGGTCCCGAGTCCTAATTCGACCATATGCAAAAAGTAGCTTTTCGGACTAAAATCCGACTAACGATAAAATATTTAAATAAAATATTTAAATATAAAAGTCAATAAATATGCGGGTTGTTACAAAAATCATTTACTGTAAACTAACAGGGCACAATTTGAATGTAAGCAGACAAGTTCATAACATAATCATACCAACTTACTTAAATTCAAGCAAAAGAATTTTGATACAAGTAAATATCATCACATGCATAGAAATGAAAACATATCAAATTGTTTTTAAAATTATTTACTCACCTTTTTGAGAAGGCAGAGAGCAGTTTTTAACTTCCAGGCTTTGAAATATCAATCTGGAAAATGCTTTCTGTTGAAGATGAATCTCTGCATGCTTACAAGCTTATGTTTAAATGTGTTGATACTTCAGTGGTTGTTGATTTCAATTTAGTTGCAGGTTTAATCTGAAGGTTGCAGATTTCATTTGAATTGCAGTTTGAACTTTATTTGGATTGCAGGTTTTGCAAAATGCATATTTGAGGTTGAAGATCTTTATTTGAATTCAAGTTTTTTTTTGCAGGATTTTGAAATTACAGATTTTAGAAAGATTTCAGGTTGCCATTAATTTTGTGAAAGAAATGAAACAAAGAGATGAAAATGTTTTTAAAAACAAGTTTTCTTCTTAAAATCATTTATTAAAAATTAAAATGAATATTCCACTTGTTCATAATTTGAACAAATGTCAAATGTAAATTTCCTTACCTTACAAGTGTTATTAAGATATGTTTACACATGTCTTTTTTATTTATCAATAAATTCTTATTTAATTTAAATGTAATTATAAACTTACATAATTAAGTTACTTTGTTAATAAATTCTTACGTATGTATTTATATGTATTTATGAAGTGTTTATATTCATTAGTGAAATATTTTTATGAAAATAAGCTTTTGAATTTTAATAAATACAAGTGTGAAATCTTTGTAAATCTTTATTTAATAAATAGCTTACCTTTTAAAGAAAATATTCTAATACTAATAAAAATGCAAATAATTCTTATGTATGTATTTAAAATCTAAAACATTTATAACCATTTCAATTTGAACATTTTAAAAAAAAAGAAAAATAAAACGTTGATTAATTTCCTTTATAAATCATCATATTTAAAAATAAACAATTATCTTACATTTTGAAAACAAATGAATAAATCTTCCTTTGAAAACTATTAAGTTTTAAAATTACAATATTCATTCATATATCAATTATTAATAGATTAAATTTAAATTTCCAAAACAACTCAAATTATAACATATACATACATATATATCAAAATTTGAAAATTAATCTTTAATTTAAAACAAAAGATCTTCTATTCACAATATATATCAAATGTATAGATTATAAACAGAATAAAATTTCATTAACTTTGAAAAATAAATCTTATCAATATTGCCATATTAAAAGTTCATTAACCTTTAAAAGATTAAATTCACAAATTTTAAATTAAAATTATAAAGGGGATTATCAAATCAATTTAATTATTAATGCAGATTATTAAATTAATTATTGCCCAAAATTCCGGGTTGTTACACTAGATATGCCACTCATGATTTAGAACTCGCGGCTATTGTTTTCGCTCTTCGTATTTGGCGTCATAATCTTTTGGGAGAAAAATTTATTCTTTACACCGATCATAAATCTTTGAAGTATCTATTTTCTCGAAAGGAACTTAATCTGCGTCAACAACGTTGGCTCGAGTTCCTTGCACCTTATAATCTTGATATTCTTTATACTCCCGGAAAGGGAAATCGTGTTGCCGATGCACTTAGTGGTAAGCTACAAGCGTTGTTTCTATGATGATTTCCGAATGGAATGATCTCGGAATTTTATCCACTTTTGAGATTCGAGATCGTGTATCCGATTTATGTTCATCTCTTGTCTTATGTAGCCTTGAGGCTCATCCTTCTCTTATAGACCGCATTCTTGAAGCTCAAAAGCTAGATCCCGAATTGGCTCTTCTTGGCCAAAAGTTTAGGGATGAAATTGATGTTGAAGGTTTGAAAGACTTTGATATTGATTCTCGTGGCGGTATTCGAAAATTTGGTAGACTTATTGTGCCAAATATTAGTAATCTTCGTAAAGATATTTTACAAGACTCACATCGTTCTAAATTTACCATTCATCCCGGTAGTAGTAAAATCCACGCGGATATGAAGCGACTTTATTATTGGGAGGGAATGTAATATGATATTGCTAACATTGTTAAGTGTTGCATGACTTGCCAACTTGTCAAGGCCGAACATCAAAGGCCCGGTGGGTTAATGCAACCTTTAGAAATTCCAATTTGGAAGTGGGATCAAATTTCCAAGGATTTTATAGACGGCCTTCCCCGTTCTCGTTCGGGTCATGATAGCTTAAGGGTGATAGTTAATAGACTTACTAAATCCGCCCATTTTATTCCCGTTCGGTCCAATCGAACCGTTCCTCTCTTGGCTAAACTCTTTATTAAAGATATTGTAAAATTGCATGGAGTTCCTACTTCTATTGTTAGTGATCGTGATCCATTGTTTACTAGTGGATTTTGGAAGAGTCTTCAAAAAGCTTTGGGAACGAAGCTTAATTTTACCACCTCTTGTCATCCCCAGTCCGATGGACAAACCGAGCGTGTGAATCAAACTCTTGAAGATCTTCTTCATGGGTGTGTTCTTGATTTTGGTGGATGTTGGGAAGATCATATTTCTCTTGTTGAGTTTTCCTATAATAATAGCTTCCAATCTAGTATTGGTATGGCACCTTTCAAGGCACTCTATGGAAGGCCATGCCGATCTCCTTCTTGTTGGCTTGAGGCCGGTGAGAAGTTGGTTATAGGTCTAGATTTTATTCCTGATTGCACAGAAAAGATTGACCTTATTCGTCATAGGATGAAAGAAGCCCATAGTAGAAAAAATCCTATGCCGATAATCAGAGAAGGAAATTAGAATTTTCTGTGGGAGATCTTGTGTTTATCCGTGTTTCACCTATGAAGGGTTTTGTACGTTTCAGTCGATCGGGAAAGTTAGCACATCGATATTTTGGTCGATTTCCCATCACCGAACGTATTGGTTCCGTGGCTTATCGCCTTTTATTACCATTTCAGTTTTCTGCTATTCATTACGTGTTTCACGTTTCTTAATTACGGAAATGCCTACGAGATTCCGATTCTATTCTTGAGCCCGGTGTTGTGGAAGAAATTGAAGTTTTACCTAATTCAACTTATGAGCAACATCCTATTCGTATTATTGCTTCGGAGGTCAAGCGCCTTCAAAATAAAGATGTTCCGCTTGTTAAAGTCCAATGGTCCTCAAACCCTAAGGATTGCTCTTGGGAATCTAGAGAGTTCATCGAGCGAACACATCCAGATTTACTTTCTCGTGCTCTATGAGGTGAATTTCTTATTTCAAATTTCTTTTGTGTTGATATGCTTTCATGGTTGTTACCTTATATTTTCTTCTAAATATTGCTAGGACGCAATTTCTTTAAGGAGGGGAGTCTGTAACAACCCGCATATTTTACGATTGAATATTTAAATATTTTATTTTAATATTTTATCGTTAGTCGGATTATAGTCCGAAAAGTTACTTTTTTCATAAGGTCGAATTAGGACTTGGAACCACTTACATTGGGTCCAAAACACCGTTTGCGATTTTTTAGAGTATAAACTTTGATATGTTTGGAGTTAGTGGAATTTTGTCACTTTTTCACTTTGGGCTTTGGGTTTGGTTTAGCCCATTAGCCTAAACTATTTACTCTAGCTCAACCCCCTTCCCTTCATAACTTCACTTTCATTTCCTAACCTAAAGCTTCATCAAAAATGGAGGAAGGAATGGGAAATTAAAACTCCAAACTCAAGTTCATTTGCAAATCCAACATCTAACTCCAAATTCAAAGAGAAGCCATTGATTCTTCCATTGATTTCAAGCATCTTCTTCATTGATTTTGTGTAAAGGTGAGATTTTTATCTCACATCATTGTCTATAACTATCTTTGATTGTTGGGTATGAATTCCTAACACTTATTCATGTGCATTTGCTTGTGGTTTGGATTGAATTGGTGAAAATCCCAATTTTTGGTGTTTTGGGTTCAAATTTTTAAAAATCCAATCTTTGATGTTTGAACACGTTTTTGGTGATGAATCAAGGAGCCAACAGGACCGGGTAGCCGATAGCGTAATCCCCTAGCGTTCGTGCTCGACCGGTTGCAAATTGAGAGAGTTTTGCACTCCAAAACCGTTAGGTCGTTCGGCCTGCACAATTCGAAGTGCTCAGGCTGTAGTTAGGTCAAGTCAATTTAGGTCGCTCGGCCATAGGTCGTAACCCTATAGGTTGGCCTTATCTCCTTTAGGTCGGCGTTGTCTCCTTTATGTCGGCCTGCATTTAGGTCGTTCCTCCCCCATGGATCGCTTGCACCATAGGTCGTTGCTCGGCCTTGTTTACCCCTTAAGTCGTTAGGTCACTCGGCCTTGTTTGAGTCGTTAGGTCGCTCAGTCTCCCCACTTAGGCTGTCTTGCTTAGGTCGCGCCAACTTAGGTCGCTCGGCCTTTTAAGGCGCGCCATGCTTTAAGTCGCCTCCCAGTTAGGTCGCGATCCATAGGTCGCTCGGCTTGCTTGCATAGTTAGGTCGCTCGGCCCATTATGTCGCACGATCATCTTAGGTCGTGTACCACTTAGGTCGCACCACCTAGGCCGCATGGTCGCCCCCTTAAGCCGCTACTTCCTAGACCGCAGAACCCCTTAGGTCGCACTACCTAAGCTGCAACTCTTAGGTCGCTCATCTGCTAGGTCGCGTCGTGTCGAGTAGCAAGGGTATTTCCACTTTGATGAATTTGGAATCGTATTATTTGGATTTCATTCACGTCTTCGTATGTGAATTTTTGTGATTGATCATTTCCACGATCATTTTTGTGATTTTTCATTTTAAAAATATATAAACCTTACCTCACTCGTACGAGAAATCTAATTAAACGACTTCGTAAAACAAGTGGTATGAAACGCTTGCGTTTACTTCGCCGGTTAATTCTTGGACTTGTTCGATTGAACCTCTTATGACAATTTTTGAGTGGCGATCTACAATTTGGTCGTAAATATTTAAGATAAGCTAGTGGCTATGGGACATGAAGCCAAGCTTGTATATTTACTAGCTTACTGTAATTGACACTTCTTGATGATCGTTGATGATCATTTTTGTGATTTAGACTAGCAAATGTGCGATGTCTCTTTGTCTACGAGGGAGACAAAACCCTGTTTCTATGGAGCTTTGGCTCAATTTGGTGGGGTAGCGACCCATGGTCTTCGAGCCGTTTTGTGGAGCTTCGGCTCAAAATTAATGGTTAGCAACCATGGAATAGCGTTCCATTTTGTGATACACGTGTTGGTGAGTTTTCATGCTCCCGTTTTGTGATAGGCCTCCCCCTTTTTGTGATTTCTGCACTTCCATTAATGATTTCTGGAATTTGCGTTTCACCAATTTTCGTGATTTACATTGATATGATTTTTCAATATTTGTGCATTGGTGAATTTGTGTATCATTAACTTTTGTGATTGGTATTGATATTATTGTCAATATTCATGGTTTTGGTGAATGAATATATAGAGTATGACATTCTTTTTGACCTTTGAGAAGATTCTTGTGATACTGATTAGTTCCTGGTTGATTTTTAAATTGCATACTTTTCACAGTATGGCTTTAGGGTAATCACAAATTTTTGTCGTATCTCTTATTCTATATCATTTCATCTGATCTTTATAGCTAGACTGATCCGTTTATTATTTTCTTATTAAATAATACTTGGCTCAGACCGAGATGTTACAGGTGCTTCTGCTTGACTTCACATCTGGGATTATCACCCTGACTTTTGGCTTACTACTTAGATTAGTAGTTTTTGTTGTATACATTTGAGATATGGACTCATTGATGTATCCATATTCTTTTGTCTTGCACTTGTAGTTATTCTTTTGTGATACCGTGGATCTTGTTTGACCACTACTCTGATGTACACTTTCATGTTTTATATTCATATCTTTTTACGCCTTTGTGATATGGATATTTGTGACTGATTTGTGTTATGTTTATTTCTATGTTTTTTTCCGTAGACAATATAGCCACTGTGTAGTATCTTTGAGTTTATGTCCGTATGTCGGATTTCATTTTATCTGGCATATCGGTGCTCGCACAAAGCAATTACACGGATGGTCGCTCCTCAACAGCCTTATTCTCCGTGCTTGTTGATGGCATTACCCTGTAGTGTCCTTGGCTAGCATGGGTATAGAGGTGGGGCATCATAGATTTTTTTAAATAGATTTAAACTCGCACTCGAACCTTGAAATAAGTTTTAGTAAAGGTGATGTAAATGGATGTTTGAGATTTGGACTCATGACTTAACTATCAGAGATTTGGGTTGTTCAATAAAATGGTAAAAGTTAATTTGATTTAAGTGGTTAAACCAGCATTTTGAAACCGAACTCGAATTTATAATTCGAGATGGTTTAAAATTCGAGAATGAAATTGGAATTAATTCAAATTCTGTAACGATCCCGAATTTTTGCTAAGTTTAAATTGATAATTAATTTAATTTTTTGATTTAAAATTGTGAAATAATTGGTAACTAATATAAAATTTTAGTTAAATTAATTGAGAATTAATTTGGATATTTGATTATAAATATGTATATAAAATAGATTGAAAAATAGAATTTGGAATTGGGGTTTAAATGTAAATATCATAGAAAATAAATTTGTATTTTGGATTTTGGATATGATTAAAATTAGATAAACTATAAAATATAAAGTAAATATATTAGCTAAAATTATAACAACATAATAAATATAGGATCTCATATATATTACGAAGCAATATGAATAAAGTAAAGAAAAAAATAAAATACATAAGTATGTGACAATATAAATTAATAGAACAAAAGAGAAGAAAACAAATAAATTACCTTCAAGTATGTAAACAAATCAAATTTGATGTGAATGATATAAAAAATGATAGGAAAGTATATATTCATGCACACTTGCAAAATGTTGAAACCAAACAGCGAAAATAATATATGTGAAGTTTAGTGTGCTTGCAAAAGAGGACAACAAATATATATTTAAGTAGAGACATAAAGGACTTATGTAATTAATGCCATGTCCTTAGCACGCAAAATGTTTACATCAGCCACCAAAGCAAGATTTTCAGCCTCCGTTTGAAATTAAATCTGATCTATGTTGTACAAAATAAAATTATAATCACCCTGTGCAACTCTTTATTTATATCAAGCTTCTCATCAGTTCGTCCATCCAAATTGTAAAATCTGAAGCGAATATTATTTCAAAAACTTAAAAAAAAAAATTCAATTTAAACAAACAACAATAGCACTGGGTAAATGACTCGGGGAAAGGGGTGTTCAACTCGAAGTGTAACTCGAGTATTATAGGGATAGTCCTCGGGCTTCAAACTGCAGCATCTTTTATAAGAAGGTTAAGCAAATTTGTTTAAACAATGTGCGCTAAGAAAATGTTTAACAGTTAAGTTAAGATTTTATTCAAGTTTTAATTATTTTAGTCATAACTTAATAATATTCCTAAACTCTTAATTATTTTAAGCAAGAAATTAATCTAAGTTAAGTATAAAGTTAATTAACTCTTAAGTTTGTAGTTAATAATAAATTGATTTAAAAATTTAAATGAAGATTCCTTTTAAAATGTTAATTAAGTTGAATGATTATTATTAATTAATTATTCTAGAAAATAATTAAGAATAATAACATTATAATTGCAATTAGATATTAATTAATGATTAAGTGATAAGTAAATTGTAATTGAATTTTTTTAAAGCTAAAAAGGAAATGTAAATAAGAAGAAGAAGGGAAAAGACTCAGGGAAGATGGGAAAGGAACCCGAGTTTTAACTCGAGAAAGCATTGGGATTTCCTGGGGCTTATTTTCAAAGTAAGCAGATAGATTTTAAGTTAAGCTAATGATGTTAAGGAAAATCTTAGTCTTAATGAAATAATTAATGTTTGAAAATATAAGTAAGAATTTATTGTCAGCTTTAGTTACTTAAGGGAATAATGTAGAATGTTTTTTTAATTAATATTTTAAATTAAGTAGCAAATTAAGATAAATGTTTAAATTTAATTAACATTAAAGCTTTTTAAGTTAATAACTAGTTTATTTAAAGTTGTTAAGGAAGATTTTAAAAGGTTAATTAATTAAGATAAATAATTATTATTATAAATTAATTGTTGTGGAAAGTAATTAAGAAGGGTTAATTAATTTATAATTGTAATTAATTAAGTAATTACGGGTTTATCAATTTGTAATTAAGGATTGGTAAATTAATATTAAGTTTCTAATTTATTGTAATTAAGAATTGTTAATAGTAATTAATTTCAAAAATGGTTAATTAAAGATTCTTTTATTATAAGTTAGTAATTAATTAAAGGATAATTGAATAACTAAAGGTCAATTATTCAATAATTAAAGGTTGGTTTATTTAATAAATGATTAAAGGACCATTAATCAAATGATTTGAAATCGATTAAAGTTAACTAATTATGGTTGATGACCATATGATCTAAATTAATCAGTTAATTAATTGGGTTCACTTATAGATGTTTTGAATCCTATTGACTGTTGAACTGTCTAATATTTCTGATATGTTGTGCTCGAGTTTTGGGGTTGTCGCGCGTTTTGCTCGAGTATAATTGGGGTTTGCTTCGAGTTTAAACTAGGTGCACGTGAGTGTTTAGAATATACTTTTGTCTTTAACTTAAACATAAGCTTATATAAGGAAAAAGAAGAAGAAGAAAAAGAACACGCAGATGAAGAAGAAGGGTAGTGGGGAAAGTGGAGGGGGGGAAAACAGGAGGGGGATACGAGCCTTACTCGGGTAAATCAAGTGTTGGCCCCGGGTGTCATTTCTCTGTGAATCAGCCTATACCTTTAAAAAAAATTTGGTTAACTAAGTTAGGTATTAAATAAATAATATTGAGAAGTTTCAGCTAAGACTTGATTTAAAAATTTTAAGGAAGGTTTGCAGATGTAAGAAAATAAGTAAATTTAAAGTGTAAGTTACATTAAATATAAATTAATTTATACTTGAAATTAAATAAGATTTAATAAATTTGTAATTGAAGATTGACATTAATAATTTATGGTAAATCAATTTAAACTTAAGATTTTAATTAATTACTTAAAAGTTGTTCAACAAATAAACAGTAGTTAACTTAAGTGATCAATTAAGGATTAAATGATTAATAAATTAATAATTAATGATTAATTAAATAATTAGTGATTCACATTTGGTATCAGAGGCGAGGGGTAAAACTTTAGCTAAGGAGTATAACACGTTAAGTATCTCATTAGAGATAGGGTGAAGTATACCCTAGAATGAGTATATCCCTAAGATATCCGTTCGAATGCCTCAGTGAATTCTCTTACTATCCACTGATAGTAAGTATGAGTGCAAGAAGAGGACAAGATAGGGGACAGGGACGTACCACTACAAATGGTCAATAACCTGCGACAGTGGAAACAATTTTCTCTATCAGTCTCCTTTGATTGAATTTCAATTTCTTTGATTTGCTTCGTGGCAGCTACAAGAAGAAGTTTCGGTGTGATGGTAACCCTACGAATCGTTGTAAAAAATGCTTACTTCGTATCTTCATCGGTTTCTTATCAGTTTTTCGATTAAAACTTTAATGAATATGAAATTTGGAATTGAAAATTTTAAATAAATTGGAAATTTTAAATTAAGTTAAACTGATTAATGGAATATGAAGCTAAATTTGAATTGAATCGATAAAATGATTTCATTTAAAACCAAATTGAAATTCTATTATATTTCTTAGGTAGATCGAAGTCCGAAGAGGGATAGATTGGTATATATTTTGGAGTATTCGGACTTGAGTTTGGGATCCATATCTTGTGTTTGAAGAATTGTAGAAGATTGGAACCATCTATCAATCTCTTTGTTCAGCATCTCTTTTCGATTCTTCGATGGTTCCTGGTAGATATAGGAAGAAGATCTGATATATTTGCATGGGACATAAACATCAAATTGGTCAAAATTATTTGTTTGGATGAATTGGTTGCTTTGATTGCTATCGTTGATAGGTATACTTCAGTTCTAAACTAAAAGTTTTGAAATTGTATTCATATATCTGTCTATTTTTGGGTCCAGATATACTCTACGAGTGGTTAGTTATTCTTCGAACTAACCAATGCCTTGCATGTTTCGTAGATTTGATGACCCGAGTATCTTGTGTAGTATTTGTATGAGTTTGTTCTCATATTGTTGATATTCTGATTTGGTGAGCCAAATGCAGAATTAATATCCAGTTTAACCTGGAAAAATGTTTCTCTATCTTTGTGTATCTATTTTTGTTGTTTCCGTGCCTGCAAATTTCGGGGACGAAATTTCTTTAAGAGGGGAACCTGTAACGATCCCGAATTTGTGCTAAGTTTAAATTGATAATTAATTTAATTTTTCATTTAAAATTGTGAAATAGTTGGTAATTAATATAACATTTTAGTTAAATTAATTGAGAATTAATTTGGATATTTGATTATAAATATGTATATAAAATAGATTGAAAAATATAATTTGGAATTGGGGTTTAAATGTAAATATCTTAGAAAATAAATTTGTATTTGGATTTTGGTTATGATTAAATTAGAAAACTATAAAATATAAAGTAAATATATTAGCTAAAATTATAACAACATAACAAATACAAGATCTCATCTATATTACGAAGCAATACGACTAAAGTAAAGAAAAGAAATAAAAATACATAAGTATGTGACAATATAAAGTAATAGAACAAAAGAGAAGAAAACAAATAAATTACATTCAAGTATGTAAACAAATCAAATTTGATGTGAATGATATAAAACATGATAGGAAAGTATATATATTCATGCACACTTGCAAAATGATGAACGAAACAACAAAAATAATATATGTGAAGTTTAGTGTGCTTGCAAAAGAGGACATCAAATATATATTTAAGTAGAAACATAAAGGACTTATGTAATTAATGCTATGTCCTTAGCACAAAAAATATTTACATCAGCCACCAAAGCAAGATTTTCAGCCTCCATTTGAAATTAATCTGATCAATGTTGTACAAAATAAAATTATAATCACCATGTACAACTCTTTTATTTATATCAAGCTTCTCATCAGTTCGTCCATCCAAACTGTAAAATTTGAATTGAATATTATTTCAAAAACTTAAAACAAAATTCAATTTAAACAAACAACAATAGCACTGGGTACGGGGAAAGGGGTGTTCAACTCAAAGTGTAACTCGATATTAAAGGGATAGTCTTCGGGCTTCAAACTGTAGTATTTTTTAAAAGAAGGTTAAGCAAATTTGTTTAAACACTGTGCGCTTAGAAAATGTTTAACAGTTAAGTTAAATTTTATTCAAGTTTTAATTATTTTAGTCAAAACTTAATAATATTCCTAAACTCTTAATTATTTTAAGTAAGAAATTAATCTAAGTTAAGTATAAAGTTAATTAACTCTTAAGTTTCTAGTTAATAATAAATTGATTTAAAAATTTAAAAGATGATTCCTTTTAAAATGTTTATTAAGTTGAATGATTATTATTTATTAATAATTCTAGAAAGTAATTAAGAATAATAACATTATAATTGCAATTAGAGATTAATTAATGATTAAGTGATAAATAAATTGTAATTGAATTTTTTTTAAGCTAAAAAGGAAATGTAAAAAAGAAGAAGAAGAGAGAAGACTCAGGGAAGATGGGAAAGGAACCCGAGTTTTAACTCGGGAAAGCATAGGGATTTCCTGTGGTTTGTTTTCAAAGTAAGCTGATAGATTTTAAGTTAAGCTAATGATGTTAAGGAAAATCTTAGTTTTAATGAAATAATTAATGTTTGAAAATTTAAGTAAGAATTTATTATCAGTTTTAATTACTTAAGGGAATATTATAGAATGTTTTTTAATTAATATTGTAAATTAAATAGTAAATTAAGATAAATGTTTAAATTTAATTAACATTAAAGCTTTTTAAGTTAATAACTAGTTTATTTAAAGTTGTTAAGGAAGATTTTAAAATGTTAATTAAGATAAATAATTATTGTTATAAATTAATTATTGTGGAAAATAATTAAGAAGGGTTAATTAATTTATAATTGTAATTAATTAAGTAATTTGTGGTTTATTAATTTGTAATTAAGGATTAGTAAATTAATATTAAGTTTCTAATTTATTGTAGTTAAGAATTGTTAATAGTAATTAATTTCAAAGATGGTTAATTAAAGATTTTTTTATGATAAGTTAGTAATTAATTAAAGGATAATTTAATAATTAAAGCTCAACTATTCAATAATTAAAGGTTGGTTTATTTAATAAATGATTAAAGGACCATTAATCAAATGATTTGAAATCAATTAAAATTAATTAATTATGGTTGATGACTATATGATCTAAATTAATCAGGTAATTAATTGGGTTCACTTATAGATGCTTGAATCCTATTGACTGTTGAAATGTCTGATATTTCTGATATGTCGTGCTTGAGTTTGGTGGTTGTCGCGTGTTTTGCTCGAGCATAATTGGGGTTTGCTTCGAGTTTAAAACTGGTGTGCGTGAGTGTTTAGAATATACTGCTGTCTTTAACCTAAACATAAGCTTATATAAGGAAAAAAGAAGAAGAAAAAGAATAGGTCGATGAAGAAGAAGGGTAGTGAGGAAAGTGGAACGGGGAAAATAGGAGGGGGACACGAGCCTTACTTGGGTAAATCAAGTGTTGGCCCCGGGTGTCATTTCTTTGTGAATCAGCCTATACCTTTAAGTTTTTTTTGACTAACTAAGTTTAGTATTAAATAAATAATATTGACAAGTTTCAGCTAAGACTTGATTTAAAATTTTTAAGCAAGGTTTGCCGATGTAAGAAAATAAGTAAATTTAAAGTGTAAGTTACTTTAAATATAAATTAATTTATACTTGAAATTAAATAAGATTTAATAAATTTGTAATTGAAGATTGACATTAACAATTTGTGGTTAAGTCAATTTAAACATAAGATTTTAATTAATTACTTAATGTTGTTCAATAAATAAACAGTAATTAACTTAAGTAATCAATTAAGGATTAAATGATTAATAAATTGATAATTAATGATTAATTAAATAATTAGTGATTCACATTTGGTATCAGAGCTGAGGGGTAAAACTTTAGCTCAAGAGTATAACACGTTAAGTAACTCATTAGAGAGAGGGTGAAGTATACCCTAGAATGAGTATATCCCTAAGATATCCGTTCGAATGCCTCAGTAAATTCTCTTACTATCCACTGATAGTAAGTATGAGTGCAAGAAGAGGACGAGATAGGGGACAGGGAAGTACCACTACAAATGGTCAATACCCTACGATAGTGGAAACAATTTTGTCAATCAATCTCCTTTGATTCGATTTCAATTTCTTTGATTTGCTTCGTGGCAGCTACAAGAAGAAGTTTCAGTGTGATGGTAACCCTACGAATCGTTGTAGAAAATCCTTACTTCGTATCGTCATCGGTTTCTTATCATTTTTTCGATTTAAACTTTAATGAATTTGAAATTTGGATTTGAGAATTTTAAATAAATTGGAAATTTTAATTAAGTTAAACTGATTAATGGAATATGAAGCTAAATTTTAATTGAATCGATAAAACGATTTCGTTTAAAACAAATTTGAAATTCTATTATATTTCTTAGGTAGATCGAAGTCCGAAGAGGGATAGATTGGTATATATTTTGGAGTACTCCGACTTGAGTTTGGGATCCATATCTTGTGTTTCAAGAATTGTAGAAGATTGGTTCCATCTATCAATCTCTTTGTTCAGCATCTCTTTCGATTCTTCGATGGTTCCGGGTAGATCTAGGAAGAAGATCTGATATATTTGCATGGGACATAAACTTCAAATAGGTCAAAATTGTTTGTTTGGATGAATTAGTTGCTTTGATTTCTATGGTTGATAGGTATACTTCAGTTCTAAACTAAAAGTTTTGAAATTGTATTCATATATCTGTCAATTTTTTGGTCCAAATATATTCTACGAGTGGTTAGTTATTCTTCGAAGTAATCAGGGCCTTGAATGTTTTGTAGATTTGATGACCCGAGTATCCTGTGTAGTATTGTATGAGTTTGTTCTCATATTGTCGATATTCTGATTTGGTGAGCCAAATGCACAATTAATATACAGTTTAACCTGTAAATTGATAATTAATTTAGTTTTAGATTTAAAATTGTGAAATAATTGGTAATTAGTATAAAATTTTAGTTGAATTAATTGAGAATTAATTTAGATATTTGATTATAAATATGCATATAAAATAGATTGAAAAATAGAATTTGGAATTGGGGTTTAAATGTAAATATCTTAGAAAATAAATTTGTATTTGGATTTAGGATATGTTTAAAATTAGATATAGTATAAATATAAAGTAAATATATTAGCTAAAATTATAACAACATAATAAATACAGGATCTCATCTATATTACGAAGCGATATGACTAAAGTAAAGAAAAGAAACAAAAATTCATAAGTATGTGACAATATAAAGTAATAGAACAAAAAAGAAGAAAACAAATAAATTACATTCAAGTATGTAAACCAGTCAAATTTGATGTGAATGATATAAAACATGACAGGAAAGCATATATTCATGCACACTTGCAAAATGATGAAACCAAACAAAAATAATATATGTGAAGTTTAGTGTGCTTGCAAAAGAGGACAGCAAATATATATTTAAGTAGAAACGTAAAGGACTTATGTGATTAATGCCATGTCCTTAGCACAAAAAATATCTACATCAGCCACCAAAGTAAGATTTTCAGCCTCCATTTGAAATTAAATCTGATCTATGTTGTACAAAATAAAATTATAATCACCCTGTGCAACTCTTCTATTTATATCAAGCTTCTCATCAGTTCATCCATCCAAACTGTAAAATCTGAAGTGAATATTATTTCAAAAACTTAAAACAAAATTCAATTTAAACAAACAACAATAGCACAAACCAAATCAGAGATCAAAGAAGGAAGTTTAGCTTGCAGTTTTACAAGCCAGTTTCAAAATTTAAGAAGCTCTGTCTTCTTCCTTAAACACTGTGAGTAAACATACTATCTTGAATTTTAAAACTTGATGATTGATTTGTAGAAAATCTTGGGTTAGCTAGCTATCTATTGTAAATAGGAGTTCTGTGATGATTTCTGTTTACTTGAAGTTGTATCTTGCCATGTTTTCAATATTTCATGCTACAGAGCAAATGAAAGTAAATAAATTTAAAACAAAACTACTTCATATAATTAAATTAAAACTTAGGAATTTAAATTAGAAAGGTTTGTTTGAAATAAAATCAAAACTTAGATTTGTTTTGAAGGTTTACAGTGTGATATAGATATTGGATGTTCTTGTTACAGTAAAAAGAAATCTTAAGTTAAAAATTCGAATGTGCGGATTTGATTTCATATCATGATTAAGTATACAAAGCTAAGATTTTTAAACCAAAAACAATGATTTTTAGAGGATTAAACAAGGTTCAGTTCCTATATGGACTCAAACTGCACTTTTATCAGTTTCTGTTTGATGAATAAATATTAGGTTCTGAAATTTGTTGCATAGCTAGATTGATAATACATGAATTCAACAAAAATGCTAAAAAATTATTTAATGCGAGAATTTTGGGGTCGAATCAATTATAGGGTTTGGTTCGTGTTAGTTTTTATGTTCTGTAATTTGTGATTTTGCCACCGTTAATCAATCGAGCTATTCACGATGCTGGGTGATGGTAGAGGAGAATATGGGCGTGTCGTGGACGAAGTGGCTCCGCCTCTGGTGGTCAGTATTGGTAGGGCGAGGCGTTTTCTCGTGGTTGTTCGAGCTACTGGTTCAAGCTACAGGCTTTTTTTTATTTCAACCTTTTTACGAAATAATGGGTTTTGTTTTCGATCAAGAGGTTGATTCGGGGTTTATGGGGGGTGACGAGGGTCACCGGAAGGGCGGCGAACCACCGTGCACGTGCATGGTGGCGATTGGTGACACGTGATGTTGGTTCGAGCTAGCTTTGGATTTGAGCACTGGATTTGGAATGCATTCTATTGAAGATATTCTTTCCGCTGCTTGGGTTATCTATTTTCTTTCCGCTGTGTCTTGTATCTCTAATAGTATGGAACCTATTGTATCATTCTGTTGTATCATATTATATCAGATGTTGTATCTGTCATGGTATCAATGTTGTATATTGATATATTCTTTTCTTCCGCTGTGTTGTACTTAATGGTGTTATAAGCTCCGGCATGCCAGATTTGGTGTTTGGATCTGCGGCATTGGAATATGAGTGTCGTAATCGGTGCCAATTTTTAACGGCCGAGTCAGGATCGCTACAAATTCGAGATTGAGTTGAATTGAATTAATTGGAAGTGTAATCGAAGTTAATCCGAATTAGAATCTGGATTGAATCAATTTGAGTGGGAATGGAAATTGAAATTGATTCAAAATGGAGAGGGAAATTGAACCAGTTTGACTCTGTGACTCTTTTCAAATAAACTATTTTGATATGCTGTTTTAAATCTATCTTCTTAAATATTTAGATTATTTTGATCTCTCCAAGTTATTAACTATACAAACCATTCTTTTAAAAACTCAAACTATCTTATATTAACTATTTAACTATCTAACTATTTTACAACCAATTAGCTAATTTACAACCATTTAACTATTTTAAACTTTGCTGGCTATCTTTTAAATTCAAACTGATCAGAGTGGAAATTACTTATATTGATATCATGGATTCAGATACGAGTTGGAATAAATTGAAGTATAACTGTAACATTCCTTAAAATCAACCAAGATTAATTTTACAATTAATTTAATTATGGAAATAAATTGTTAATTTATTCATGAATTAATTAGAAAATTTCTAGGATAAATTTTTTAGATTATAAGTAGGATTAGGTTTAAAATTAAGGATAAGTAATTTTATAAATAAAATTGGATTTAAAAATAAATATTGATTTAAAGATAAATAGCAAATTGATTTGGAATATAAGAATAAGTATTTTATAAACAAAAATAAATGTATTAAAAATAAAGTAGAATTTAAAAGCTTCAAAAAGTTAATGATAGTTTGTTTTCTAAAATATTAAATATATTTGGAAGTTGTAATTTAAAAAAAAAGAAAAGATTTTTATGTACTCATTTTTAAAATATTATTTTTAAGTCAAATTCACTTATATAAGTAAAGAGTGATCATTTGTTAATATGAAACCAAATTTTTCAAATCATCCTTTTCTTTCTTTAAAAAAAAAATTGTACAAAAAATAAATGATAAAAAGATGTATAAATTATATGTATATAAATATAGTGAACTAAATAAAAAAATTGAATGTGAAAAACAATATAAATTTTATTTGTGTAAATATAAATATAAAAGAAGATATAAAAAATTTTAAAAAACTTAAGACGTATGTTGACATATGAAAGTTTATTTACATGAAGGTTAAACAAAAATTAACAAAACAATTTGAGTCAAAGAGTATAAACACAATTTCCTCTACATGTAACAAGTGTAATGCATGCAAAGAAATAAATGGACAAGTGGCATTCAAATTTAAAAAAAACAAATATAAAATAAAACAAAAAGGAAAGAGAAACTAGGCCATTTAACTTCTCAAAGATCTGAAATCAGTAAATAAAAGAACAAAGAAATCATCTTCAACTCAATTCAAAATCCCTTCTCTCCAAAAATCTGAAAACCAAAATCAAAACAGTTTTGGCAAACAAAAGAAGAAATTGGAAAGCTGAAACGAACTTCAACCCTGGAAGAGAAAAAAACTAACAACTCTTCAAAATCTTGAAACAAAAGTGAGTTTCAGATCAAAGGAGCAAATCCGATTCCAAAGAAAAAAAGAGCTTCAGTTTACAACCAAAGCAAGGAATCAAAGCCTGGAAGCAGGGTTCAGATTCAAGAGCAAATGCAAGAGTCAAATTAAATCAAATCTAAGTCTCAGTCTCGCAAAGCCTGGAAATATAAAACAGCAGTATGCAAGCAAAACAGGAGTAAGTAAAGCTTAAGCATGCAATAAATTTCAACAGTATCAACTCCTCTGTTCCCACTCAAGTGAGCAAACCACTTAGACTTGTTATATATCTTGATGTTGGATTTTTTATATGCTAAATGATTGTGTACATATGTTGCATGTGTTTGTATACGCCTCGAATTGATGTGCACTGTCTGAATACTGGCACTTTAGCACCTGTTCAGTTTTACAGGGTTTAAAAAGTAGTCCAAAATTCAAATTTCAATTTTTATTCACTTATAGGGATTGATGTCTAACAACTTATGCTTGAATTTGCAAGATTGGAATTATAAAAAATACTTTAGGTGAAAACTTAAAAAAAAAAACACTGTAATGACTTGCCATCCGCCTCCACAGAATGACGCATCATTAATAAAAAAGAAAGGGATAAGAAAGAGAAGAGAAAGAAGAAACAACATTAGAATCTAAATAGCGGAACGAATAAATTATGTTGATAACATAAATATTACATAGTTTACAACCACTATCAGAGTTACACAGATAATACAACACATACTAGACAGATATAAACACCTGTCCAGTTATACAACTCAAAACAATACAAGAGAACTACTCAGAGAAACCAACACAGCGGAATACTATATGTCTAAACGAAGAAGCCTCCTGCTCCATTGCTCCTTTATAATTAGTCAAAGCAAACCAGAATCCCTTGGCTACTCGTACAAATTTGAGTACCCAAGAGTTTAAGAAAACAGAATAAACTCCGGGTCAGACATGGGTCTGGTGTGAGCAACAGGTTAAGGTTGCTTAATTTTCAAAACCTTTTGAAAAGAAAGGTATCACGTAAGACTTTCCACACATAAACATGGAAAAGTTTTTACCTTACGCTAACCAAAACATTTGATAGGAAATCCGGTGGTATTATAATAGGTCTTGGGTTTTCAAATAAATATGAATTAGCCGAAATTGTTACATTCATTAAATTCCAGCTACTAGCCACAAAAGTGGGTAATACAATCAAAATCGTAGGGTCTCGTAGGAAGAATGGGTTTCCATCAATGGCAGGGCTACCGGGGTATCGCTAGTCACAGTACGTGACCTAGATCACCGTACCGAGGAGTACGCCCGCTCCCCTGCAACACAAGACTGGAACCATCCGTTACTGGACAGTCCCGAACAAGACCACCCCACAGATTGGCCGTCGTCAACTACCACCAACCGAAAGGAAAAGGGACCTCTAGACAGGGGTAAATCTCGTCCTACTTGGGCATGACCCACTAGCCTTGCTGCACCTCCCCTGTTTTAGCCATTCCCGGTTGATGAGGCTTGAGGCTACAATTACCTTAACAGGATGTAACGACCCAGAATTTTTATTAATTAAAATTTGAATATTTAATTAATTTTAAATATAAATGAGTGAATTTATAAGTCGAATAAATTTTTATTTGAATTTTGGATTTAATTGGATAATTAAATCGATAATTTAATATGTTAAATTATGGAAATAATTGAAAATTGAGTTAAATATGATTGAAAATGATTTGTAAAATTTTATTTTATCATATTGGAGTTAGAATGATATTTTAGAACTTTTAAAATCGAATTAAAAGTTAATTTGTGAAAATTGAATATTTTAATATTTAATAATCGACTGTAAAATAGTCAATTTTTGAACAGTCTCAGAATTGAACGAAACCAGTTCCATTGGATCCGTAATAGTTAGTTATTACCGGATTTCAATTTTCGTGTCAATCGGAGTTACCGTTTGAGCGTGGCAGCTCGAAACGCATCGATTTATTTTTAATATTAATTTGGCGAGTTAAAATAGCCATTTTTCAAAAAGTCTCGGATTTCGACGAAACTAGTTTCATCGGATCCGTAATGTGATATTATTGTAAGGTTTGAAATTTCAAGTCAATTGGATTTACCGTTTGTCCGGTACAAATTAAAACGCCTAGAAATCGATTTAAATCGGTTTAATTTAAATTGAGCGTTTACAGCCATAACTCGCACAGATGTCCGAATTAGCTTTCTAAACCTGTTCCATTGTGTCCGGAACGCGGGATAAACCCTAGGACGTCAGTTTCGGCGCGTAAATCGAAGTTTGTAAAACCCGGATGAATAGTGATAAAAAAATTTCCTATAAATACACCTAAATTCACAAATTTTATAAGAAAATAAACAAACCCTAAATCTAAACGTGGCCGCCATTTCTGAATTCGATGGCCAGAATTTCATTTCGATTCTCCTCAAAAATCTTCAAATCTACTCAACGATTCAAGAATCTTTCAACTGCAACTTTGTAGAGCATCACGAGCTCTACGTTCTCAACGGTTATGATCGTCAATGGCGTGACGAATTGGCGGCAACTCAAGGTGGAAGGGGGCCGGCTGCGCACGCAAAACGAGACACATGTGGTGGCCGAGTTCCACTGTACTTCAGCCGAGTATGGAGCTTGGCATGCTCTTCGACATGGAGCTACCTGATCGACGTATCGTCGAGTGAAGTGGCCGTGATAATTAACCCTAACTTGATGGTTGTGGGTTCGGTTTGTGTACGTGAGTGACCTGTAGATAACGCGTGGGGAAGAAAGCATATGGACGGCAAAGATTTGGTGGCATAGGATCTAACGGTTTTGATTAAGATAGGTTTAAAATTAATTATAATTTAAGTTGTAATTGTTTATATAAAAACTCGTGAAACTTCATAAAATCATAACATTTTCATACGAGGTCAAAAACGCGTGAAACCAGTTGCGTTGGAATCGTATGGACGAGCACTACGCGATGGAGTTGGTTTGGAGTCGTTTGGAGTCAGTGAGAATTTTGAGTAAAATTAAACGTACGTTTAATTTTATTCGAAATAAATCGCTAAAACGGAATTTAAAATCAAGGTGAGAACTTCTCACTCAATCGAATCAGTTTCGATTTTATTTTAAATAGTTAGATTTAAAATATTTGAATGCATGTTTGAATGATGATTGTTATCTATTGATTGTTAAAATAGACATTATACGCCGTTAGTAAGCGGATGTTATTTATTAAAAACATATACCGCGAATATTTCATAAACAGTGAAATTGGTATTATATATAGTAGCAATATATATATATATTGGCATATGTATATATTGGAGTTATTGATTTCCCGCGTTTTTTAGCGGATGAGACACTATTGCGCCATTATTAAGCGGATAATATTATTAAATCCCATATACCGCGATAATTTCGTACTGGAGCGAAATTGGTATTGTGCTAATGTTTGTGAATGCAGGAAACAGGTTGGAGGGATCCAACTGGATTCCTCAACAGTATTTATTAGATTTCAGATATTTTGATATTTGATGGATTATCATATTGATATATGATGTCGTTGTTGTCGTGATTGACTATTTGGTGTGTAGCATCATTGGACCAAATTTGGAATTTTAAAATGATTTCAAAGTGATTTTTGAAAGTATATGTTATAAAATATTTTTAGAATTGATTCATTTTAAAATAAATAAACGTATAATTTTTTAGTGTTATAAAAATTATGATTTTTGTGAAATATAGTTAAAAACTGATTTTTGAGAATATGATGCTAATGATTTTATAAAATAGTTTAATCGGGATTTTTGAATTTATTGTGAAAAGTTTAAATATAGGATTTCTAAAATTTAATTATTTTATGAATCAAAATGGTGAAATAATAAAGGAGATTAAAGACGTTTTGAAATAATAATATAAATTGATTTATATTAAGAGATTTATAAATGGATATTTATAAATTGAAATATGGACATTATAAAACGAGTTTTTATAAGTGTTTGAATGAAGTGGAAATGAATTTCATGATTGAATGGAATTTATAGAATTTTAAACAGTGAAGTTATAAATGGAATTTTATAAACAGTAGGTTTATAAGATTTATAAAGTTATTGAAAGAATGAATTTTGGATAAATAAACAATCTTATAAGTTATAAGATTTATAATTTGGGAAGTTAAAAGAACGATTCTGTAAAATAATCGTTTTATAAGTATTTAACTTATAATATGAACTTTTAGTTTATAATTGAGTTATAAACTGGAATAGGTTAATAAAAGAATTTATAAAAAGGAAGTTTTTATAAATAAATAGAAATGGAATTTATAAACGTTGTTTTATAAATTCGCAAATGACTTATTTTGACAAGAAAATTTGTTGAAACCTATAAATGGAGTTATATTCACATTTTTGAATAGTGAATAATCCTTTGAATTAAAATGAATAAAAGGATGAAATTGTTAATGAAGTATATTCACGTTTTTGAATAGTGAATAACACGTTAAAGAAATTGTTTTGGATTTGGATGTTTTAAATAGAATTAAAACGATCGAACAATGTTTTAAAATGTGTTGAGATTCGAAACCATAGATTTCTACATTTATTGTTGAAATAGACGTTTTCGAGAAATAGAAGGAAATAATGGACTATAACACTGTTGTTATAGTAAATGATTTCCGAAAGGAAATGTTTTGCATAGTATTGGGATTTATATATCAATTTTAATTTCGAATCCCTATACTAGTGAATTTGGGTTGTCGTAACGATGTTTTACGTAACATTCGTTTTGGCCCAAATAAATATGTTTAAGAGAATGATTTCCCTAAAGAATGAAATATATACTTAATTTCGATTTAAGTATATTGAATATTTTCCAAGTGTTGAAAATAAATAAAATTTGTGAATTACTTATGAATGTATAAGTATGGAAATGTTTTCCAATATAAGGTGAATATTTTGAGAATTTATCTTTTTGAAGATAAATTGAAATGAATAATTGAAATCGAATATCCATAGATATTTTGGATTATAAATTCACTAAGGAATTTATAAAAGAAAGTGGAATTGGTTTAAAAATAAATATTGATTTATTTTTGAAGTATGAAATAATATATCTTGTAAAGATATTTTGGAAAATAAATAATTTGGAAAATTATTTGGAAACTGGTGATGTGTGTATATCCAGTGATAGTTCAATAACCGACTATCAATATTTCCCTTTGAATGGGTAATTGATGTGATTTGTTTGAATGTGAATGCTACACTTATTTTTGAATAAGCGCTCACTATTCGGGTTAACCGGGAAAGGACCATGGGGTCGCATAACCCATTCCGAATATGTGATACGTCGTTATAATTGCATTGAAGATCGGTGTTGAAGACCCGGTATTTGCGAGAGCGATAGGATGACATGTCGATTGTCTCTGCACTGAGTTGCAGCGGTATAGAGACTCCCTAAGTGATGGGAAATCCGATCAGGATTGTGAATATACGGATTGCAAGGACTTCTTTGTAAGTGCCTTCGGTTTTGTTCGAGCCAGGAACAGACTTGTATGGATTGTATGTCTGACATTACAAGTTGAGATATAAAGCCGATTTCTTTCAAATATATTTCTGTTGGTGGCGGAGAATTTATTCTTTTAGCTTAACACCCTTCTTTGAGACGTACGAGCTCAGAGGTTATATAGTTGAAGTTATCAGCGATATATTCCCAATTTGGTAATGTGACATGCTGAGTGTTGCTGTAAATGATCATTGTGTTGATTATTGTGATAGGATCGTTTATTTGATCGTTTATCTTGGTGATCATCGTGTTGATCATTTGTTGACCCAAAGCATGGCTTTTGTATAAAGTATGTTTTTGTGGACGTGACTTCGTCGAGCCTCACACCCCGGAAATGGTCAAAACAGGAAAGATGCGGCAAGGTTATGAGGGGTAGCTCCCTTTAGGGTATGTACATTTCCTTCTGGATAGAGGTGGTATCATGGTATGGAGCCCAGATATTTAACCTATGTGGTTACTGCGAATTTATTACTTTGTGGTTGTTGGTTATCGGGATCCCGTGAGAAAGGTCGTTTACGATCGGGGAATGGCGTGCTCGTGTCAGTAGTTACCCAGTTAGGGGTAACCCGGCCTTGTGTTGGCAGAGTTCCGGTTTGGTTCTCGGGGATGTCTTTCCAGAGGCATTCTCATGTGGCAATGGGAAGTTCCTTGGCCTGACCATTTGTTGGAAATCCAAAGAAACAATACGAAACTTGTACGGTATTAGTTGTAGAACCTATCATTCACTTATGGTGTCGCAACACTGTTTGGATGGTAGCTATAGTAGGCATAGTTCGAAATGTCTATGTTGGCTAAGATTTATATTCTACTTTCGAAATGAATTTTTCCTACACTATGCACTAGTAATAATATCAAATGTTCTTTTAAATGCGTATCAAGCATCTTTGACTATCATAAGGAGAAATCTCCTCCGATTCTGCGTTTGCATGTGTGTGTGTGCTGGAGGCCTTATGGTAGACTCATTTTTAAAAGCATTGCGAATTGAGTTTAAAAATATTCCTCTATTTTGATTTTAAAGATAAATAAACTGTTTTGACTTCTCACACCAGTCTTGTTAAGCTTTGGGCTATGTGATGGGGGGTTCTCGCTTCGCGGTTAGGTGGCGAACGGGAGACTCTTACTCCCACACATCCTCTTTTAGGGGGTTGGTTAGGTGTAACCTGAGACAGTCGAGAGGCTGGCCGTAAAAGCAAGGTCTGGGGTACCAGTGTAAGCCACGGTGGGGCTGGGATGGTTGAAAAGCCTACCGGTTGTGACCACAAAACGTTACATTTGGTATCAAAGCTTATGGTTAAGCGACAACCATGGTTCTGTTAGGTATTGTTCATTAGAGATAGAGTCAGTAGTACTCTAGAATGAGTTTGAGTGTAATAATAGCTATGAGAGCGTATTTGGTAGTGAATATATAAAATTGTTTTATATTGTGATGATTGGTTTATTGAGTGGCATATGAACTTTCGTCAGCGTGGTCCGCAACACTATGCCGAAGGGGTTTCTAAACACTTAAATAGAACAATTCGGCACAATATTGATTTTAAAAATTGGGTAAATGAAATAATTTTGCCTTGATTATATTTTATATATAAAGAAAATAATTTTTCAGAATTATTAAAGTGTATATAAGTTGATTGTTTAGTTGTTTGAATAATCTAAATAAAAGAATAATTGTATAAGCAAGTGAATTATAAGAGTATTGAATTATAATTAAAGTGATTTACAATTGTGAAATAAACTTATATATATAAGAAATGAAACTATATGAATAGGAGTTGTAAATAAAAGTGAATTTAAAGATTAAATGGAAATTTACTTTAGAATTGAAATCTGAATTTATTTACAAGTGGGAATTAAGTTAAGTAAAACAAAGTGATGTTTGTAAATGAAGTATAACTTAAGAGATGTTGAATGAAGTTGATATTAGTATCAAAGTAAATTAATAAAGTTAAGTGGTGGATGTGAACTTGAGTTATATAAATGAAATTCAACTTTGAAATTGAATTGAATGAATGGATTAAATGTTAATCAAATGAATGTGAATTTAGTTGATAGAAATAATGAATGTAAGTGAAATTCATTAAAATCTAATGTTATAGAAAGTTGAATAATTGAATGAAAATCAATTAATTAAAACAATTGTAAGCAAAGTAAATGAATATAAGCAAAGGAATTTGGTTGTAATTATTATACATTGATTGTTATATGATTGTTAGATGATTGTATATAATTCATTAAGTGTTAATGAAATTGAAAGCTAAAGTAATTAAAATTCAATTGGAAGTAAGTAAATCTTAAATAGAATTGAATTTGAATTAGAAGTGAACCAACTTGAATATGAATTAGTAAATATAAACTAATTGAAAATGAATGTTAGTAAGAACATCCACTGTTAATGAATCAAATATGATTTAAATTGAAAACCAATTCATTTAATATTAATGAAAATATGAATGAATATATATTGGTTATGAATTTGTTGAATGTTAGTTGGTTGATGGTTGAATATATTGCATTTGTTGTTTTGTTTCAATTGCTATGTTGGCATATATAGTTGTTATGGAGATATATGTTGTATATTGAGATTATTTTCATATATGCATGTTCTCATGTTGTTTGTTGAGTAATTAGTAGGTGCGGATCGCGTTTGCTTCGCATTTGGAGCTCGCTTTCGCGCTATATTAGCCGTATATGCTCGCTAATAAAATATAAGGTACATATCTCGGATTACATACCGTACTTTTATACTTTTTTCCCTGCGGGATGCCTCATTACTTGATGAGATGTATATTTGTGATATATATACTGTCATTTTTTTTCGGATCGAGCCGCGCAAAGGAGACTATGGCGAATTTTTCCGAAAATTTAAGGCGTTAGAAAATTTTTGAGAAAATTGGAAAATTTTGAAAACTTAAACTTTGATTTGAAATTGAAAGTCAAACAATAGTAGTTGTTTTTGAAAAGATAACTAAGTATGATTTGGAAACTTAGTAAGTTATTGTAAGAAGTTTAACTATGGATTTTGGAAAGTAAATAAATTCTATAACTTTTCTTACTTATAATTTCGAGGACGAAATTCTTTTAAGTGGCGAAGATTGTAACGACCCAGAATTTTTATTAATTAAAATTTGAATATTTAATTAATTTTAAATATAAATGAGTGAATTTATAAGTCGAATAAATTTTTATTTGAATTTTGGATTTAATTGGATAATTAAATCGATAATTTAATATGTTAAATTATGGAAATAATTGAAAATTGAGTTAAATATGATTGAAAATGATTTGTAAAATTTTATTTTATCATATTGGAGTTAGAATGATATTTTAGAACTTTTAAAATCGAATTAAAAGTTAATTTGTGAAAATTGAATATTTTAATATTTAATAATCGACTGTAAAATAGTCAATTTTTGAACAGTCTCAGAATTGAACGAAACCGGTTCCATTGGATCCGTAATAATTAGTTATTACCGGATTTCAATTTTCGTGTCAATCGGAGTTACCGTTTGAGCGTGGCAGCTCGAAACGCATCGATTTATTTTTAATATTAATTTGGCGAGTTAAAATAGCCATTTTTCAAAAAGTCTCAGATTTCGACGAAACCAGTTTCATCGGATCCGTAATGTGATATCATTGTAAGGTTTCAAATTTCAAGTCAATTGGATTTACCGTTTGTCCGATACAAATTCAAACGCCTAGAAATCGATTTAAATCAGTTTAATTTAAATTGAGCGTTTACAGCCATAACTCGCACAGATGTACGAATTAGCTTTCGAAACCTGTTCCATTGTATCCGGAACGCGGGATAAACCCTTAGAACGTCAGTTTCGGCGCGTAAATCGGAGTTTGTAAAACCCGGATGAATAGTGATAAAAAAAATTTCCTATAAATACACCTAAATTCACAAATTTTATAAGAAAATAAACAAACCCTAAATCTAAACGTGGCCGCCATTTCTGAATTTGATGGCCAGAATTACATTTCGATTCTCCTCAAAAATCTTCAAATCTACTCAACGATTCAAGAATCTTTCAACTGCAACTTTGTAGAGCATCACGAGCTCTACGTTCTCAACGGTTATGATCGTCAATGGCGTGACGAATTGGCGGCAAATCAAGGTGGAAGGGGGCCGGCTACGCACGCAAAACGAGACACATGTGGTGGCCGAGTTAAACTGTACTTCAGCCGAGTATGGAGCTTGGCATGCTCTTCGACATGGAGCTACCTGATCGACGTATCGTCGAGTGAAGTGGCCGTGATAATTAACCCTAACTTGATGGTTGTGGGTTCGGTTTGTGTACGTGAGTGACCTGTAGATAACGCGTGGGAAGAAAGCATATGGACGGCAAAGATTTGGTGGCATAGGATCTAACGGTTTTGATTAAGATAGGTTTAAAATTAATTATAATTTAAGTTGTAATTGTTTATATAAAAACTCGTGAAACTTCATAAAATCATAACTTTTTCATACGAGGTCGAAAACGCGCGAAACCAGTTGCGTTGGTATCGTATGGACGAGCACTACGCGATGGAGTTGGTTTGGAGTCGTTTGGAGTCAGTGAGAATTTTGGGTAAAATTAAACGTCCGTTTAATTTTATTCGAAATAAATCGCTAAAACGGAATTTAAAATCAAGGTGAGAACTTCTCACTCAATCGAATCAGTTTCGATTTTATTTTAAATAGTTAGATTTAAAATATTTGAATGCATGTTTGAATGATGATTGTTATCTATTGATTGTTTAAATAGACATTATACGCCGTTAGTAAGCGGATGTTATTTATTAAAAACATATACCGCGAATATTTCATAAACAGTGAAATTGATATTATATATAGTAGCAATATATATATATTGGCATATGTATATATTGGGGTTATTGATTTCCCGCATTTTTTAGCGGATGAGACCCTATTGCGCCGTTATTAAGCGGATAATATTATTAAATCTCATATACCGCGATAATTTCGTACTGGAGCGAAATTGGTATTGTGCTAATGTTTGTGAATGCAGGAAACAGGTTAGAGGGATCCAACTGGATTTCTCAATAGTATTTATTAGATTTCAGATATTTTGATATTTGATGGATTATCATATTGATATATGATGTCGTTGTTGTCGTGATTGACTATTTGGTGTGTAGCATCATTGGACCAAATTTGGAATTTTAAAATGATTTCAAAGTGATTTTTGAAAGTATACGTTATAAAATATTTTTGGAATTGATTCATTTTAAAATAAATAAACGTATAATTTTTTAATGTTATAAAAATTATGATTTTTGTGAAATATAGTTAAAAACTGATTTTTGAGAATATGATGCTAATGATTTTATAAAATAGTTTAATCGGGATTTTTGAATTTATTGTGAAAAGTTTAAATATAGGATTTATAAAATTTAATTATTTTATGAATCAAAATGGTGAAATAATAAAGGAGATTAAAGACGTTTTGAAATAATAATATAAATTGATTTATATTAAGAGATTTATAAATGGATATTTATAAATTGAAATATGGACATTATAAAACGAGTTTTTATAAGTGTTTGAATGAAGTGGAAATGAATTTCATAATTGAATGGAATTTATAGAATTTTAAACAGTGAAGTTATAAATGGAATTTTATAAACAGTAGGTTTATAAGATTTATAAAGTTATTGAAAGAATGAATTTTGGATAAATAAACAATCTTATAAGTTATAAGATTTATAATTTGGGAAGTTAAAAGAACGATTCTGTAAAATAATCGTTTTATAAGTATTTAACTTATAATATGAACTTTTAGTTTATAATTGAGTTATAAACTGGAATAGGTTAATAAAAGAATTTATAAAAAGGAAGTTTTTATAAATAAATAGAAATGGAATTTATAAACGTTGTTTTATAAATTCGCAAATGACTTATTTTGACAAGAAAATTTGTTGAAACCTATAAATGGAGTTATATTCACATTTTTGAATAGTGAATAATCCTTTGAATTAAAATGAATAAAAGGATGAAATTGTTAATGAAGTATATTCACGTTATTGAATAGTGAATAACACGTTAAAGAAATTGTTTTGGATTTGGATGTTTTAAATAGAATTAAAACGGTCGAACAATGTTTTAAAATGTGTTGAGATTCGAAACCATAGATTTCAACATTTATTGTTGAAATAGACGTTTTCGAGAAATAGAAGGAAATAATGGACTATAACACTGTTGTTATAGTAAATGATTTCCGAAAGGAAATGTTTCGCATAGTATTGGGATTTATATATCAATTTTAATTTCGAATCCCTATACTAGTGAATTTGGGTTGTCGTAACGATGTTTTACGTAACATTCGTTTTGGCCCAAATAAATATGTTTAAGAGAATGATTTCCTTAAAGAATGAAATATATACTTAATTTCGATTTAAGTATATTGAATATTTTCCAAGTGTTGAAAATAAATAAAATTTGTGAATTACTTATGAATGTATAAGTATGGAAATGTTTTCCAATATAAGGTGAATATTTTGAGAATTTATCTTTTTGAAGATAAATTGAAATGAATAATTGAAATCGAATATCCATAGATATTTTGGATTATAAATTCACTAAGGAATTTATAAAAGAAAGTGGAATTGGTTTAAAAATAAATATTGATTTATTTTTGAAGTATGACATAATATATCTAGTAAAGATATTTTGGAAAATAAATAATTTGGAAAATTATTTGGAAACTGGTGATGTGTGCATATCCAGTGATAGTTCAATAACCGACTATCAATATTTCCCTTTGAATGGGTAATTGATGTGATTTGTTTGAATGTGAATGCTACACTTATTTTTGAATAAGCGCTCACTATTCGGGTTAACCGGGAAAGGACCATGGGGTCGTATAACCCATTCTGAATATGTGATACGTCGTTATAATTGCATTGAAGATCGGTGTTGAAGACCCGGTATTTGCGAGAGCGATAGGATGACCTGTCGATTGTCTCTGCACTGAGTTGCAGCGGTATAGAGACTCCCTAAGTGATGGGAAATCCGATCTGGATTGTGAATATCCGGATTGCAAGGACTTCTTTGTAAGTGCCTTCGGTTTTGTTCGAGCCCGGAACAGACTTATATGGATTGTATGTCTGACATTACAAGTTGAGATATAAAGACGATTTCTTTCAAATATATTTCTGTTGGTGGCGGAGAATTTATTCTTTTAGCTTAACACCCTTCTCTGAGACGTACGAGCTCAGAGGTTATATAGTTGAAGTTATCAGCGATATATTCCCAATTTGGTAATGTGACATGCTGAGTGTTGCTGTAAATGATCATTGTGTTGATTATTGTGATAGGATCGTTTATTTGATCGTCTATCTTGGTGATCATCGTGTTGATCATTTGTTGACCCAAAGCATGGCTTTTGTGTAAAGTATGTTTTTGTGGACGTGACTTCGTCGAGCCTCACACCCTGGAAATGGTCAAAACAGGAAAGATGCGGCAAGGTTATGAGGGGTAGCTCCCTTTAGGGTATGTACATTTCCTTCTGGATAGAGGTGGTATCATGGTATGGAGCCCAGATATTTAACCTATGTGGTTACTGCGAATTTATTACTTTGTGGTTGTTGGTTATCGGGATCCCGTGAGAAAGGTCGTTTACGATCGGGGAATGGCGTGCTCGTGTCAGTAGTTACCCAGTTAGGGGTAACCCGGCCTTGTATTGGCAGAGTTCCGGTTTGGTTCTCGGGGATGTCTTTCCAGAGGCATTCTCATGTGGCAATGGGAAGTTCCTTGGCCTGACCATTTGTTGGAAATCCAAAGAAACAGTACGAAACTTGTACGGTATTAGTTGTAGAACCTATCATTCACTTATGGTGTCGTAACACTGTTTGGATGGTAGCTATAGTAGGCATAGTTCGAAATGTCTATGTTGGCTAAGATTTATATTCTACTTTCGAAATGAATTTTTCCTACACTATGCACTAGTAATAATATCAAATGTTCTTTTAAATGCGTATCAAGCATCTTTGACTATCATAAGGAGAAATCTCCTCCGATTCTGCGTTTGCATGTGTGTGTGTGCGGGAGGCCTTATGGTAGTCTCATTTTTAAAAGTATTGCGAATTGACTTTAAAAATATTCCTCTATTTTGATTTTAAAGATAAATAAACTGTTTTGAGTTCTCACACCAGTCACATGACTGACTCGGAGTTTATTGTTTTCCTTCCTAAACTCTGGGTGCCCACCAATTTTCACACGGGCAGTCAAGAGTTAGGTTTATCAGGATATTCTGGATATTCTGGAGTTGCTGGAGGCAAGCTGGATGGCATGGCATATTACTTATATAGTATTTCTTTTTCCGCTGCACTATTTGTTGTTGTATATTGTTGTACACTCTGATGATGATATGATGTAATGAAATGTAATGTATAAAATGTAATAACTGATATAGTTCTTTGTTTAAAGATTATTCATTTATTATTATATGTTGTTCCGCTGCGAATTGTGAGATTCTGTTATTGTTCTGTTGTGTTCTGTTCCGTTCTACGTTCTATTTTCTTTCTGTTTTCTTTTTCCATTCTATTCTCTTTTTCTTCTATTTTAAAATTTTCCGTTCTCTTTTCTATTTTCTCTTCTCTCTATTTTCTAATCTTCCATCTTTTTCTCTTCTTTTCTTTCCTTTTCTTTTCTTAAATTCTTTTTAAAACCCATAACTATTCGGTTTTTCGGCAACGAAAAATCGATAACCTTACACAGGACATATCAATCATAGAATGTTCATCGTCCACCTGACGATGTTTTGAATGTATTCAATCCATACAAGTTCGATTTGGGTTCAAACGAAACCGAATGCATTATCTCGTTACACTCATTTTGGAATCACCCTCAGAGTTAACGACGATAACCCTTGCACTATGAATCTTCATCTTCACTTGAGATTCACGACCTACCGTTAATTTGGATCGTTGAAGTTTTCGGATATCCAAATATGGAAACCCGATCCTGGTCTCATCGAAATCCAAAACATGTCTCTCAGGCCCAAGTTGTTTTCAAGTTTAAAACAATTCGATTATCTATATACACACAAATAGATAACTCACAAATCACAATTTATAACCAACATTATCAAAATAAACAGATGATCCATATCATAATTGGTAATCCATATCATCATCACAATAGATAATCTATATTATCATCACAATGCATCCATGCATTCATACCACACAACATTACTTATCTCATATATGAGATCACAACCATTCAAGGTAATCAATATCATCCATTCATAGTTAAGCAAAGATTTACACATCACAATATAATTAATTTAAAATGAATTAAATTAATTACCTCCATCTCTAATTAATTTAAAGTGAATTAAATTAATTACCTCCATCTAGCATCACCGAGAAACCCAAACCTTTAAGTTTTTTCACAAGGAAAATAGAGTAATGTAATTAAGCAAGTGATAAAGTAAGGTAAATGGTTTACCTTTAATTTAAGTTATTTTTATAAGATTAAATTGCTTAATTAAGAAGTTAATTAAAAGATAAGAATGTTTTGATTATGGATCAACTTAAAGGTTTAAAATTGAATTATTTTTTATTGATAATTTATTTTAGTTAATGAGTTTTAAATGTTGTAAATAAGTGATCAGTTAAGATAAGGATTTATCTTGACTAATTTAAGGTTAATTAAATGTTAATTAATTTATTTATGAATGATTAATTAATTACAATTAAGGGTTAATTAATTAAGATAGTTTATTAAAGAAATGATTAATTAATGAAGGTGATTAAGACTTAATCAATTGCAGTTAATGGTAATTAATCATTGATTAAAGATTAGTAACGAATGTAATTATGTAGGTAATAAATTTAAAAACCACCCAATTTATTCATCTTAATTGAAGGTGTTTGATTGTTATTGAATGCTGTGTGATGGATAGATATATTTGATATGTGATGTGATGTTATGTAATGCTTTATGCTGAGCTGTTATATCTATGATAAATATACTGTTGTATGAATATGAAAATCCCTTGGCCCATAAAATGACATTTGAATTTCGATGCGATAGGGAGGCGGATTCCGGTTAGTTATCCGAACCCTCATCGAATCGTAATGATAAATCTTTGTGATTGATAAATTTACATTACCTATGAATCTGTGAATAAAGATAAGCGTTATGGGTTACACCGCTTATCGATTGAATCTGTTATGATTGATGTTGTGCACTATTGTGTAAAACCCCTTGGACTACAGTATACACACGCAAATATGGATCGCACGTGGAAATCGGTTAAATCACAGATTTTAAAAATAGTTTTAAAAAAATGAATTTTTGAATCCAATGGCTTTGGAAATGGGTCGGATTTAAAAGTGAAAATCTTTTGAAAAGGGTGTTTTAAAAATGAAAGTCATTTTGAATAACTTAATAAAGTTTTGAAATTTAATAATTTAACTTAAATTTGAATTCAAAATTTGAAATTGAACTCTATGTTGAGAATTTATGATTTTAAGAAGGTTACACTAGTTTACATGAATTTAAACCATTTTAGAAGTGTTGTTTTGAGAATTTGGATTAACCCAAAGATTTAATTTGTATAAATGAAAACCGGATTTTTCCGAAATAAAAACTGTTTGTTTTCAAATAATAAAAGCTTTCATATAAGGAATGAATTTCCAATTTGTATTATAGGAATTTCAAGTTTGAATTGAAAACGGTTTTCCAAGTTATGAATGAATCTTAGGAAATGGTTCTGGAAGCTATAAGTTAAATCTTTAATTTAAAGATTAAACGAATTAATTCAATTAATATGTAAATTGTTTTGAAATCAGTAAATAGATCTTGTGAAACTGGGTGAACTTTGTAAAATAAGTCTTTGTGTTTAAATATTTGAAATGGTAATTGTTTAAAACCATTTGAAAGACAGTTTGAATTATAAAATTGTGACTTAACTGAAATTCCATATCCATATATTTTTAAATATTGCGCTCATTATTCGGTTTAGCCGGAAGAGGACCTTGTGATGGTACGACGTTAGGGATAGCATTTGAAGACCGTTGGTGAAGACCGGGTATTTGCAAGAACGATAGGATGACCTATCGATTTTCTCTGCACTGAGTAGCTACGGTATAGAGATTCCTTAGGTGATGGGAAGTCTCATCGGGATTGTGAATATTTGGATTTGCAAGGGCTTCTTCGGAAGTGCCTTCGGTTCTGTTCGAACCCGAAACAGACTTGTATGGATGTGTGTCTGACATTACACTTTGAGATGTAAAACCGATTTCTATCAAATACATTTCTGCTTCGTGGCGGAGAATTTATTCACTTAGCTTAACACCCTTCTCTGAGACGTACGAGCTCAGAGGTTATGTAGTTGATGGTTACTAGTGATACATTCCAAATTTAGTAATGTGGCATACGAAGTGCTGCTGATCATTTGTTGATCAAAGCATGGCTTTGTGAAAAAGCGTAGCTTTGTGGACGAGACCTCATCGAGCGTCACAAACCGGTAATGGTCGAAACAGGAAAGATGTGGCAAGGTTTCAGGGGTAGCTCCCCAAGGGTAAGACCATTCCTTCTGGAAAAGGGTGGTATCATGGTATGGAGCCTGAATACTTACTCATGCAGGCACTGTAGTATATTTATTACTGTGTGATGTTGTTGGTGTAGAGGATCCTCGGATAAAGGTCCCAAAGGACTGGGGGTGGCATATCTTAGGTTTTACCTGCCAAGAAGGGGGTAACCGGCCTTGTGTTGGCAGAGAGCTGGGTAAGTTCTCGTGGCGTACCTCCAGAGGCATTCCCATGTGGCAATAGGAAGTTCCTTAGCCTGACCATTTATTGGAAATCCAATCATCCAATACGCACCTTGTACGGTTTTAGTTGTTAAACCTGCCATTTAAAATGGCAGCTATTGTAGGCATAGTCTAATCGTACTATGTTGGCTAGGATTTATGTTATACTTTCGAAAGGTTTTCCACTATGCACTAGTAGTAATAATATCAAAAAAGGATTTTTGCGTACTAAGCATATTTGAGTATCATAAGGAGAAATCTCCTCCTTGTGTGCGATTGCATGGTGTGTGTGCCGGGAGGCCTTATGGTTGTTTCATTTTCCAAAAGCATTGCGGATTTCAAATTTAAAATCTTTTGATCGTTTTTAAAGACAAACCGACCGATTTTGTTTGATCATACCAGTCCCACGACTGACCTGGAGTTTATTGTTCCCTTCCTAAACTCTGGGTGCCTACAATTTTCCACACGGGTAGTCTAGAGTTTGGTTTTTCAGATAGTCAGGTAGTAGATATCGTTTTGGTAGCCTTCAGCATTCTGTTTGATACATTTTGGAGTCTTTGGAGTGCACGGGCTGACCTTTCTTAGCTTTGTGCAACCTTGATGCTGGATCGAGCTTGAAGTTTTGGAGCTCAAGCTTTGAGTTTCTGGAATGGAGCTGCAGTATTGGATTCTATGAAGACTCATATCATATTGTATCATGTTCCGCTGTATTTTGTGTTATATATTCTCTGATGTTGATGATTATCATTGTATCAAATTGATGTATCAGATATTGTATTCATGCTGTATCAGTGATATCATCTTTTATTTCCACTGTGTTATTTATCATCTAGTGTTTTTGCAAGCTCCAGCGATACGAATTTGATGTTGTTTGTCGGACATCGAGTTTGGGTCGTCGCAATAACCCAAATGGAAATTGAAGCAATTCTAAATTAGAACCGAATCGGATATTGGAGCAAAAATGATTTGAAGTGAAATGAATTGTCTTGAAAATATATGATGACTAAAAATTAAAGTTGGATAGCACTATAACTGAAAACTTACTTTATAAAGAGTAAGAAATGTGGTAAATACCTTTGTAAAGGAAATCAAATTTGAATGTTTGATTTGGCATAAATAAAATTATATATTATAAAGTTCCCTTGTTAAATTTATAACCAGAATAAAAGATCTTTGAAGTATATTTGAAATATAAAATGGAATTTATATAAGTATGAAGTGATTCGAAAATTATTCAAGTTGAAGAATAAACTTATACATACATATATATATATATATATATATATGTAAGAATGATTTTATGAAAATGGAACTGAAAAGGTTTTAGGAACTCATGGATTTTGAAAGGCTGTTAGTTTTGGCAAAAAGAAAATTTAAGGAATTTGGAAAGCCAAGTTTGAGAAATATCGATTTTGATATATCGATTTTGTGAAAATCGGATTTATATGTGATACATGTAAAGAATATGTTTTGAAAGATACTATATGTATATTGTATAAAATGTTTTGAGAATGCTATGGGGAAAAAGGTGCTCCCATTTAGAGTTGAAACTTATAGTAGGAGATCCACTTGGTGGTTCTGCCTTGAGACCTAAGTGGGGTTCTAAATTTTGATCCCAGAGGACGTTCGGACTAAACTGTAGTTCCTGTGGATTGTGGTTGGGGTAGCGTAAGTCAAGGGCACTGAAGCCTACAAAGACATTGGGGTTATGCTGTGACGGCAACGTAACTCTGGTGTAACTGCGATCTACTACGTTCCATGGCGTAAGTCGAGGGGCAGTGATTGCCTAAAGTCTACGTTCGATTTTGCTGGGAGAGCGACATAACTTTGGTAGATTGCAAAATATGTGGTCCATGGCGAAAGTCGTGTGGCAGTGAGTGCCTACAGGCCGCATTAGGACTCGACTGGTGTAGTCTGCAATCTATGTGGTGAAGTTTCATTCGGCAGCGGGCACTGATGCATACAATTACACGGGTTTTGCTGCGATAGCAACATATCCCTGGGTGTAGCTGTGATTTGTGGCAGTTCCATGGTGAAATTGAGGGGTGTGGATGCCTATAGTTTCCTATGGATTTCGCCGGGATGGCGACGTAATCATCATGCTAACTACGACCCATGAAGGGTGTGATGATCTCTAGAGCATTCTCATAAAAGTTTTTTCCAAGTATTTTCACTAGGTGTTGAAAACGTGTTTACTAAGTACTTATAGATTTTTAGTCCTGCGCTTGATCAATGTATGACTGAATTTCTATGAGAACAAGGATGGACTTGGTGAAACATTGAGTTATAAAAAGTACTTTTATAAAACTAGTTGGTAATATTAGATAGTTTTGAAAGTGTTTTAAATTGTATAAATAAAAGAGTAAAGGGTAAAATGAATAAAGAATGATTAAAATGATAATAAACATTAAAATAAAAAAATTCTCACTTCGTTCCTTTACGGGGATGACAAGTTTTAAAGGGGGTAGTATGTGACGACCCAAATTTTCTGACGTTTGTGATTGGGTAATTAACTGATTTATTATTGAAATATTAATATTAGTTAGTCAAACAAATAAATTCCTGATAATTTAAAATATCTGGATATATATATAAATTGGTTTAAACACTATATACAAACTTACGTTATAACATATTGGGTATGATAAACTTTATAGGGAATATATATATACATATATACACAAACTCCTCCATTTAAAATTGGGATAAAACATCAATATAAATATATATATAAGTTACACAAACTTTATGATATTTGATATCGTATATAAGTATACAAATGTGCATGTATGTACATATGCCCATATGAAATAAAATATAGGAAAGTTTGTAGAAGTGTAGATATATATACATAATATCAAAAATACACATAAGTAAAATATATGAAGTATATTGTATAAAATGTATAAATATACATATGATAAAAAAGAATATACAAGCTTATGATGTTTAAATTTATGAACAAGTATGTAAGTAATATATACACACACACACACCCCATATGGACTAATGTACATGGAAATTGTAAAAGGAAATTAAGTATAGCATATGCATACATGTTCATATCAAATAAGAGATGTATAGATAAGCATGTAAATATAAATAAGAGTAAACATATGGATGTCATATATATAAGTATATGTGAGGATACGTATGTAAACAAAAGGGGAGACAACATTTAAACCCAAGCACACAAAACACAAGATCAATGTCACAGCAAAATTAAGTCAAACAAATGAAAGATCAAATCAAATTCGTATGAAATCAAATCATCCCCAAAACTTCAAATCAAAGATAAAGCAAAAATATAATAGCAAAAAAAGTGCAAAACCCTGCACAATACCTTAGCCTAGCTTCCACCACACACTTCCACTCCCTACACACACACACACACATACACACACACATACCTCTGCCTTGTGTTCTCAAGTTAAACATCTTCTTAAGTAAACAACTCGATCAAGATAACTAGAGAAAAAATAAAATAAAAAAGCTTCTACTACTATCAAACAACTCAAGCTACAACAAAGATCAATGGGGAAAAATCAAACCAAAACACTCAAGCTTAAAAAAAAAACAGGCTTCCTGTTCATAGTGAAGAAATAAAATAGTGAGTAAACTAAACCTCTTTATACTAATCTATGAGTGTGCCTGGGTATAAGAATAGCAGCATTTTCCACCTTGTGTAAACAATCTTCTGGTACTATGTATTCTTACAAATAACTATGGTTTGATTAAATCTTTAAAAAAGTGGTATGGATTGTATGAGAACCTAGAAGGTATAATACACCATGTAACCCAAATAAGCAGTGTTTCTTCTTTGCTAAGATCAGAAAGAAAAAAAACTTGGCCTTTTACTTACTGGATCCATGTATGTATCTTTATATGTTTGAAAGTTAAAGGGACATTTTATTTGTCAAGTAATTATGTGATAACGAGTTTCTATGCCATATATGTATATTAGTTGGTCACAAGAAATACAATTTGTAACTCAATAGCACCACTGTTCTTGGGAAGAAATAAACCTTTCAACCTTTAAAAATCGATATTCCCTGATCTAATTTGTTTTAGATTTTAGTTCCTAAAGCAAAAGTGATTGTAGATGAGTATATTTTATTTCAAAATTCGTTTCGTTAGCTAACTTTCATCACAGGTGAAGAAAGGCCCCGTTTACAGTAAATAACTTTGAGATGAATAAAAATTTGAATAATATAATTTAACAAATTGATCATATGCGTGGTTTGGCTTTAAGAATGGTGATTTTTTATAGTAGTTTGGTGCTTCTTCATTATCTGGGAAGTGAGAAAAAGGAGATGTCTGGAATTAGTGGTTGGTCGAACTAAGGTGATCGAGAGCGATGGTGTGGTAAAAGGGTTGGGCTGGGGCACATCGGAGAAAATGGTGTCGTGATTTTCAGTGAAGCGAGGAAGTCAAACGAACTCGCTTTAGGGTTTAGGCGAGTTCTGGTGGGGTTCGGTTTTGGTTGAACTACGGCGATATGGGGGCAAGCGGAAGGGTGCACGCCTAGGGGAAAAGTTGGAGATGGGAGTGACGAGCCTTTTGATGAAGTTTAGTGATGAATCGTATTCCATGAATATGATATCTATCTAGTGTGATTGATATATGAAATATACAGACAAAGGTGGATGGAGTGTTGGGGGTATTTCTATCGATCAGTCATGTCATATCGGCCCGAGTTAGACATCAAATTGCTTCGATTTGAATTATCCGTAGGATACCCTATATATGAAAAAGATGTACAATCAAACCTATTTCTCGATTCAATAGAAGCCCAAAGAAGTGAATATGGTATCCAAATAACAATAGATATGTCAAAAACACGTCCGATTACGTCTATTCCTACTCCTAAATAGAATGTAACGATGTAGGTATCCATATGGAAACATCGAGTCTATTAACATGCACTCGAATGACCCATCTCATAATAAGAATGTACATAAGTCTATTCCAGTCTGGACCGGTATGGAATGAACTTATAATCTGATGATCGAGTTGATTCCATGATTATAAGTTCATAACCCCAGCCCATTTTAGGCGGATCGGATCTACTAATTCTTTTATTCCAGTTAGTAAGAGGGATCTTGAACTAAGAAATATGCCTAGAAGCTAAAAGATGGTATACTGAGCAGTTGCAAGAATTGGGTTCATTGATATTCCTAGTACAGTAGATGCTATCACACATACAGTCATACTCCATTCGAGGGAATTGTTTGACCTTAAGGGAGATTTCTATAATTTCGCACGTGAGCGTTCATTTCTTGATTTCATCTACTCATTAATAACTTTATAATTTTTAGATAATAGTATATGGAAACAATGCTCGTAAGGAGTCCTATTAAAACCAAGAAATATAGGCATGCTTGCTATCTGCACAAGAATAAATGGAGTTTTCCGAAAAACCCTACTAGTGGAGAAAGACCCCCTAGGGATAAGAGACATAGGGCTAAAGAGAGAGCCAAAAAAGGATCTTTCGTATATAATCCTGCATAATCTCGAATGGTATCAGTTTTGATATGTAGACCAAATGATACAATGCGAGCAAAAGTTCCTAGATTGATGGAGATATAGAATAGCATAAGTTATCATGCTTGCATATCCATCATTTGAGTGTCTAAAAAATATTCCAATAATTATATATCCGATTTGATCGATGGAAGAATATGCAAGCATATGTTTCATGCTAGTTTGAGCAAGAGCAATGAGATTCCACAATATCATGCTAAGAACAGCTAGGATTTCCAAAAGAAGATGCCATTCATTTGATGAGAAATAAAAAGGGATGGCGAAAATTCGCCTGGCTGAAGCTAAAGTAGCTACTTTCGATGTAACAGAAAGAGAAGCAACGACTGGAGTAGGAGAGTTAGAGTCGAAAATAGGATTCCTCACTTCTTTCTCTCATTCAAAACCATGCATGAGACTTTCATCTTGCATGGATCCTAAGTGATAAAAAAAAGAAGATCTCATCTTCTTTCTTTTTTGATTACCTTCCTCGCGTATGTATAAGACCGAATCCATTCGATTTCTTAAAAGTATTACTAATCCTTAACTTTTTGAGGAATCCTTCATTATTGGTTGTTAATGACTGACTTTTTCAATCTTTCGACCTTGGTTCCATAGGAGCACAAGTCAAAAGGATAGAGAAATAGAACCATCTAATTTGATTAGTACTCAATGGCCATGAGATGATCATCATAGGGTGACCCTTTTGTCAACTCATGCCCTTATTACACTCGTAGTCTCGGAAGGATGAGAACCAACTATGTAGCGTCTACATCGATAATTCAAGTATTGTATACCTCATTAGCCCGATCCTTGTTAGGAACTACCCATAATATCGAACTTGCAAAATGGATCTTTTTATCATAAATAGATCCATTGTTCCTGACCCTGCTTGTAACGACCCAGAATTTTTGATAACTTAAATTTGAATATTTAATTTATTTTTAATATTAATAAGTGGAATTTTTAAGTCGAATAATTTATTTTTCGAATATTGGATTTAATGGGATAATTAAATCGATTAATTAATAGTGAAATTCCACAAATAATTAGATATTGGGTTAAATATGATTGAAAATGGTTTGGAAAATTTTGTTATATCATATTTAAGTTATAGAAATATTTTAGAACTTGTAAAACTGAATTTGGAGTTAATTTGTAAAAATTGAATATTTTAATATTTAATTATCGACTGAAAAATAGCCAATTTTTGAACAGTCTCGGAATTGAACGAAACGAGTTCCATTGGATCCGTAATAGTTAGTTATTATCGGATTTCAAATTTCGTAGCAAACGGAGTTGTCGTTTGACCGTGGCAGCTCGAAAGGCATTGATATCGTTTTAATTTTAATTCGGCGAGTTAAAATAGCCATTTTTCAAACGGTCTCGGATTTCGACGAAACCAGTTTCATCGGATCCGTAATGTGATATTATTGTAAGATTTCAAATTTCAAGTCAATCGGATTTATCGTTTGTCCGGTACAAGCCAAAACGCCTAGAAATCGCTTAAATCGGTTTTAATTTAAATCGAGCGTTTATAGTCGTATCTCACACATACTTCCGAATTAGCTTACGAAACCTGTTCCATTGCGTCCGGAACGCGGAAAAACCTTAGGATCGCCTGGCGGAACGCGTCGTTTGGAGTTCGTTTGCAAAAGTGTCAAATTGGAGATTTTATTATTAAAATAATATTGATATATATACATTTTAATTTCCAAAACCCTAGTTTTATCTTTGGGCCGCCACTTCTTTCTTTAATGGCCAGAAAACATCGATCTTCTCCCCTCATTATCTTTCAATCCGTCGACATTCACGCGAAGTGTTCAACTAATGAAACGTAGAGGGCAGTGTGTTCTAGCAGATCAACGGGGGAGATCGTCTTTGGCGAAACGAATCAACGGGAATTGACGATTGAAGGGCGCGCGTTTCATGGGGTTTTGCACAGCGAAGGGGGGGCCGAGCTCCAGGTGCTTGGGGGCGTGCGTAGAGTATGAGTAGAGCTACGGAATGGAGCGTCCCGATCGAGTTCTAGTTGAGCGAAGTGATGGCAAAATAAAACCCTAATGGATGCTAGATGGGTTCGGCTGCGTGATGTTTGCCTGGGAGGATATTGCCGTGCGCGATCAGGAAGAAAGGTGGGGGGGCCCGCGTGTTAGAGGGGTGAGGTGATTTCTTTTGTTTTGTTTTTAGTTTAAATTTAAAGATTCAAATCGTGTAACTTTAAAACGTGATATCTTTTGCATACGAGGTCGGATTCGAACGAGATTTTTTGCGTTGGAATCGTATCGTCGTGCTCTTCGCAATGCAACCGGTTTGGAGTCGATTGGAGCTCGTTTGAATTTTGGGTAAAATTAAACGTTCGTTTAATTTTATTCGAAACGAACGCGAAAAACGGAAATAAAATCAAGGTGAGAACTCCTCACTCAATCGAAAGGTTTTGTTTAAAATTTTAAGTAGTTAATGTTGATTGATGATTGCTGTTTGATTGTGCTAGTAGATATAGTAGGATATATACTATATATAGCGATATATATATATTGGCATATGTATATATCGGATTTGATTTCCCGCCTCGTATAGCGGATGAGACCCTATTGCGCCGCCTATTAAGCGGATATTTTATAAAATCCCATATACCGCGATATTCCACCTTGAAGTGGAATTGGTATTGTGCTAACGTCTGTGGATGCAGGGTAACAGGTTGGAGGGATCCAACTGGATTCCTCACATATTTATTTGTTTATGAATATTATGTTGATTGTTGATAATCACATTGATATATGATGTTATTCCCGTGATTGACCATTCGATGTCGTTGCATCATCGGATTCTAATTTTTAAATTAAAAATAACGGTTTTGAATTTAAAAGGGGTTTTAAATCGATTTTTCAAAGAATAAGGTTTATTAAAATTTTGAATTGATTAAATTTTAAAATAAATAGATGGATAAATTTTATGTTTTAAAAATTTATATTTTTATAAAATATAACTTAAAAGAAATTTTTAACAATAATAGGTTTTTACAAAATAGTTAAATTTGGTTTTTTGGAAGATATGATTATTAATGGTTTATATAAAGGATTTTATAAATGGATGTTTCTAGATTAAATCATTGGAGTTATAGAATAAATTTATAAAATGCTGAGTTGATGTATAACATGAATTTCATTATAAATCTATAGATATATAATATGTGAAATTTATAAAACGAATGGTTATTGGAAAATTTTAAGTTTATAAGTTATTAACTTATAGAAATGAATTTGGGGCATTAAAAAGGGGAATTTTATAGAAATTGTTAATAAATGAAGATTTCATTAATTGAAATTATTATAAACCATAAAGAAATCTTGTAAGTGATAAGATTTTAAATTGGTGAAGTTCAAAGGAACGATTTGGTAAATAAATAATATTATAAGTATTTAACTTACAATATGGCTTTTGGGTATGAAATTGGGTTATGTAAATTGCATCGGATTAATAAAAGGATTTATAAAATTGGGGTTTATAATAGAAATGGAATTTATAAACTATGTTTATAAATTTGAAATCCATCGAATTTGATAAATTGAAATATGGGAATTTGTTAAGTGGGCTATATTCACTATTTTGGATATTGAATAGATTATTAAATAAAATGGGTTTGTTTTTGGGAAAGGAATGTTTTAAATGGAATTTAAAACGAATTAAAGGTGTTTTAAAATGTATTGAGTATTGAAAACATAGATTTCAACATTGATTGTTGAAATAGACGTTTTCGAGAAACAGAAGGGAATAATTTGTATAGTATTGGATTTATATATCTATTTTTAATTTCAAATCCATAAACTAGTGTTTTGGGTTATCGTAACGATGTTTTACGCAACATTCGTTTTTAACCCAAATAAATTTGAATAAAAGAATATTTTCCTTATAGGAATGAAATAAATACTTAACGGTGGTTTAAGTGTATTGGATATTTTCAAAATTGTTGAAAAGAAATTAAATTGTGAATTATTTATTATTAAATAAGTTTAGAAGTGTTTTTCCAATATGAAATGGAACGTTTGAGAATTCACCTTTTAAAGGTAAATTGGAAGTGAATATTTTGAAATTGATTTGAGGATCGGGTATGTGTAGATCTTTGGGAATTGGGAAATTCACTATGGAATTTGAAAAGGGGAAGGGAAATTTGTTTAAAAATAAATGTTGATTTATTTTTAAGTATGGGATATAATTTACGAATTTGAGACGTAAGTTAAATTTAAATCGGTAAAGATTTATTTGGTGGTTTGGAATTTGTTTTCAAAAGGTATATATGGTTAAGGTGATTTGAAATTAGTTTTCAAATGGTTAAGGTGATTTAAAATTGATTTGCAAATGGTTAATGTGATTTGAAAATTGGTTTTCAAATGGTAAAGGTAAATTGAAAACTGGTTTTTCAATTGGTTAAGTGTGGAAAATTTTATCGTGAAGTGGTTTTGGTAAAACAAATAACTGGGGCAATTATTTGGAAATGGTGTATATATGTATATATCTCTCGTAAGATATTTTTGGGGTTAAATAATTTTGGAAAATTATTTGGAATCTGATGATGTGGCGCATCTTTATTGATAGTTAAATAACCAACTATCAATATTTACCCTTGGATGGTATTGATTGTGTTTGTTTGGAATTGAATGCGCACTTATTTTTAAAAATAAGCGCTCGCTATTCGGTTTAGCCGGGAGAGGACCTTTGTGTCATATATCCCATTCCGAATATGCGATACGTCGTTTGGATTGCATTTGAAGACCGGTGTTGAAGACCGGGTATTTGTGAAAATGATAGGATGACCTATCGATTGTCTCCGCATCGTTAGCTACGATATGGAGATTTCCTTTGTGATGGGAAATTTTATCGGGATTGTGAATACCCGGATTGCAAGGGCTTCTTTGGAAGTGCCTTCGGTTCTGTTCGAACCCGGAACAGACTTGTATGGTTACGTGTCTGACATTACATTTTGAGAGATAGAGCAGATTTCTTTCAAATACATTTCTGTTGGTGGCGGAGAATTTATTCTCTTAGCTTAACACCCTTCTCTGAGACGTACGAGCTCAGAGGTTATGTAGTTGAAGGTTATCAGCGATATTTCCCAATCTGGTAATGTGGCATGCTGAGTGCTGCTGTGTGATGATCATTGGTTGATCGTTTGGATTGGATCATTCGTTTGATCATTTATCTTTGTGATTATTGCTTTGGTCATCTGTGGACCCGAAGCATGGCTTTGTTACACAAAGCGTAGCTTTGTGGACGAGACTTCGTCAGGACCTCACTCCCCGGAAATGGTCGAAACAGGAAGATGCGGCAAGGTTATGAGGGTCGCGCCCTTTAGGGTATGTCATTCCCTTCTGGTAAAGGGTGGTATCATGGTATGGAGCCCAGATACTTACTCATGTGGATACTGCAGATCTATTACTTTGTGATACTTTGTGGTTGTTGCGAGCGCTCGGATAAAGGTCCCAAAGGACCGGGGGATGGCATATTCGTGTAGTAGTTACCTAGTTACAGAGGTAACCCGGCCTTGTGTTGGCAGAGATCTAACCGTAACGTTAGTTTCTCGGGACGTCCCACCAGAGGCGATCTCATTGACAGTAGGAAGTTCCTTAGCCTGACCATTTGTTGGAAATCCAATCAAAACAATACGTGCCTTGTACGGTTTTAGTTGTATTACCTGCCATTCACTTATGGTGGTCACCACTGTTTGGATGGTAGCTATAGTAGGCATAGTTCGGAATGTCTATGCTGGCTAGGATTTATATTCTACTTTCGAAATTGTTTTCTACACTATGCACTAGTAATAATATCAAAAATGATTTGATTTTCGCGTAGTAAGCATCTTTGACTATCATAAGGAGAAATCTCCTCCAATTCTGCGTTTGCATTGTGTGTGTGGCGGGAGGCCTTATGGTAGTTTCATTTTCCAAAAAGCATTGCGGATTTAAAAATTTAAATTTTCTTGTTGCTTGTTTAAAGATAAACTGTTTTGAGTTCTCACACCAGTCCCATGACTGACCTGGAGTTTATTGTTCCTTTCCTAAACTCTGGGTGCCCACTATTTTCCACACGGGCAGTCTAGAGTTAGGTTGTCAGGTTATTCTGGATTCGGGAGTTGCTGTGTAGATCTGGAGGCGAGCCAGATAGCGTAGTCTATTATTTATTGTATATAGTATTTCTTTTCCGCTGTTGTTGTTGTACACTCTGATTGATGTAATGTAATGTGATATATAAAATGTATAGTTCTTTGTTTTAAATGAATGTACATTTATCTATTATATATTGTTCCGCTGCGACTGTGAGATTCTGTTATTGTTCCTGTTCTGTTACTTGTTTTTGTTTTCTTCTCTCTTTTCTTTCTTCTATCTTTCTCTCTCTTCTCCTACCTCTTTCTTCTTCTTCTTAAACCCTAACGGTTCGATTTTTCGGCAACGAAAAATCGCGATCGTTACATTTGGCATCAGAGCTTACGGTTAAGCGACAACCTGCTCTGTTGGGTGTTACTCATTAGAGATAGAGTCAGCAGTACTCTAGAATGAGTGTGAGTGTAATAATAGATATGAGTGCGTATTTGTTAGTGAGTATAAAATTGTTTTATATTGTGATGATTGGTTTGTTGAGTGGTATATGAACCTTCGTCGGCGCAGCCTCGAAAACTGAATCGAAGGGGTTCCTAAACACTTGAATAGAACAATTCGACACAATATTGTTTTAAATTGGGTAAATGAAATAATTTTACCTTGATTATATTTTATATATATAAAAAGAAAATAATTTTTCAAGAATTATTGAAGTGTGTATATAATTGATTGCTTGGTTGTTGTAAATGATATATATATATAAAATAATTAAAAGTTGTTTGAATAAGCTGATAAAAGCAACTATTGTAAAAGAATAATGGTATAAACCAATGAATCATAAGATGAAATAATAATTAATGATGATTTACAATTGTAAGATAATCATGTATGTATATAAGAAGTAAAAATTATATAAGTAAAAGGGTTATAAAAGTGATTTATGAATAGAAAGAAAACTTTTTGAAAGAATAATTAGCATTGATTTCACTATTGTCACTGGGAAATAATAAGGGTGATGACTGCAGCATCATCAGTATCATTTTCGAGTTTCTATGTGATGGATTTGCTACAAAAATGAATTTAAAATTGAAGTTTTGTTGTAATAAACCAATTTGAAATTAAAATTCAACTTGAAGTTGATAAGTATAAGCGAAATAAGTTTTGAACTTATAATATAAGTTAGAAGTTGAATAATAAGTTTTATAACTTATAGAATGGGAAAATGTAAGTGAAACCAGTTGTTGAAGTGGTTAAACAATTAAGTTAAGTAAAATGGAATATGAATTTGAATATGGATATGAATTTGGCTTAAGTAAAAGTTAAATAGGATTTACTTTGGAATTTAAAATCCGAATTGAATTGATAAGTAAAACTTAAGTTTAATTAACAAATGATGTTTAAATGGAATAACTTAAGCAAAGTTGAATAAAAATTGATATTTGTATCAAAGTTAAATAATCAAGTGAATTAAATGAGGTAAATAAAGTTGAAATGGAATGCAAGTTAAGTAATGTTGAAAGAATTGATGTTAATATCAAAGTAAGTGAATAAAGTGAGTAAATGAAATTGTTAAAGATGTGAACTTAAGTTATATAAATGAAATTCAATTTTATTTGTAAGAAGAACTAGCAATTGAATTAAAGCATAGATTGAATGTTATTCAATCGAATATAAATAAGTTGATTTGAAAGAAACTATGTAAGTGTAAATTCACTTGAAAATAATTGAATGAAAATCAACTAAGTGTCAAAACTAATTGGATGTAAGTAAAATAATAATTTGGCTCTATTGGATATTCATTGGATGTTGTTTGTTTGTTGATTGATTATATGTAAATTCATTGAGTGTTAATGGAAATAAACTAGCGCAATTGAAAGCTATGTAATTGAACTCAAATTGAATGTAAAGTAAATGAATTTGAATAGAATTGAATTTGATTTGGGCTGAATATGAACCAATGTGAATTTAATTAGTGAATGTAACTAATTGAAACGAATGAAGTGAATATGCAACTTCAATAGTAAACTAAAAAAATGTGTAAGAAGCATGCATTGGAAATTTTGAACTTGAATTGGCAAAATAGTTTGAATGTTGGAATTGAATACTATTACTAGCAGGATATACAGGTTATAAAGGAATTGGGATTTTGATTTCAAAGTTAAAAAATTGAATCGCTCGACAAAAAGGTACGTATTTCAGTTTTTATATGAGATTTGATGATTTCCTTCTCCAGCCACTTGGCTTTCTCTTTTCTTTTTGATTCTGAGGAGCCGTAGAGCCGTTTTGTAGTCGTACCGATCTAGCCGCGCAAAGGAGACTCTGGCGAAATTTTTCGAAAATTTAGGGAGTTAGAAGATTTTTGAGAAAATTTTGAAAGTTTGAAAATTTGAATTTAAATTTAAATTTGAATTGTAAGTAAACAATATTGTTTGAAACTTATAATCGGAGTTGGAAAGTTAATTGAAATAATAGTGAATCTTTAATAAAAAGATTTAGGTTAGAAAGTTAATAAACTAATTAGTTTTGAAAAAATAATAAACGGGTTAGGATCGTTCTCCTTAACTTGCAATTTCGAGGACGAAATTCTTTTAAGGGGGGAAGATTGTAACGACCCAGAATTTTTGATAACTTAAATTTGAATATTTAATTTATTTTTAATATTAATAAGTGGAATTTTTAAGTCGAATAATTTATTTTTCGAATATTGGATTTAATGGGATAATTAAATCGATTAATTAATAGTGAAATTCCACAAATAATTAGATATTGGGTTAAATATGATTGAAAATGGTTTGGAAAATTTTGTTATATCATATTTAAGTTATAGAAATATTTTAGAACTTGTAAAACTGAATTTGGAGTTAATTTGTAAAAATTGAATATTTTAATATTTAATTATCGACTGAAAAATAGCCAATTTTTGAACAGTCTCGGAATTGAACGAAACGAGTTCCATTGGATCCGTAATAGTTAGTTATTATCGGATTTCAAATTTCGTAGCAAACGGAGTTGTCGTTTGACCGTGGCAGCTCGAAAGGCATCGATATCGTTTTAATTTTAATTCGGCGAGTTAAAATAGCCATTTTTCAAACGGTCTCGGATTTCGACGAAACCAGTTTCATCGGATCCGTAATGTGATATTATTGTAAGATTTCAAATTTCAAGTCAATCGGATTTATCGTTTGTCCGGTACAAGCCAAAACGCCTAGAAATCGCTTAAATCGGTTTTAATTTAAATCGAGCGTTTATAGTCGTATCTCACACATACTTCCGAATTAGCTTACGAAACCTGTTCCATTGCGTCCGGAACGCGGAAAAACCTTAGGATCGCCTGGCGGAACGCGTCGTTTGGAGTTCGTTTGCAAAAGTGTCAAATTGGAGATTTTATTATTAAAATAATATTGATATATATACATTTTAATTTCCAAAACCCTAGTTTTATCTTTGGGCCGCCACTTCTTTCTTTAATGGCCAGAAAACATCGATCTTCTCCCCTCATTATCTTTCAATCCGTCGACATTCACGCGAAGTGTTCAACTAATGAAACGTAGAGGGCAGTGTGTTCTAGCAGATCAACGGGGGAGATCGTCTTTGGCGAAACGAATCAACGGGAATTGACGATTGAAGGGCGCGCGTTTCATGGGGTTTTGCACAGCGAAGGGGGGGCCGAGCTCCAGGTGCTTGGGGGCGTGCGTAGAGTATGAGTAGAGCTACGGAATGGAGCGTCCCGATCGAGTTCTAGTTGAGCGAAGTGATGGCAAAATAAAACCCTAATGGATGCTAGATGGGTTCGGCTGCGTGATGTTTGCCTGGGAGGATATTGCCGTGCGCGATCAGGAAGAAAGGTGGGGGGGCCCGCGTGTTAGAGGGGTGAGGTGATTTCTTTTGTTTTGTTTTTAGTTTAAATTTAAAGATTCAAATCGTGTAACTTTAAAACGTGATATCTTTTGCATACGAGGTCGGATTCGAACGAGATTTTTTGCGTTGGAATCGTATCGTCGTGCTCTTCGCAATGCAACCGGTTTGGAGTCGATTGGAGCTCGTTTGAATTTCGGGTAAAATTAAACGTTCGTTTAATTTTATTCGAAACGAACGCGAAAAACGGAAATAAAATCAAGGTGAGAACTCCTCACTCAATCGAAAGGTTTTGTTTAAAATTTTAAGTAGTTAATGTTGATTGATGATTGCTGTTTGATTGTGCTAGTAGATATAGTAGGATATATACTATATATAGCGATATATATATATTGGCATATGTATATATCGGATTTGATTTCCCGCCTCGTATAGCGGATGAGACCCTATTGCGCCGCCTATTAAGCGGATATTTTATAAAATCCCATATACCGCGATATTCCACCTTGAAGTGGAATTGGTATTGTGCTAACGTCTGTGGATGCAGGGTAACAGGTTGGAGGGATCCAACTGGATTCCTCACATATTTATTTGTTTATGAATATTATGTTGATTGTTGATAATCACATTGATATATGATGTTATTCCCGTGATTGACCATTCGATGTCGTTGCATCATCGGATTCTAATTTTTAAATTAAAAATAACGGTTTTGAATTTAAAAGGGGTTTTAAATCGATTTTTCAAAGAATAAGGTTTATTAAAATTTTGAATTGATTAAATTTTAAAATAAATAGATGGATAAATTTTATGTTTTAAAAATTTATATTTTTATAAAATATAACTTAAAAGAAATTTTTAACAATAATAGGTTTTTACAAAATAGTTAAATTTGGTTTTTTGGAAGATATGATTATTAATGGTTTATATAAAGGATTTTATAAATGGATGTTTCTAGATTAAATCATTGGAGTTATAGAATAAATTTATAAAATGCTGAGTTGATGTATAACATGAATTTCATTATAAATCTATAGATATATAATATGTGAAATTTATAAAACGAATGGTTATTGGAAAATTTTAAGTTTATAAGTTATTAACTTATAGAAATGAATTTGGGGCATTAAAAAGGGGAATTTTATAGAAATTGTTAATAAATGAAGATTTCATTAATTGAAATTATTATAAACCATAAAGAAATCTTGTAAGTGATAAGATTTTAAATTGGTGAAGTTCAAAGGAACGATTTGGTAAATAAATAATATTATAAGTATTTAACTTACAATATGGCTTTTGGGTATGAAATTGGGTTATGTAAATTGCATCGGATTAATAAAAGGATTTATAAAATTGGGGTTTATAATAGAAATGGAATTTATAAACTATGTTTATAAATTTGAAATCCATCGAATTTGATAAATTGAAATATGGGAATTTGTTAAGTGGGCTATATTCACTATTTTGGATATTGAATAGATTATTAAATAAAATGGGTTTGTTTTTGGGAAAGGAATGTTTTAAATGGAATTTAAAACGAATTAAAGGTGTTTTAAAATGTATTGAGTATTGAAAACATAGATTTCAACATTGATTGTTGAAATAGACGTTTTCGAGAAACAGAAGGGAATAATTTGTATAGTATTGGATTTATATATCTATTTTTAATTTCAAATCCATAAACTAGTGTTTTGGGTTATCGTAACGATGTTTTACGCAACATTCGTTTTTAACCCAAATAAATTTGAATAAAAGAATATTTTCCTTATAGGAATGAAATAAATACTTAACGGTGGTTTAAGTGTATTGGATATTTTCGAAATTGTTGAAAAGAAATTAAATTGTGAATTATTTATTATTAAATAAGTTTAGAAGTGTTTTTCCAATATGAAATGGAACGTTTGAGAATTCACCTTTTAAAGGTAAATTGGAAGTGAATATTTTGAAATTGATTTGAGGATCGGGTATGTGTAGATCTTTGGGAATTGGGAAATTCACTATGGAATTTGAAAAGGGGAAGGGAAATTTGTTTAAAAATAAATGTTGATTTATTTTTAAGTATGGGATATAATTTACGAATTTGAGACGTAAGTTAAATTTAAATCGGTAAAGATTTATTTGGTGGTTTGGAATTTGTTTTCAAAAGGTATATATGGTTAAGGTGATTTGAAATTAGTTTTCAAATGGTTAAGGTGATTTAAAATTGATTTGCAAATGGTTAATGTGATTTGAAAATTGGTTTTCAAATGGTAAAGGTAAATTGAAAACTGGTTTTTCAATTGGTTAAGTGTGGAAAATTTTATCGTGAAGTGGTTTTGGTAAAACAAATAACTGGGGCAATTATTTGGAAATGGTGTATATATGTATATATCTCTCGTAAGATATTTTTGGGGTTAAATAATTTTGGAAAATTATTTGGAATCTGATGATGTGGCGCATCTTTATTGATAGTTAAATAACCAACTATCAATATTTACCCTTGGATGGTATTGATTGTGTTTGTTTGGAATTGAATGCGCACTTATTTTTAAAAATAAGCGCTCGCTATTCGGTTTAGCCGGGAGAGGACCTTTGTGTCATATATCCCATTCCGAATATGCGATACGTCGTTTGGATTGCATTTGAAGACCGGTGTTGAAGACCGGGTATTTGTGAAAATGATAGGATGACCTATCGATTGTCTCCGCATCGTTAGCTACGATATGGAGATTTCCTTTGTGATGGGAAATTTTATCGGGATTGTGAATACCCGGATTGCAAGGGCTTCTTTGGAAGTGCCTTCGGTTCTGTTCGAACCCGGAACAGACTTGTATGGTTACGTGTCTGACATTACATTTTGAGAGATAGAGCAGATTTCTTTCAAATACATTTCTGTTGGTGGCGGAGAATTTATTCTCTTAGCTTAACACCCTTCTCTGAGACGTACGAGCTCAGAGGTTATGTAGTTGAAGGTTATCAGCGATATTTCCCAATCTGGTAATGTGGCATGCTGAGTGCTGCTGTGTGATGATCATTGGTTGATCGTTTGGATTGGATCATTCGTTTGATCATTTATCTTTGTGATTATTGCTTTGGTCATCTGTGGACCCGAAGCATGGCTTTGTTACACAAAGCGTAGCTTTGTGGACGAGACTTCGTCAGGACCTCACTCCCCGGAAATGGTCGAAACAGGAAGATGCGGCAAGGTTATGAGGGTCGCGCCCTTTAGGGTATGTCATTCCCTTCTGGTAAAGGGTGGTATCATGGTATGGAGCCCAGATACTTACTCATGTGGATACTGCAGATCTATTACTTTGTGATACTTTGTGGTTGTTGCGAGCGCTCGGATAAAGGTCCCAAAGGACCGGGGGATGGCATATTCGTGTAGTAGTTACCTAGTTACAGAGGTAACCCGGCCTTGTGTTGGCAGAGATCTAACCGTAACGTTAGTTTCTCGGGACGTCCCACCAGAGGCGATCTCATTGACAGTAGGAAGTTCCTTAGCCTGACCATTTGTTGGAAATCCAATCAAAACAATACGTGCCTTGTACGGTTTTAGTTGTATTACCTGCCATTCACTTATGGTGGTCACCACTGTTTGGATGGTAGCTATAGTAGGCATAGTTCGGAATGTCTATGCTGGCTAGGATTTATATTCTACTTTCGAAATTGTTTTCTACACTATGCACTAGTAATAATATCAAAAATGATTTGATTTTCGCGTAGTAAGCATCTTTGACTATCATAAGGAGAAATCTCCTCCAATTCTGCGTTTGCATTGTGTGTGTGGCGGGAGGCCTTATGGTAGTTTCATTTTCCAAAAAGCATTGCGGATTTAAAAATTTAAATTTTCTTGTTGCTTGTTTAAAGATAAACTGTTTTGAGTTCTCACACCAGTCCCATGACTGACCTGGAGTTTATTGTTCCTTTCCTAAACTCTGGGTGCCCACTATTTTCCACACGGGCAGTCTAGAGTTAGGTTGTCAGGTTATTCTGGATTCGGGAGTTGCTGTGTAGATCTGGAGGCGAGCCAGATAGCGTAGTCTATTATTTATTGTATATAGTATTTCTTTTCCGCTGTTGTTGTTGTACACTCTGATTGATGTAATGTAATGTGATATATAAAATGTATAGTTCTTTGTTTTAAATGAATGTACATTTATCTATTATATATTGTTCCGCTGCGACTGTGAGATTCTGTTATTGTTCCTGTTCTGTTACTTGTTTTTGTTTTCTTCTCTCTTTTCTTTCTTCTATCTTTCTCTCTCTTCTCCTACCTCTTTCTTCTTCTTCTTAAACCCTAACGGTTCGATTTTTCGGCAACGAAAAATCGCGATCGTTACACTGCTTCACCTTAATAATTATTTGAACAAAAAGATCACAAAAAACTTTTGGTAAAATTTATGTCTTGGTCCGAGTGGGGATAGCATTTCTCTTCTGCATGTCTATGGAGTTTTGAAAAATTCAAACATCTAGAGATATATATAGAGGTAGGAAATTGTTGAGCGAATTGCACTCGTTCATATATGTCAGGAGTCCATTGATGAAATGGGGCTGGGGAAATGTAATATCCCAGAATTTCAAAGAGTTTGAAATGTTGATAATCTCTTATTTAAATTATTTGAAATTGGTAAATTATTATTTTCAAAAATAAATAACTAAATAATAATAATATAATGTTTTAATTTTGGTTATGAATTGGTTTTAAATTAAGGATATTTATTTTGTTTGTGTAAATAAATTCTAAATAGATTTATTGGTTTCAAAATTTATAAGTGTGTTTAAAAATATTTATCTCTGTGTATTTTAAATTGATTTTAAAATAGGATATATTATTTGTAAATAATAATATGCTTATTTTAAAATAGATGTTATATTTATTTAAATTGATTTTTAGATTTGATTTTTAAATTTGACTTTGACATTGAATATAAATATGAATTCAAGGAATATACAAACATATTAAAAAATAATAATAATATAATTTGAGTTTAAATTATATAGATAATATTTTGGACTAAAAATAAGATTTGTTTTATTTTTTTATAGAAATTTATTGATAAGAATTTGATTTGTATTTATTTAATAAAATAAATACAAGGCTTTTTGAAATAGCATTTTTAAAATGAGTTTGCAATGTTTTTAAATTATATTTGGTTCATTCTTTTTAAAGATTGTATTTTATATAAATTTAGCATACATTTATAAATGTATAAGTGTATTTATTTATTAGATATTTAATAAGAAACATTTTTTAAAAATCTAGAAAACATATTAGTAATTAGGAGAATATTTTAAAAAGGGCTTTTTAAATTTTTTTAGAATTAAAAACAAACTCATTTTTTTACAAATGTTTTGTTTTAAAACACTTTGTTAACAAGTGTTAAACATTGACATGATTTATAAGACAAGTGTTCATTCTCTTTTTAATTTTCTTTTTAATTTAATAAAATCTAAAAATTGATTATATAATCACCTTTTCACTTCATCTTTCTTTTTCTTCAAAAACTTTGTTTCATTTCTAAAAAGAAACTTGAATCATCAGCAAACACTCAACCACCAAAAAATCAGAAACACTCCTCAATTCAAACCATGTTCAAAAACCTGAAACATTTAATTCTGTTTACCAAAACCTGTAACCTTTTCAATTTGCAAATACAAAACAATTTTAAAAACACCCCTCAAACTCAAGTCAAATGCCTGAAATCTTGTCAAACCATTTCTACAATCAAGAAAAAATCTGGAAATTTGTTTACCTGAATTATTGTGTGCAAATCTAATTGCAAGCCTGTAGTTTATTCTAAAAACAAAATCGCAGTTGTTTTCAAAAAATTCAAGAATCTGCAAAAAAAAATTACCTGAAACATTTCTGTGATCAAAAGTTCAAATCTCCTCAAACCTTTCTATGATCAAAAGCATGCAATTGTTCCCAAATCAAAACCTTCTTCAATTCAAAATCTGCAGTTTGTTCTCAGGACAAAATCAATTCTTCAAATTCAAACACCACTCAACGTTTTCAAAAGCTTGATGCAAAATTTCAACCCAGTTCTGCATTTGAATGTCTGCGCCATCTTCTAGTGCATGCAAGTTTCAAAGCTCCAGTTTTAAAAAGCTTCAAGCTCAAGTGTTTCCAAGTTTTTCAAAATGCAATCTGAAAAGCAATTTTAAAGGGCTGTGGGCATTTCTGTTTTAAGGCTTCAGGTTCAAGTCTTTTGCAACTTCCAGTGCATCTTCAAAACCTCTGCTCTTCTTGTAAATAAAAGTGAGTAAAACTTTTTATTTAAATTTAGCAAATAAATCAAGTTGCTTGGAAAAAATTCTGGTTGAATATGCTCTGCATTGTTATGTAAATATAAGTGTAGAATCTGAATTTATTTGACTGTTAACGAATGTTCATGTCTCACCTATCTTGCCCTTCCTGTTCCTGTTATAGGATTATCATGTTCAAACAAATTTCAAGTTGCTCTTCCTCTGATTTCATTTAGGTTTTGATTTTCAAACAATGAATGTTTGTGTAAGCTTAAATTTAAGACTAAAAATGAATTTAAATAAAAGGATTTAGCAACTCATCTGGAAAATGAAATCTTTATACAAATTCTTTTAAACAAGACAAATTTTGTTACTTAAATTTACAGTTTCATGTTTATAACTTGAATCCATTCTAAAGTTTAGGATTTTTAAAATCAAAATTAGGATTTTAAATAAAGTAAGGTGTAAGAAAATGAGTATTGTGTGGATATTGGATTTTTGCAAAAATCAGTTGATTCTTGCATCTGGATTTCTCGGGTTCTTGGTGGAGGTTGAGGTAAGATCAGAGAGTGTGGGAAAATTTGTTGAAGGATTTTTAATCCATTGAGGGATTTGAAATTTCTTGATTTTGATTTAAAACCTAGTTTGGGTTCTAGCTGTAAATTGGCTTCTGCATCTTCAAAATTGCATCAAGTTGTATGAATTTTTGGGGAAATGATGCGCGATGAGTCAGCAAGCCATGGCCGGAGTGGTGGCGATTATAGATGATCAAAGGCGATGGTTCAGGGGATTGTTCTGATGATGTTTGGGTTTTCAGTAACCATGAGGATGCTCGATTTTGGATTTAGGCAAGAAATGTTGTTCTGTGGGTCGTGGATGTTTGTAGAGTGGTAGGGTGATGTGGCGGTGGGTTCGACGTTGGTCGGAAGGGTTCCGGCACCGGTGCAGGTTGCACGGGGACTAGTTGGCGTCAGCAGTTTGTAATTTGTTTGGGTTGCTTGATTTTCTCGAAGCAAGTCTCGGGTATATGAGGAAGATGGCTCGGGGTTTAGCTCGTGTATTTTTGGATGTTACTCGTGTTGGTTCTGGGTTTGACTCTGTGGGTTTTAAACTGTGATGTTAACAGTTTTTTTAAGTTTTAAATTTAATAGTTTTTTTAAAATTTTAAAATCAAATTTGTTTTAAAAAAAAGAGAAGAAAGATTGTACTTTGTATTTGAATTCCAGTAAACATGGGTTGAACCCAAACTAAAATGTTCAACCAAAATTTCAAATTTTTAATAAGCAAGTTTTGTACTTTAAATAGTTTAAGTTAAATTAAAATTCTTGTTTTTAAATTGATTTGTTTTTATAATTAAATTTGTATGAAGGGTTTGAAATGTTTTCAAGTTAAAAACCTTAATGTTCTTTTCAAACTTATTTTGAAAATATAAAACAGAATTTTAAGTAAATGTTCTATTTAAATTAATTAGTGAAAAATGATTTATTAATTAACAATTAAAGTTTAAGGTAATCTATAAACTTGAAATTAGAATTGTTAATTAATAATTAAGGAAAGTAATTAATATTTTCTTTATATTTTAATTTAATTACTGAAATAAGTTAAGTAAAGATTTCAAAATTTATTTAAGATAATGTTTTATCTTAAATAATAATTAAATATTAATAATTTATAATTTATTATTTAATTAAGAAATTTTATGTTTAATTAATTATTATTTTAAAGGAGTTAATTAAGTAATTAATTGATCATAATTATTAATTTAATTAACTAATAATTAGGACAATTTAATTAATGTCTAATAATTAATCAAATTACAATTACTTATTAATTAAGTAATTAAGGGTTGATTAAAATAGTAATTAGTTATTACTTAATAAAGGTTTATTAAGTAATAACTAGGGTTTTCTTAATTAATAATTAAAAGAATTATTAATCTATAATGCAAGTTAATTAAGAATTAATTAACTATTATTAAAGGATTATTTAATTTTAATTAAGGATTAATTAATTATATTTATGGATTAATTAATTTGTAATCAAGATTGTTAATTAATAATTAAGTATTATTAATTAATTATTAAAAGATAATTAATTGGTTAATTAAGGTTAATTAATTATAGAAGTAATTAGTGATTAATTACTTTGTATTAAAGGATTGATTAATTAATAGTTGAAGATAATTAATCTGTTAATTGAGGATTAATTTGGTTAACGAGTAATTAAGGGATGAATTACTCGATTTTTTTTTATGAGATGAGTGTGATCAAGTAAGTTAATTAATTTGTTAATTAATTAAATATAGTCACTTGATAAATGATTAAGTATGTTTACTTAATCAGTTTTGATAAAAGTGATTACTTAAGGTAAGTAATTGATAAATTACAAGGGCAATTAAGATAAGTGAAATTACTGATTGGGAAGTAATTTTAAATGGATAATTACTTAAGAAAGTAATTAAGGGTTTATTTCTTGGCGTAATAAATCAAAGAATTTATAAAGTAATTAAAAGTAATAAGAAGTAATTAATAATAATTAATTACTGTTTATATTTATTAAAGTGGATTAATTAAAAGTAATTAATTTGAGTATGATTAATTAATGTAATTAATTAAGAAATAATGTAATTAATTCTTGTTAATTAATTTATGGAAGAAATTAATTAAGGTTCATTAATTAATAAGATTAATAAGAATAATTAAAGAATAATTACTTGATTTAGAGTTAATCAATCAGAGTTAATTGATTAAGATGATGATTTATGAATTGATTTAATTAATGTTTATTTAAGCAAGATTTATTATGATGAAGGTAATCAATTTAATTAATTTTAAATTAATTAAGAGATGAAGTAATTAATTCAATTCACTTTAAATTAATTAAAGATAGAGATAGTTAATTTAATTCATTTTAAATTAATTATGTTGTGATTAAGTAAATCATTGCTTATGTATGAATGGATTACATTGATTGTTTTAAATGGATGTAAACTCAGAAATGAGATAAGATATGTTGTGTGATATGAATGCTTGGTTGCATTGTGATGGTAATATGGATTATCTATTCTGATAATGATGTGGGTTACCTATTTTGGTTATGAATCATCTGTTTATTTGATATTGTGGTTATCAATTGTGACTTGTGAATTATCTATTCTGTGTGTATAAAGATAGCTGAATTTAATAGTTTAACTTTAAAAGAACTTGGACCTAAAAAGACACGGTTTGGATTTCGATGAGACCGGGATCGGGTTTCCATATTCGGATATCCGAAAACCACATCGATTCCAATTAACGTTAGGTCGTGAATCAGATTAGAGCTTTGTGAAGACTCGAAGTGTAAGGGCTATACGTCAGTATAACTCTGTGGGTGATTCCGTAATGAGTTGACAGAACTAGTTCTTATAGATTCGAGATAGTGATTCAGAGTGTAAGGGTTATTATCGTTAACTCTAAGGGTGATTCCAAAAATGAGTGTAACGAGATAATGCCTTCGGTTTCGTTCGAACCCGGAACGAACTTGTATGGATTGAATGCTTTCAGAACATCGTCAGGTGGAAGATGAGCATTCTAAGTGATGTGTTCACTAAAGGTAATCGTAGCCTCAAGCCTCATCAACTAGGAATGGCTAAAACGGGGGGGGGGTGCAGCAAGGCTTTGTGGGTAGCCCCTACTTGAGGGTAAGATTTACCCCTGTGTAGAGGTCCCTTTATTTCGGCTGTGTGGGCGGTTGAATTGCTACATCCGCCGGGGTTGTCTTATTTGGAACTGTTCAGTAAGGAATGGGTCCGGCTTTGTGTTGCAGGGGAGCGAGCGTACTCCTCGGTACGGTGATCTAGGCCACATACTGTGACGGGCAGTACCCCAGTAGCCCTACCATTGATGGAATCCAAAATCCAATAAGCGTCGTACGTATTAGTTGTGCCCAACTATGTTGGAACGTGAGATGTAAGCATTCCCGCTATTTCTGTATTTTACCTGAAAACACTAGACACTATTATAATATCACTGAATTTCCTATCAAATGTTTTGGTTAGCGTAAGGTAAAAACTTTTCCATGTTTATGTGTGGAAAGTCTTGCGTGATACCCTTTCTTTCAAAAAGGTTTTTAAAGTTAAGCAACTTTAACCGTTTACTCACATCAGACCCATGTCTGACCCAGAGTTTATTCTGTTTTTCTTAAACTCTTGGGTACTCAAATTTTTACGAGTAGCCAAGGGATTCAGGTTAGAATTCGGGTTAGGCTTTGACGAATTCTGGAGGAGAAAATGGAGCAGGAGGCTTCTGCGTGTAGATATAGTATTCCGCTGTGTGTTCTCTGAGTAGTTTATCCTTGTGTTGTATTGAGTTGTAAAAACTAGACAGGCGTCTATAACTGTCTAGTATGTGTTGTTTAGCTGTGTATCTCTGATGTATATGATACTATGTAATATATTATGTGATTAATTTAATTTATTCGTTCCGCTGTTTAGATTCTGATGTTGTTCCTTTCTTCTTCTCTGTCTTTTCTCCTTTCTATCCCTTTCTTTCTTAAAGATGATGCGTTTTTCTGCGGTAAGAAAGTCGGGTCATCTCATTTGGTATCAGAGCGAGGTTGAGTGAATACCTAGGCTCTGTAGTGGTGTCTTTCTTGAGAGAACGTACTTGTAATTTTTATATATAACTATATATATATATTTCTACCTATTTATTGGGTTACATGTTCGGGTTTTCCAATATAAGTTATAAAGGTAAATGAGGTAGTGGTTTGCGTAACACGACTACCATTGGTTGGAGTTTGAATATTTGAGGTTGGAAGTGTAAGTTTGTTCGTGCTCGTGTGAGCGGATTTTTGAGAATTTGGATCTGTCGGTTAGGCAGAAGTAAGTGGTGGTATCTTAATACCTCAGGAGATAGTATCTGCGTGATGAGATGCAGTGGCTATGGATGTCTTCAAAGATGTTTTCTTTCAGAGCAAGTTTAAGGAAGTGTGTCCGCTTCAGAGTTGTAGCTGAGTTCAACAGGATGTATGTGTTTAGTTGGAGGACCGAGTTTCTCGAAGAACTCTGGATAAGAAGTTTTTGGCATTTGTGCTAGCGGTGCAGCTCGGGAATGTTATGTGTTTCAGCAGGAAGATCTTTTTGGCTTAGCATTTCCTAGAGGTGGAATTCAGAAGCAGCAGTTAGGATCTGTTTCTTCGATGGATTAGTTGGTCGAGGATAAGTTGTTCTGAATGGTGGAGAGTGAACAGTATCTTGGATATTGGATTGGGTGATCGCCAAAGTGACTTGTGATGGTTTAATGATTATCTTAGATTGTCTTTACCTTGGAATTGTGGCATTTCTAGAGGATATAGAGTTATGGAGTTGCTGAAGATTTTCCGGATATATCTTCAAGGAAGTTATAGATTTTCCAGCATTGGAGTTTGAGTTCTGAATCGACTTGATGTCAGAAGTGATACCGGTGATTCAGCTAGGTAGAAGGTTGTCTCCTAGGTGATTGTTTGGTGAAGCAGCTCTATATTTCTTGGAATTTCTGTTGAACCTTATTTCCGAGATGTGATGTTTAGTTTGTGCCTGTGTTCATTCGACGGCATTCTCATGCGCTCCAGATCAGAATTGTGTAGCGGAAGCAAGTTGGCTGTTGTTATTGAATAGAAGCAACCAGAAGTTGTAGTGTTTTGGATTAGAGAATTTCTACTGAATTTATTTTTCAGAATATGAGGCAAGTTGGCGAGTGATTCTGTTTTGTCTTTTCCGGATAGGAGAAGTTGTTTTCTTCCGTTGATAGTAAATTTTGGTTTTGATTTTGGGTTGATATTGTGAGGATCGGTTTGTGAGTTGATCCAGTTTGTTTGTAGAAGCATCAGCAAAGGTTGAGCTGATCAGGAAAGATCTGTAGGCAGCCGGATCATTCGGAAATTTTGAGGTTAAGAAACAGTAAAATTTGGAATCCGAAGTTGGAGACTTCGATGTTGTTGAGTTTTTCTCTGGTAAAGGGAGAAATAAGATTTGAAGGGCTTCGAAGTATATTGGATTCTTCTGAGTTTTTGTAGAGATCGGTGCTTTGGTATGAATAGTTGAATTGCCAGTTTGGAGCACTGGATTCAAAATATTTCACGTCTCTGAGGGAGTACATGTTTGGTTTATCACTGGTTTTGAGACCAGTAGTTCTGTGAAGGTTTTAGTTGTTGATCAGTCTTATCTGTGTTCTGGTATCTTGTGTAGATTATAGATCTAGCTGAGAGACTCGGTAGCTTAGCAATATAGCTAGTTTGGATTTAGTAGAGCGAGTTTCCCTATGTCTATACTGGGGAAACTCAAGATAATTTTAGGAAGTTTATCCGGATCTGTGTTGGGATAGCCAGTGTTAATTATTTGATTGAATTGGCTGTTTGGATGAAATTGTTTGTTTGATTGGTAGTGTATGGCTGTTATGTATGTTTGGATTGGTTGAAATAAAATTAAATTTTGGATTATCTTTGTTTTAAATTTCGAGGACGAAATTCTTTTAAGGGGAAGGATTGTAATATCCCGGAATTTCAAGGAGTTTAAAATGTTGATAATCTCTTATTTAAATTATTTGAAATTGATAAATTGTTATTTTCAAAAATAAATAACTAAGTGATAATAATATAATGTTTTAATTTTGGTTATGAATTGGTTTCAAATTAAGGATATTTATTTTGTTTGTGTAAATAAATTCTAAATAGATTTATTGTGTTCAAAATTTATAAGTGTGTATAAAAATATTTATTTCTGTGTATTCTAAATTGATTTTAAAATAGGATATATTATTTGTAAATAATAATATGCTTATTTTAAAATAGATATTATATTTATTTAAATTTATTTTTAGATTTGATTTTTAAATTTGACTTTGACATTGAATATAAATTTGAATTCAAGGAATATACATACATATTAAAATATAATAATAATATAGTTTGGGTTTAAATTATATAGATAATGTTTTTGATTAAAAATAAGATTTGTTTTATTCTTTTATAGAAATTTATTGATAAGAATTTGATTTGTATTTATTTAATAAAATAAATAAAAGGCTTTTTGAAATATCATTTTTAAAATGAGTTTGCAATGTTTTTAAATTATATTTGGTTCATTCTTTTTGAAGATTGTATTTTATATAAATTTAGCATACATTTATAAATGTATAAGTGTATTTATTTATTAGATATTCAATTAGAAAGAAATTTTTAAAAATTTAGAAAACATATTAGTAATTAGGAGAATATTTTAAAAAGGGCTTTTTAAATTTCTTTAGAATTAAAAACAAGCTCATCTTTTTTACAAATGTTTTGTTTTAAAACACTTTGTTAACAAGTGTTAAACATTGATATGATTTATAAGACAAGTGTCCATTCTCTTTTTAATTTTCTTTTTAATTTAATAAAATTTGAAAATTGCTTATATAATCACCTTTTATCTTCATCTTTCTTTTTCTTTAAAAACTTTGTTTCATTTCTAAAAAGAAACTTGAATCATCAGCAAACACTCAACCACCAAAAAATCAGAAATACTCCTTAATTCAAACCATGTTCAAAAACCTGAAACATTTAATTCTGTTTACCAAAACCTGTAACCTTTTCAATTTGCAAATACAAAAGAATTTTCAAAACACCCCTTAAACTCAATTCAAATGCTTGAAATCTTCTCAAACCATTTCTACAAATCAAAAAAAATCTGGAAATTTGTTTACCTGAATTATCGTGTACAAATCTAACTGCAAGCATTCTAATCTCCTAGTTCAAATTCAAGAATTTGCAAATTTTTTTACCTGAAACATTTCTGTGATCAAAAGTTCAAATCTCCTCAAACCATTTTATGATCTAAAGCCTGCAGTTGTTCTCAAATCAAAACCTTCTTTAATTCAAAATCTGCAGTTTGTTCTCAGGACAAAATCAATTCTTCAAATCAAACACCACTCAACATTTTCAAAAGCTTGATGAAAAATTTCAACCCAGTTCTGCATTTGAATGTCTGCATCATCTTCTAGTGCATGCAAGTTTCAAAGCTCCAGTTTTAAAAAGCTTCAAGCTCAAGTGTTTCCAAGTTTTTCAAAATGCAATCTGAAAAGCAATTTTAAAGGGTTGTGGGAATTTCTGTTTTAAGGCTTCAGGTTCAAGTCTTTTGCAACTTCCAGTGCATCTTCAAAACCTCTGCACTTCTTCTAAATAAAAGTGAGTAAACCTTTTTATTAAAATTTAGCAAATAAATCAAGTTACTTGGAAAAAATTATGGTTGAATATGCTCTGCATTGTTATGTAAATATAAGTGTAGAATCTGAATTTATTTGACTGTTAACGAATGTGCATGTCTCACCTATCTTGCCCTTCTTGTTCCTGTTACAGGATTATCATGTTTAAACAAATTTCAAGTTTCTCTTCCTCTCATTTCATTTAGGTTTTGATTTTCAAACATTGAATGTTTGTGTAAGCTTAAATTTAATACTAAAAATGAATTTAAGTAAAAGGATTTAGCAACTCATCTGGAAAATGAAATCTTTATACAAATTCTTTTAAACAAGACAAATTTTGTTACTTAAATTTACAGTTTCAAGTTTATAACTTGAATCCATTCTAAAGTTTAGGATTTTTAAAATCAAAATTAGGATTTTAAATAAAGTAAGGCGTAAGAAAATGAGTATTGTGTGGATATTGGATTTTTGCAAAAATCAGTTGATTCTTGCATTTGGATTTCTCGGGTTCTTGGTGGAGGTTGAGGTAAGATCAGAGAGTGTGGGAAAATTTGTTGAAGGATTTTTAATCCATTGAGGGATTTGAAATTTCTTGATTTTGATTTAAAACCTAGTTTGGGTTCTAGCTGTAAATTGGCTTCTGCATCTTCAAAATTGCATCAAGTTGTACGAATTTTTGGGGAAATGATGCGCGATGAGTCAGCAAGCCATGACCGGAGTGGTGGCGATTATAGATGATCGGAGGCGATGGTTCAGGGGATTGTTCTGATGATGTTTGGGTTTTCAGTAACTATGAGGATGCTCGATTTTGGATTTAGGCAAGAAATGTTGTTCTGTGGGTCGTGGATGTTTGTTGAGTGGTAGGGTGATGTGGCGGTGGGTTCGACGTTGGTCGGAAGGGTTCCGGCACCGGTGCAGGTTGCACGGGGACTAGTTGGGGTCAGCAGTTTGTAATTTGTTTTGGGTTGCTTGATTTTCTCGAAGCAGCTCTCGGGTATATGAGGAAGATGGCTCGGGGTTTAGCTCGTGCATTTTTGGATGTTACTCGTGTTGGTTCTAGGTTTGATTGTGTAGGTTTTAAACTGTGCTGTTAACAGTTTTTTAAGTTTTAAATTTAACAGTTTTTTTTTAAATTTTAAAATCAAATTTGTTTAAAAAAAAGAGAAGAAAGATTGTACTTTGTGTTTGAATTCCAGTAAACATGGGTTGAACCCAAACTAAAAAAAAAAAAGATTATACTTTGTGTTTGATTTGTTTTTATAGTTAATTTGTATGAAGGGTTTGAAATGTTTTTAAGTTAAAAACCTTAATGTTCTTTTCAAACTTATTTTGAAAATATAAAAGAGAATTTTAAGTAAATGTTTTATTTAAATTAATTAGTGAAAAATGATTTATTAATTAACAATTAAAGTTTAAGGTAATTTATTAACTTGAAATTAGAAATGTTAATTAATAATTAAGGAAAGTAATTAATGTTTTCTTTATATTTTAATTTAATTAATGAATTAAGTTAAGTAAAGATTTCAAAATTTATTGAAGATAATGTTTTATCTTAAATAATAATTAAATATTAATAATTTGTAATTTATTAGTTAATTAAGAAATTTTAAGTTTAATTAATTATTATTTTAAAGGAGTTAATTAAGTAATTAATTGTAATTATTAATTTAATTAACTAATAATTATGACATTTGATTAATGTCTAATGATTAATCAAACTATAATTACTTATTAATCAAGTAATTAAGGGTTGATTAAAATAGTAATTAATTATTACTTTATAAAGGTTTTATTAAGTAATAATTATGGTTTTTTAATTAATAATTAAAAGAATTATTAATCTATAATGCAATTTAATTAAGGATTAATTAACTATTATTAAAGGATTATTTAATTTTAATTAAGGATTAATTAATTATATTTATGGATTAATTAATTTGTAATTAAGATTGTTAATTAATAATTAAGTTTTATTAATTAATTATTAAAAGACAATTAATCGGTTAATTAAGGTTAATTAATTATTTATAAAAGTAATTAGTGATAGTTACTTTGTATTAAAGGATTGATTAATTAATAGTTGAAGATAATTAATCTATTAATTGAAGATTAATTTGGTTAACGAGTAATTAAGGGATGAATTACTCGATTTTGTTTTATGAGATGAGTGTGATCAAGTAAGTTAATTAATTTGTTAATTAATTAAATACAGTCACTTGATAAATGATTAAGTATGTTTACTTAATAAGTTTTGATAAAAGTGATTACTTAAGATAAGTAATTGATAAATTACTGGGGTAATTAAGATACGTGAAATTACTGATTGGGAAGTAATTTTAAATGGATAATTACTTGAGAAAGTAATTAAGGGTTTATTTCTTGGTGTAATAAATCAAAGAATTTATAAAGTAATTAAAAGTAATAAGAAGTAAATAAGAATAATTAATTACTGTTTATATTTATTAAAGTGGATTAATTAAAAGTAATTAATTTGAGTATGATCAATTAATGTAATTAATTAAGAAATAATGTAATTAATTCTAGTTAATTAATTTATGGAAGTAATTAATTAAGGTTCGTTAATTAATAAGATTAATAAGAATAATTAAAGATTAATTACTTGATTTAGAGTTAATCAATCAGAGTTAATTAACTAAGATGATGATTTATGAATTGATTTAATTAATGTTTATTTAAGCAAGATTTATTATGATGAAGGTAATTAATTTAATTAATTTTAATTTAATTAAGAGATGAAGTGATTAATTCAATTCACTTTAAATTAATTAAAGATAGAGATAGCTAATTTACTTCATTTTAAATTAATTATGTTGTGATTAAGTAAATCATTGCTTATGTATGGATGGATTACATTGATGGTTTTGAATGGATGTAAACTCAGAAATGAGATAAGATATGTTGTGTGATATGAATGCTTGGTTGCATTGTGATGGTAATATAGATTATCTATTGTGATAATGACGTGGATTACCTATTTTGGTTATGAATCATTTGTTTATTTGATATTGTGGTTATCAATTGTGACTTGTGAATTATGTATTCTGTGTGTATATAGATAGTTGAATTTAATTGTTTAACTTTAAAACCACTTGGACCTAAAAAGACACGCTTTGGATTTCGATGACACCGGAATTGGGTTTCCATGTTCTAATATCCAAAAACCACATCGATTCCAATTAACGTTAGGTCTTGAATCAGAGTAGTGCTTTGTGAAGACTCGAAGTGTAAGGGCTATACGTCAGTATAACTCTGTGGGTGATTCCGTAATGAGTTGACGGAACTAGTTCTTATAGATTCGAGATAGTGATTCAGAGTGCAAGGGTTATTGTCGTTAACTCTGAGGGTGATTCCAAAAATGAGTGTAACGAGATAATGCCTTTGGTTTCGTTCGAGCCCGGAACGAACTTGTATGGATTGAATGTTTTCAGAACATCGCCAGGTGGACGATGAGCATTCTAAGTGATGTGTTCACTAAAGGTAATCGTAGCCTCAAGCCTCATCAATCGGGAATGGCTAAAACAGGGGAGGTGCAGCAAGGCTTTGTGGGTAGCCCCACTTGAGAGTAAGATTTACCCCGTCTAAAGGTCCCTTTATTTCGGCTGTGTGGGCGGTTGAATAGCTACATCCGCCGGGGTTGTCTTATTTGGAAATATTCAGTAAGGAATGGGTCCGGCTTTGTGTTGCAGGGGAGCGGGCGTGCTCCTCGGTACGACAATCTAGGCCACGTACTGTGATGGGTGGTACCCCAATAGCCCTTCCATTGATGGAATCCAAAATCCAATAAGCGCCGTACGTATTATTTATGCCCAACTATGTTGGAACGTGAGATGTAAGCATTCTAGCTATTTTTGTATTTTACTTGAAAACCCTAGACACTCTTATAATATCACTGAATTTCCTATCAAATGTTTTGGTTAGTGGAAGGCAAAAACTTTTCCATGTTTATGTGTGGAAAGTCTTACGTGATACCCTTTCTTTCAAAAAGGTTTTTAATGTTATGCAACTTTAACCGTTTACTCACACCAGACTCATGTCTGACCCGGAGTTTATTCTGTTTTTCTTAAACTCTTGGGTACTTAAATTTTTACGAGTAGCCAAGGGATTCAGGTTAGAATTCAAGTTAGGCTTTGACGAATTCTGGAGGAGCAAATGGAGAAGGAGGCTTCTGCATGTAGATATAGTATTCCGTTGTGTGTTCTCTAAGTAGTTTGTCCTTGTGTTGTATTGAGTTGTAAAAACTAGATAGGTGTTTAAAACTGTCTAGTATGTGTTGTTTAGCTGTGTATCTCTGATGTATATGGTACTATGTAATGTACTATGTGATTAACATAATTTATTCGTTCCGCTGTTTAGATTCTGATGTTGTTCCTTTTTTCTTCTCTGTCTTTTCTCTTTTCTATCCCTTTCTTTCTTAATGATGATGCGATTTTCTGTGGTAAGAAAGTCCGGTCATCTCAGGAAAGCTTGAACCCATTTCCTACAGTGATGGATATAAGTGCAATTGACATTCCTAGGGAGTTATACATTTGTGCACTGATAAGACCATTCACTATTTCTTGAAGCTCGATCTCCCTCCAGATGAACCATATAGCCAAGAGAAACCATGAACCAGAATAGAAAAGCTTGCCCCGCCCATGAGTAAATATTTCATAGTAGCCTCATTAGACCGTACATTTCTCTTGGTATATTCAGATAATAGGTAGGAACATAAACTAAAACATTCTGGAGCTACAAAGATAGTTATTAAATCGTTAGCACCACATAAAAATATTCCGCCTAGAGTAGCTGTTAATACGAATAAAAGAAACGCTTTTATAGCCGTTTCTGTACATTCAATGTACTCCACGGATAGAGGAATACATAGAGTTGAACACAGTAAAATAAGAAATTGAAAGATTTCGTTGAAATTGTTCATTTGGAAATTTCTCGAAAAGTAATTATAGGTTCTTCTTTCCATCGGAACAACAGGGCCAATATGCTCATTACTAAACTTGTTGAAGGGATAAAATAGAATCATGGTCTATCTTTTTGATCAGAGGTTGGATCGATGATAAGAAGAAGAATTAGGCCAAAAATTAGGATAAATTCTTGGAAATGAAACTTTCATCGAAGATAAGCAAATGAAACACTTTAATAAAAATTGTTGTATAATCGAGAATGTAGTTTTCATTCTGTACGTGCCAGATCATAAACTAGTAACTGCATCCAATCTCAGAAAAAGCCACAATTGTTTCAAACTTTTTGGATATTTTATTTATGGAATCCCTATGAATAGGTTCAATCCTTATTCCATGATATTTCCATAAGATTCCTCTTTTTTATTATTAAGCAAGCCCTCGAGAAGGTTTAGTTGATCCATGATTTATGTTTCATCTTTCTTTTTGTTTGTTTCGAGAAAGATATCGATCAATTCCGACACTTTCTTTTTCGATTGATTCTTTTCCGATCGAGATGTATGGATCCTTTATCTATGTGTCCATATTGATCATGTTCATGGATTAACGAAAATTTGCAAAAGCTATATTTTCCTCTGCCATTCTATGAGTCTATTCCTTTTTTCGTATGGCATCGCCACTCCCTTTCGTAGCATCTACTAATTCGAAACTTAGTTTGAAAGCCATATTTCAACCCGGGCGTTTTCACGATGCCCTAAATAACTAACGAATTGCGAGTGATTTTCCTTATGTAGATCCTATTTCGGTAGGAACTTGATGAGTCGACCTACTTACACGTCTTGCTTTTACTGCTACATCGGGAGTTACTCCACCTATCGCTTGACGTAAAATGGATAGTGGATTTGTTTTCGTCTTTTGTTGAATCTTTTTCATGGATTGATACATAATTTGGAAAGCCAACGATTTTTTTTCGTGTTTCAGAATACGGTTAACCAACATGTTAACTAATCGATTACTATAAATTAGATCGGATTTTGCAGTTTTTTCTTCTATAGTACCTCAACATGATATGAGCGTGAAAGAGGTTCAAAAATATTTTTTTTATAAGGGCTTGAAATGAATCACTTATTTTGGCTTTTTAACCCTATATTTTATGGTGGATCTTGAAAGATATAAAAGATCTCCCTCTAAGTTGTACATACAACTTTCATCGAATATGGCTTTCTACAAAATTCTATATGTACCTATGATATCGAATATGGAATTCTGTTTACTCACTTTAACTTGAGTATCTTTCTCCCTCCTTTTCCACCTAGGATTGGAAATCCTATATTTTACATATCAATACGATTGAGTCCTTAGGTTTCCTAAATAGTGTAATGTAAAAAGAAGTGCTACGCATCATTACTATTTGACTCGGACCTATTTTGGAAAAGTGGAGGTATTTCGATCTGTTTCTTGACACGGGCAAAGTAAGGGAAAATATCTGAAATGATCTCAATATTGGACCTTGGACATATAATAGTTCCGAATTGATTCTCTTTTAGAAAGAAGATATTTTCTCTCATGGTAGCCTGCTCGAGTCCCCTTACGAAAATTTCATTATTGGGTTAGCCATACACTTCGCATGTTTTCGACGATTCAGATGGTATCATCAAATTATATAAGTCTTGAATAAGAATCTACAACGCACTAGAATGCCTTTGTTGACGATCCTTTACTCCACAGCATCTAGGGTTCCTCGAACAATGTGATATCTTACACCAGGTAAATCTTTAAACCTTCCTCCTCTTACTAATACTACATAATGTTCTTTTAAATTGTGGCAATACCAGGTATATAAGCAGTGATTTCAAATCTAGAGATTAATCGTATTCTGTCAACTTTATGTAAGGTAGAGTTTGGCTTTTAAGGTGTAATAGTGGAAAAGTTGACATACAAGTAACTCTATAGAACCGTACATGAGATTTTCCCCTCATACGGCTCCTCGTTCATATCTTTCAAAATATTTCGATCCTCTTCTTCTTTCGAGAATCTCTTCTCTTCTTCTACTCTGCCCAAAGAGTAACTAAGACCACAATTCATTCACGTTTTCATGTTCCAATTGAACGCTTTTCATTTAGGATCAAACAAGAAGATTATTCTTTTTACGAAATATATGCGGATCGAATCACGATCTTCTATTCAAATCTAATAAGAGCAAGAGATCTTTCTTGATCAATCCCTTTGCCCCCATTCTTCGAGAATCGGAAAGGTCCTTTTCGAGTTTGAATTTGTTCATTTGGAATCTGGGCTCTTCTATTTTCTACTTATTTTATTTATTCTTTATTTCATTTTGATTTTCTTTCCTTCTCTTTACTTTTTATTTCCTTCCATCATTCCTTAAGACCCATAAGGTTTGGTGATCCTGTAAAATCTGACCCATTTTCTCATCAAGCGAGGGGCACGAAATAAATCAGATTGATTTTTCGATCAAAAAAAGTACCGTGTTAAATCTTCGGCTTCTTCCACTTACTCTATCCCATAGGTACAACATTTGCTTTGAGTCAATAGAGAACCTTTTCTTCTGCATTTATCGATATTATTACATTCCAATTCCTTCCCAATACCTCCCAAGAAAAATCTTGAATTGGATCCAAAATTGACGGGTTAGTGTGAGCTTATCCATGCGGTTATGCACTTTTCAAATAGGAATCTATTTTCTGAAAGATTCTCGCTTTCATGCTTTAGTGAGTCATCCGAGATTCTTTCGATGACCTATGTTGTGTTGAAGGGATATCTATATGATCCCATCGATTGCGTAAGGCCCGCGATAGCAACGGAATCGGGGAAAGTATACAAAAAGATAGTTCTTTTCTATTATGTTAGTATTAGTTAGTGATCTAGGCTCGGTATGTCACTTCCTCCATGATGAACTGTTGGTACTAGTCCTATTTTTGTCTTTGTGGACCGAGGTGAAAGGTGCTCAGTAGGATGAGGGTTGTATAATAAGCGAAGCAAGGGGTCAACTGCTTCAAATATACAACATGGATTCTGTTAACTCCTATGTTCAGCAACTCAGTGAGACAAAGAAGTAAGAGACCTATGAGATAAGGACCTAACGACCTAACACATGAAGCGGGCTAAGCCACCTAACTTCTGAAGTGGAGTAGCGACTTAAGAAGGTTAGTGACTTAACACCCAAGCGGCTTAACAGGCAAGCGGCTTAACAGGTAACGACTTAAGGAGAGCAGCGACTTGAAGGATTAGATGGTCCAGCGACCTAGCGACCTATTGAGTTACCTACCTAAATGCTTAAAGGTGGACGACCTAACGACTTAAGTACTCCGCGACTTAAAGAGTGAAGCAAGTTAGGGGCTTAACTATTCTACGACCTAAGAAGGCCAGCGACCTAAGATCTAATGGATCGACAGCGGGTTAACGACCTATGGAAGGATGCGCCTTAGCGACCTAATACTCAAGCAACCTAGCATCTTCTACAAGCTAAAAGCAAGATCCCATACCCACTAAGTCGCTCGCGACCTAATACTTGGTGATTGCCGCTTTCCTATAGGTCACTAAGACCTACCCGCTAGTTCATGTGGCCAAGTACAGACCAGTTAAGTCGTAGATCATATCCTAGCTCACCGACGACCTACGACCTATCTTAGGTTGCTCACGACCTAAGACTCACCCAGGAAATCCCTTATAAATACAGCATGAGCTACAACATTGGCGGGGTCTTTTGGCTCATTCTCGAAGCACCGATACCCTATCGTTTTCTCAACTAACACAACACTTCAAGCACTCCAAACACCAAGGACACTACGGCATACTTTAAGAGAAGATCTACATCATTCAACATGGATTCGAGAGATTATTCTTCATTAAAGTTTGATCTACTAGTCTAAAGCGTGTTGTAATTGAAGAAAGTTGTATAATTTGTACTTGAGTCAGCAATAAAGAGATATAACGTGGACATAGGCTTGACTATAAGCCGAACCACTATAAAAACTGTCTTCTACTGTCTTTCTGATATTGTTCTGCTTATTTCTGATTCCCGTATCATCGGGTGGTGCTTTCACACTTGCTTTACTTACATCGGGGTGTTAGCGTCAGATTTTTACGTCAACATTTTTGGTGCTTTCACTGAAAAACCAACTCAGGATACTGTCATCATAGCTTCACAGAAATTTATGGAGAGGATCTCTTTAAAAACCAGAAGTTTGTCAGAAATAATGGCTCCTGGAAGAAAGCGCAAGTCTGTTAGATCCGACGATGTTCGCGAGACTACTGCCACTTCTCCTCCTTTAAGTCAAACAACTCCAACTGTTGGAGTAACGCGAGCAGAATTGGATGCTGCAGTTTCTGGGCTATATCAGCAGATGGAAGCCCAAAACAATCTGATGTTGGAAAGGTTGAACACTTTGCTTGGGGCTAACCGTCAACCGGTGAATAACGAACCAAACTTTGCTGATAATGTTCATGATGTGGAAGAAAAAGATGTTCCTCAAAGGGCAGCTGGCCCGGTTAAAGACACACCTCCCAAGATGGAGGATCGGGACAACAGCCAACTATCCGTGAACGCCTGTCAAGGCAAACTTCTGAAAAGATGGCCGATGCCTGTCCTGTTGAGCCCCTTAATGATGAGGAATATTTCTCAGGGATGGTTCAACAAATCATGAAGGAAAGTATGCAATGGGAGGAAGACGAAAAAGAATGGGGCTTTGCTCCGAGCAAGACTCCATTCAATGAAAGGATTTTGAAAGCTGAATTTCCTAGGAAGTTTGTTCCTCCTACCATACCGGCTTATAAGGGAACGAGCGATCCTAATGAGTTTCTGTATAAGTATGATTGGCACATGATGGGTGCCAGAGCCTCTGATGAAATCAAATGCCGGTATTTTCTGGTATACCTTGAAGGAGTTGCTCTACTTTGGTTCACAAAGCTGCCGGTCCGATCGATAGACCAATTTTCTGGTTTGACCCGGAAGTTCAAGGAACAGTTTTGATTGTATGCGTCAAAGGCAAAGGATATAATATCGCTCTCTAACCTAGAAAAAAATCCTGGAGAATCTATCAGATCATTCTTGAATCGCTTTAACATAGCTTTGGCCGAGGTGGATAACGCAGAGCCACGCATGATCCTGACATACTTGATGAGGGAAATTGGTAAATCAAGTGAATTTGGATGGTGGTTGAAAATGAAAGAACCAAATTCGCTTGACAAGTTTTATAAGAAAGCCGATGAATTCATACGCTTGGAAAGCCTCCAAGCACTGGCTAAGATGGTATCGATATGGGCTGGAAATAGTAATGCTGTTCTAAATAAGAAGGAATCTGGCAATTAGAAGAGGGGGAATGATGGCCAGAAGAAGCAAGGAGATGCAAACAAAGGTCCTCCCTTCAACTTCACCCCTCTGATTGATACCCCGGAAAACATCTACTTTGCAAACAAAGACACGGTCGAATTCCCTGCACCAACTAAGCAAAGAGTTAATAGGAAAGCTGAGAAGAATGGAAGGTTTTGCCGATTCCATAACCAACCCGGGCATGATACTAATGAGTGCCGTCACTTGAAGGAGGTAATCGAGGAACTATTGAAGGAAAACAAGCTCCAGTAATATGTAAAAAGGAACAAGAATGGCCCAACTTCGTCAACTCAAGGACAACATGTTCCTGTTCATCGTCCTAGCTCAAGTGAAAAGGCGGCAGCTCATGAATCAGAGAGGCCTGTTATAAATGTGGTTACAAGGGGCCATCACCCAACTGGCAGGAGTTGGGGTGAGATGGAAGTATACGCCCGTGCTTTGAAGTATGCATCGGCGGATGAAAGTGTTTTTGTGATAGAAGATGCTGCACCCCTGAAGTAGCAGAAAACTTTTAATGATGTCATTATATTCAGTACTAGGGATTCGATGGGTGTTGAAGCTCCTACCATTGATCCTTTGGTCATCTCCACTGGCATTGGGCCAGCTACTGTGAAAAGAGTTCTGGTTGACTGTGGAGCTTCGTGCAACATTCTCTTCAAGAAGACTTTTGATCAGATGAAGATTCCAATGGCTGATGTTCAAGCTTCATCACTAAAGATTGCTGGTTTTACTAGGGAGCCGAAACAACCAATTCGGACTATCGATTTGTTCGTAGAGCTTGGAGAGTGGAAGAGAAAAGTGGCTCGAAAACAGACCTTTGTTATTGTTGAAGAATTTTCTGCCTACAATGTCTTCTTAGGCCGGCCAACTCTGGCAGCATTTAAAGCTATTCTTGCCCCATGGTGTCTGACCATAAAATTCCCCACAAATAATGGAGTCGTTGTGGTGAAAGGGGATCAGAATGCTGGACGAGAGTGTTATCTTACAGAGTTGCGTGAAACGAGGAAGAGAGAAATGGGAAAAGATGCGGCAGCCCCAGTTTGCATAAAAGAATCAACCTTATAGCAATTACAGGGTGGACCCTGCACAGGCGAACATAGCGGTGCACGAAGAGAGATGGATCCCAGAAAAGCCAGTGCAGGGGAGAATAGAGTGGTACCAGTTGAAGTGACAATGCAGGTACCTGTTGACCCGAAAGACCCAAACAAAGTGTTGAATGTGGGTACGCAGCTTAATGCAACGGTTCAAAATGTTTTGATATCATTTTTGAGAGCAAATCGGGATGTATTCGCTTGGACTCATGCTGATATGTGTGGAATATCTCTAGAAATTGCATTGCATACCTTGAATATTGATCCAAAGTCTACACCGGTAAAGCAGAAAAGAAGAACTCAAGGTCCTGAAAGGTCAGCAGCATTGAAAGAAGAAGTTGATCGACTCATGGAGAATGGTTTTATCAGGGAATCTACTTATCCGAATTGGGTCTCAAATCCTGTATTGGTTAAAAAAGCTAATGGAAAATGGAGAGTGTGCATTGATTTTTTAGATCTAAACAAAACCTGCCCCAAAGACTGCTTCCCGTTACCCAGGATTGACCAGTTGGTGGATGGAACGGTGGGGCATGAATTGCTATCTTTTATGGATGCCTACTCCGGATATAACCAGATCATGATGCATGAGCCAGATCAGGAGGACACGAGCTTTATCACCGATGTTGGTCTTTACTGCTACAGAGTCAAGCCTTTCGGACTTAAGAATGCGGGGGCAACTTACCAAAGACTTGTCAATGCCATGTTTAAACCGCAGATTGGAAAGACTATGGAAGTTTATGTCGATGATATGCTAGTAAAATCAAAGAAAGCAGTGGACCACATGGATCGCTTGGCAGAGATGTTCTCAATCCTCCGAAAGTATGGTATGAAGCTTAATCCATTGAAGTGTTCATTTGGGGTAGAATCTAGAAAGTTTTTGGGTTTCATTGTGAGTGCCTGGGGCATTTAAGCTAATCCTACTCAGATAACTGCCTTAAGAGAAGTCAAAGCTCCTAGAACGAAGAAGGAATTACAAAGTCTCAATGGAAACGTTGCAGCCTTAAGTCGGTTCATTTCCAAGGCTACTGATAAATGCATTCCATTCTTTGATGCTCTAAAGAAAGGAAAAAAAACTTTGACTGGACTCCTGAATGCCAAAAAGCTTTTGATGAGCTGATTCATCATATGAAAACGCCTCCTATACTTTCTAAGACTGACAATGGTGAAGATCTTTTTGTATATTTGGCAATCTCGTCTCATGCCCTCAGTGCGGCTTTGGTACGGGAGGATGCGAAAATTCAGCACCCGGTCTACTACATCAGCAAGAGATTCACTGGGGAAAAATTGAACTATTCAAAGTTGGAAAAGCTCGCCTATTTTCTACTGATTGCGTCAAGAAAATTAAGGCCGTATTTCCAAGCTCATCCCATCAAAGTCCTCACCGATCAGCCCTTGAAGCAAGTCCTATTTCGTCCTGAGACTTCGGGTCGTCATTTGAAGTGGAATATTGAGCTCAGTCAATATGACATCACTTATCATTCCCGGAGAGCAATCAATGGACAAGCTTTGGCAAGCTTCATCGCAGAATGTACAGACAAAGGTGATAGTGAGGAGATGGTAACCGATAATCCCCCAATTCTATGGAAATTGTATGTTGATGGTGCGAGAAACGACTACTGTTCTAGGGCTGGGGTTGTCCTTGGAACCCCTGAAGGACGATCACTGTGTTATGCATTGAGATTAGAATTTCCTTTGACTAATAATGAGGCAGAATATGTAGCTCTCTTTGCTGGCCTAAAGATTGCCAAAGAACTGAACATCAAGGTATTGCAGATCTTCAGTGATTCACATCTTATTGTGTGTCAAGTTAGGAAAGAGTTTCAAACCAAAGGAGGAAATCTGCCTGCTTACTTGTCAAGAGCCTGGGAGCTTCTTGAGGACCTGGACCATTATACGATAAACCATATACCTCGGGAACAAAACATGAAGGCAAATTCCCTCGCAAAGTATGCAAGCACTGGTGAAGCTCAATTATTGGGATTAGTTCCTGTGGAAGTCTTGTCAACTCCAAGCATTGATGAAATGGATATTGACTGGATCATGACTATATCACAGGAGCGGGAATCATGGATGACCCCGATATTGGAATATCTGCGCGACGGTTCTCTACCAGAAAACTCAAAAGAACGGCAGAAATTAATGAGAAAAGCATCCAGATTTGTAATTCAAGATGGCGATGTTATAGGCGGGGATTCTCAATGCCATTACTCCGATGTGTGACCAAGGAAGAAGCTGAGACAATTCTAACTGAGGTACACGGAGGAGAGTGTGGAGATCATTCAGGTGGTCAAACTTTAGCAAAGAAAATTCTCCGTTATGGATATTTTTGGCCAGAGATATTAACCGTGATGCCGCAAGTTACGCTCGAAAATGTGACTGATGCCAGAGATTTGCAAAAATCCCAAGAGCACCTTCCACTGAGATAACACAGATGGTCAGTCCGTGGCCATTTGCTATTTGGGGAATAGATCTTATCGGTCCTTTGCCAACTGCAAAATCCGAAATCAGATATGCTGTAGTTGCTGTTGATTATTTTACTAAATGGGCTGAATCTGAACCCTTGGCTACTATTACCTCTAAGAAAATGATAAATTTTGTAACTAAGAGTATCATTTGCAGGTATGGTGTGCCCCAAAAGATAATCACAGACAAAGGAACCCAATTTGAAAGTAAAGAATTCCAAGATTTTTGCAAGAAATTCAAGATCCAGAAAAGTTTCACAGCAGTGGCTCATCTGCAGGAAAACGAGCAAGTGGAAGCAGTAAATAAAATTATCAAGTCAACCATCAAAAAGCAGCTAGAAAAAGAAAAAGGTGGTTGGGTTGATAAGCTGCCACTAGCACCATGGGCATACAGAACTACCCACAAAACTGCGACTGGGCACACACCATTTTCATTGGCATATGGATCGGAAGCAATGATTCCAGTGGAAACAGAAGTCCCTTCGCACAGAAGAATCCATTTCAATCAAACCGAGAATGAAAAGCTGCAACTTGAAGCCCTTGACTTCCTTGATGAAAAAAGGGAAGAAGCTGAGCTCAGAATTGTGGCTCATCAGCAAAGAATAGCCAGTCTTTTTAATTCCAAAAGTTCGTCGACGCAGTTTTGAAGTTGGGGATCTAATCTTAAAAAGAATTATGACACCTACAGGTGTGCTTGGACCAAACTGGGAAGGGCCGTATGTTATAGGCCAAAAACTTCTTGATGGCACATTCAAACTTGTAACTGTCGAAGGAGACCCAATTCCAAGAGCTTGGAACAGCAATCATTTGCGCCCATATTTTACTTAAAGGCTTTAATGAAATATTGTAAAAGAATGATGAATGTATGATTCTTGTATTGAAAGCCGTTGTAAAGCCAGTGCAAGTGAATAATAAGAACTATAAAGTGGATGTAGACCCAGTTCTTGGCCGAACCACTATAAATCTTGTGTTCTTTACTATTATAAACTGCTTTGTTTTATTTCGACATATAAAATACGTCAATTGTGTTACTAAAATGTCGATTTAATAATGCAGGCCATAAAAACAAAGCTTACCCCTCGCAAGACCAGGCAATCCCCAGCATCACCCAACAAGCAAACTCTAAGCCGTTCAAAATTTCCGTACTTAAATCCTACGGAAGAAGTGCTTCAAACAAAAGTTAGTGATTTTGCTGAAGTGGGCCCTTGCTAACCAACTGTGGATGTTTGTACAAACGAGCATCTAGTTAAATAGCCTGTGTCTGCCACCACCAACTCGCTTAACTGTGAAGTATATTTCTTTGGATAAAGGAAATTTTGGCAACTAAAAGGGAAGTGTATTTGGAAAAGATAACGGGGATCGCCGATGTGAATAGATGGCAAAGAGACATGGGCGAGCAAGCATCAGACAACAAAAGACCTCTTCGGAGGCACAAGCCCTCTTCTGAGGCACAACTCTTCGGAGGATAAAGACCTCAAACGGGGCATGCCAGAAGACTTTCTCAACAAAAAAGATTGGTATGGAATGACCGGGAGCACCTTCCCGACTGGAAGGCAAGGTGCTTGTTCACTAGCTGAGACAGTTTGCGCAGACAAGCGTCCAAGTAACTTGCGTCCGCCTCGTGAATCTATACGATGATCGGAGGCACCTTCCCAAGTGGAAGGCAAGGCGTTTGTTCACTAGTTGAGACAATCTGCGCAAATAAGCGTCCAAGTAACTTGCGTCCGCCCCGTGAATCCGGCCAACCATGAGGGAGAAACTTCTAGGTATACTCGGAGGCACGCATTCCATCGAGATTTGAAATAAAACTTCACAAGTGCTGGAATGTGAAAGGCCCTCTTCGGAGGCCCATTTCACCATAGTTGAAATGCTAAAAGACCTCGAGCGGGCCTCGCCAGGAAAACAGAGTTCTTTCTCGACAGAAAGTTGCGGACTGATCGGTTGCAGAAGAACACTTGTGTCTGCCCCGTGAATCCATCCAACTAAGAGAAAGAAGCTCCAAACTTCCAGGCAAAATCCCTACTCAGAGGCACACATTTCACTGTGATCTGAAATAAAACTTCGCACGAGTCGAAATGTGAAAAGCCCTCTTCGGAGGCCCGCTTCCCAGCGAATAGGGAAAAGATAAAAGCCTCTCCCAAGAGGCAGAAACAAAAAGACCTCTTCCTAGAGGCACAATCAAACAAAAAGACCTCTTCCCAGAGGCGCAACCAAACAAAAAGACCTCTTCACAGAGGCACAATCAAACAAAAAACTCTCTTCGGAGGCTCAAGCATGTTGAAGCCCTTTTTCGGAAGGCCCACTATATTATGAAGTAAAATTCACTTGCCAAAGCAAAAGTGACTTTTTTCAAAAAGTGAAGTGTAAAACTTCGCAAAAAAAAAACTCCACCAACATGAAGGGCATTCTACTAAATTAGAAAGACATTTCCTTAGAACCGAAATATTATCCTTTAAAGTACAAATGCAAACTTCCTTCAAATGGAACAGTTGTTCTCTAAAGAAAGAGCACAAGTCTTCTCGAAACAGAAGAGTTGTTCTCCGAAACTTTGCCAATGTGAAAGAGATTGTAATAAACCATGGTATGGGGGCAATACAATATAGTCATCATTAAAATGAAAAAAATGCTCAAGAAACATACCATAGGTTTACTGCAACTTCACATGAAGAGGATAAAGAAAATTGCATGAAAACAGAAAATAAAAGTCTTCTCAAATACAGACAGAAATTTGTATAAGTAAAAGAACCATTTTATTCCATACTATGAGAGTTTTATACATATGCAGGTTTCAAAGTAAAAGAAAGCGGGGGCTGGTACCCGCACAATCTCCAATCAACACAAGCTTATATACAAGCAAAAAGAAAAGAGCGAGATAAAAAGCACAGGACAAAAGCCATCATTTCTTCTTCCCTCCACCTTTTGAGCCTGCACCTGGCCGGATGACCAACTTCCTGCGTCGGCTTGAAAGAGTAGGGGAAGAAGGAGAAAGAGGAACAATCGGACTTGTCTCTGCTTTTTCCTCGCGAGTTGAAGCTTCTTTCTTCTTCGAGACTCCACGTTTTCCCCTTTTCTTTGGAGAAGACCCGCTTCCTGGAGTAAAAAGTGTGGCCAACGGAGTATCATCAGAACCAGATGGTTCCGGGGTCTTCTCGCCTTCTTCAAGTCCTTCTCCCCTATGTTATTGCGAAGCATTGCGGTCGTCCAAGTCTCGGAGAGCTTCTATTTGCTCCTCTTGCGACCCTGGTTGAGAAACAGAAGGAGGAATGACTTGGAGACACGGGGGAGGAATAACTGGCGGAGGGGGAGTCTGAACAATCCTCGGCACTTTCTCCACGGAAGAAAAGAAGTTAAAATCAGTAAAGAGAGGAGATAAAGGCTCGTTGAGATTCAGGAAATAATCAAGAATCTCATCAAACTCATACGAAGCAAATGAGCAGTCTACTTGAGCAAGATCAGCATTAAAGTTACCTGGAGAAGTTGGCTTTCTAACGTCAATTTCATAAGCTTGTGCTTCAATGCTTTCTTCGCCTTCGTCTCCGCCCTGTGCGCTTGTAATCTCAGTTATGACTTTAGGCGTGGGCGGAGAATGGGAACCGGAGCGCATGATATCAATGTCGGCCGAAGTCGAAGGAGGGACAGGGGCAGTTAAAGGTGCTTCTTTCTCTGGATGCTCCCCTTCCATCGTTTCGGCTCGTACTTTAGCAAGCTGCTCCTTTCCTCTGGCAAGAGCGACACGAATTTCGCCTTCAAAGTAATGTGCCTCAAGTTCGTCTTCGGAATAACCGACACCTTTGAGCATATCCATTATAGACACCCACGCTTCAGCTAAAGTGATTTCATATTTAGCCCCCAAAAATGCAAGGCTTCCACGCCCCAAGACGGTTTGGACGTAAAAATCAAACAGAGTAGAGCTGATGTTGGCTTTTGTCTCTTCATGAGATTGTTCAGCGGCTTTCTTTCCAGCTATGGCCTCATCACGTTCTTTTTCAGTCTTTGATAATTGGGCTTTCAGCCTTATGATTTCTAAGTCCTGGGAGTTAGCTTTCTCCCGTAACTCTACAAAGTCAGCACGATATTTTTCCACCGTCTTCTTTGTAGCTTTAAGTCGGGTTTCAACATACCGTTGAGCGGCATGAGCATCTCGAACTTGCTTCTGAAGCACTTCTTCCTTTTGAATGTAAGAGGAAGAAGAAGTAGCAAGCTCGTGCTTAAGTTTCTCGACCTCCGCCTCAAGCTTTTCGTTGTACTCAGCGATGTTTTTCATTTCGGTGTTGTGCTGATCAAGAATTTTCTGCCATTTAGACTTGTCGTTCTCCATCGTCAGCATAGCTTCATGGTTGGCCCGGTTCACCCTATGAAGCTCATCGACGAGCTTTTGCCACGCTGACATTCTCTCAATATCAAGTTTAACAGTGTCAAGATTTCATAGCATGGCCTCTTTGTCGATGGGAACCAAGTCAAGGTCAAAGCGGACTCCCTTTAAGCACCAATGTGGGAACCGACTTTGAAGGGTTGGTGGACCTCCCTCAACTCGATACGAGGGTCTACCGAGAAGTGCCTGAATGTCGGATCCTTCAAGGGAAGGAGACTTTGAAGGAATTACAAGAGAAGTGAGAGAAGCGGCCTTTTCTGAAGTTACAGATGCGGTCTTTTCATCAAGCCTGGATCGCTTGCTTGGGTCTCCGATGTCGTGACTCTTTCCTCTATCATCATAAGTTTTTCTTTTACGAGAATCATCGCCTCTACGAGAAGAGTCATTTTGCTCATCCCTTCTTTCGTACCTTTCTTCATAAGCTCTTCTTTCCTGAGCTTTTCGAGCAGCTCTCTCTTCATCAGTTTCCCTGTGGGCAGGAAGATAGCGCCTATAATCATACTGACCACGCCTTCCGTACTGTTGAAAGTCGTCATAATAGGAACTGCTACGCCCCATTGGAGAAACTGAAAATGAGAAGGAGGAAAACTTGAAAATCCTAGGAGTATAAAAGTTGAGTGCAAATAGGTGCAGAAAAAAGACTAAGTGTGTGTAACGTGCAAACTACGCGCGTCAAACTACGAACCACTCCTCGGTCGCGGGGGAATGATGGGTGTGGTAGCTAACGTCAACTCTTGAGTCGACGGAATCTATTGCAAACCCTAGTAGTAACAGGATCGTCTTTAAAGAGCTCCTGTGAGGTGATAAACATGTCGCTCAACCCTTCAAAAGTATCATCCCCACTCTGCTTGGCAGGACTTGTTTTCCCGGCTCCTCCATCACCGGACTTCCCTGAATGTTGAGGAGACTCCCGAGGCTCTTCTTCTTCAATGACCGGGGCAAGTGCAAATTTGCCCGATGACCCCGCAATGTCAGTAGAAGTAGAGCATTTCACCAGAAAAGCCTCAGAAGAAGGTTCTTTCAGTGTAGGCTCCTCGGCAGAAACTGGGGCATCCGGTGCCTCGGCCGGAGAATCAGGAACTTCATAATGTTGAGTAGAGCGGGAAGAGTCTAAGAGTCCGAACTAATGAAGGAACTCGTCTCTTAGCACAAACTGATGCTTCTCTCCTCAGCCGCCACAGCGTTAAGCCTCTCAAAAGTTGACTTGTGGCTAAAGTGTTTACGGGGAGGAGGAAGGACTGCAAAAGTAGAGAACGAAGTTAACATTTAGCAATTCGGATCCCGGAAACCTCAGAAAAGGAAAGAATGGGGATAAGTAATCCTAACCCTTACTCTCCAGATAGCATAAAATCCCTGAGGGCAACGAACAAAGAAGAACTGGTTTAGGAAACCATGAGCGCTATCAGAGAGATCGGTAATAAGCTTGCGATTTCTGGCGCTTCTCACATATATAATGGAAGGATGGTCTTTACTTCTCGCAAATGTGCATAAATAGCAAAAATTTTCAAAGCTTGGGAGGCGGTCGAGCGTCCTTCTGAAGAGAATGCATAATCCCATCAAAATGGCATAGCCATTGGGTGTAATTGAAAAGGAGAAATGTCCAATCGGCGAAGAAGTTGTCGGAGAAAATCGTTGAAAGGAGGAATGGCACCGTAAAGGCACATTTGGCGGTTAACGGCAACAAAGCTGAAGGGAGGACTATCAGCAAAGTCATTTCTTCAAGGGAGAATAGCATCTGTTTCAACAATCCCAAACTGGGCGCGTAACTGGTTGAACACCCGGGGACTCAATGTAGTTGGAGTTCTTTCTGGTGGATCGACCAGTGGATCAGCTATTGGGAAGGCCTCTCCAGTTTGTTCTATTTCTTGTTCTTGATGAGAAGCCATTCTACATAAGCAGCTGGATATTCAAATGTGAAGGTGCACGTTTCCTTAATGTGTGAAGTGTTGTGCAAAACTAGTAAAGTGACAAGCAAGCATAACTGAAATTAAATTAATAAACATGAAAAATTTCAGGACATGTCCGAATACAAGTGCAGTATTGACGCAAAAAATCAGCTCTAGTTGATTAATATCGCTTTACTACTTCACATGAATTCGTTGATTCGCAGCATTTCATACGATTTCTTTAAGTTGATTATATTTTATCGACTAATCTGTCATTTGATGTGGGCAATCTGTGGCAGTATATTCGCCCTAGTTTTCTGCAAATGTTATATTTAACAGGTTATTAGCATCGAATTTGGTATAATCTGTTAAGAAAGCATAGCAAAGTCATGCAAGTTATCTCGGCAGTTCAAAGTTCAAGTTGGAGGTGCAATCAAGTTCTATCAAAGTTTTGAAGTTCCCAACTTGTTCAAGTCCTAGGCCGTATGGTTTGAGTTAAAAATACAAGGCATGGCAGTGTGCATCAAAGTCCTAAGTCGCTCATGATCTAAAGGTTAAATCACAAAGCTTCAAGTCAAGGCGGTGAAAATTCGCTCAAGTCCTAGGTCGCTCGCGACCTAACGAGTAGGATGAGATGGGTATAAGCCGCAAGAAGCAATTCGGCAGTGGAAAATTGTCCAAGTGCTAAGTTGCTTGCACGACCTAACGGCTAAGTCGCTTGCATGACCTAAAGGCTAAGTTGCTTGCATAATCTGAAGGTTAAGTCGCTCACACGACCTAGAAGTTAAGTCGCAAAAGTTGTCAGGTCGGCCAAATCAGTTAGGTCGCTTGGATCTTTAGGTCGTTCGGATTCTTTAGGTCGATCCTGGAATGATGCAGCGATCCAAAGCTATCTCCCGTTGGAACCGATAGGCCCTACTACTCACCAATTACACTTTTCCACGTGTTTACCAACCATTGTGTCGTTTGAAGCATTGTGCGTAAACCTAAAACCCATTAACCCGATTAACCACGAATCCTTTCATCTTCTCCTCCGAATCTCCAAGAACCATTGCTAAACCTCTCGGATTCAAAGAATTTATTAGCTTCGAAACTAATCGCTAACAATTCGACAGGAATCAAAGGGCAAATTCGAATATCAAATTGCAACATAACAACAAAAATTGTGTGGAAATGGTTATGGGAGAATCAGCGACAAACGCAACAAACAAATGCTCGAGAGTGCCTAAATTCGCTGATATAATCAACGGTTAAAAGAAGAAAAAGATTTTGTGCTAAGTCTCTGAGCTTGAAAGTTTGGTTAATGGCAACTTGGAATGATAGAACAGATGAAATGAAGAAGAAGCGAGCTAAGTGATTTATATGAGGAGAAAAGAGGAAGGCATATCGTCACACGGCCTAGTGAACGCGACGAGTCGCACACAAATTAGGGACTAGATCGAAGCACACAACCTACGACCTAGGCGTGTACTTCGAGGGGCAAATGTTAACTCCTATGTTCAGCAACTCAGTGAGACAAAGAAGTAAGAGACCTATGAGATAAGGACCTAACGACCTAACACATGAAGCGGGCTAAGCGACCTAACTTCTGAAGTGGAGTAGCGACTTAAGAAGGTTAGTGACTTAACACCCAAGCGACTTAACAGGTAAGCGGCTTAACAGGTAACGACTTAAGGAGAGCAGCGACTTAATGGATTAGATGGTCCAGCGACCTAGCGACCTATTGAGTTACCGACCTAAATGCTTAAAGGTGGACGACCTAACGACTTAAGTACTCCACGACTTAAAGAGTGAAGCAACTTAGCGGCTTAACTATTCTACGACCTAAGAAGGTCAGCGACCTAAGATCTAATGGATCGACAGCGGGTTAACGACCTATGGAAGGATGCGCCTTAGCGACCTAATACTCAAGCGACCTAGCATCTTCTATAAGCTAAAAGCAAGATCCCATACCCACTAAGTCGCTCGCGACCTAATACTTGGTGAAAAAACTATGTCGCTTTCCTATAGGTCATTAAGACCTTCCCGCTAGTTCATGTGGCCAAGTACAGACCAGTTAAGTCGTAGCTCGTATCACCCTAGCTCACCGACGACCTACGACCTATCTTAGGTCGCTCATGACCTAAGCCTCACCTAGGAAATCCCCTATAAATACAGCATGAGCTACGACATTGGGGGGATCTTTTGGCTCATTCTCGAAGCACCGACACCCTGTCGTTTTATGAACTAACACAGCACTTCAAGCACTCCAAACACCAAGGACACTACGACATACTTTAAGAGAAGATCTACATCATTCAACATGGATTCGAGAGATTATTCTTCATCAAAGTTTGATCTACTAGTCTAAAGTGTGTTGTAATTGAAGAAAGTTGTATAAGTTGTACTTGAGTCAGCAATAAAGAGATATAAAGTGGACATAGGCTTGACTATAAGCCGAACCACTATAAAAACTGTGTCTTCTACCGTCTTTCTGATATTGTTCTTCTTATTTCTGATTCCCGTATCATCGGGTGGTGCTCTCACACTTGCTTTACTTTCATCGGGGTGTAAGCGTCAGATTTTTACGTTAACAGATTCTGGCAATTCAATGGAGTTGGACCCTAATGTCGATCTGAATGAATATGTCTTTCCATAGAGATCAATCTTTTCCTGCTAGGCAAGAGGGCAGCAAGTTACAAATTCTATCTCGGTAGGACATGTATTTTTTATTACTACGAAATTCATACATGAAAATGAAGTAGTTAGTGGTGGGGTACCATTATTCTTTTTCTTGTACATGTTCCTAAGAAAAGGAATTTGTCCATAATAGTGCAAAAAGAAGGCCTGGCTCCATGTTGTTCAGGAATAGTGGCATTGAGTTTCTCAACCATTTGCCTTAGGATTAGTTAGTTCTATTTCTCGATCGAGCCGTGAAGGGATATAGCTCGGCTGTAGAGTGTCACCTTGGCGTGGTGGAAGCCATCAGTTCGAGCCTGATTATCCCTAAACCCAACAGGAGTTTTTCTATTTTAAATTGCTCCCTACAACGATCGAACGGGAATGGATAAGAGGCTTTTGGGTTTGACGTGATAGGGTAGGGACGTCTATTTTACTGGGAGCAAACTCCAAGCTAACTTGAAGTGCACAGATCCAAGTTATGCTTGGAATGAAAGAAATTCGAAATAAACTTTGTCTACGAACAAGGAAGTTGTAAATAATGCAACTATGAATTTCATGGAGAGTTCGATCCTGGCTTAAGATGAATGGTAGTGGCATGCTTAACACATGCAAGTCGGATGGGAAATGGTGTTTCCAGCGGTGGATGGGTTATTAACGCGTAAGAACCTGCCCTTGGTAAGGGAACAATAACTGGAAACAGTTGCTAATACCCTGTAGGTTGAGGAGCAAAAGGAGGAATCCACCCGAGGAGGGGCTCGCATCTGATTAGCTAGTTAGCGAGGCAATAGGTTACCAAGGCGATGATCAGTAGTTGAACCGAGAGGATGATTAACCACATTGGGACTGAGACACGACCCAGACTCCTACGGGAGGCAGCAACGAGGAATTTTCCGCAATGGGCGAAAGCCTGACGGAGCAATTCTGCGTGGACGTAGAAGGTCCATGGGTCATGAAATTCTTTTCTCAGAGAAGAAGTAATGATGGTATCTAAGGAATAAGCATCGACTAACTCTGTACCAGCAGTTGCGGTAAGACACAGGTTGCAAGCATTTTCTAAAATGATTGGGCGTAAATCATCTATAGGTGGCTTTTCTAGTCCGCCATCAAATCCCAGGGATCAGCCTTGGACAGGCAGTGGAAACTACCAATCTTGAGTAGGGTAGGGCAGAGGGAATTTTCGGTGGAGCGGTGAAATGCGTAGAGATTGGGAAGAACACCAACGGCGAAAGCACTCTGTTGAGGCAACATTGACACTGAGAGACGTAAGCTAAGGGAGCAAGTGGGATTAGATACTCTAGTAGTCTTAACCGTAAATGATGGATATTAGGCGCTACGCGTATCGACCTATGGCGTGCTGTAGCTAATGCGTTAAGTATCCCGCCTGGGGAGTACCACTGCAAGAATGAAACTCAAAGGAATTGACGGGGCCTGCACAAGCGGTAGAGCATGTGGTTTTATTCGACGCAAAGTGAAGAACCTTACCAGTGCTTGACATGCCGCGAATCCTCTTGAAAGAGAGGACTGCTTTCAGCAATGCAGACACATGTGGTACATGGCTATCGTCAGCTCGTGCCGTAAGGTGTTGGGTTAAGTCTCGCAACCAGCACAACCCTCGTGTTTAGTTGCCACCAATGATATGGAACCCTGAACAGACTACCGGTGATAAGCCGAGGAAGGTGAGGATAATGTCAATTCATTATGCCCCTTATGCCCTGGGTGACACACGTTCTACAATGGACGAGACAAAGGGTCGCGATCCCGTAAGGGTGAGCTTACTCCAAAAAATAATCCTCAATTCAGATTGTAGGCTGCAACTCGCCTGCATGAAGCCGGAATCGCTAGTAATCACCGGTCAGCTATATGGCGGTGAATTCCTTCCCGTGCCTAGTACACACCGCCTTTCACACTATGGGAGCTGGCCTTGCCCGAAATCGTTACCTTAACCGCAAGGAGGTGGATGCCGAAGGCAGGGTTAGTGAATGGGGTGAAATCATAACAAAGGTAGCTATACTGGAAGGTGCGGCTAGAGAACCTCCTTTTCAGGGAGAGCTAATGCTTATGCTTTTTGGGTATTTTGATTTGACACTGCTTCACACCCAAAAAGAAGCGAGCTACGTTTGAGGTAAGCTTGGATATTGAAGCCTTGTTTCGTTTCTCGACGGTCAAGTAAGACCAAGCTTATGAGCTTATTATCCTAGGTCAGAACAAGTTGGTAGGATCCCGCTTTTTACGTCCTCATGCCACCACACGAGAGGAACATTTACCGCAAAAGGGAAAGAGAGGGATGGGGTTTCTCTCGCTTTTAGCATAGCTGGCCTCCCACAGGGAGGCTGCACGAATGCTTATTTGCTCAGTGGTAGAGCGCGCCCCTGATAATTGCATCATTGTGCCTGGGCTGTGAGGGCTCTCAGCCACATGGATAGTTCAATGTGCTCATCAACGCCCGACCCGGAGATGTGGATTATCCAAGGCACATTAGCATGGAATACTCCTCTTATTCGAATTAGAGTTTGAAACCAAACTTCTCCTCAGGAGGATAGATAGGGTGATTCAGGTGTGATCCAATGTAGATCTAACTTTCTATTCACTCGTAAGATCCGGGCGGTCCGCGGGGGACCACGGTGGCTCCTCTCTTCTCAAGAATCCATAGATCCCTTATCAGTGTATGAACAGCTATCTCTCAAGCATAGGTTTAGGTTCGAACTCAATGGAAAAAAGGAGCACCTAGCAACCATCTTTACAAACCAAGAACTACGAGATCGCCTCTTTCATTCTGGCGTGACGAAGGGATCATGCCATTCGATCTTTTTTTTCATGCTTTTACCGAAGGTCTAGAGAAAGCAGCAATCAATAGGATTTCACTAACCATCCCTTCCCAAAAGGAAAAATGTGAAATTCTTCTTCCTTTCCATAGGGACCAGGAGATTGGATCCAGCCATAAGAAGAATGCTTGGTATAAATAACTCGCTTCTTGGTATTCGACCCCCTCATTCCCTAAGAGCCCGATCAGTGCAATGGGATGTGTCAATTTATTTATCACTTGACTCGAAATGGGAGCAGGTTTGAAAAAGGATCTTAGAGTGTCTAAGGTTAGGCCGGGAGGTCTCTTAATGCCTTCTTTTTTCTTCATATTGGAGTTATTTGACAAAGACATGCCATGGTAAGGAAGAAAGGGGAACAAGCACACTTTAAGAGCGTAATACAATAGAGAGTTGTATGCTGCGTTCGAGAAGGATGAATCGCTCTTGAAAAAGAATCTATTGATTCTCTCCCAATTGGTTTGATCATAGGTGCGATGATTTACTTCACGGGCAAGGTCTCTGGTTCAATTCTTGGATAGCCCAGTTGCGCCAGGGAAAAGAATAGAAGAAGCATCTGACTCTTTCATGCATACTCCACTTGGCTCAGGGAAATATAGCTTAGTTGGTAGATCTCCGCTCTTGCAATTGGGTCGTTGCGATTACGGGTTGGAAGTCTAATGTTCAGGCGGTAATGATAGTATCTTGTACATGAACCGATGGGTCACTTTTTCTAAGAAATGGGGAGGAGGATTGAAATATGCCACTGAAAGACTCTATTGAGTCAAAAAGATGGTCTGTCAAGAATATAGAGGAGATAGGATGGGAAGTTGGTCAGATCTAGTATGGATCGTACATGGACGATTGTTGGAGTCGGTGGTTGTCCTAGGGTTCCATCATTTGGGATCCCTGGGGAAGAGGATCAAGTTGGCCCTTGCGAATAGCTTGATGCACTATCTCCCTTCAACCCTTTGCTTTGAGCGAAATGTGGAAAAAGAAAGGAAAATCCATGGACCAACTCCATTGTCTCCACCCCATAGGAACTACAAGATCGCCCAAAGGACGCTTTCGGCACCTAGAGGTCACGGACCGACCATAGACCCGGTTCAATAAGTGGTACGCATTAGCTGTCCGCTTTCCGGTTGGGTAGTAAGGGTCGGAGAAGGGAAATTGCTCGTTCTTAAAATAGAACCAGCATTCTTAAGACCAAAGAGTCGGGCGGAAAATGGGAGAGAGCTTTTTGTTCCTAGTACTTCAATAGCTGGATTCTCCGAAACCACAAGAATCCTTAGAATGAATGGGATTCCAACTCAGCAGCTTTTGAGATTTTGAGAAGAGTTGCTCTTTGGAGAGCACAATACGGTGAAAGTTGTGAGCTGTGTTCGAGGGAGGGAGGTTAATGTCTATCATTGGCCTCTATGGTAGAATCAGCCGAGGAGGCCTGAGAGGCGGTGGTTTACCTTGTGGCGGATGTCAATGGTTTGAGTCCACTTATCTCTAGCCCATGCACTTGCTAATACTATGACAATACCCAATTTTTCAACTCGGCAGTTCAATCTATGAATTTTCATTCATGGACGTTGATAAGATCCTTCCATTTAGCAGCACCTTAGGATGGCATAGCCTTAACATTAATGGCGAGATTCAAACGAGGAAAGGCTTATGGTGGATACCAAGGCACCTAGAGACGAGGAAGGGAGTAGCAAGCGATGAAATGCTTTGGGGAGTTGAAAATAAGCATAGTTCTCAAGGTTCCTGAATAGGTCAACCTTTCAAACTACTGCTGAATCCATGGACTGGCAAGAGACAACTCGGCGAACTAAAACGTCTTTGTAGCTAGAGGAAAAGAAAGAAAAAGCAATTTCCATAGTAGCGGCGAGTGAAATGGGAGCAGCCTAAACCGTGAAAATGAGGTTGTGGGAAAGCAATACAAACGTCGTGCTGCTAGGCGAAGCAATGGAGCGCTACACCCTTGATGGCGAGAGTCCAGTAGCCAAAAGAATCACTAGCTTATGCTCTGACCCGAGTAGCATAGGGAACGTAGAATCCCATATGAATCAGCAAGGACCACCTTGCAAGGCTAAATACTCCTGGGTGACTGATAGCGAAGTAGTTACATGAGGGAAAGGTGAAAAGAACCCCTATCGGGGAGTGAAATAGAACATGAAACTGTGAGCTCCCAAGCAGTGGGAGGAGAATGTGATGTTCGACCGTGTGCCTATTGAAGAATGAGCCGGCGACTCATAGGAAAAGGCTTGGTTAAGGGAACCCACCAGAGCTGTAGCGAAAACGGGTCTTCATAGGGGGATTTTCACTACTTATGGACCCGAGCCTGGGTGATCTATCCATGACCAGGATGAAGCTTGGGCGAAACTAAGTGGAGGTCAGAACCGACGGATGTTGAATAATCAACGGATGAGTTGTGGTTAGGGGTGAAATGCCACTCGAACCCAGAGCTAGCTGGTTCTCCCCGAAATGTGTTGAGGCGCAGCAATTGTCTGGACATCTAGGCGTAAAGCACTGATTTGGGGTGGGTTGCGAGAGCGGTACCAAATCATGGCAAACTCTGAATACTAGTTATGACCCTAAAATTATAGGGGCCAAGGTCGACCAGCGAGAAGATAGGGGATAAGATTCGTCATCGAGAGGGAAACAGCTCGGATCAGCAGCTAAGGCCTCTAAATGACCGCTGAATGATAAAGGAGTTTGGGGTGAAGAGACAATCAGGAGGTTTGCCAAGATGCTGCCACTCTTGAAAGAGTGCGTAATAGCTCACTGATCGGGCACTCTTGCGCTGAAGATTAATTGGGCTAAGCAATCTGCCGAAGCCGTGGGATGTCAAAATGCATCGGTAGGGGAGCGTTCCGCCTTAGAGGAAAGCACCCGCGCAAGTTGGTGTGAACGAAGCGAAAGCGAGAATGTCGGCTTGAGTAACGCAAACATTGGTGAGAATCTAATGCCTCGAAAACCTAAGGGTTCCTCCGCAAGGTTCATCCACGGAGGGTGAGTCAAGGCCTAAGATCAGGCCGAAAGGCGTAGTCGATGGACAACAGGTGAATATTCCTATGCTACCCCTTATTGATCCCAAGGGACGGAGGAGGCAAGGTTAGTCGAAAGATGGTTATTTATTCAAGGATGCAAGGTGACTTTGCTTTTGCGGGGTAAGAAGGGGTAAAGAAAATGCCTCGAGCCAATGCTTGGGTATCAGGCGCTACGTCGCCGAAGTAACCCATGCCATACTCCGAGGAAAAGCTCGAACGACCTTCAACAAAAGGGTACCTATACCCGAATCCGACACAGGTGGGTAGGTAAAGAATACCTAGGGCGCGAGACAATTCTCTCTAAGGAACACGACAAAATAGCCCCGTAACATTGGGAGAAAGGGTGCCCCCTCACCAAGGGGTTCGCAGTGACCAGGCCCGGGCAACTGTTTACCAAAAACATAGGTCTTCGAAAAGTCGTAAGACCATGAATGGGGGCTGGCGCCTGGCCAGTGCGGAAGGTCAAGGAAGTTGGTGACCTAATGACATGGGAGTCGGCAACCGAAGCCCCAGTGAACGGCCGTCGTAACTATAACGGTCCAAAGGTAGCAAAATTCCTTATCGGGTAAGTTCCGCACGAAATGCATAATGATCTTGGCACTGTCTCGGAGAGAGGCTCCATGAAATAGAAATGTTTGTGAAGATGTGGGCTACCTGCACCTGGACAGAAAGACCCTATGTAGCTTCACTGTTCCCTCGGATTGGCTTGGGGCGTTTCCTGCGCAGCATAGGTGGAAGGAAAACAAGGCCTCCTTCCGAAAGGGCCCGAGCCATCAGTGAGACACCACTCCGGAAGTGCTATAATTCTAACATTATGTCAGGAACTACGGGCCAAGGGACAGTCTCAGGCTAGAAGGACGAAGATCTGCCTTCGAGTGCAAAGGCATAAGAGAGCTTGACTGCAAGACCCACCAGTGAGCAGGGACGAAAGTCGGCCTTAGTGATCCGACGGCGCCACGTGGATGGGCCATCTCCCAACGGATAAAATTTACTCTAGGGATAATAGGCTAATCTTCCCCAAGTGTTCACATCGACGGGAAGGTTTGGCCCTTCGATGTCGGCTCTTCGCAACCTGGGGCTTAGTATGTTCCAAGGGTTGGGTTGTTCGCCCTATAAAGCGGTACGTGAGCTGGGTTAAGAATGTCGTGAGGTAGTTCGGTCCATATCTGGTGTAAGCGTGAGAGCATCGAGAGGACCTATCCATTGTACGAGAGGATCAAGAAGGACACACCTATGGTGTACCAATTATCGTGCCCACTATAAACGTTGGGTAGCCAAGTGCGAAGCGGATAACTACTGAAAGCATCTAAGTAGTAAGCCCAGCCTAAGATGAGTTATCTCCTATTCTGACTTCCCAGAGCCTCCGGTAGCACAGCCAAGACAGCGATGGGTTCTCTGCCCCTGCTGGGATGGAGCGACAGAACTATTGAGAATCCAAAATAAGGCTACGATGAGACGAGCCGTTTATTATTACGATAGGTGTCAAATGGAAGTGTAGTGATGTATGCAGCTAAGGCATCCTAAAAGACCGAGAGATTTGAACCTTGTTCCACATGAATTGATCAATTCAATCAGGCACTCTCCATCTACTTTCAATGTTCAACTGTTTGAAAACATGAAAAAACAAAAAGCTCTGCGCTTCCCTCCCTTGGAAAGATAGGGAAGGGCGAAGGCCTTCGATGTTCCTTCCAGTCAAGAATTAGGGCCTCGCAATCACTAGCCAATATTTCTCACATTCTCATGCCTTTCTTTGTTCATGATTCGATATTCTGGTGTCCTAGGCATAGAGGAACCACCCCAATCCATCCTGAACTTGGTGATTAAACTCTATTGTAGTGACGATACTGTAGGGTGGTCCTGCCGAAAAATAGCTTGACACCAGAATGATAAAAAGCTTAGCACCACGTATTTTACTAAAAAAATGTAGAGGTCCTCTTGTTCAAAATCTCAATTATGATATCTCTTCTCTCCCCCTTCACAACTCAGAACGCACTGTTCTTATAGAGAGAAACGCAATTTCACATCTTGTTAACCCAAATCAAATTGGTTGAGGAGAGGTTCCTTTTTTTGGGTACTTCCGAAAACAGATCCAGTAGAGACGTGGTGGGTCCTGTAGCTCTGAGGATTAGAGCATGTAGCTACAAACTACGGTGTCGGGGGTTGGAATCCCTCCTTACCGACAACTGGCCCAAAAGGGAAGGACCTTTCCCTCTAGAGAGTAAGAAAATCGTGATCGGGATAGCGGATGCAAAGCTATTGAACTTGGTTATGGTCTTTTGCCGAAATGGAATGACCTTACTTTTTATTTATTTTATCGTGAAGACTTTTTTATTACATATAGTAACCATACTTGAATTAGCATATTTGTGTTTTACTCCCCGTAACTCTTCCTCGGGCAGGCTTGGATAGAATAGAAGAGCAAGAACAAGTATTAGTAGTGTAGCAAAAATGTGTTCCTCGTAATTAATTTGTTTGCTCGCGTTAATTATGGTCTATCGGGAGAATCGAGGACTGCATCTTTGATGAACTCCTAGTACATCATCTGAGAATTCTTAATTGGCTAGTTATAAATAGACATAGGGCTATTTACAAAGGATTACCTCAGATCTACGCCGAGGTAATTGCGGTGATTCTCAAATAACGTAAAACAGAATGTGATGCGATGAGATAGAATGCAATACAAAGAAAGGGAACGAGTTACCTACACTAATGGTCAAAGCGACCGCTTTCATTCAATTCTTCATTCTTTAATAAAATTAAGAATAAATCAAATCTCCCAAAGTAGGATTCGAACCTACGACCAATCGGTTAATAGCCGACCGCTCTACCACTGAGCTACTGAGGAACAACTGGAGATTCGACCTTACAGAGTTCAACTCCCATTCTCAATCCATGAGTCTGAAGTTTCCTTCTTAACTCCCAGAACTTATTTGTAGTGGCTCCGTTCCATGCCCCATTTCATAGGGAACCTCAAAGTGGCTCTATTTATATTCCACCTACATCCCAACTCTATTCAATTAATATTTCTTTGGTGTGATCGACATAAGAGATGTCATTCAATCGAAGAAGATGGTATCATTGACAAAAGAGATGCCAATTCTAGTCTATCTCTTTCTATATATTGAAAGTTATGAAATAATCATATAATAATCGAGAAATTGAAATAGAAAAGAAAAAAGGGAGGTTTGTGATGATTTTAAAATCTTTTCTACTCGGTAATCTAATCCTTATGCATGAAGAAAATAAATTCGGTCATTGTGGTCAGACTCTATTATGGATTTCTGACCACATTTTCCATAGGGCCCTCTTATCACTTCCTGCTCCAAGCCCAGGTTATGGAAGAAGGAACAGAGAAGGAGATATCGGCAACAACAGATTTTATTATGGGGCAGCTCATGATGCTCGTATCGATCTATTATGCACCTCTACATCAAGCATTGGTAGACCTCATACAATAACTGTCCAAGTTCTACCGTATCTTCTGTTTCATTTCTTTTGGAAGAATGACAAAAACCTTTTTGATTATGGATCTACTACCAGAAATTCCACGCGTAATCTCAGCATTCAATGTGTATTCCTGAATAATCTCATTTTTCAACTATTCGACCATTTCATTTTGCCAAGTTCAACGGTAGCCAGATTAGTCAACATTTATATGTTTCGATGCAACAACAAGATGTTATTTGTAACAAGTTTTTTTGTTGTTGGTTAATTGGTCACATTTTATTAATGAAATGGGTTGGATTGGTATTATTCTTGATGTGGCAAATCATTTGGTTCGATTGAATAAGTACCTTATGTCATAATTATGAAATTCTATAGCTAGAATCTTTAGTATTCTCTTATTTATCACCTGTGTCTTGTATTTTGGTAGAATGCCATCGTCTATGGTACAAAGAACCTGAAAGAAACCTCAGAAAGGGAAGAAAGCGTTGTAGAAACAATTTACGAAACGAAGAAGATGAAATAGAAACAAGAGGGATCCACTAAAGAAAACAAAGATATCCCAGCTTACGAAGATTCTTATCTTGATATCCATCAAGATAATTGGGAATTGGGAAAACTTAAAGAAGAGAAAACTTATTTTTTGTTTGAAAAACCTATTGTAACTTTTCTTTTTGATTATAAACGATGCAACCGCCCACTGAGATATTTAACAAATTATAGGTTCGAAAATGCTATACGAAATGAAATAGCACAATATTTTTTTATATATGCCAAAATAAAGGAATAAATCTAATCTCTTTTACATATCCGCCAAGTTTATCAACCGTTTAAGAAATGGTAGTGTGAAAAATTTCTTTCTGCACGACAGAAAAACTATACCACGAAGTCCTATATAATTATTGGGTTTATAATAATGAATAAAAAAATACAACTTAAGGAATGAATTTGTAAGTAGAATACAAAATTTAGAAAAAGTGAAAGGATCTTTTGTTTTAAATATATTAGAAAAAAGAACCACATTATGTGATGATGAGCATGAACAAGAATATTTACCCAAAATGTATGATCCATTTTTGAATGGACCTTATCGCGGAACAATAAAAAATGTGGATTCAGATGAAATCTTGACTGTTTTAATAACTTCAAGTGTGGATTCCTTAGAAATATTGTGGATGTATAAAATTCATGGTCTATTTCTAAAAAATTATTAAACATTTGAACATAAAAAGAATAGGTTTTATTCTGATGAGAAATTTTTATCGATTCTTTTGAGAATACCTTAACCTCAATTGAAACTTTTTATTTTGAAGGTGCACAAGGAATAGATTCATAAAGTCAAATAAAATCTTCGAAATTTTCATTAGGTATAATTACAACTGATCCAAATGATCTAATAAAAATTATTCTCCAGGCTAAACCGAATAACGAGTGCTTATTTTAAAATTAAGTGTAGCACTCAATTTCAAGCAGTTCACAACAAATACCCATTTAAAGATAAATATTGATAGTTGGTTATTTAACTACCAGTAGATATGCACAATCATCACCATATTCAAAATAATTTCCCAAATTATTTATTTTCCAAAAATATCCGTTCAAGATATATTTTCCACACTTCAAAATAATTCAATGTTTATTTTCAAACAAATTTCCCTTTCCTTTATAAATTCCATGTGAATTTAAATTTCCAAATATCTAATAAATACGATTCTCAAATCGATTTCAAATATTCACTTTCAATTTATCTTTAAAAGATATCATCTCAAAACATTTCACTTCATATTGTAAAACATTTCCATACTTATTTAATAATAAGTAATTCACAAATCTATTTATTTTCAGTACTTAGGAAATACTCAATATACATAAAACACGATTAAGTGTGTATTTTATTCTTTAAGGAAAACATTCTCTTAAACGCATTCATTTGAGTCAAAATGAATGTTACGTAAAACATCGTTACGACAACCCAAAATCACTAGTATAAGGATTCGAAATTAAGATAGATATATAAATCCCAATACTATACAAAAAACATTTCCTTTCGAAAATCATTTACTATAACAACAGTGTTATAGTCCACCATTTCCTTTTATTCCTCGAAAACGTCTATTTCAACAATAAATGTTGAAATCTATGGTTTCGATACTTAATACGTTTTAAAACAACTTCAAATCATTTTAATTCTATTTAAAATATCATTTCCCCAAAGCTTTTCTTTAATATATTATTCACCGTCCAAAATCGTGAATATACTTCGTTAACCAAATTCAACGTTTCTACACATTTTATTTAAAGGATTATTCACTGTCCAAAATCATGAATATAAATCGTTTACCAAATTCAATATTTCTACACATTTTATTTAAAGGATTATTCACTGTCCAAAATCGTGAATATATCTCCTTTAATAAGCTTTCATATTTACTTATCAATTCAATTGGTTTCGGATTTACAAAACAACGTTTATAAATTCACATCTATATAATTTTATAAAAACTTCAACTTATAAAATTCTTAATTAACAAATTCTATTTAAATCTCATTTAAATGCCAAAATCCAACTTATAAGTTAATTACTGATAAATCTTTTATTTTACTAAATCTATTCATTTTATAACGTCACAATTTATAAATCTATAATTTCGTTTACTTATGAAATCCATTTATACTTCATTTTAACACTTATAAAAGCTCGTTTTATAATTCCAATATTTTTAATTTATAAATATCAATTTTATAATTCTTTTATATAAACCGTTTATAATAATTCAAAAATCCCAATTTAAACCACTTTACAAATTAATCAACTATTTATTTCAAAAAGCACATTTCAACTATATTTCTCAAAAATCATAAATTTTATAACATTAAAATTATAATGTTTATTTAATTAAAATGAATCAATTCCAAAATTTATTAAACATTTACTTTCAAAAATCACTTTAAAATCCTTTTAAAATTTAAAAATCATCACTTTAACACTTATAGTTTTCCAAAATAGGCCCAATGCTGCAACAACACTAAATATAACAATCTTGGCATCCAAAACATCATATACCATATGATAATAGAATATATCACAAATATCTGTAAATAAATCAATACTGTTGAGGAATCCTATTGGATTCCTCTAACCTGTTTCCCTGCATCCACAGATGTTAGCACAATACCAATCCTGTTCCAATACGGGATATTGCGGTATATAGAATTTATAAAATATTATCCACTATTATGCGGCGCAATAGGGTCTCATCCGCTATATAATGTGGGAAGGTCAACTCCAAGTACATATATAATACCAATTGCACATCAAGGTGAAATATCGCGGTATATGTGTTTAATAAATAACATTCGCTTAATATACGGCGCTTAGGGTCTATTTCAATACAATAGATAACAATTTATCATTCAATCACACTATAAAGAAACTTTTAAATCTAACTATTTAAAATTTAAATCGAAACGCAATTCGATTGAGTGAGAAGTTCTCACCTTGTTTCAAATACAGTTGCAGTGTTTTATTTCAAATAAAATTAAATGCACGATTAATTTTACCCAAAAATTTCACTAACTCCAATCGATCCCAATCCAGTTCCATCGCGTAGTGCTCGTCAATACGAAGCCAACACAATTTGTTTCGTCGGTTTTCGACCTCTTATGAACAAGTTCCAGAGTTTTAAAGATTATACGACTTATAAATATATATAATTACTATTTTCCTTTTTAAATTTTAAGCTAATTCATCACAGCTGTCCATTTCTTGCCAAAGGAAATCTGGCCGCACTTAGCTTCTCCTCCCTCTCCAGTTAACAAATGCAAATAGGAACCCATCGGCCGCGGTCTCCATCCGATTTCGCGATCAAACTACTCGACTTCACGATGATCAGCGACCTCCACTCGAAAGGCCACGGCGAACTCCACCCACGGCTTGAACCACGGCAAGCTCGGCCCTATGATGGCCTCGAAAATCATGTTCGAACGCACACGTTCATACCTGATTTGTCGTCGATCCAAAGCTCCATTTACGATCTTGACCGTTGAATATTTAGCTCTCGTCGTTGTCTACAACTTCAATTAGGAAGTTTGTCGAATTGATTTACGGATTTGAAGAAAATTGAAGAAGAAGATAAATAATTTTTGGCCATTAATATTATAACTGGCAGCAAGGGTTTCATTGATTAGGGTTTTGCAAAATAGAAGACGTGAGGTCCTAATATAAAAAATTCTCGCGACAATTCACCCGAAATTTTTCCGAACTCCAAACGAAGCATGCCGCCTGGCGTTTATAATGTTTTACTCCTATTCCGAACGCAACGGAATATATATCGGAAGCCAATTCGATCATATTTGGAAGACAAGTTTTCGAATCGAATTATCTAAATTTAAAATTCTCTCAAATCGAATTCTACGCGTTTTAGCTTGCCCCGGACAAACCGTAAATTCGATTGACACGAAATTTGAAATCTTACAATAATTTAACATTACGGATCCGATGAAACTAGTTTCGTCGAAATCCGAGAATGTTTGAAAAATGGCTATTTTTACTCGTCAATTAAATATTAAAATATTCAATTTCTACAATTTAACTTTTAATTCAATTTTAAAAGATCTATAACATCATTTAACTCCAATATGATTTAATACAACTTTACAAATCAATAAAAATCACATTAAACCCAATTTCGAATTATTTCAGTAATTTCAAATATTAAATTATCGATTTAATTATCCAATTAAATCTAGATATTCAAAATAAAATTTATTCGACTTACAAATTTTACTTGTTAATATTTAAAAATAAATTAAATATATGAATTTCAATTGACAGAAATTCTGGGTCGTTACAAACTTCCCCCTTAAAAGAATTTCGTCCTCGAAATTACCAAGTAAATTTTTTTTACAGAATCTATTAACTTTTCAAAACCATTCAAATTAGATTTCAAATTCATTCGAGTGTTTAACTTTCCAAAAACCCATAGCTAAACATCTTACAATAACTTTACTAAGTTTTCAAATCATACTTAGTTATCTTTTCAAAACCAACTATATCGTTTGACTTTTCACTCCCAAATCAAAGTTATAGTTTTCCAAAATTTTCTAATTTTTTCAAAAATATTCTAACGCCTTAAATTTTCACAAAAATTCGCCATGGTCTCCTTTGCACGGCTCGATCCGAAAAAAATGGCAATACATATATCACAAATATTCATCTCATCAAAGTAATGAGGCATCACGCAGGGAAAAAGGTGTAAAAGCACGATATGTAATCCGAGATATGTACCTTATATATTATTAGCGAGCATATACGGCTAATATAGCGCGAAAGCGAGCTCCAAATGCGAAGCAAGCGCAATCCACACCTACTAAACACTCAACGATAATGAGAAACGTGTATATATGAAAACAATATCAATATACAACATATACCAATAACTATATGTGCCAATATAGCAAATGTAGTCAAAACAACAAATGCAACCATCAACCAACTAGCATTCAACCAACATCCATAACCAAATCAATACACTTTCACTTCTCATTAATATTCAATGAGTTGGTTTTTTTTCATTTAATCACATTTGATTCATTAACGTTGGACTTTACTAACATTCATTTTCAATTAGTTTTTATTCACTAATTTACATTCAAGTTAGTTCACTTCCAAATAATATTCAATTCTATTTAAGATTCACTAAACTTCCAATTTGATTTAAATTACTTTAGCTTTCCACTTTATTAATTCAGCTTCACATGGATTTTTATTCAATCCCCTGACAATCATCTAACAAACATTGTATATCTAACATCACCAAATTTATTTACTTTGCATACATTCATTCAATTTGGTTCATCACTTTTAATTAGCTTTAATGAATTAACACTTCCATTCGTTATTTCGTATCAATTTATTTACGTTCAATTGATTTACATTTAATTCATTCATTAATTCAATTGCCAATTCATTTAACAAATAAGATTGAATTTTTTTTGTACAACTCAAGTTCATATCTATTTAATTCACATTATTATTTTACTTCGATACCAAAATCAACTTCATTCAACATAACTTAAGTTATATTCCATTTGAAACATCATTTGTTTAACTTAACTTAAATTTCCACTTATAAATCCAATTCATATTCCAATTCTAAAGTAAATTCTATTTATTACCAAAGTCAAATTTATTATCTCATATTATAAGTCCAAAACTCATTCCACTTATATTCAACAATTACAGCTTGGATTTTAATTTCAAATTTGTTTATCACAACAAAACTCCAATTTTCAATTTATTACGGTAGCAAATACATCACACAGAAACTCGAAAATGAAACTGATGATGCTGCAGTCATCACCCTTATCATTTCCCAGCAACAGTAGTGAATTCGGTGCTTAATATTCTTTCATAATTTTCCTTTTATTCATAAATTACATTTATAAATCCTTTTCTTATAGAATTTCACTTATTGTATATATAAGATTATTTCACAATTGTAAATCATGTAAATTTTAATTCCATCTTAATAATTCATTTGCTTATACAGTTAATCTTTTCCAATATGGTTTATTTAACTTACATATATTCTTACATTTTCAACAACCAAACAATCAATTTATATACACTTTAATAATTCTGAAAAATTATTCCTTTATATATAAAATATGATCAAGGTGAAATTATTTCATTTACCCCATTTCAAATGATACTATGTCGATTTATCTCGTTTAAGAGTTTAGAAACCCCTATCGATTCAGTTAGCTTGACTGCACCGACCAGAATTCACAAACAACTCAACGGATAAGCAAACACAATATAAAACCTTTTTTTACATTCAATAACAAATACGCACTCATATCTATGATTACACTCACACTCTTTCTAGAGTACTACTAACTATATCTCTAATGAGTAATTCCCAACAGTGCCAAGGTTGTCACTTAACCAAATGCCCTGATACCAAATGTAACGATAGAGATTTTCAACTGACGAAAGTCGACATTAATATGTCCACTGTATCGAGTAACGAGCAATCGCACGCCGAAAAACCGAACCGTTAGGGTTAAAGAAGAGGTAGAAGATAGAAGAAGAAAGAAAGAAAGAAGTAACAGAAAACAATAACAGAATCTCACATGTCGCAGCAGAACAACATATAATAGATAAAGGAATATCTTTAAAACAAAGAACTATATCAGTTATTACATTACATCACATTACATTACATTACATTATCAAAGTTTACAACAACAAACAGCGGAAAAGAAATCCTAAATACTAGTTGATGCGCCATGCCATCCAGCTTGCTTCCAAATCTCTACAGCAACTCATGAATTCCAGAGTGACTTGATAACCTGACTCTAGACTGCCCATGTAGAAATTGGTGGGCACCCAGAATTTAGGGAGGAAACAATAAACTCCAGGCCAGTCATGGGACTGGTGTGAGAACTTAAAACAGTTTATCTTTAATAACAAATAAAGAATTTTTTTTATTCAAATGGGTTCACAATGCTTTTAGAAAATGAAACTACCATAAGGCCTCCCGCACACACACAATGCAAACGTAGAATCATAGGAGATTTATCCTTATGATAGTCAAACATGCTTGATACGCAAATTTCTTTGATATTATTACTATAAGTGCAAAGTGTAGGAAAACATTTCGAAAGTATGATATAAATCTTAGCCAACATAGACATTCCGAACTATGCCTACTATAGCTACCATCTAAACAGTGGGGCGCCACCATAATTAAATGGCAGATTCTACAACTAAAACCGTACAAGGTGCGTATTGAAGTTTGGATTTCAACAAATGGTCAGGCCAAGGAACTTTGCATTGCCACATGGGTACGGCTCTGGAAAGACGCACCGAGAACCTAATCGGATCTCTGCCAACACAAGGCTGGGTTACCCCTATCTGGGTAACAACTGACACGAATATGCCATCCCCCGGTCGTAACCGACCTAAATCCCGGAATTCGCCAACAACCACAAAATAATAAGTTCGCAGCAACAACATAGGTTAAGTATCAGGGCTCCATACCATAATACCACCTCTATCCAGAAGGAAATGACATATACTAAGGGGGCGCTATCCCCTAATAACCTTGCCGCATCTTTCCTGTTTTGACCATTACCGGGGTGTGAGGTCCGACGAAGTCTCGTCCGCAAAGCTAAGCTTTTCATAAAAGCAACTCTCAGCATGCCACGTTACCAAATTGGGAATATATCAAAAGTAACCATCAACTACATAACCTCTTGGCTCGTACGTCTCAAAGAAGGGTGTTAAGCTAAGAGAATAAATTCTCCGCCACCAACAGAAATATATTTGATAGAAACTAGCTTTACATCTCAAATTGTAACGTCAGGCACACATCCATACAAGTCCATTCCACGATCGAATGAAACCGAAGGCACTTCCAAAGAAGCCCTTGCAATCCGGATATTCACTAATCACGACCGGACTTCCCATCACAAAGGGTGATAAAATCTCTATATCGGAGATCAGCGGATATAGAGACATTCGTCGGTAATCCTTCCGTTTTCGAAAATATCCAGTCTTCAACACCGGACTTTGTTATCCCGCCTTGTTCAGCAACTTAGAGCATGGAGTATCCAACAACCTAAAGAATGCAGCGACTTGGCTATGTACCCGACCTATCGAGCTAAGGTTTCCAGCGACCTAGTCCCCTACAAAACAAACAGCGACCTAACATTCTCCAGGTCCCCGTGACTTAACTTCTTCAATAGCTACAGTAAGCTCACGACTTAATTGCAGACTCCGACCTAAGATGGCTCCGACCTAAGGACTTAACGAGCTAACATGCAGGCGAATTAAGCTACAACGAAGACATCGCGACCTAAAGATGAGACGACTTAGCGACCTAAAGATGAGACGACTTAGCGACCTAAAGAAGTCCGCGACCTAGTGGCTTAGCCACTTGTTCGACCTAGCGACCTAATTATTTCGCAACCTAAACCTACCGAAGCTCATCCCTATACCATATCTCCTTAAGTCTTCCCCACCGACCCAATCTCCTTAAGTCGTTCCTTACGACCTAATCTCCTTAAGCCGTTCCTTACGACCTATCTCCTTAAGTCGCTCCTTACGACCGATCTCCTTAAGTCGCTCCTCACGATCTATCTCCTTAAGTCGTTCCTTACGACCTAACTCCTTAAGTCGTTCCTTATGACATATCTCCTTAAGTCGTTCCTTACAACCTAACTCCTTAAGTCGTCCCCACCGACCCAATCTCCTTAAGTCGTTCCTTGCGACCTAACTCCTTAAGTCGTCCCTACCGACCTAACTCCGATTTCACCTATAAATACTCCATCTACTCCACCTGGAAGGGGGGTGGCCCGGATTTCATAGCTCCTATACTCTGCTGATTTCTCGACTCTCCAAACACTTCAAACACTGAAGAACCTTCATCAAGAGATCTACTTCATTCCGCATGAATCCAAAGATCAATCCATCATCAAAGTTCAAACTTCTTTCTCTGATCGTGTTGTAATGGTAGGATCGTGTTGTAATGGTAGGATCGTGTTGTAAAAGTGTTGTAATCAAGAGATCGTGTTGTAAAAGTGTTGTAATCTTGTAAAGGGTGCTCGAAAAACATAATGGAGGATGTAAAGTGGATGTAGGCTTATTAGAAGCCGAACCATTATAAAAATCTCTGTGTCTTTTACTTTCCTGCGATTTTCTTTTTACTTTGATTCCCGTGCAAACGGGTGGTGCTTTCACTTCAACACGAGCTACACCGGGTGTTAGCGTTAAAGCTATTTTTATCGTCAACAGACTTCAAATGCTATCCATTATGAAATATCACTATTCGGAATGGGATTTCTGACTCAAAGTGCTCTCCAGGCTATACCGAATAACGAGCGCTTATTTTAAAAATAAGTGTAGCTTTCAATTTCAAGCAATTAACAACAAATACTGATTTAAAGCCAATATTGATAGTCGGTTACTAACTATCAATAGATATGCACAATCATCACCAAATTCGAAATAATTTCCCAAATTATTTATTTTCCAAAAATATCTGTTCAAGATATATTTTCCACACTTCAAAATAAATCAGTGTTTATTTTCAAAGAAATTTCCCTTTCCTTTATAAATTCCATGTAAATTTAAATTTCCAAATATCTGTTAATATAAAATGCTCAAATTGATTTCAAATATTCACTTTCAATTTATCTTTAAAAGATATCATCTCAAAACATTTCACTTCATATTGGAAAACATTTCCATTCTTATTTAATAATAAGTAATTCACAAATCTATTTATTTTCAATACTTAGAAAATATTCAATATACTTAAAACACGATTAAGTATGTATTTTATTCTTTAAGGAAAACATTCTCTTAAACGCATTCATTTGAGTCAAAACGAATGTTGCATAAAACAACGTTATGACAACCCGAAATCACTAGTATATGGATTCGAAATTAAGATAGATATATAAATCCCAATACTATACAAAACACGTTTCCTTTCGAAAATCATTTACTATAACAACAGTGTTATAGTCCACCATTTCCTTTTATTCCTCGAAAACGTCTATTTCAACAATAAATGTTGAAACTATGGTTTCGATACTTAATACATTTTAAAACAACTTCAAATCGTTTTAATTCTATTTAAAATATCACTTCCCTAAAACTTTTCTTTAATATATTATTCACCGTCCAAAATCGTGAATATACTTTGTTAACCAAATTCAACGTTTCTACACATTTTATTTAAAGGATTATTCACTGTCCAAAATCGTGAATATAAATCGTTTACCAAATTCAACATTTCTACATATTTTATTTAAAGGATTATTCACTGTCCAAAATCGTGAATATATCTCCTTTAATAAGCTTTCATATTTAATTATCAATTCAATTGGTTTCGGATTGATAAATAACGTTTATAAATTCACATCTATATAATTTTATAAAAACTTCAACTTATAAAACTCCTTAATTAACTAGTTCTATTTAAATCTCATTTAAATGCCAAAATCCAACTTATAAGTTAATTACTTATAAGTCTTTTATTTTACTAAATCTATTCATTTTAGAACATCACAATTTATAAATCTATAATTTCATTTACTTATGAAATCATTTATACTTCATTTTAACACTTATAAAAACTCGTTTTATAATTCTAATATTTTTAATTTATAAATATCAATTTTATAATTCTTTTATATAAACCGTTTATAATAATTCAAAAATCCTAATTTAAACCATTTTACAAATTAATCAACTACTTATTTCAAAAATCACATTTCAACTATATTTCTCAAAAATCATAAATTTTATAACATTAAAATTATAACGTTTATTTAATTAAAATGAATCAATTCCAAAATTTAATAAAACGTATACTTTCAAAAATCACTTTAAAATCCTTTTAAAATTTGAAAATCATCACTTTAACACTTTTAATTTTTCAAAATAGGCCCAATGCTGCAATAGCACTAAATATAACAATCTCGGCATCCAAAACATCATATAACATATGATAACAGAATATATCACAAATATCTGTAAATAAATCAATGCTGTTGAGGAATCCTTTTTCCAGCCTGTTTCCCTGCATCCACAGATGTTAGCATAATACCAATCCGTTCCAATACGGGATATCGCGGTATATGGGATTTATAAAATATTATCCACTATAATGCTGCACAATAGGGTCTCATCCGCTATATAATGCGGGAAAATCAACTCCAAGTACATATATAATACCAATTCCACATCAAGGTGAAATATCGCGGTATATTGTTTAATAAATAACATCCGCTTAATATACGATGCATAGGGTCTATTTCAATACAATAGATAACAATTTATCATTCAATCACACTATCAAGAAATTTTTAAATCTAACTACTTAAAATTTAAATCGAAACGCAATTCGATTGAGTGAGAAGTTCTCACCTCGTTTCAAATACAGTTGTAGTGTTTTATTTCGAATAAAATTAAACGCGCGTTTAATTTCACCCAAAAATTTCACTAACTCCAATCGATCCAAATCCATCTCCTTCGCGTAGTGCTCGTCAATACGAAGCCAACACAATTCGTTTCGTCAGTTTTGGACCTCGTATGAACAAGTTACGGAGTTTTTAAGATTATACGAATTATAAATATAAATAATTACTATTTTCCTTTTTAAATTTTAACCTAATTCATCACAGCCGTCCATTTCTTGCAAAATGAAATCTGGCCGCACTTAGCTTCTTCTCCCTCTCCAGTTAACAAACACAAATAGGAATCAATCGGCCGCCATCTCCATCCAATTATAGCGACCAAACTACTCGACTTCGCGATGATCAGCGACCACCACTCGAAAGGCCATGGCGAACTCCAACCACGGCTTGAACCACGGCAAGCTCGGCCCTATGATGGCCTCGAAAATCATGTTCGAACGCACACGTTCAAATCTGATTTGCCGACGATCCAAAGCTCCATTTACGATCTTGACCGTTGAATATCTAGCTCTCGTCGTTGTCTACAACTTTCATTTATGAAGTTTGTCGAATTGATTTACGGATTTGAAGAAAATTTAAGAAGAAGATGAATAATTTTCGGCCATTAATATTCTAACTGGCGGCTAGGGTTTCATTGATAAGGGTTTTGCAAAATAGAAGACGTGAGGTCCTTATATAGAAAATTCTCGCGACACTATTCACCCGAAATTTTTCCGAACTCCAAATGAAGCGTGCCGCATGGCGTTTATAATGTTTTACCCCCATTCCAAACGCGATGAATATATATCGGGGGCAAATTCGATCATGTTTGAAAGATTAGTTTCCGAATCGAATTGTTTATATTTAAAATTCACTCAAATCGATTTCTACGCGTTTTAGCTTGCCTCGGACAAACCGTAAATCCTATTGACACGAAATTTGAAAATGCACAATAATTTAACATCGTGGATCCGATGAAACTAGTTTTGTCAAAATCGGAGACTGTTTGAAAAATGGCTATTTTTACTCGTCAATTAAATATTAAAATATCAATTTCTACAATTTAACTTTTAATTCAACTTAAAAATTCTATAACATCATTTTAACTCCAATATGATTTAATACAACTTTACAAATCAATTTAAATCAAATTAAACCCAGTTTCCAATTATTTCAAATATTAAATTATCGATTTAATTATCCAATTAGATCTAGATATTCGAAATAAAATTTATTCGACTTACAAATTTTACTTGTTAATATTTAAAAATAATTTAAATATACGAATTTCAATTGACAGAAATTCTGGGTCGTTACATTCTATTTACTGTAGCAATAAGAGGTTTAATATTAGTAACTCAACCTTTTCTCAGAAAATATGTTCTATTTCCCGTATTAATAATAGCTAAAAATATTAGTCGTGTGTTATTGTTTCAATTCCCCGAATGGCATAAGGATTGGAAGGAATGGAATGGAGAAATGCATGTTATATGTACTTATAATGGAGTTCAATTATCAGAAACGAAATTTCCTTAAAATTGGTTAAGAGATGGCATTCAAGTAAAGATTCTATTTCCTTTTTGTCTAAAACCTTGGCAAAGATTTAAGGTATGATTTAATTATGGAGATCAGCAAAGGCAAAAAAAAGAGAAAAAAAGATAACTTTTGTTTTTTTTAACAGTTTGGGGAAGAGAAGTAGAGAGCTACATTTTGGGTCTCCCCGAAAATGACCTTCTTTGTTTGAACCCATTTTTAAAGAACTCGAAAAAACGGTAAAAGTGAAAAAAAAAATTGAAGTTATAAGAGTTTTCAAAGAAAGAGGAAATGGGGTTCTAAAAGTTTCAAAAAAAACAAGATAGGTCATCAAAACAATTCTATTTACGGACCTAATAATGAAAGAATTTGAAAAAGTAAAACCCATATTAAAATCGAGCAGGGTTAAAATATATGAATCGACTAAAAATAAAAATGTAAGAGATTCTAATATAAATAATAAGATTAGTCGCGAATCGAAGATTGCAATTCAATTCCTGACTTGCGAAAATGAAAATTATTCACTCATCGAAACAAAAATGAAAGATCTTTCTAATAAGACAATCACAATTAGGAGTCAAATAAAAGGAATCACAAAAGACAAAAAAATAGTTCTAACTTATGATGATAAAAGAGCGGAATTACAGAAGGATATTTGGCAAATATTTAAAAGAAAAAAATATCCAATTAATACGTAAATCGCATTGTTTTATAAAATCTTTCATTGAAAAAATATACATAAATCTATTACTATGTATCATTAAGATTCCAAGTTTTAAATCAACAGACAAAATTTTAAGTAAATACATTTATAATGATAAAAGAAATCAAGAAGGAATTGAAAAGACAAATCAAAAACTAATGAACTTTATTTCGACTATAAAAAAGTTGTTTTATAATATTTTTTATAATACTAATTTTAGTATTAACATCAAAAGTTTTAATATCTATTGGGACTTATCTTCTTTGTCTCAAGCATATATATTTTACAAATTCTCACAAAATCAATTACTTAATAAATATGCTTTGAAATATGTACTTCAATATCATAACACCTATATTTTTTTACAGATATAATAAAGAATTATTGTACAACACAAAGAATATTTGTTTCCAAACCAAAGCATAAGAAAATGCATAAGTATAGGATGAATAAATGGAAAATGTGGTTAAGGGGTCATTATTAGTATAATTTATCTCAGACTAAGTGTTCTTATTTAGTACCAAAAAAAGGACTAATGTCGTATAATTCAAAAAAAAAGACTCAACGAAATCGGATTTAAATAAAAAAGAAAATGGACCAATTACTTCATTATGGGAAAGAAAATTACTATGCAACAAATTCATTACTAAGTCAAAAAGACAAAGTAAAAAAACATTTCGGATGTGATATTTTATCATATAAATATAAAAATTTTAAGAATAATAAACTCATATATTTATGAATAGACATTACAATTACAAGAAGTGGAAAACAAAAAAATTTCATCTAATTTCAATACTCTAATACCCAAACCCTTTTATAGATTGTTAAGGATAGTTATTGATAATTATTTAGAAAAAAGATTTCTCATCGATACGGACAAAAATATGGATAGACTATTTTTAAATTATAAAATTCTCGATTTTTGTATTAGAAATAATATTGATATTGAGACCCAGGCCAATTCGACCATCAACATCCAGATTCATAATAATACTAAAAATCGAAATTATCAAAAAATAAAAAAAATTCCTTTTTTGATTGGATGGGATTGAATCAAGAAAAATTCTGTCATAGCATATCAGATCTAGAACCTTTGTTTTTCCCCATAATTACTACTACTTTTTAATGCGTATAAAATATAACGGTGGATCATACCTACCAAATTACTTATTTTTAATCTTCATTTCTATGAAAATATTAGTAAAAGTAAAAAGATCAATGTAAAAAAATGAACAACAAGGTCAAGGAAATCTTATATTATATTTACGAAAATAAAATGAAAAAGATGTTGAGACAGATTATACAAGAAAAGACATTAAAAAAAAGTAGAAAAAAACAATCTAAGAGCAAGAAAGAAGCAAAACTCAATTTCTTTTTGAAAAATATTTTCTTTTTCAATTAAGATGTAATGATCTCTTAAATCAAAGAATGACCAATAATACAAAGGTATATTATCTTCTACTTAGACTGATAGATCTAAACGAAATAGCTATATCTTCAATTCAAAGAGGAGAGATGCATCTAGATGTAACATTGATTCAGAAAGATCTAACTCTTACAGAATTTGTAAAAAGAGGCATATTTATTGTCGAACCAATTCATCTATATATGAAAATAGATGGAAAAGATATTATATATCAAACCATAGGTATTTCATTGGTTGATAACACTAAACGCTAAACTGATGGAAAATACATAATAATAAAAAATATGTTGATAAAAAAATTCATGAATCTGTTGCACAACACAGCAATATACTTATGACTAAAAGCAATAAAAATTAAATGATTTCCTTGTTTCTAAAAATATTCTACCCCCAAACGTCATAGAGAATTGAGAATTTTCTTTTGTTTTAATTCTCAGAATTGGAATATTATGGGTAGAAATCTATTATTCTATAATCAAAACAACATAAACAACCGTGTACAATTTTTGAAAAAGGAAAAACATCTTAATACATATACAAAGAAATTCATTAAATTCAAATTTTTTCTTTGGCCTCATTATCGATTAAAAGTTTTAGCTTCTATGAATCATTATGTTTTGATACCAATAATGGTAGTAATTTCAATATATCAAGAATACATATGTATCCACGATTCAGAATTCTTCAAATTCTTTAAATTATATTAATAATATATAATAATTATAAATATAACATAGTATATTTCCTCCATATTTTATATCTATTTTCCTTTATCGAAAATCATTTTCTTTCTTGAGTTGGAAAATCATGAAAAAAATTGATCGTTCCTTTCTATATGAAGAAATGAGAAACTTTTTTCGTGCTAAATTCAAATAATAGTAAATAACACGTATAATAAATATTTTTATTGTTCCTGATCGGTAAAATTCGCTTAAAAGAAAAAAAAATTGTTTTTATAGTCAAAAATTCATTCATCTCGGCTATTCGACATAAACAAGAAAAAAACCGTGGATCTGTTGAATTTCATGTATTTAGTTTCACTGATAAGATACAAAGACTTACTTCACATTTAAAATTACATAAAAAAAGATTTTTTTGTGATAAAGAGGTCTACGAAAAATTCTAGGAAAACTTCTATGGATGTTGGATTATTTGTCAAAGAAAAATTCTGGGCAAACGTCAACGACTAGTGAATCTCCTTCTTTTTACTGTTATTGCTTCTGTGAACAAGTGGCTAAATAATCCCATCGTGTTACATAAGGCAAATATTGTATAATTGTTTGATTTTCCACTATTTTTCCATCCCTATATCTAAATAACCCAATATAGGTTCACAGTCAATAATATCTTCACCATCCAGAGTAACAATTATTCGAAGAACACCATGCACTGATGCGAGGTGAGGACCCATATTCACTATCATGAGATCCTTTCTTATAGTTGGTACAGTTATAACTTTTCTTCCTTAATTCAATTCAGTATTCCATGAATTTAGCAAAATGAAGTTGATCAAAATGCAAAATTTAATAACCAAAGAAAAATTCAAACCAATCTTAAACTTAAAATTAACGAGTTTTTGACTCTCGAATAACCAACTGGTTAATAAATTTCTTATAACGTACTCGATTTTTCTTTGACAAATAACCCGACATCCGTTGACATTTTTCCAGATTTTTAGTAGACCTCGCGAAAAATATTTACCATGTTTAGTAGTTTCTCGATGGCTTCTCTTGCATTTTTGGGAATGATGGTTTTGTTGCAGAATTAGTAGTATTTTTTAGACTAATTTCCAGTCCAAAATATCTTTTAATGCCAAAAATATTAATTACCCTTGTAATGGGAACTGGAATGATATTAACTCCTATTTATTTGTTATCTATGTTACGGCAAATGTTCTAAGGATACAATTTTTTCAATGTTCTAAACTCAAATCTCATGGATTCTGGACCATGAGAACTATTTGTTTCAATTTGTATTCTTTTACCCGTAATAGGAACAGGTATTTATCCCGATTTCGTTCTTTCTTTATCAGTAGACAAGATACAAGCTATCATGTTTAATTATTTTCATAGATTGTTTTATAATTGAAAATTATAATATTTTCGAAACTATTCTGTTAATGTAAAAATGAACGCTAACACCTCGGTTTGAATTATGATATAGTGAAAGCACCACCCTTTGGTACGGGACCTAAAAGTAAGCAGCAAATAGAAGAAAAAAGTAAAGAGACAACTGTTTTTATAGTGGTTCGGCTCGAAATCAAGCCTACGTCCACTTTATATCATTTATTATGATCTTTGAATACACTTTGTTACAATTAAACTTCAAGTACAACAAACTTCAAAGTCTTGAGCTTCCAAAGTAGAATCGAATCGGTGAAGAAGTTTGATCCATTCTGGAATTGATCTCTGAAGTTGTTATGATGTTGTCGGACTTGGAGAACGAGTTGCTTGAATTTCAAAGTGGCAGAGTCTTGGCTTTTTTCCCCTAAAAAACCCCCTATAAGTGTGGAGTAGATGAGGTATTTATAGGAGAGCTTCGGAATTAGGTCATATGTCGTAGGTCGTTGGCGACTTACGGAGTTGCGATCTATAAACCCTCTAGGAGTAGCATAAGTCGTCGGCGACTTAACATAGTCATCCTGGATGAGATAGGGGCTGTCAACGACTTAGCATGTGTAGTATAAGAGTTATCTTGGCTTGCTTAGGTCGTGAGCGACCTAATAGAAGAGGCAGTATGCGGCTTAGGTCGTGAGCGACCTAATGGAAGAGGCAGTATGTGGCTTAGGTCGCGAGCGACCTAATGGAAGATCAGTATGTGGCTTAGGTTGTGAGCGACCTAATGGAAGAGGCATTATGAGGCTTAGGTCGTGAGCGACCTAAGGGAAGAGGCAGTATACGGCTTTATTTCGAAATTTGCTAAGTCGTTAGGTCGTTCCTTTATTAACTCGTTAGCTCGTTGTTCCCTTAACTCGCTAGGTCGTTGTTTCCTTATCTTGTTAGGTCGTTAGGTTGCTTCCTTTATTAAGCCGTTGAGTCGTTGGAGCCTTTCGGTCGTTAACCCGTTGCTACGGTAACTCGTTGGAGCCCCTTAAGCAAGAGCCGCTTTGTGCTGTAGCTCGTTAGGTCGCTAAGTTGTTGGAGCTCCTTGAGTAATTGAGTCGCTTCGTTTTTTCGATCAATGTTCTGGTATTACGGCCTTGCCAAAAGGCGGGATAACATTTGCCCCCCCTCCCAAAACATGCCTTGCGATACGAAGGTGTGTTTTGTAGTGACATAAGCTAGATGTTCATATCCTATCAATGACCTGAAAAGAATTCGATAGTTTCATATGACCTCGAATGATGATCGTTCGGGATCGCATGTCATTTGAGGTTGAACGGGACCATTCGCGGTAGAATGCCGTTCACGGCGAATTGTGAGTGTTCGCGGTCAGGTGCCGTTCGAGGCGAGTTGTGACCGTTCGCGGTCAGGTGCCGTTCGAGACGAATTTTGACCGTTCGCGGTCGGGTGCCGTTCGAGGCGAATTTTGACCGTTCGCGGTCGGGTGCCGTTCAAGGCGAGTATTGACCGTTCACGGTCGAATGCCGTTCAAGGCAAATGGTGACCGTTCGCGGTCAGATGCCTTTCGCGGCAAATAGTGGCCGTTCACGGTCGGATGCCATTCGAGGCGAATTGCGGCCGTTCGCCGTCGGGTGCCGTTCGAGGCGAATTTTGACCGTTCGCGGTCGGGTGCCGTTCGAGGCGAATTGCGACCGTTCGCGGTCGAATGCCGTTCGAGGCAAATGGTGACCGTTCGCGATCGGATGCCGTTCGAGGCGAATCGTGGCCGTTCGCGGTCGGATGTCGTTCGAGGCGAATTGTGACCGTTCGCGGTCGAATGCCGTTCGAGGCAAATTGTGACCGTTTGCGGTTGGGAGCTGTTCGAGGCGAAATTTTACCGTTCGCGGTCGGGTGCCGCTCGATGCGAATTGTGACCGTTCGTAGTCGAATGCCGATCGAGGCAAATGGTGACCGTTCGCGGTCGGATGCCGTTCGAGGCGAATCGTGACCGTTCACGGTCGGATGCCGTTCGAGGCGAATCAAGACCGTTCGCGGTCACATGCCGTTCGAGGCAAATTGTGACCGTTCGCGGTCAGGTGCTGTTCGAGGCAAATTTTGATCGTTCACGGTCGTGTGCCGTTCGAGGCGAATATTGACCGTTCGTGGTCGAATTCCGTTTAGGCAAATTGTGACTGTTCGAGGTCGGATGCCGTTCGAGGCGAATTGTGACCGTTCGCGGTCGAATGCCGTTCGAGGCAAATTGTGACCGTTCGTGGTCGTGTGCCGTTCGAGGCGAATTTTGACCGTTCGCGGTCGTTTGCCGTTTGAGGCAAATTGTGACCGTTCGTGGTCGTGTGCTGTTCGAGGCGAATTTTGACCGTTCGCGGTCGTTTGCCGTTCGAGGCAAATTGATGTGCCCGGGAAGGTCTCAATATTATCGATACCACGTTCACGTTCGGGTGAGTTTCTAGATCGTTTGTCAAGGCGATTTATTGCCATCTCAGAGCATGCCTAAGGACCATTCGCAACCCCGTACATATTTAAGTGGCTTAGCCCTCTCAGAATTATCAAAACCAATATTCATTCAACTGAAGAGTTTTAAAGCAAAAATGTCCAACAAAGTCAAATCTAAACACAAGAAGTAAAACACAAAAGCGAAGTAGTGACGTCAGAGTGCAAACACTTACATTGATATGATTTACAGTTGTATCAGAGCATGCATAGGGATCGTTTGCGGTCCCGTACATGTGTGAACATCTTAACTGTGTCGATGTGGAGTTTTCCACTCGTTCGTCATTACCTCAGTCAATTGATAATTAGCTGACGCCTCGATCGTGAGCCGTCTTCAGTTGGTGCAGGTGGTGGTCGTTCTTGTTCCACCGTCGCGGTCCTCCTTCTCACATACTGTGATAGCAAACCATCCCGGATGTGCCCCTCAACTTCATCTTTCAAGTGTCTATAGTCATTTGTGCTATGACCATTCAACTCATGGAATGAGCAATACTTGTCCGACTTTCTCTCGTTATTGGATGGTGTAACAGCCCGCAAATCCGTACCCCTTCAGTCAACACTATTCTACGACAATCAACTCAAGTGCAGAAATACGAACCATTTGGGTTTTAAGAAGAAGAGGTAGAGGTAGAGAATTTGAAAACAACAACAGAATCTAACCATCGCAGCGGAACAAAATATAATAGATAATAAATAATCCTTACTCAAAATCAAATTTATCTGTTTACATACATTACATCATCAGAGTACATCAGTCACAGCTCACATCAATACAACACAATGGATACACAACAACTCAAGGTACCCAACAACTCAAACACAATGGAATAATATATATACAAGTACGGGAGTACGTATCGTCATCCAGCTCGTCTCCTGAGCTCCACAACATCATATCCTGTATTCTATAATACTCGGTCTAACCCGAGCATTATAGTTAAATAACACCCGAGTCAGTCTGGAATACCAGCTTGAGAAAATCACACCCAATTGATTATTAAAGTTTCAAAAAAATCCTTTGAAAACAAAAGCATCTCGTAAGACCACGCCACAAATAAACATGTCGGGTTTTTGCCTTACGATAGCTAAAACAATTTTATAGAAATCCTCTGATATTATAATAGTGTCTATAGAAAGTAACTAGAATCTAGCTGAAATGCTTGCATCTCACGTTTCAGCAATAGTTGGGCACAATCAAAACCGTACGGGCGCGTAGGGGAAATGGATTCCAACTAATAGCTAGGCACTGGGTACCACCTGTCACAGTACCTGGTCTAGATCAGCGTACCGAGGAGCCACCCTAACTCCCCTGCAACACAAGACCGGAACCATCCCTTACTGGACAGTCCCGAGCAAGATCACCCCGCGGTTGAGATCAGAAACCACCCACTAAGCCGAAATAAAGGGACATCTAGACAGGGATGACCTCACCCTCCAGTGGGGGCTACCCACGAAGCCTTGCTGCATATCCCCTGATTTTCAGCCATTCCCATTTGATGAGGCTTGAGGCTAAGCGTTACCTTTTTAGAACAATTTTCCTTTGAATTCCCATCGTCCACCTGACGATGTTTCGCAAGCATTCATCCATACAAGTCCGTCCCGGGTTCGAACGGAACCGAAGGCACTACCCCTACTACATCCATTTTGGAAATATCCTTAGGATTAGTAGCGACTAGCCCTTGCACTTCACTGCTCCATCTTCGAATCCACAATCGTTTACACGAAACGTACAAACCGGATCGAAGTGGTTTTCGAGAAATCAATCTCGATCCCGGTCTCTTCGAAACGATCAACGCATTTGGCCAATATTGATAGTCGGTTATTTAACTACAATTATATTGACAAAACAACCATCAACCAATAAATAATTTTCCAAATTATTTATTAATCTCAAAAATATCTTCACAAGATATATTTCTATTTTCAATCCTATGAAAACAGTTTCAAAACCATCTTCCTTTTCAGAATAAACTTTCCCAAATATTTTCTATCTCCACTGAAATTTCCAAGTACAAAACTAGATTTTAAAAATAATTTTAAAACACTTTACTTTGAAATATATACTATAAAACATTTAAGTTAAAACTACATCAATAATCTATTAAAAATACCATACTATATGAATATTTGAAAATAAGGTTACTTAATAAATATAAAACCAGATTTATACCTTTAAAAACAGAATATTGAGTCATTCTTTAAATAATTATTGCTATAATAGATTAAGAGAAAATACTTACTTTAGAATTTAAATATTAGAAATAAGAAATTTTCCAACACTTGCTTTTAAATAATTTTTAATCTTTTAACTTGTATTTAAATATTTACTTGAAAACGTACATGGTTATCCAGGGAGAATTTTCAACTTCAATCACTTAAATCAATTTCCAAAATTGATTTCCAATTTATTCCCTTTTAATTCAGAATCTATTAATTTCAGATTTCATTTCCTGATTATGATTTAAAAATACTTTAACTAAAAATTCCAATTTTTAGATTTCTCAATTACTTCTTTATTCTTTTAAATAAATTTAAACTTCAAATTTTAGAATAATTCTTTATTTCTTTAATTGATATAACTTAAGTTTACAATTCGTCAATTTCATTTTATTCAAAATTCCATTTCTCTTCATACTCGAAGTTATTTATTACTATTTTCATATTACTTCTATTTCTTTTCAATTCATTCTTAATTTATTCAACTTTCTATAATTATTTCGCTTACAAATTTACTTCCTTTTAATTTCTTTTCAACAATCCAATTCATATACTTTGGTAATTCATTTACCCGAATATCCAATCAAACCATAATATTCAATATTCCAATATAACTCATCATTGGATATCAAATAAACACAACAGAGAATATTGAATAATTTAAATGTGAGGGGTCCAGTTGGATCCCTCAAACCTGTTTTCCCTACATCCACAAATGTTAGCACAATATAATATGCCAATTCCAAAGTATATCATACTAAAGCACATCAATCAATTCATCCATTCAAACAATTATTTAAATTTAATCATTTAAATTTAAATTTAACTGAGTGAGATTAACTCACCTTTGCCCTTTTAATATGCCACCATATCCATCTCGACTTGTTTTATTTCAAATTTCAACCTTTGAATAAACATCATATGATTTATCAATATTTGAACTTACTGAAAATAAATTCCATTTATAAATTTGATTTAAATTATTTTCTTTTAACTAACTTATTTTATTTTGCTTCCCTATAACTACTTATTCCAAAATAACCTGTACAAATTAAATTCAAATAATATACAAGTCCTTCCCAAACCTATATACATGTATATTTATTTCTTTTGAAACTACATATATATATATATATATATTTATATATATATATATACACTTATATAGAATTGATAAAAATAAACTTATATAATTTTTTCAACATTAAAAACCCCTTTTATTTGTCAATTTTTTTTATATATATTTATATTATATGTTTATTGTTTATCTATTTAAAATCGATATCTTAAACCTTACTGTAAAGAAAATGACTTTCTATTACTATAGTATCTCAATGTAAATTATTTAAATCAAAATAACTTACTGTAAGTTATATATGTATTTCTTGTTCTAAGAATAACTCTTACAATATAAATTGCTATCCTACATATATATATATATATATACATATTTTAAACTAAAATTTAGTTACTGCGAATTTAACTGAAACAGAAATTGAAATGTATATATATTTTAAATTGAAAGTAAATAATGACGAATACCTTACTGCCAAAATCTCAGTTTCCCCAATCTACCCTCGCACGCAAACGACGAGCAATATTTTCGGCTTCGCGCAACTCGAACTCGGCACTGCCTCGCGCCACAACCGAAGCTACCCACGTGACTCACTCTAACCCTAGGTCGCAGCAACCCGCCATGGCTACGAACGTCGTACCCTTTCTCAAATCTACTTCGGCCAAGTCTCCCACTTCGCATGCTCCGTCTCGATTTCGAGCACACAAGGATCGGCTCGATATTTAGCTGCATTCGATTTCCCCTTTCTTTTTTTTTGGCTGTGAGATTCCAATTCGATTTCCCTTTTTTTTTATTTAACCTGCTGTCGCTTGAAAATGAAAGAAGGGAAGAAGACTCGGCTGTGTTGATATAAAAGTAAACAGGAAGTGATTGAAAGGAAGGAAGCGTGCAAAGGAAGCTAAAAATGATTTTGATCAGGCGTACACAAGAAGCTTAATTAATTAAATTATATTTTATTAGCTTATAATCAATTAAATTTTTTTGCGTATATACATCGTACACTCACACACTATTTTCGATCAATACGAAAATTTGAAATCCGATAATAATTCAATATTACGGAACCAATGGAACTAGTCTCGTTAAATTCCGAGACTGCGCCTCAAAAGGCTATTTTTAAATTCAATTTAAACTATAAAATTTTAAAACCGAACAAACCACTGTTAGTTTAAATTTTTCAACTTCTACTATCTTCAGTGTTATCAATATAAATTTTACAAGCCTTCAAATTATTTTTAACCGACTTAAAATTCCAAATTCAACATTTTATTCAAATCAAGTTATTTAATTCGATAATTAATTATCCAATAAATTGTGATATTTAAAATTTAAGTTAAAATTACTCTATTGAATATTCAAAATCAATTAAATATTCTGATTTAAAGGCTTAAAAATTCCGGGTCGTCACATTCCTCCCCCCTTAAAAGAATTTCGTCCCCGAAATTACTAATTAGGAAGAATGGTCCAATACCCGTTTACTTTTCCCAAAACCAAACAGTCCAACACTATCCAACTATTATTATTTTTCTTATTAACTTTCCAAATTTTACCAAACCTTCTATAGCTTCCAAATAACTTACTTGATCAACTATCCAAATTACAATTCAAAACTAAATTTTGAATTATCAAAATTTTCTCAAAAATTTTCTAACTCCCTAAATTCCCGAAAAATTTCACCAGCGTCTCCTTTGCGCGGCTAGCTCGGTACAACTACAAAATGGCTCTACGGCCTCCCAAATCCAAAAAGAAAACAAAAACGCCAAGTGGCTCAATCCAAATTCCAATCAAATTTCACATATATTTAAACATATACCTTTTTGTCGAGCATTTCAAATTTAGTTTTCTGAAATCAAAATCAATTCTCTTTTTCCCTTTAGATTACCTGCATATCCTGCTTAGCATTAATTTCCAATCACAACATCCCAAAAACATTTTATCGACTTTCTTAAAAATGTCCACATCTATTTATTCAAATGTTAACTTAAATTATATTTGCAATATTCAATTTCCAATTAAGAATTTACCGTTCCTTACTTAAGTTAACATAAGCATTTTACATGTTTCCTTATTTATTTCCATCTTACCACTTCAATTTTATCCATCTCTATCCACATTGGTTTATCTCCATTTCTATATGAATTTAATTTATTTTTCAACTCTGAAAATATAAATTTTATTTGTCATTTATTACTAATTCATATCATTATTTTAACTAGTTTCATTTATAACTAATTTTAGTATCCAATTTAAATTCGCTTTGTCTTTAACAAAAATTTCTTAAAAAAATTTCAAAATTTTTCTAACTCCCAACATTTCTGAAAATTTTTGGCAGAGTCTCCTTTGTACGGAGGAGCTTTTGCAATTTGACAAAAGAGATAAACATATATACATCGACCCAACCGGTCGGTAAAACAAAAACAGTTCATATTTCCTATATTTATTGCGTAGGCGTACCTTATTTAGCATTTTTAAGCAAGCGGCTTAAAATTTTAGCAATTAGCATAACCCAATCCAGCCTCACGGCTTCCAGGTACCTGTACTTACTCAACTTAAACATGTAATGCCAAATATACGCAGTCTAACTATATTTCACCTAGTTGCAATAGTTAAAACATATGAATTCTAAAGAAATGCACATCCAATCTTTCCGTAAGCAATTTTTACAACCTTCATAGTAATTCAACTATTTCAATTAATTTACAAACCATTTTCATTCAAAATTGAATGGTTTAAAATTCAATCGCTTACATTTAATTTATTTTTAAGCAAACTGAATTCATATTTAATCCAATTGATCTCAAAATCAATTCATTTTACTTCTATCCATCCAAGGCATTTCAATAACTTCCATTTACAATCAAATGACAATTTATTCTTTGCAATTTGACGAGATATATGTGAATAAATAAGCACTTGAGTTTTATAATCAATTTAAATTGACTCCGACTCAACTTACACTTAATTCTATTCCATTTCGGATTTATTCACAATCCATATATTCTCAGCTTCATTGCATTTCAATTTTATTAACCAAACTAGTCCATTCAAACCATTAACAATTTAGGTTCCATCTCCATTGCCAATTAATTCCCTTTTTATTTTAATTCATTCACAACCATTTATTTAGCTCGACCCATTCCATTTAAATTTCATTTACAATCCATTTATTTTGCATTTCATTCCATATTTGTTTATTCCAAACTATTTTATTTAGCTCGAAGACAATTCAAGCTATTTTATTCAATAACTATTTCTCAACTTATTTAAACCACATTTCATTTGATAGTTATTTATTCCATCATTTATTTATTCAATATAATTATTTTATCCACATTCACTTAAACCATTCTAATAAACTCGAAACATTCTATTTTCCCTATTGTCTCAAGTTATTTCAATCCCTTAGTAATTTTCAATGGTTTACAATTATTTATCCTAGAATTTCATTCCATTAATATTATTTATAACTCACCGAATTTTATTTCGATTAAAAAAAAATATTTTCACTTGATTTAAAGCCAATCCAATATTATTAAACTTAATTTTAAGTTGAATTCAATTCAACTCCTTTCCATCTTTTAGCTTAAGTTTATTCACTCTAATTTATACTTAAGCACATTCTCATTTTGCAAACCAAGTTCTATTTTTAATTTAACTTGATTCTATTTCAATCCAATCTCCTTTCAACTACAAATTTATTTGATTTATTATTATAAATTTCAAATTTCCAAGTTCGATTCATTCTCGGTTCACTTAAATAAATTTACAAGGTCATTTCAATTTATTTCTACATATTCGGATTTTATTCACAATACAAACCATTATTATTTTAATCCAATTTCATTTTTATTTGATACATTTCCAATTATATTTAATTTGTTAACATTTCCATTCTAATTTTAATTAATAACTCAAGTTCTGATTCTATTATTCACCTTTAATTTACCATCCAATTTATTAACTCATAATTCAGCTTCATTCTCAATTACTTTCACTTCATCAACAATTTGAATCAATTTTAATTTATAACTTGAGTTTATCTCCAAACTTCATCATAAACTCACAATTCAATTTCATTAACTAATTTATTATCTAATTAGTTCTTCCCTTATTTATAATCCAACACTTGAATTTTTATTCCAAATATCACTTCATTTTATTTTCTTAAGTTCAATATACTTTATAATTCAAGTTTGGATTTTCTTTTCATTTTCCAATTCATCAAAATATTAAATTTGGGCTTTGTATTCCATTTTAAATTCTATAAGTCACAACTTATTATTTTCACCCATTTCCATTCATTTTAGGCTTAAATATGTTCATCTTTTATTTTAACTCAAACCTTTTATTTATTTTTAGCCCAAGCATATTTTATTTCTATGGATTTTTAATTCTTTTATAAGTTATTCTGATTTATCTATTTCAACCCAATTCTTATCCAACTTATTTTCTATTTATTCAAGTAAGGATTTAATTCCATTCAATATCACCCATATCTCAACTGAATTTTATTCCAATTTAATTCTATTTTAACTCAAATTTATTTAACTCAGTTCAATTTCAACTTAATTCGAATACAACTGGATATTATTTCAGCCTATCCAATTAATTTCAGTCCAGTAAAATCTTTATTTCCCATGAGACTTTCAAAAACAACTAGCTTTATGAACAGATCAATTTGGTAGCAATCCGTCACTTAGAAATTTGAAAATGAATTCTGATGATGCGGCCCTCATCATCAGAGTTATTTTCCAATAATCCAAGCGATTTCAATGCTATATCACTTTCAAAATCCATATAAAACAGATTTCCATTTAGAAATATCTCCAAAACAACAATACTATTATTTATCTCCAAAACACCTCGATAAACATTTCCAAATCTCCGGGATTTAATTTTTTTTTAAGCCTGCTTAAATAAATTGTAACTGTAATTCATTTGTACAGTTTATGCTTATACAAATTTCCATTTGATCGTATTTCAATTTATAAATTACATTTATAATTCATATTTATAAATTTCATTTCATAATTGGATTTATCTTCTCAATCTTTGATTATATTACAATTTCTAGTTAAATTTTCACTTAACAATGATAATATTTTAATATTATCATTTCTAGCATCCAAGCAACCATATAATAGCTATATAGTTTACCAAAAACTTTCTTTGTATCAAAATATATTTTTGGGTAAAATTATTTCATTTACCCATATTTAAAACAATACCGTGTCGATTGTTCTATTCAAGTGTTTAGAAACCCTTTCGATACAGTTGTCCAGACTGTGCCGACGAAGGTTCATATGCCACTCAATAAACCGATCAACACAATATTAAAACAATTTATATTCACTAACAAATACACGCTCATATTTATTTATACGCTCAAACTCATTATAGAGTACTGCAGACTCTATTTTAAATGACTAATTTCCCACCAGAGCCAAGGTTATCACCAACCTATGCTCTGATACCAAGTGTAACAGCCCGCAAATCCGTAACCCTTGAGTCAACACTATTCTACAACAATCAACTCAAGTGGTACAGAAATACGAACCATTTGGGTTTAAGAAGAAGAGGTAGAGGTAGAGATTTTGAAAACAACAACAGAATCTAACCATCGCAGCGGAATAAAATATAATAGATAATAAATAATCTTTACTCAAAATCAAATATATCTGTTTACATACATTACATCATCAGAGTACATCAGTCACAGCTCACATCAATACAACACAATGGATACACAACAACTCAAGGTACACGACAACTCAAACACAGCGGAATAATATACATATATACAAGTACGGGAGTACGTATCGTCATCCAGCTCGTCTCCTGATTTCCACAACATCATATCCTGTATTCTATAATACTCGGTCTGACCCGAGCATTACAGTTAAATAACACCCGAGTCAGTCTGGAATACCAGCGTGAGAAAATCACACCCAATTGATTACTAAAGTTTCAAAAAAAATCCTTTGAAAACAAAAGCATCTCGTAAGACCACGCCACAAATAAACATGTCGGGTTTTTACCTTACGATAGCTAAAACAATTTTTATAGAAATCCTCTGATATTATAATAGTGTCTATAGAAAGTAAATAGAATCTAGCTGAAATGCTTGCATCTCACGTTTCAGCAATAGTTGGGCACAATCAAAACTGTACGGGCGCGTAGGGGAAATGGATTTCAACTACTGGCTAGGCACTGGGGTACCACCTGTCGCAGTACCAGGTCTAGATCAGCGTACTGAAGAGCCACCCTAACTCCCTTGCAACACAAGACCGGAACCATCCCTTACTGGACAGTCCCGAGCAAGATCACCCTACGGTTGGGATCAGCAACCGCCCACTAAGCCGAAATAAAGGGACATCTCGACAGGGATGACCTCACCCTCCAGTGGGGGCTACCCACGAAGCCTTGCTGCATATCCCCTGATTTTCAGCCATTCCCATTTGATGAGGTTTGAGGCTAAGCGTTACCTTTTTAGAACAATTTTCCTTTGAATCCCATCGTCCACCTGACGATGTTTCGCAAGCATTCATCCATACAAGTCCGTTCCGGGTTCGAACGGAACGGAAGGCACTACCCCTACTACATCCATTTTGGAAATATCCTTAGGATTAGTAGCGACTTGCCCTTGCACTTCACTGCTCCATCTTTGAATCCACAATCGTTTACACGAAACGTACAAACCGGATCGAAGTGGTTTCCGAGAAATCAATCTCGATCCAGGTCTCTTCGAAACGATCAACGCATTTGGCCAATATTGATAGTCGGTTATTTAACTATCAATTATATTCACAAAACAACCATCAACCAATAAATAATTTTCCAAATTATTTATTAATCTTAAAAATATCTTCACAAGATTTATTTCTATTTTCAATCCTTTGAAAACAGTTACAAAACCATCTTTCTTTTCAGAATAAACTTTCCCAAATATTTTATGTCTCCACTGAAATTTCCAAGTACAAAACTAGATTTTAAAAATAATTTTAAAACACTTTACTTTGAAATATATACTATAAAACATTTAAGTTAAAACTACATCAATAATCTATTAAAAATACCATACTATATGAATCTTTGAAAATAAGGTTACTTAATAAATATAAAACCATATTTATACCTTTAAAAACAGAATATTAAGTCATTCTTTAAATAATTATTGCTATAATAGATTAATAGAAAATACTTACTTTAGAATTTAAATATTAGAAAGAAGAAATTTTCCAACACTTGCTTTTAAACAATTTTTAATCTTTTAACTTATATTTAAATATTTACTTGAAAACGTACTTGGTTATCTAGGGAGAATTTTCAACATCGATCACTTAAATCAATTTCCCAAATTGATTTCCAATTTATTCCCTTTTAATTCAGAACCTGTTAATTTCAGATTTCATTTCCTGATTATGATTTAAAAATACTTTAACTAAAAATTCGAATTTTTAGATTTCTCAATTACTTCTTTATTCATTTAAATAAATTTAAACTTCAAATTTTAAAATAATTCTTTATTTCTTTAATTGATATAACTTAAGTTTACAATTCATCAATTTCATTTTATTCAAAATTCCATTTCTCTTCATACTCGAAGTTATTTATTACTATTTTCATATTACTTCTATTTCTTTTCAATTCATTCTTAATTTATTCAACTTTCTATAATTATTTCTCTTACAAATTTACTTCCTTTTAATTTCCTTTCAACAATCCAATTCATATATTTGGTAATTCATTTACCCGAATATCCAATCAAACCATAACATTCAATATTCCAATATAACTCATCATTGGATATCAAATAGACACAATAGAGAATATTGAATAATTTAAATGTGAGGGGTCCAGTTGGATCCCTCTAACCTGTTTTTCCTGCATCCACAAATGTTAGCACAATATAATATGCCAATTCCAAAGTATATCATACTAAAGCACATCAATCAATTCATCCATTCAAACAATTATTTAAATTTAATCATTTAAATTTAAATTTAACTGAGTGAGATTAACTCACCTTTTCCCTTTTAATTTGCCACCATATCCATCTCGACTTGTTTTATTTCAAATTTCAACCTTTGAAAAAACATCATACGATTTATCAATATTTGAACTTACTGAAAATAAATTCCATTTATAAATTTGATTTAAATTATTTTCTTTTAACTAACTTATTTTATTTTACTTCCCTATAACTACTTATTCCAAAATAACCTGTACAAATTAAATTCAAATAACATAAATGTCCTTCCCAAACCTATATACATGTATATTTATTTCTTTTGAAACTACATATATATATACTTATATAGAATTGATAAAAATATTACTTATATAAATTTTTCAACTTTAAAAACCCCTTTTATTTGTAAAAATCTTTTATATATATTTATATTATATGTTTATTGTTTATCTATTTAAAATCGATATCTTAAACCTTACTGTAAAGAAAATGACTTTCTATTACTATAGTATCTCAATGTAAATTATTTAAATCAAAATAACTTACTGTAAGTTATATATGTATTTCTTGTTCTAAGAATAACTCTTAAAATATAAATTGCTATCCTACATATATATATATATATATACATATTTTAAACTAAAATTTAGTTACTGTGAATTTAACCGAAACAGAAATTGAAATGTATATATATTTTAAATTGAAAGTAAATAATGATGAATACCTTACTGCCAAAATCTCAGTTTCCCCCAATCTACCCTCGCACGCAAACGACGAGCAACATTTTCGGCTTCGCGCAACTCGAACTCAGCACTGCCTCGCGCCACAACTGAAGCTACCCACGCGACTCACTCTAACCCTAGCACGCAGCAACCCGCCATGGCTACGAACGTCGTACCCTTTCTCAAATCTACTTCGGCCGAGTCTCCCACTTTGCGTGCTCCGCCTCGATTTCGAGCACACAAGGATCGGCTCGATATTTAGCTGCATTCGATTTCCCCTTTCTTTCTTTTTTTTTTGGCTGTGAGATTCCAATTCGATTTCCCTTTTTTTTATTTAACCTGCTGTCGCTTGAAAATGAAAGAAGGGAAGAAGACTCGGCTGTGTTGATATAAAAGTAAACAGGAAGTGATTGAAAGGAAGGAAGCGTGCAAAGGAAGCTAAAAATGATTTTGATCAGGCGTACACAAGAAGCTTAATTAATTAAATTACATTTTATTAGCTTACAATCAATTAAAAATTTTCGCGTATATACATCGTACACTCACACACTATTTTCGATCAATACAAAAATTTGAAATCCGATAATAATTCAATATTACGGACCCAATGGAACTAGTTTCGTTAAATTCCGAGACTGTACCTCAGAAGGCTATTTTTAAATTCAATTTAAACTATAAAATTTTAAAACCGAACAAACCACTGTTAGTTTAAATTTTTCAACGTCTATTATCTTCAGTGTTATCAATATAAATTTACGAGCCTTCAAATTATTTTTAACCGACTTAAAATTCCAGATTCAACATTTTATTCAAATTCAAGTTATTTAATTCGATAATTAATTATCAAATAAATTGTGATATTTAAAATTTAAGTTAAAATTACTCTATTGAATATTCAAAATCAATTAAATATTCCGATTTAAAGGCTTAAAAATTCCGGGTCGTCACAGATGGATCGCTCCTCATCGGCTTTCGATAAGGAATCTGTCCCTTGGTTTCTTGGTAGTTCCGCTCCAAAGTCTCATTCAACTCCGTGTATGAGGTGAATCGTGGTTCCCTTCGTGGTCTTGCTGATCTATCGTTGTTATCCTTAGCCTTTTGTTTACCTTTGCTAGTTTCTACACCTTTCTCAGGAGGATTTCCACCTTTGATTACATAAACGTCGATTCCTTCTCCTTCTTCTCTTTTGGCATTTGCATCCTCTAACCGTAGAAATCCTTCGGCCTCATGGTAAAATTCCCCTAGATTCATAGGGTGATCTCTTGTCAGCGAATTCTTGAATTCTGTACCGTCAGCTATGCCTGACATATCTGCCATCAAGACCATGGATGGATCCGGTTGATCCACCGATGCTGCAGGTGCATTGAATCGCGTCAAAAAAATTCTCAAAGTTTCCCCAGCTTTCTTTTTCAATGCTGCCAAACTCATAACATTCCTGGGTCTCGAAATGTGGACCCTGAATTGCCTCATAAACCTTTCAGTCAAATCATTCCACGTCCCGATAGATCCATTTTCCAGTTGTCTAAACCATAGTGCCGCAATATCTGCCAAGTACAATGGAAAGAACCGGGCCATAACTTCCTTTGATGCCCCCAGCACCTCCATATGCCTCATATATTTTGTCAGATGAACTGTAGGATCTGTCCTTCCATTATACATATCCAACGATGGTAGCTTAAAATCTGGTGGGTTCCTAGCTCGCCTGATTGTTGTGGTAAAAGGACTCCTATTCACATCTTCCAAGTCCTTGTTTACCAAACCACCTCTTTTATCTCTTTTGACCATTTCCACCAATCTGTCATTGTCTCCTAGTTGTAGTCCTCGTCCATTGCCTTCGGCCTGGCCATCGAGTTCACGAGGGAATTCTGGTATCTGTTTTCCTGGCTGAGCTCCAGTTGCTCCTTGATTCTGCGTTCCATGTTGTCCAATCTGCTGAAACAAATTCTGGATCAACTGTTCTTGCCTTCTCATCATCGTCTCCATCTCGCTCCTGGTGATGAAGACTGAAGTTTGGTTTGCTCTTGAGGAAGCCTCTTGACTTCCTTCGTGCTGACTTCTTTCTGGTCTCGGCCTTCTACTCGATCGCCTTGTCATAATTCTTTGGATCTCAATCCCCAAACTCTCTAATCCAACTCTCACTTGATAGAATTCCTGAGTTCGGTTCTTAGTGAAAGTACCAAAAATGTTAACGTAAAAATTTACGCTAGCACCCCGTTTTGAATTATGATATAGTTAAAGAACCACCCGTTGGTACGGGAACTAAAAGTAAGCAGAAAATAGCAGAAAAAAGTAAAGAGACAACAGTTTTTATAGTGGTTCGGCTCGAAATCTAGCCTATGTCCACTTTATATATTTTATTATGATCTTTGAATACACTTTGGTACAATTAAACTTCAAGTACAACAAATTTCAAAGACTTGAGCTTCCAAAGTAGAATCGAATCGATGAAGAAGTTTGATCCCTTCTGGAATTGATCTCTGAAGTTGTTATGATGTTGTCGGACTTAGAGAATGAGTTGCTTGAATTTCAAAGTGGCAGAGTCTTGGCTTTTTTCCCCCAAAAAATCCACCCATAAGTGTGGAGCAGATGAGGTATTTATAGGAGAGTTTCGGAATTAGGTCATATGTCGTAGGTCGTTGGCGACCTAAGGAGTTAAGACCTATAAACCCTCTAGGAGTGGCATAAGTCGTCGTCGACTTAACGGAGTCATCCTGGATGAGATATGGGCTGTCAGCGACTTAGCATGTGTAGTATAAGAGTTATCTTGGCTTTCTTAGGTCGTGAGCGACCTAATAGAAGAGGCAGTATGCGGCTTAGGTCGTGAGCGACCTAATGGAAGAGGCAGTATGTGGCTCAGGTCGCGAGCGACCAAATGGAAGAGGCAGTATGTGGCTTAGGTCGCGAGCGACCTAAGGGAAGAGGCAGTATACAGATTTATTTCGAAATTTTCTAAGCCGTTAGGTCGTTCCTTTATTAACCCGTTAGGTCGCTGTTCCCTTAACTCGCTAGGTTGTTGTTTCCTTATCTTGTTAGGTCGTTAGGTCGCCTCCTTTATTAAGCCGTTGAGTCGTTGGAGCCTTTAGGTCATTAACCCGTTGCCATGTTAACTTGCTGGAGCCCCTTAAGCAATTGAGTCGCACCACGTTGAGCTGCTTTGTGCTGTAGCTCGTTAGGTCGCTAAGTTGTTGGAGCTCCTTGAGTAATTGAGTCGCTTCATTTTTTCGATCAATCTTCTGGTATCATGGCCTTGCCAAAAGGCGGGATAACATATTCGCTGTACAACAAAATAATAATAATAAAGTGAACTAGAAAGATGTATCCCTAGTTTTTAAGAACCGTTTGAATCTTAATTCAAACACTTCTTAAAAACTCACACAAATTTTCGTTATATATTTCTTACTTATTCCGCATGGAATTTCTACAATTTAATTAGATTTTATGTGAATGAACCATATCTATGCAGACCTATTCCTAAAAGATTGATCCCAAAGTAGTATATCCAAATTATAAGGAATCCTATAGAAGTTATAAGTGCCGAATTCGCACCTTGCAAACTTTGATTTGTTCTAGTATGTGAATAAATAGCAAATATGGTCCAAGTAATAATTGCCCAAGTTTCCTTAAGGTCCCAATTCCAATAAGACCCCCATGTTTCTATCGCCCGTACTGCTCCAGAAAGAACACCTATGGTTAAAAAGATAAACCTAAACTAATAACATGATAACTCCAATAATCCAAACGCTGAATTAATTGATATTTATCATAATTTGGAAATGAAAGAAAAGAAGTGCTTTTAACAACTCTTCTTTTCTCGTTCAAGTATTCAATCTTCCCAAAGAAAAATGACTTAATTAATATTAAATAAATTTTTGCTTCTAAAAAAATATCGATGTTTTTTCGAAATATGACTAAAAAAGCGACTAATAATAACGAACCACATAAAAGAGCCTCATAGCTCAATAACATCATACTTACATGCACATTAACCACTAATATTATAGAGCAGGTACTAATATTGCTGATTGATGCATTTTACTTGAAAGACCAGACGTAGCGAAATCTTGAGTAAAAATTGCACTTGGCACGTTATTGTGCTTAAATCATTTTTATGATTCCATAGCTTGGAAACCGTATGAATATGGAAAAACACCACGAAAGGAAGATCAACGACTCATATAAATTACTTATTGGAAAATGTCTCGAATAAATCCAATGAATAACTGATAATCATGTTAGAGAAAAAAAGTAGATAACATTCCTTTTTCTGACGAATGGCGTAATTCGAAGATTTCGTGAACTGATAGAATCACCAAATGAATAACAATCACTATTGAAACGATTGAAAAAAGAGAGATGAGTTAATATATGTTCTAAAGTCGCAAATACCATACATAAAAAGGGTCTCATTACAGAATTAAAATAGGGAATTAAATACATTATAAGATCTATTCTATCTCTTTTAGAGTATGCCGCTACTCAGACTCAAACCGAGATGCTCAACCACTGCTTCCTAAGAGAACTGAGGAGGTAAATAAATACATAAGTTAATGAAAAATTTATATATTCTATATATAGAAAAGTTCTTTAAATCAAATTATTCTAAGATTTTCTTATTTGTTTGCCGAACAAATAAACTTTTTGAATTTCCTATAGAAACTGACTTTGCTAAAGAAAAGGCTTTTAGTACAACTAAATTTCCCTTCTTCTTCCAAATATTTCTACGAATACGTTATTTTGATATAGAAATATGTTTTTTTGGAATTGCCATAAAAAAGTTCTTTCATTTTTATTGTTGTATGTGAATGCATTAATCAATATGGATTGTTTTTTAGCCATTTTTTATAATATGTTTAATTTCGTCGATAATCTTTTTTTAATAATACAAATATATAGATTGTATGTACATGATGCTACATATATAATAAACTAGGAAAAAATAGAAGAAAAGAAATAAAAATTTTAAAAGAATTTTCTAGTAGTTAATATGTTAAACAAGACATTACGTTAGCTAAGAAAAGGAACTTTCATTTTACGTTTCTTTTATTCAATTCTAGAATATAAGAAGTAAGAATTTTTATAAGATTTCTGATATTTTCTTATCTTATTGGATTGAATCCAATCAATCAATTTAATAAAAAATTGAAATTAGTTAATTTTAAAAAAAATACTAGAAGAATTAGTTGATTTATTGATCCAAACTATATATCCATATCCATATTCTACTGATATTGGTGGATTTAATTTTGCTTACTTTTCTTACTTTTTCTTTGCTTACTATAGTATATGGTATGGTTATATATTACTAGAATACAATTCTAGTCTAGTGGCAAATTTTTTTTAATATCATATTCCCCTTCTCTTTTTTTATAAAAAATAATTTTTTACTTCAAAAATGAATATTTTAGTTAAAAAATTAATAACTAAAAATTGACTCTATATTGAGCTATTTGGACAAAGCATAGAAGCAACAATTTACAATTTTTTCAAAATTTTGAAATATCTGAAAAATGTAAAATAAGAATATTTCAGGTTTGATATTTTTTATTCATTTTTTTATTGTTTTCTTCAAAAGAAATAAAAATTGGTGAATCAGAAACAATTATAAGAAAAAAACGAAAATTTGTGTTTTTTATGGAACATACATATAAATATGCATAGATAATATCCTTTCTTCCATTTCCTATTACTATATTAATAGGATTTGGGCTTCTACTTATTCCTGCAACAACAAAAAATATTTGACGTATGTGGGCTTTCCCGAGTGTTTGGATGCTAACTATAGCTATGGTATTTTCTGTTAATCTTTATATTCTGCAAATAAAAGGAAATTTTATCTATCAATATCTATGGCCTTGGACTGTCAATAATGATTTTTCTTTAGAGTTTTGACACCTGATTGATCCACTTACTTTTATTATGCCAATATTAATTACTACTGTTGGAATCATGGTTCTTATTTATAGTGATAATTATATGTCTCATGATCGAGGATATTTTAGATTTTTTGCATATATGATTTTTTTTCCATACTTCTATGTTAGGATTAGTTACTAGTTCTAATTTGATATAAATTTATATTTTTGGGAACTTGTAGGAATGTGTTCCTATTTATTAATAGTTTTTGGTTCAGACGACCAATTGCAGTAAGGGCTTGTCAAAAATCTTTTATAACCAATCGTATAGGGGATTTTGGTTTATTTATTAGGAATTTTTGGATTTTATTGGATAACGGGTAGTTTAGAATTTCGAGAATTTTTCAAAATAGTTACTAAATTAATTCATGATAATGGAGTAAATTCTTTATTTATTACTCTTTGTGCTTCTTTTTTATTCCTGAGCGTAGTTGCTATATCTGCACAATTTCCCTTTCACATATGGTTACCTAACACTATCGAAGGCCCCACTCCCATTTCGGCTCTTATAATGCTACTACTAAGGTAGTAGTAGGAATTTTTCTTATATCTCGTCCTCTTCCTCTTTTCATAGTCATACTTACATAATGAATCTTATTTCCTTAATAGGTGTAATAATAGTTTTATTAGGAGCTACATTGGCTCTTGCTCAAAGGGATATTAAAAGAAGTTTAGCTTATTCTACCATGTCTCAATCGGGTTATATTATATTAGCTCTAGATATAGGTTTTTGCTTTATTCCATTTGATCACTCAAGCCTATTCGAAAGCTTTATTGTTTTTAGGATCTGGATCCCTTATTCATTCAATGTAATCCATTGTTGGATTTTCACCAGATAAAATTCAGTATATGGTTCTTATGGGAGGGATAACAAAATATATTCCAATTACAAGAATTACTTTTTTATTAGGTACACTTTCTCTTTGGGGTATTCCACCACTTGCTTGTTTTTGGTCGAAAGACGAAATTCTTAATGATAGTTGGCTATAATCACCGACTTTTGCAATAATCGTTTCATTTACAGTAGGATTCACTGTATTCTATATGCTTCGTGTGTATTTACTTACCTTTGATGAACATTTACGTATTCATTTTCAAAATTACAGTAGCGTTAAAATTAGATCTTTCTATTCAATCTCTTTATGGGGAAAAGAAGTACCCCAAGCAATAATTTTTTTCACTATTTTCAACAGTGAATACTAAGGTTTCTTTATTTTCAAAAAATACATATCAAATTAATCTTTTTTTTTAAAATAGAGTATGATACTTTAGTACTTACTTTAGAAATGAATATACTTACACCCATCCTCACGAGTCGGACAATACTATCTTATTTCCCATGCTTACATTGGCATTATTTACTTTATTAATTGGATCAATTGAAATTGATTTTGGTGGACTAGATCCTCATCAGTTGTCAAAGTGGTTAACTCCATCTACAAAAATTTTCCATCAAAATAAGCCTTCGGATTTTTGTGATTTTTTAAAAATGCGTTTTTTGAATAAGTATAGCCTTTTCTGGATTATTTATAGCATCCATTTATATGGATCTGTTTATTCATCTCTACAGAATTTGAGTTTAGTCAATTCATTTGTGAAGAAGAGCCACACGATAATTGTATTCGACCAAACAAAAAATGTGATATATAACTGGCCATATGATCGTGGTTATAAAGATATTTTTTATACTAAGATTTTTACTGGAAATAAAAGAGAATTAGCTAAACTAGTTAAGCTTTTTGATTGATATGTAATTGATGGAATGATAAATGGGATTAGTGTTATTAGTTTCTTTATAGATGAAGGGATTAAATATATGGAAGGTGGGTCAATTTCTTCTTATCTATTCTTGTATATTTGTTTTGTATTCATTTTTGTATTACTTTTTATATTTTTATATACAATATAAAAAAATATTGTGCAATTTCATTTCGTATAAGATTTTCAAACCTATAATTTTTTAAATTTCTCAATGGGCGGTTCCATCGTTTATAATGGAAAAGAAAAGTTACAATAGGTTTTTCAAGCCAAAAATAAGTTTTCACTTCTTTATGTTTTCCCAATTCCCAATTATCTTGATGGATATCAAGATAAGAATCTTCGTAAACCGGGCTATCATTGTCTTCTTTAGTAGATCCCTTTTGTTTCGGTTTCGTCGTCTTCATTTCGTAAGTTGTTTCTACATCGCTTTCTTCCCTTTCTGAGGTTTCTTTCAGTATCTTAGTACCAATAAGCGATGGTATTCTGCCTAAGTAGTAGAAACATGTGATAAATAAGAGAATACTAAAAATTCTAGCTATAGAATTTCTCAATTCTAACACAAGGTACTTATTAGATCGAATCAAATGATTTTGCCATATCTAGAATAGTACCAATCCAACCTAATTCATGAATAAATGTGACCAATTAACCAACCAACAAAACTACTTGTTACAAATAACATCTTGTTGTTGCGTCGAAACATATAAATGTTGACTAATCTGGCTAACGTTGAACTAGGTAAAATAAAATAGCCGAATAATTGAAAAATGAGATTATTCAACAATACACATTGAATGCTTAGATTACGAATGGAATTTCAGGTAGTAGATCCATAATCAAATTTTTTTTGTGATTGTTCCAGAAGAAATGAAACAAAAGATACGGTAGAACTAGGACAGTTATTGTATGAGGTTTACCCAATGCTAGACGCAGAGGCGCATAATAGATCGATATGAACATCATGAGCCACCCCGTAATAAAACCCGCTGTTGCTGATATCTCCTTCTCGGTTCCTTCTTCCATAACCCAAGCTCGGAGAAGGAAGTGATAAGAGGGCGCTATGGAAAATGTGGTTAGAAATCCATGATAGAGTTCGACCACAACGATCGAAATTATTGTCTTCATCGTTTCATATTCAATTTTACGATATTTGGGAATCACCATCAATACCTCGACGTAGATCCGAGGTAATCCCTTGTAAATAGCCTTGTGTCTATTTATAGCTAGCCAATTAAGAATTCTCAGATGATGTACTAGCAGTGCATCAAAGATGTAGTCATCGATTCTCCCGATAGACCACAATTAACACGAGCAAACATATTAATGACGAGGAATGCATTTTTTCCATGCTACTAATACTTATACTTGCTCTGCTATTCTGCCTAAGCTTGGCCGAGGAAGAGTTACGGGGAGTAAAACACAAATATGCTAATTCAGATATGGTTACTATATGTAATTAAAAAGCCATCATGATAAAATAAATAAAAAGTAAGGTCCTTCCATTTCGATAAACGACCATACCCAAGTTTAATAGCTTTGCGTCTGCTATCCTGATCATGATTTTCTTACCCCCTAGAGGGAAAGGACCTTCCCTTTTGGGCCAGTTGTGGGCGAGGAGGGATTTGAACCGTTGACACTATGGTTCATAGCCATGTGCTCTAATCCTCTGAGCTACAGGTCCCACCCCGTCTCTATTGGATCTGTTCCTGGGAGTACCCGCAAAAAGGAACCTCTCCTCAACTATTTCATTTTGGGTTAATAAGAAAAGAAAGTATGTTTTTCTCTATAAGAACAGTGTGTTTTGAGGTGTGAAGGGGGAGAGAAGAGATATCATTATTGGGTTTTGAATAAGAGGACCTTTTGCATTTTTTAGTAAAATAAAAGGTGTTAAGCATTTTATCATTCTAGCGTCAAGCTATTTTTCCGCAGGACCTCCCCTACACTAATGTCACCGCAATGGAGTTTCACCAAGTTTGGGATGGACTGGTATGGTTCCTCTATGCCTAGGACACCAAAATATCGAATCATAAACAAAGAAAGGCATGAGAATGAGAGAAATATTGGCTAATGATTGTGGGGACCTAATTTTTGACTGAAAGGAACACCAAAGGCCTACGCCCTTCCCTATCTATCCAAGGTAGGGAAGGGCAGAGCTTTTGGTTTTTTCATATTGTTAAACAGTTGGACAATGAAAATAGATGGCGAGTGCTTGATTGAATTATCAGGTTGTGTAGCAACAAGGTTCAAATCTCTCGGTCTGTTTGGATGCCTCAGCTGCATACATCACTGCACTTCCACTTGATACGTATCGTAATGATAAAAGGCACGTCTCGCTGTGACCTTATCTCGGATTCCCAATACTTCTGTCACACCATCCCCGTAGGGGTAGAGAACTATCGATGTCTCGGCTGTGCTACCGAAGGATCTGGGGAAGTCGGAATAGGAGCGTACTCATCTTGAGGTGGGCTTACTACTTAGATTCTTTTAGCAGTTATCTGCTCGGCACTTGGCTACCCAGCGTTTGCCGTAGGCATACACCAGAGGTGCATCCTTCCCAGTCCACTCATACTAGGGAAAGGTCCTCTCAATGCTCTAACTCCTGCACCGGATATGGATCCTTTCTCACGACGTTCTGAACCCAGCTCACGTAGCGCTTTAATGGGAGAACAGTCCAACCCTTGGAACATACTACAGCCCCAGGTGGCGAAGAGCCGACATCGAGATGTCAAACATTCTCGTCGATGTGAACTCTTGAGGAACATGGGCCTGTTATCCCTAGAGTAACTTTTATCTATTGAGCGACAGCCCTTCCACTTGGCCTCGTTGGATCACTATGGCCGACTTTCATCCCTGCTCGATGGGTGGGTCTTGCAGTCAAGCTCCCTTATGCCATTGCACTCGAGGGCCTATCTCCGTCCGGCCTGAGGAAACCTTTACATGCCTTCGTTCCTTTTGGGAGGCTTATGCCCCATAGAAACTATCTACCTGAGACTGTCCCTTGGCTCGTAGGTCCTGACACAAGGTTTGAATTCTAGCTCTTCTAGATTGGTATCTCACTGATGGCTCGAGCCTCACCGAAAGGTGGCCTTCTTCGCCTTCCACCAAAGCTACACAGGAAAGGCCCAAAGCCAATCCCATGGAACAGTGAAGCTTCATAGGGTCTTTCTATCCAGGTGCAGGTAGTCCACATCTTCACAGACATCTTTATTTCACCGAGCCTCTCTCCGAAACAGTTCCCAGATCGTTACGCCTTTCGTGTGGGTCGGAACTTACCCGACAAGGAATTTCGCTGCCTTAGGACTGTTATAGTTACGACCGCGTTCACCGGGGCTTCGGTCGCTTGCTCCCCTGTCATCAGGTCACCAACTTCCTTGACCATCTGGCACTGGGCAGGTGTCAACCCCCATACATGGTCTTATGACTTTGCGGAGACCTGTGTTTTTAGTAAACCGTCTCCCGAGCCTTGTCACTGCAACCCCCTTTGTGAGGAGGCACCACTTCTCTCGAAGTTACGAGCTATTTCCCCGAGTTCCTTAAAGAGAGTTGTCTCGCATCCCTAGGTATTCTCTACCTACCCACTTGAGTCGATTTCAGGTACAGGTACCCTTTTGTTGAAGGTTATTCGAGCTTTTCCTAGGAATATGGCATGGGTTACTTCAACGATGTAGCGCCTGGTACTCAAATATTGGCTCGAGGCATTTTCTCTACCCCTTCTTACACTGCAAAAGAAAAGTCACATTGTATCCTTGAATCGATAACCATCTTTCAGCTAACCTAGCCTCCTCCGTCCCTTTGGGCCAACAATGGATAGTACAAGAATATTCACTTGTTGTCCATCGACTACGCCTTTCAGCCTAATCTTAGGCCCTGACTCGCCCTCCGTGGATGAACCTTGCGGAGGAACCCTTAGGTTTCGAGGCACTGGATTCTCACCAATGTTTGCATTACTCAAAATGACATTATCGCTTCCGCTTCGTCCACAATTGCTTTCGCGCATGCTTCGCTCTAAGGCGAAACGCTCCCCTACCGATGCATTTTGACATCCCATGGCTTCGGCAGATCGCTTAGCCCTATTCATCTTCAATGCATGAGCGCTCGATCAGTGAGCTATTATGCACTCTTTCAAGGGTGGCTGCTTCTAGGAAAACTTCCTGCCTGTCTCTACACTCCTACCTCCTTTATCATTGAGTAGTCATTTATGGGCCTTAGCTGGTGATCCGGGCTGTTTCCCTCTCGACGATGAAGCTTATCCCCCATCGTCTCACTGGCCGACCTTGGCCCCTGTAATTTTGGGGTCATATCTAGTATTCGGAGTCTGCCTCGATTCAGTACCACTCTCATGGACCGCACCAAAACTGTGCTTTACCCCTAAATGTCCAGTCAACTGCTGCACATCAACGCATTTCGAGGAGAACCAGTTGGCTCTTGTTCGAGTGGCAATTCTCCCCTAAGCATAACTCATCCACTAATTCTTTAACGTCAGTCGGTTCGGACCTCCACTTAGTTTCACCCAAACTTCTTCCTAGTCATGGATAGATCACCCAGGTTTGGGTCCATAAGCAGTGACAATCGCCCTATGAAGACTCGCTTTAGCTACGGCTCCGGTGGGTTCCCTTAACCAAGTCCCTGCCTATGATTCGTCGGCTCATTCTTCAATAGGCACGCGGTCAGAGATCACATTCTCCTCCCACTTCTTGGGAGCTCACAGTTTCATGTTCTATTTCATTCCCCGATGCAGGTTCTTTTCACCTTTCCCTCAAGGTACTACTTCGCTAATGGTTACCCATGAGTATTTAGCCTTGCAAGGTAGTCCTTGCTGATTCACACGGGATTCCACGTGCCCCATGCTACTTCAGTTAGAGCATAAGTTAGTGAAGCTTTCGGCTACTAGACTCTCACCGTCTAGAGTACAACACTCCACTGCTTCGCCTAACAGCACGATGATTGTATTGCTCTCCCACAACCCCATTTTCACGGTTTAGGCTGCTCCCATTTCGCTCGCTCCTACTATGAGAATCGCTTTTGCTCTCCTTTCCTCCGACTACTAAGATGTTTTAGTTCGCCAGGTTGTCTCTTGCCTGCCCATGGATTCAGCAGCAGTTCGAAAGGTTGACCTATTCGGGAATATCCGGATCTATGCTTATTTTCAACTCCTTGAAGCATTTCGTCACTTACTATTCCCTTCCTCATCTCTAGGTGCCTAGGAATCCATAATATGCCTTTCCTCGTTTGAACCTCGCCATTAATGTTAAGGCTATGCCATCCTAAGGTGCTGCTAAATGGAAGGATCTTATCAACGATCCTGAATGAAAAATCATAGAGAAAACTGCCAAATTGAAAATATTGGGTGTTGTCATAGTATCAGCTAAGTGCGCAAGCTGGAGATAAGCGGACTCGAACCACAGACATCCGCCAAAGGGTAAACCACCGCCTCTCAGGCCTCCCAGGCTGATTCTACCATAGAGGCTAACGATAGACAATAACTCCCCCTCGAGCACATCTTATAACTTTCATCTTACAGCGCTCTCCAAAGAACAACTCTTTTTAAAATCTTAAAAGGTGCTGAGTTGGAATCCCATTCATTCTAACGATTCTTGTGGCTTTGGAGAATCCAGCTATAGGAAACTAGAAACAGAGAGATCTCTCCCTTTTTCTGCCCGACTTTTTGTTCTTAAGAATTCTGGTGTTATTTTAAGAACGAGTGATTTCCCTTCTCCAACCCTTACCGCCTAACCGAAGAGCGGACAGCAAATGCACTCCACTTATTGAGCAGGGTCTATGGTCGATCCGTGACCCTTGGATGTGGAAGGCGTCCCTGTGGCAATCTCGTAGTTCCTACGGGGTGGAGACGATGGGGTGGGTCCATGGATTTTCCTTCCTTTTGCCACATTTCGCTCAAAGCAAAGGGTTGAAGGGAGATAGTGCATCAAGCTATTCGCAAGGGCTAACTTCATCCCCTTACCTAAGGATCCCAGATGATGGAACCCTAGGAGAGCCGTCAACTCCAACAATCGTCCATGTACGATCCATACTAGATCTGACCAACTTCCCATCCTACCTCCTCTATGTTCTTGACAGCCCATCCGTCTCAATAGAGTCTTTTCAGTTGCATGTTTCAGTCCTCTTCCCCATTACTTAGAAAAAGCGAGCCACCGGTTTAGGTACAAGATACTATCATTACTGCATGGACAATTAGACATCCAACCCGTAATCGCAACGACCAGGTTTCAAGAGCGGAGCTCTACCATTTGAGCTATGTCTCCCTAAGCCTAGAGGAGTATGCATAAAAGAGTCAGATGCTTCTTCTATTCTTTTCCCTAGTGTAGCTGGGCCATCCTGGACTTGAACCAGAGACCTCAACCCTAAAGTAAATCATCGCAACTATGATCCAACCAATTGGGGGAGAATCAATATATTCTTTTTCGGGAGTGATTCATCCTTCCTGAATGCAGCATACCACTCTCCATTGTACTACGCTCTTCAAGTGTGCTTGTTACCCCTTCTCCCTTGCTATGGCAGGTCTTTGTGAAATAATTCCGATGGGAAGAAAAAAGAAGGTGTTAAGAGACCTCTTGGCCCAACCCTTGACACTATAAGATCCTTTTTCAAACCTGCTCCCATTTCGAGTCAAGAAATAGAAAAAATAGACACATCCCAATGCACTAATCAGGCTTGTAGTGACTGAAGGGGTTGTAGACCAAGAGGTGAGTTATTTATACCAAGCATTCTTCTTATGGCTAGATCCAATCTCCTGGTCCCTACAGAAAGTGAAAGAATTTCACGTTTCTCCTTTTGGGAAGGGTGGATTAGTGAAATCCTATTGATTGCTGCTTTCTACAGACCTCCAGTAACATCATCAACAAAAGGCTCGAATGGTAAAGTCCCTCCATCACACCAGAATGAAAGGGGCGATCTCGTAATTCTTGGTCTGTGAAGATGCGTTGTTAGGTGGTCCATTTTCCCATTGAGGCCGAACCTAAAACAGTGCTCAAGAGATAGCTATCCATATACTGATATTGGATGTATGGATTCTCAAGAAGCGAGGAGCCACGGTGGTCCCCCGGACCGCTTGGATCCCACGAATGAATAGAAAGTTCGGTCTACATTAGATCTCACCTAAATCGCCCCATCTATCCTCCTTAGGAGAAGTTTGGTTTCACACTCTGATTCGAACAGGAGATATGATGCAGCGGAAATACGAAAAATGAGATGAAATGGTGAAAGTAGCAATTAGTGGATTGGAAGATACTGAAATGCCCAAATTCGTTGATCCAAAGATACCGAATTCTAGCTATCTCTGACACGTTGATCGCGCACAATACCGTGAAGAGAGATCTACAATTCTTCGAGCGTTGATCAAGCGCACTTGATTCCGCGAATTGGCTTCAACGTACGTTGATTCGAGCGCATTCGAATACCGTAGGTGGAGATAGGAGATCACACTCAACTACCGATTTAATGAAATCACAAAGCTAACAAACAAGAATTTCATTCAACAACAACCAAGTTTTCCAAATGGCCCGACTCACCTATTTATAGGCTACAACTCAACGCACAACACAATTTCCCGACTCAACGTAAGTCGCTAGGCGACCTACGACCTAAACAAGGTCGTTAGCGACTTAGTACTGCACGACTCAACACGTTACAACCCATACACGACTTAAGTACATACACCGTATTACAAACCAGTCAAACGACCTATACAACTCAATATATACAACATGAACGAACGACTTACGACCTAAAATACAACCCACGCGACCTAAACAAACACGACCCAAAACTTTAGCGACTCAAGAAAACAGCTTCAGGAAGCCTTCGTGCGACCCAACTTAGGTCGTAACTCGTTGCCACGACCTATCATAGGTCGTAAGCTTCAGAACTTCTTCACCCGACTTAAGGTCCCAACAACGGGATCTTCTTTACGCGACCTAACTAGGTCGTTAACTCGCTTGATTGCTTGGACGACCTATCTCCATTAGGTCGCTGCCGCCCTACCTTCACCTTAGGTCGTTTGAATGTGTTACACCCCAACTCGTTAGGTCGCAACTTCTTATCCCGTGACCCGTTAGGTCGCTGGAGCGGCTTAGAGGCATTGTTAAGTTGCTGGCGAGTTAAACTCAACTCGTTATCCTTCCTAGGACGTAGCTCGCTTGAGCGACCTGTCATGTTAACTCGCGAATCCTCTCCACTAGGTCGTATGTACTCTAACTCGTTGGAGTTAGGTCACAGATTCCAATGCTCCTCATGCTGGCCCGTATCATCCTCCCCGGGTTGAGAGAAATTCGTCCGCGAATTTAAAAGATCTATCCCATTGGATGATTCACCTCCAAAATAAGGTACAAGATGTTTAATATTAAACACGTCTGAAGTGTATACATCCTCTGGCAGCTCCAACCTATAAGCATTTTCATTGATCCATTTCATAATTTTTACAGGACCAATTTTTCTGGCTTTCAACTTGTTATAAGCACCCACTGGGAAATGGTCCTTCGTTAATACAGCATACACCAAATCTCCTTTATTGAACTCAGCACTTCTTTGCTTCAGATCTGCAGTTCGTTTACACTTCTCATATGTCTTCTCCAATCATTCCTGAACGAAAATCAACTGCCCGCTTAACTGTTCCCTTCGGTTGTGGCACTATCACTAAATCCAACGGCCCCTTTGGCAAGCTCGAATATACAATCTGAAATGGACTGAAACCCGTACTACGGTTGATAGCATGATTATGAGCAAACTCCACTTGACATAACTTCATATCCCAACTTTTCAAATTATCCTTCACAAGACATCGCAACAAATTTCCCAGCGATCTGTTCACAACCTCAGTCTGTCCATTTATCTGCGGATGGTAAGCGCTACTAAAGTTCAACTTTGTTCCCACCATCTTCCACAAGCTTAGCCAAAAATGACTCAGAAAACGAGTATCTCTATCCGAAACAATAGACTCTGGTAACCCATGTAAACGATAGATCTCTTTAAAGAACAACTGTGCCACATGGACTGCGTCTGCCGTCTTCTTACAAGCAACAAAATGTACCATCTTCGAGAAATGATCCACCACAACATATATAGAGTCATTTCCCCTTTGAGTTCTCAGCAAACCCAACACGAAATCCATGCTAATGTCTACCCACGATTTTGTAGGAACAGGTAATGGCATATACAATCCCGCATTTGTAGCTGCCCCTTTCGAAACCTGACAAACATGGCATCTGTGCACAAACCTTTCAACTTCCCTTCTCATTGACGGCCAATAATAAGATTGAGAAATCAACTGCAATGTGCGATCCCGTCCAACATGTCCTTCTTCATGTAACTCTTTGATAATCTTCATTCTCAAGCTGCCTTTTGGTATACATAATCGATTCCCCTTGAATAAAAATCCATCAACCAACACAAATTCATCAGTACTCCCGTCCTTGACTTTCTCAACAAACTTCGTAAAGTAAGGATCTTCTTCAATCAACTCTGGCAATAGTTCAAACCCTGTCACTTCAACTTTCATTGTAGTCAACAAATGATTCCTCCTGCTCGATGCATCTGCTACACGATTCGTCACCCCTGATTTGTGCTTAACAACAAAAGTAAACTGTTGTAAATACGCGACCCATGAAGCGTGCCTAGTTGAAATTTTATCCTGTCCTTGCAAATGCTTCAAAGCTTCATGATCCGTATAGAGAACAAACTCCTTCTGAAACAGATAATGTCTCCAGTGCTTCACTGCTTGAACAATTGCGTAAAACTCAACATCATAAGTGCTATATCTCAATTTAGCTCCAGACGATTTCTCACTGAAATAAGCAACTGGTCTTCCCTTTTGACTCAAAACTCCACCAACCCCAACCTTCGATGCATCAGTATGTAATTCAAACAACAGTTGAAAATCGGGTAAAACTATAATTGGTGCTGTCGTCAATAGTGTCTTGATCTTCTCAAAAGCAACCCCTGCTTCCCCTGACCATGCAAACTTCTTTCCTTTCATGCAATCGGTTATTGGTGCCATCACACTACTAAAATGTGGAATGAATCTTCGATAGAAAGATACCAATCCATGAAAATTCCTCACTTCGGTAATTGTCTTTGGTTGTGGCCAACTCCTGACAGCTTCCACTTTATTTTCATCCACTTGAATACCTTCCTTTGACAAAACATACCCCAGAAATAAAATACTGTCCGTCATAAAAACGCACTTCTTTCTGCTGCATAGAACTGCTCTTGTCGTAGAATCAACAGTACTTCTCGCAAATGTTGGATGTGTTCTTCTATACTCCCACTATAGATTAAAATATCATCAAAGTAAACAACCACGAACTTCCCAATGAATGGTCTGAAAATCTGGTTCATCACTCTCATAAAAGTACTCGGAGCATTTGATAAGCCAAATGGCATAACCAGCCATTCGTATAAACCTTCCCTCGTTTTAAAAGCAGTCTTCCACTCATCACCCAGTCTAATGCGAACCTGATGGTATCCACTCTTCAAGTCAATCTTTGAAAACACAACAGCCCCACTCAACTGATCAATCAAATCATCGAACCTCGGCATGGGAAATATGTATCTCATAGTGATCTTGTTTAAAGCCCGACTGTCCGTACACATCCTCCACGAACCATCCTTCTTCGGCACCAACAAAGCTGGCACTGCACAAGGACTCAAGCTCTCCTGAACACGCCCCTGTTCTAACAACTCCTCCACCTGCCTTCTCAGTTCTTCATGCTCCTTAGGACTCATCCTGTAATGTGATTTCTGTGGTAATACAACTCCTGGCACAAGATCAATTTGATGTTGGATATCCCTCAACGGTGGCAACTCCGTTGGCAACTCTTCAGAAAACACATTACTGAATTCTTCCAATACTGGCTTTACTTCCTCTGGGATTTCAACAGATTCAGTCGTTTCACATCCAATCAACAAAAATACCTCTGGACTCTCCTCTACTTCTTCGACAAATTCTTTCAAAGTCAACAGAGTCTTCAGCTCCTCAATCTCTTCTGATTTGCTTTCTCCTTGTTGTCACTTCTTCAGAACTAAAATAATCTTAACACCTTCAAACATAAAACTGTAGCTATTGGTTCAACCCTCATGCTGTACTGCTCGATCATACTGCCATGGTCTTCCCAAAAGCAAGTGACAAACATCCATTTCCATAACATCACACCAAATTTCATCTTTATATTTCTTCCCAATAGAAAATGGAACATGAACTCGCCTGTCCACCTTCACCTCTCCTCCTTTTCTTAGCCATGCTAACTTGTAAGGATTAGGATGTTTCTCCGTTTTCAACTTCAACTTTCTCACAGCTTCAGTAGAAAGAATATTGTCACAACTTCCTGCATCAATCACAAATTTACACACCTTCCCCAATATAGTGCATGTCGACTGAAAGATATTACTCCTCAACCAACTAGCCTCTTCTTCCTGCTTCGGTGTCAAACATAATCTACTCATCATTAGATTACATCCTTCATCTCCTGACGTAATATCCTATTCATCCTCCTCAACTGGACTAGGATAACCTTCCCCAACATCCTCACCTTCAACTTCAGCAATCATAGTTCGCTTCTTCGGCTTCGAACATTCATTACTCTTGTGACCCTCTTCCTGGCAATTATAACATTTGAAACTGTTGTTGACCTTCGCCTCCGCAACTTCAGTCACAACTGGTTTATTGACAGCTTTCGAAACATTGGAACTCCCACTAGCACCTTTGTTCTGAATATTGGAACTTGTAAACACACCACCTCCTCGTCTTCCATGCTTCTCCCAAGCCAACGCTTTCTGATGTGCTTCTGCTACAGATCTAGGATCAAACATATTCACTATATCCTGGATCTGGATCCTAAATCCTCCAACAAATCTAGCTGTCAATTATTCCTTTATCTCCATAATGTCATTCCTTGCAATCAGTTGATAGAATTCATCAGCATAATCATTAACAGTCTTTGCTCCTTGCCTCAGATTCTGCAATCTCTGATACATAAGTGATTGATAATTATAAGGCAAGAATGTAGCCTTCATTAACTTCTTCATCTTCTCCCATGTAAAAATCTTTGGCTTCCCCATTATCTCCCGCGTAAGTTTAGTTTGCTGCCACCACGCTAAAGCTCTACCTCTCAAACGAGTAGCAACCAACTTAACTCTTTGATTCTCAGGAACTTCTTTAAAATCAAAAATTTCTTCAACATTAGATAACCAGTCCAGAAACTCCTCTGCAACCATTCCTCCTTTGAATTCCGGAATTTCTGTCTTCATTCCTGACTCCCATCGTCGATCATCTTCACCATCCCGATATACATTTCGTACTTAGTCTCGATCTCGATAATGAATGCTAGCTCTATCACCATCTTCATCATAATCAAATGTACGTCTATATCGATCTCGACCATTATCATCCCTTCGATCACGCATGTCCCTTCTACTATGTCTCTCTTCATCTCTATATGGCTCATCTTCAAACTCACGTGGAATTCTTCTCTCTTCATGTCTATATTTGTGATGATCTCTTCTCGATGAAATTGACGTTTCTCTTCTTTCTCTAAAAGATTGTGGCGACACCCTCATCGCTTCCGTAACCGATGGCGAAACTCTGTTTCCTCCATGGTTCGAGATTGGCGACCTTCTTCTTTGACCTTCATTCATGTCAATCATCAGTTTCTCTAACTTTCCAATGCCTTCATCAAATTTTTCATTGATACGTTATTCCAATTGCTCGGCTTCTTCTCTTCTATACAACGCTTCAACATTCTGATGGCGGTTAGCTCTCCTCGGCGGCAAGGTTGAATCAAACACAAATACTTCAACAATTCAAATGCCAACTTCAAACTTCAACTTAAACTTAAACAAACAAAGCACGGCCTCTTCACTTAGCTCGCACAACCACTAGCTCGAACAATATGCAACTACCTAAGGCTTTGGTCGGCTCGACTCAAACACTTCAATTTCAAACTTCAAACTCGGCTCCAAGTTTCGGCTTAGCTATGATTGGCTAAGTCTGGCTCTAATACCAAATGATGCAGCGGAAATACGAAAAATGAGATGAAACGGTGAAAGTAGCAATTGGTGGATTGGAAGATACTGAAATGCCCAAATTCGTTGATCCAAAGATACCAAATTCTAGCTATCTCTGACACGTTGATCGTGCACGATACCGTGAAGAGAGATCTACAATTCTTCGAGCGTTGATCAAGCGCACTTGATTCCACGAATTGGCTTCAACGGACATTGATTCGAGCTCACTCGAATAACGTAGGTGGAGATAGGAGATCACACTCAACTACCGATTTAATGAAAGCACAAAGCTAACAGACAAGAATTTTATTCAACAACAACCAAGTTTTACAAATGACCCGACTCACCTATTTATAGGCTACAACTCAACGCACAACACAATTTCCCGACTCAACGTAAGTCGCTAGGCGACCTACGACCTAAACAAGGTCGTTAGCGACTTAGTACTGCACGACTCAACACGTTACAACCCTTACATGACTTAAGTACATACACCGTATTACAAACCAGTCAAACGACCTATACAACTCAATATATACAACATGAACGAACGACTTACGACCTAAAATACAACCCACGCGACCTAAACAAACACGACTCAAAACTATAGCGACTCAAGAAAACAGCTTCAGGAAGCCTCCATGCGACCCAACTTAGGTCGTAACTCGTTGTCGCGACCTATTGTAGGTCGTAAGCTTCAGAACTTCTTCACGCGACTTAAGGTTCCAACAACGGGATCTTCTTTACGTGACCTAACTAGGTCGTTAACTCGCTTGATTGCTTGGACGACCTATCTCCATTAGGTCGCTGCCGCCCTACCTTCACCCTAGGCCGTTTGAATGTGTTACACCCCAACTCGTTAGGTCACAACTTCTTATCCCGTGACCCGTTAGGTCGCTGGAGCGGCTTGGAGGCATTGTTAAGTCGCTGGCAAGTTAAACTCAACTCGTTATCCTTCCTAGGTCGTAGCTCGCTTGAGCGACCTATCATGTTAACTCGCGAATCCTCTCCACTATGTCGTATATACTCTAACTCGTTGGAGTTAGGTCGCAGATTCCTATGCTCCTCATGCTGGCCTGCATCAAGATGTGATGACCCGTCTCCTCGATCCTCAGAAATCGACACTAATACATCAACGGTATTCACGTTCCATAAATCCAAGTGCCGGGGAGGCAGATTATCAGGGGTGTAAAAGAAAATAAAGATAGAATAATAGAAAAATAGAATCTCACATCGCATTCAACATTATAGTTATACATAATGATCAGAGTCAAATACAAATCTAGCGGGATAGTTATAATTGTCTATCCGTACATATGCTAGAAATGCAAACTACATAACATAGCGGAAAATGGGTAGATAACTATATAAGGTACTTCAGCTTCATAGCTCCAAAAATCTTCTCCAAAATGCTCCCCAACATACTCCAAAATGCTCCTAAGGTATCCTGACTACACGGCTGCCAAAAAATAGGGCACCCAGAGTTTAAAGGGAAAAACAAACTCGGGGTCAGTCATGGCACTGGTGTGAGAACTCAAAGTACGATGTTTTTGAAAACAAAAAGGTATCTTATAAGACCACGCCGCACATAAACACGAAACGGGTTTTTACCTTATGATAACCAAAACTCTTTATTACGCAAAATTTAGGGATATTATTTTTAATGACATTCTTTGAAAACATTTTCAAATAAACTTATTAATCTTAGCCGAAATTGTTGCCATTATTAAATTCCACCATACAAGGTTCTACAAACAAAACCCCAAGTTCTTATTGGAGAATGGATTTCCATACAAATGACAAGGTGAAGGGACTACCTTCTGATGGGTACACCTCTAGATGGATGTCTCGAGGAACCATCTCAAAGCTCCTCCACCAACACAAGACCGACCTATCTCTATACCTAGATAGTACCGAATATGTCATCCCGCAGTCGTTACCGACCTTTATCCAAGAGCTCTCTTCGCATACATCCACATTAATTTACATCCCGAACGTCACAGCAGGAAGAAATATATCTAGAAGGGGATGATCATATCCTACTTGGGAATGACCCACTTAGCCTTGCTGCATCTAACCCTGTTTCGGTCATTTCCGGTTGATGAGGCTCGAGGCTACGATTACCTTTTCACATAGCACAGCTTCTTTCACTTTAAATGCCACATTGCCATTCCACATTCACACGACTGATTTCTACAAACGTATAACTTCCTGAGCACGTATGTCTCAGGAAAGGGTGTTAAGCTAAGAGAAGGTGTCTTCTCCGCCACCGACTGATATACTTTTATAGAAACCACTCATTATGATTTGGAAGGCAAGGTCAGACATTCATCCATACAAGTTCATTCTGGAACCGAACGAATCCGAAGGCACTTTCTTCGGCCATTACTAGGCGAGAAGCCTTATGGTTTTGAGGTTTTTCATAACAAAGAGACCGCTGCTACAATATAGTGAATCGGGAGTTTATCCCCAATTAATCAACAAGTAGTCCCTCGTTATTATTCGTCTCGATATCTCCGTCTTCGAACATCTTCCTTCTTCGAACACGTAAACTGGTTCGAAGTGGTTTTCGGATAGGAATTACCAAATCCGACCCCGGTTCCTTCAAAATCCAATCAACGATAAAAATAATGTAATTAGGTGATTGTTTTTAGATTCATTCATTTCCTTTACTAAAATATCTTTGAGAGATATATATTTTCAAAAATCTTCTTTTAGTGAATACGGAATCATTTAAACCTCTTTTTGAATATTTCTCAAATCATTTTTTAAAGAGTATCTTTTGAGAAAATAGGATTATGGAAATCATTATACTTTTATCCAAAATCAACTTCCGTATTCAATGAGTGCTATGGGCAGAATAACGGTGAGATCATCTTTTAAATTACACGAATAGGACAAGTTCCCTCTTCGGATTTTAATAATGAGTATAAGAAGATTATTTCTATAAAATCCAAGTTGAGCATCCCCGCTTTCCTTTCGATATGTTCCACCCCTCACCTAAAAGAGAAAACAGAGGCCAGGTAAGTTCAGGGCACTGGTTGCTCTATTTCTAACCTTAGTTACACACCTTGTTTCCACTTTTAGATCTCACAGGCGGGAACATGTACTAGTCGTTTCCGCATACTCATTTTCCCTTTTAAAATCACTTAACTATTTGTTTAACCATCTTTGAGATAATGTTAAATTGTTCAAATTTCTTTTAAAATGCTTTATTATTCACTTAAAAACATTTACGAAGGATTTGGGAAAGAATTGTTAAGTTTCCAACTTTATTTCAAAAGTTATTGAAAAGCGTTTACAGAAAGTATTGCAAAAAGTGCTTTAAAAGCTATATTCTTCAAAACAACTTTCATATAATTTAGAAAAACATATTTCTAACTTAAATCACTTTTAAAACATTTTAAAAGATTTTTAGAATTTATTTCATATTTTTAAAACGATTATTTTATCAATTTGCAACTTTGGTCATTTAGTGCAAAAACTAGATTTTTCTTGAAAATTTATTTTGCCATATTTCAAAATATACAAGATGAAATCTTGATTTTATCTTTTTTATGAAAGATATGGATAGAAGAATTCGAAAAATTCTTACTTCGAAGAATTTCGAACTATATTCCACTGCGTATGATCATTTGAACTTTTGACGCGAAAACGCGAACCACCGCTACGCGACGCGTCGAATTTTTGGCGTTTTTTGAGATTCATATCCAAACTTTATCGAAACAAGTTTAAACACTTAGGAATCATTTCTAATGTATTTTGAAACATTTTTCAAAAGTAAAAATGATTCCATATCATATTTCATTTCTTTTGAGAAGTGATTTTCATGTGACTATACGTCGTGTAAATCCGTGACTTGTTTCAACATATATATTTAATATAACCAATAAATAGTCAAATCAATATTTATAATCATTTTAACATATTCTAATATTTCATATGAACTTGCATATCAATTTAACAACATTTTCATTACAATGTCACATAATTCTCATTTATGTACATATTTGCTTACGAACTTTTGCAAATGACTTAAAGGAGGTTGCTTTCTTTTTCAAACACTTATCAAATATCATTATTAACATCCAAACAAACATATCACAACATCGTAACCAAATAAATACATATAAATTAGGAGTTCGCACTTTGTTTGGTTTTGGTGAATGGAAAATCGGCCATAGCTTCGCTACTCGACGTTTTAAGCTTATGATTCCTTGAATGCTTCGACTTAGATGGCTCTCCTTGGCTTGTAGAAGGCTAAAAGTGCTCGGCCAAATGGAGGAAGAAGGAGGCGCGAGCAATGTGACGAAGGAGAAGGAGTTTGAAGTGGTTCGGATGGTGTTTTGTCGATTTTTCTTTACTTTATTTTTGGAAATATTTTGGCATAACTTTGTTAAGGTTGGAAGCCATTAAAGGAGGTAAGAAGAAGCTTGAAATTTTGAGAAGAAGTGTGAAAGAAAGTGAGAAAGTGGGTATGTATTTATAGAAAATATTTGAGAATAAAATATAGATTTGATTTTTTTCTTAAGTAACATTCCTTAAGAACTAAGTAAACTTATTTAATTCAAAACATACCATCAACATCACATCATACTTTTAAAATTCAAATACTTTAAAGTTAAGCAAAGACTAAGAAAGATTACTTTACTTTATGTCACTTCTCTTTACTTTATGTCACTTTCTTTACTTTATGTCACTTTTGATGTGACATGTGTTTTGTCTTTTTTAGTTTACTTCTGCTAATTACTTTCTAGAATTTTCTAAGTGTGTTTACTAAAAGTAACCTTGTTTAGTTAATTGTTAACTATCTTTATATGTTACCATATTTATTAAATTTTATATATATAGGTGCAACAACGTTGTGACAACTTTAAATCGACAAAACGTCGATTTTTGACAAAATGTTTTACGGTCATATTTTGAGTTTTATTTAAACTATTTATTTATGTAATACAAATTTAAAAATAAATTTTTATAATGTCATTTAAAAATATAAGCACTCATAAATAAATTAAAATAATTTATTAAACCATTTAAACTTTGATTTCTGAAATAAGGATTTTGTCACTTTTGTCGATATAAGCAAATGTTACTATTTTTATGTACATTTCTATTTTCAAATCCTATCTATTATTTGAATCATAAAACCTCTTATATTTTATATTTAAAATCACTTTAAATGTTATATTTTGAAGTGGTTAAATTTTGGGTCGTTACATTCTTCCCTACTTAAAAGAATTTCGTCCTCAAAATTAGATAAGAAGAAAATAACTCAAAAGGAAATATATATTCAATAAGATATAATATATGCAATAAGTGACTACATCACAGGCGGTGATACACTCAAATGATAGATAAAGTCTATATATCGATCCTAAACCCGAGATATGCTTTTCTCATTCTATCTTCTGTTTCCCATTTGCAATCATCAGCATCCCCGCTCCATTGAACTTTTACCAACCTTACAACCTTCCTTCTTAATCGTTTCTCATCTGGATCCACGATTCGAACTGGTCTTCTAATAACTTCTAAGTTTGGTTCTATCTCCAAGTCATCCTGAGCAGCTATTTCTATGATTTGTTCTGGGTCATATATATGCTTCTGCAAATGTGATACGTGAAAACATTATGTACACCAGACAATCTTTCAGGCAATTGTACTCAATAAGCTAGTGGGCCAATTCGTTCGAGAAGGGGAAAAGGTCCAATATATCAAGGTGCTAAATTTCCAGCTCTTCCAAATCTTACTACTCCTCTCATTGGAGAGACTTCCAAAAAGACTGAATCTCCAACCGAGAATTTCATATTTCTACGCCTTCGGTCTGCGTAACTCTTTTGCCTACTTTGGGCTTCTTTTGGCTTCTTTCTAATCATATCAAATTTCTCTGAAGCTTCTCGTATCATATATGGGCCAAGCACTAACCGATCTCCGGTTTCTATCCAACATGCTGGCGATTTACATGGATGACCATACAAAGCTTCATACGGAGCCATGCCGATACTAGCTTGAGAGCTATTATTATAGGAGAACTCTATTAAATGTAAATGATTCTCCCACGAGCCTCCAAAGTCTAGAATACATGCTCTCAAAAGATCTTCCAAAAAACGGTTAACTCTTTCCGTCTGTCCATCAGTTTGGGGGTGATATGCAGTACTTATACTCAGCTTGGTTCCCAAATTTGTCTGTAGTGTTTCCCAAAACTGACTAGTGAAGATTGGATCACGATTGCTTACTATACTACTTGGAACTCCATGCAATCGAACAATCTCCTTCATATATATATATGAAAGGCTTGATGCAGTTTTTGTCGGCTTAACTGGAATAAAGTGTGCCTTTTGGTTAATCGGTCTATGATAACACAAATGCCTTCATTTCCTTTCCTTGTTCGAGGTAAGCCATCAATGAAATCCATGGATATTTGATCCCACTTCCAAGCTGGAATCTCCAAAGGTTGAAGTAATCCTGCCGTCTTTTGTTGGTCACTTTTGATTCTTTGGCAATTTTCACAATGGCTGACATAGATAGATATGTCCCTCTTCATGCTTCTCCACCAAAATGTACGCTTCATGTCCTTGTACATCTTATGAATCCCTGGATGAACGCTAAGTTTGGCTGTGTGGCATTCAGCTAATACTTCTTGCTTGAGATTTCCAACATCTGGAACAAAATTCTTCCATTTAACCGCAGTAGTCCATGGTTGTCTATTTTAAAGCTCGAATTTCTTCCTTCAGCTGCTTTAATGTATTTCTCAAACTGTTTGTCTTCTCCCTGTTTATTGGAAATTCTTTCTAGAAGAGTTGGAGTTACTACCAAATAAGAAATAGTAGTTGTAGGATCGATTTCACCCTAGAGGGGGGGGTGAATAGGGTGATAGTGTAAATTATAAAACTTAATTGCAGAAGCTAATTAATATTAACACAGATCACAGAATAGCAGCACAGATATAGCAGAATATAAATAACAGAACAGAACAACACAGAATTTACCCAGCTTTAGCAAAACCCTGCCTACGTGCTGCCCCCAAGGTTTTTACTAGAAATTAGATAGTCCCTCGCTTACACACGTAAACTCGCTATACCCGCTATTGACTAATCTAACTCTACGCTCAAAACCCTGACCACAACTCAACCACCGAGTTGCGAAATACCAAACTACACACCGTAGTTTGTCCCCTAGTCACACGACTAGAAAATTAAAAACGGTTTAAAAGAAAATATAAATTAAAAGCAAATTAAAATAACAAAATCCTATTTAAAAAACAAAGCCCAAATTAATAAACCAAAGGCCGTCCCCTTATTCTCTTCAACCCGTTCCTTTTTTTTTTTTTCTCATTCGTGAAAAAATGGCCGCTCCTCAACTCAATTAGGGCTTTTGTTTGCTCCTTGTAATTCAAGCTAGGGTTGTGCAAAATTGAAACGCCGCTCGATCTCGTTCGATAGTAGGCTTCGATGCTTTTGATTTGCTTATGGCTTCTTCAATTTTGGATCGAATTCGTTCTGCTTTTTCGGTATGTATTTTCCCGCTTTTGCTTTTGCTGGTTGATTCTTGAACTCGATACCTTATGCCGATGATGATTTTGGGTATTTATAGGATTCGAAATCCTATTTTTGCGTTCGTATTTTCGTGTTTGAATTTGTCTACTGAATCACCTCGGCCACTTGATGATGCTTGAATGTTTGAGATTTATCTGACTTTGTCAATTTCGTATTTTTGATGCTTGGTTGACACGGGTTCGATTTTGACTTGTTCAACATTGAAATTCTTGCTATCCACGGCACAACTCCGATCATATTTCTGTTGATTTTATTCTCATGGTTTCACGAAAAATAAATAACCACTGCACTTTGAAACTACTCCTTGACTTGTGTTCACTGTGGCACTATGTCACTGTGTTTGTTTATGCGATTCCATGATTTTGGTTTAACTTTGTACCATTGACTTGATATTCTTAACTGCCTGTATTTTGCATTCATGTACTTGCTGCTACGTTGGTGGCAATCTTGTGTAAGTGCTTGTGTCATCACTTGTTTGCGGTGACATTGTGGTTTGCATTGAGCATTTTGTATGCTTGAAATTTTGGTTTTACAGTTGCACTTGGTTTTGTTGAGTTTGCACTGCTTCACTATATATTTAGGTTGCTGCACCATGTTGTTTGCTATGGATACTGTGTTCATGTTTGTCGTGCTTGTAGTCTGGTCCATTGAGTTTGATCATCCATTGTAGCTTTTGTGCATTTCTGTGTGTTCATGTTGCTGGACTGGACATTTGCCGGAGTCTTCATTTTGTAGTTGTATTCCCTTCATGTGTTTGTACTGGGCTCGACATTGCTGATACTTTGGTTTTACTGGCCACACATGTGCATGCTTGCATCTTTGAACTTGGTTAGATGGTACTATCCAGTTGATCTTGTTTTGTAGTGATGCACTTGATTGCTTCTGATTCATTTTTGAGGCAGTTTGCATGTATGGGCATTATTTCTTGTGTGCTGGTTGAAGTTCTAATGCCTTTGGTTTGAACCATGCTTTGATTCATTGTCAACCTGTACTTGTGCACTGTTGTGTCTGGTTCTTTTCATTCATTCTGGCCTTGAACCTGTACTTGTAGTTTGGTTTTGTTGCAAATTGCATTTGGTCTGACTTGAACTCGATTCACTTGTGTTGAATCCAGTTTCAAAACTCGGATTTGACCTTGTGCTCGTGTCCTATTTTTGAATTTATTGCACCTGAGTTGAACCTGTCCATATATTTGGGTTTGACCTTGTGCTCACCTGTCCCTGCAGCATTATTAAGTGTATATATCGGTGTGCACGACCTTGTGGCATATACAGTGATATACTGTGTATGTCACAAGCTGTTCGTGTATGATGAATTCAAATTTAAATGATGACGAACAACCCAAATAACTGAGGAAAATATTATTTTCAAAAATCATATTTTATTTTATTTTGCAAAAATATTTCTTTTTCAATTTTACTGCGTTAGTGAATATTTTTGCAGATTTCTCAGATGCTGGATTCAAACTGGAATGAAGTTGAAGATAAATACGAGTGTGAGTGATATGTAGTGAGGTGAATTGTAAATGTGAAATGTGAATTGTAAATGTGAAATGTGATGTAATTGTAATCAAAGTTGTATAGTTATAGTGAGAGCTTGAAATTGTACTATTCAAAGATGTAATAAATATTTGTTTGAATAAAATATTCGTTTGAATTCAAATTTCGTGTTATTTATTTTATTCTGCAAATATTTATTTAATCTGTGAAAAAATAAAATAGTATATTATCAAATACATTTAAACGAATGTATATATGTTTATTATCATCAAACAAAAATCATATAAGCGCATATTCAACAATCTCCCCCTTTTGATGATAACAAACATATATTTAAGATTTTGAATATGTTAAATGTATTTGATCATTGATATATTCTAATTGCTCCCCCTATTTAAATGCTTCCTCTCTATACGATGCTCCCCCTACATATATGCATACAAATAAAAATATGCAAATGATTCTTGATGCAAATAGAAAATTATTTGACCTTTGCTTGATTTTATTTGACAAAATCTTAACTTTTCTCTCCCCCTTTTGTTATCAGCAAAAGAATAATAGTGTTAGAGAAAATAGAGAAAAAGTAACCGATATCAATCCAACATTAAAACTCAATTGAATATAAATATCAAATTTCAATAAAAAATCAAACAAAAATCATAAATATTTTGTTAGGCACATATTCCACTTTTTGAATGATGGAGATGATGTCATCATATAAAACCATACAGTTGTGTCTATTTGTGGTATATTTATACCAGGAATTTGAATATCTACTAACCATGCATAACCGTTAGGACTTTTAAATGCGATTAGTAGTATTCCAATTTTATTTTTTTTTAAAAATGAATTCAAGTATCTTCTCAGCACGCATAACCGTGAGGACTTTTAAATGGGATTAGAATCAACTTGTTTATTTTTTAAAAAAAATCAACTTTTGATATGTGTTCCATACATGCATAACCGTGAGGACTTTTAAATGAGCATGGAAGCACATAACAAATTCCAAGTAATTCACCCATGCATAACCGTGAGGACTTTTAAATGAGAGTGAATACTTTGGTATTTATTTATTGTTATTATTATTTTATTTTATTTTTTATTATTTTTTTTTAAAATGTAAAAATGAAAAACGAACGATTCCTGTTTAAAGTACCACATATCGACAAACTATATAGAATTTTGATGAGTGATGGTTGATAGAAATATGATAGGTATAGAGATGGTCATGGAATTTTTTACCAACAAAAAGTTTTATTACTCTTGTTTACATTTCTAAAGAAATTTTCTAATTATACTTTCTCGAGTTATAATATATAATCAGTATCAACACTCATCACTTTTTCAATCACTATTTTTCTTTTCGATGATTTGTAGGGAGAAAAAAATGTTAAATATTCAGCAAATTTCTAAAACACCTAGACTGAGTCGTAGTTTACAAAAACTATTTTCTGGTAGGGTTTTGTAAAGATGTCTGCCAATTGAGAATCAGTTGAAATAAAATTTATGCAGATATTTTCTTTGGAAATATGATCTCTAATAAAATGATGTCTTACATCTATATGTTTTGTACGCGAATGATGTACAGGATTATTTGTGAGATCAATTGCTATCACACATTAGTGGTACACGTTTAAAATTTAGGCCATAGTCATGCAAAGTTTGTATCATCGATAAGATTTGAGCAGAGCAACCGCTCAAAGCAATATACTCTGCCTCTGTTGTGGATAATGCAATACAATTTTGTTTTCTACTCGACCATGCAACTAATGAATGTCCTAACATAAAACATGCTCCACTAGTACTTTTTCTATCAACCAAATTTCCAGCATAATCAGCATCTAAAAAACCTTTCAATTCAAAATTATCATTTGATGGATACCAAAGACCAAATCGTGGGGTGTGCAATAAATATCTTATAATTCTTTTAACAGCTTCTAAATGAGATTCTTTTGGGTTAGATTGAAAACGCGCACATAAGCAGACAGAAAACATGATGTCAGGTCTAGAGGCGGTAAGATAAAGGAGTGATCCAATCATACCTCTGTACTGCTTTTGATCAACTGTCTTACCCTTTTCATCTTTGTCAAGTTTAAGTGTTGTACTCATGGGAGTTCTTGCTGGTTTAGCATCTTTCAATCCAAATTTGTTGACAAGTTCCCTAATATATTTTGTTTGAGAAATGAATGTGCCTTTATTGCTTTGTTGGATTTGAAATCCTAAAAAGAATTTTAACTCTCCAACCAAGCTCATTTCAAATTTTTCCTGCATGACTTTTTCAAATTTCTCATACAATAACTTGTTAGTAGCACCATAAATGATGTCATCAACATATATTTGAACAATCAAAATATCATTGTTTTCATGCAACAGAAATAGTGTGGTATCTACACATCCCTTTTTGAACCCATTTTCAAGGAGATAAGAAGTAAGACATTCATACCAAGCTCTGGGAGCTTGTTTTAATCCATATAATGCCTTCTTTAGTTTGTATACATGGTTTGGATATTCATGACTTTCAAAACCTTCTGGTTGTTCAACAAACACATCTTCTTTTAAAACTCCGTTAAGAAAAGCACTCTTAATGTCCATTTGTCTTAGTTTAAATCCTTTGTAACAAGCAAAAGCTAACAATATTCTAATTAATTCTAGTCTAGCTACAGGCGCAAAAGTTTCATCAAAGTCAACTCCTTCAATTTGATTGTATCCTTTAGCAACTAGTCTAGCTTTATTTCTAATTATATTTCCAGATTCATCATATTTATTTTTAAAAATCCATTTTGTTCCTATAACTGGATAATCCTTAGGTCTAGGTGCTAGACTCCAAACATTATTTCGTTCAAACTGATTTAGCTCTTCTTGCATGGCCATGAACCAGTTTTCATCATTAAGGGCTGAATCTATGCTATTTGGTTCTATTTCTGAAATAAATCCACTATATAAGCACAGATCACATAGATTTTTAAAGGATGAACGAGTTTGTATACCTGCTATAGGGTTTCCAATTACCAATTCTGGTGGATGGTCTGTTTTGTATTTCAGCTTTTCTGGATCCAGATTTCTTTGGACTTCTTGAGTTGTGGTAGTTTCTCTAGCATCAGCAGTTTCTTTTGGTTTTTCGAACTCATCTTTTTCTTTCTCCTCTTCAACGTTGCTTTTGGATGTATCCTGTTCGTCAATTCCTTCATCAAATTTCACATTGATTGACTCTACGATTGTTTTAGTCTTTTTGTTGTAGACTTAATAAGCTTTGCTTCTCGAAGAGTAACCCATGAAGATGCCATCATCAGCCTTTGCTTCAAATTTTCCTAACTGATCACCTGTATTAAGAATATAGCAAGGACATCCAAACACTTTGAAGTAAGCGATGTTTGGTTTTTTGTTGAACCATAGCTCATAGGGGGTTTCGTTAAGAATCGGTCTGATGATAACTCTATTCATTACATAACATGCTGTATTTACAGCTTCTGCCCAGAGATGCAGAGGTAGTTCATATTCATTTAACATAGACCTAGCCAATTCTTGTAAAGTTCGATTCTTTCTCTCAACTACCCCATTTTGTTGTGGAGTACGTGGTGTAGAGAACTCATGTTTGATTCCGTTTTCATCACAGAAAGTTTCAAATTCATAATTTTCAAATTCTCCACCATGATCACTTCTTAACGAAACAATAGAGACTTCTTTTTCATTTTGCACAAATTTTGCGAATCTTGTGAAGTATGAAAAAGTTTTTGATTTTTTAGCTAAGAAGTATACCCATGTATATCTTGAGTAATCATCAACTAACACAAAGCAATATTTCTTACCTCCTAAGCTAGCAATGTCATTAGGTCCAAATAGATCCATATGAATTAGTTCAAGAACTCTAGAAGTGCTTACATTGTTTTTGGCATGAAACGATGATTTTCTAAGTTTTCCCAAAGTACATGCTTTACAGATGTTTTCAGTTTCAAACTCATGTGATGGCAACCCTCTAACCAAACTTTTCCATTTTAATTTGTTTAATAAGTTCATACTAGCATGCCCTAAATGTCTATGCCATAAATTCACTTCTATATCCTTAGCTACCAAACATTTAGAGAGGATGAGATCATCAAAAGATAGAGAATATATATTACCTTTCCTTTTTCCTGAAAATAAGATTTCTTTTGATGATTTGTCGACAATTTTGCACATGTCAGAATCAAAGATAACATTCATACCTTTATCACATAGCTGGCTGATTGATATCAAATTGTGGTGCAGATTTTCAACATATAGTACGTCATTCAAGGTAAATGTATTGTTACCTACTTTACCTTTACCGACAATTTTACACTTGTCATTGTTCCCCATTGTGACTCTGCCACCTTTGTACTTTTCTAGGCTAAGGAACTTCGATTTATCGCCTGTCATGTGCCTGGAACAGCCAGAATCCAAGTACCATTGCTGTTGTTCCTTAGCCTGCCAGCATACCTAAACGAGAAGAGAGTTTAGTGACCTATTTGTTTTTATAGGTCCATGATTGTTAGTGGCAAAATATTTAGAATGATAATTTTGTGGATACCCAAAACTATTTATAATTGTTCCCTTCGGCATCCAAATTTGTTTAACTCTGAGAGATTTTATATTTGTGCCTTTTGGAACCCAAATCGGTATTGTTTTCATATGTTTGAGTCTATTCCAACAATTATTGTGATTGTGTCCAAGTTTTTTACAAATTGTGCTCATAGAATTAACTTGATTAATATTGCTTTCAACAATTTTCGAATTATTATATCCAAGTCCTTGTCTAACCATATTAACAGTTTGCTTTCCTAATAGCATATTCAACGATTTTTCACTTTTTGAAAATTTATCTAAGGTCATTGACAGTTGTTGGACTTGTGTTTTGAGAGATTCATTTTCGTTTAACAACTGTGTGCATTTTTTAATAGAAATCTCTCTCCTAGTATTTTCATTCTCTTTTAAAATCAGAATTTCATTTTCAAGTGATTTTATATTGATTTCCGATTTTTTAATTTCTTCTTCGAATGTTGGACACTTATCACACTTAGGAATTCTACATTGATAGTTCTTAACTAATTGATCAAGTTGTTTATTGCATTCTATCAAAGTATCCTTTTGAGATTCAAGTTTAGCATATTTTTCCCTAAGTCGTTCATAACAGCCATTTGCTTCATGGAAATAAATTAGTAATTCAGAATGAGTGAGTTTTGATACCTCGCTTGGCTCGTCGTCATCACTGTCCGTAACTTCATCATGAAGGCACATGTTTGCTTTTTCACTCTCACTCTCGGTGTTATCACTTTCATCTTCGTCAGTTTCATCCCAAGTAGCCGCAAAGCTTTTCTTCTTTAGTTTCTTTCCTTGATTTGATCGTTTTTGAGGACATTGTGGCTTGATATGGCCGGGTTTGTTGCATTTGTAACAGATGATTTTATGATCTTCTGGATTGTCTAGTGCTTTGCCTGTTCTCCTTTTCAATTCATGATTTCGAGCTGGATTTCCGTATTTGCGATTCCACTTTTTGAATTTCTTTATTAGTAGCGCTAGCTCTGCTGCTCCATCATCATCATCATCATTCTCATCATCACTTTCAGTTGTTCCTTTGAGAGCTATTGATTTCTTTCGAGTATCTCCACCTTCACGCTCTTCCTTGAATTTCATTTCTAGCTCATAAGTGGTGAGATTTCCGATGAGTTCTTCGACTTTGAGTTGTTTTAAATCTTTCGATTCTTGAATGGCAGTTACTTTTGCTTCAAAGCTTCGTGGAAGGACTCTGAGGATTTTACGGACTATTTCCAATTCGGTGTATGTTTTTCCGAGAGCTTTTGATTTGTATACGATGTTGGAAAGTCGTCCGTACATCTCTTTGACATTTTCTTCTTTCGCCATTGTAAAGTTTTCGTATTCGCTGCTTAGCATGGCAAGGCGAGATTCTTTGACTTGAGATGTTCCTTCGTGAGTCACTTCTAATATGTGCCATATTTCCTGCGCAGTTAGACAATGTGAGACACGATTAAATTCAAATTGATCTAATGAACAGATAATAGAATTCATAGCTTTGGCATTAGTATTCTGTAATTTATTTTCTAGTTCTGTCCATTGTTCCTTTGGTTTCTCTATTTCCTGATCATTTACAGTTATAGTTGGTATTCTATAACCTGTCTCAACAATATCCCAAGCGTCAATGGTTTTCAAAAAAAATTTCATCTAATTTTTCCAAAAAGCATATTCACCATTGAACATTAGTGGTCTAACTATGGATTGACCTTCTGCAAAAGCATTATTAAAAGAAGCCATTTTAAAAATTCAAATTTTAAACAAAAACTGATTTTTTTTAAAAAAAATAGAATTTTTTTTAAAAACAAATGTTGACTTCTATTCCTAGCTCTGATACCACTTGTAGGATCGATTTCACCCTAGAGGGGGGGTGAATAGGGTGATAGTGTAAATTATAAAACTTAATTGCAGAAGCTACTTAATATTAACACAGATCACAGAATAGCAGCACAGATATAGCAGAATATAAATAACAGAACAGAACAACGCAGAATTTACCCAGCTTCGGCAAAACCCTGCCTACGTGCTGCCCCCAAGGTTTCTACTAGAAATTAGATAGTCCCTCGCTTACATACGTAAACTCGCTATACCCGCTATTGACTAATCTAACTCTACGCTCAAAACCCTGACCACAACTCAACCACCGAGTTGCGAAATCCCAAACTACACACCGTAGTTTGTCCCCTAGTCACACGACTAGAAAATTAAAAATGGTTTAAAAGAAAATATAAATTAAAAGAAAATTAAAATAACAAAACCCTATTTAAAAAACAAAGGCCAAATTAATAAACCAAAGGCCGGCCCCTTATTCTCTTCAACCCGTTCCTTTTTTTTTTCCTCGTTCGTGAAAAAATGGCCGCTCCTCAACTCAATTAGGGCTTTTGTTTGCTCCTTGCAATTCATGCTAGGGTTGTGCAAAATTGAAACGCCGCTCGATCTCGTTCGATAGTAGGCTTCGATGCTTTTGATTTGCTTATGGCTTCTTCAATTTTGGATCGAATTCGTTCTGCTTTTTCGGTATGTATTTTCCTGCTTTTTCTTTTGCTGGTTGATTCTTGAACTCGATACCTTATGCCGATGATGATTTGGGTATTTATAGGATTCGAAATCCTATTTTTGCGTTCGTATTTTCGTGTTTGAATTTGTCTACTGAATCACCTCGGCCACTTGATGATGCTTGAATGTTTGAGATTTATCTGACTTTGTCAATTTCGTATTTTTGATGCTTGGTTGACACGGCTTCGATTTTGACTTGTTCAACATTGAAATTCTTGCTATCCACGGCACAGCTCCGATCATATTTCTGTTGATTTTATTCTCATGGTTTCACGAAAAATAAATAACCACTGCACTTTGAAACTACTCCTTGACTTGTGTTCACTGTGGCACTATGTCACTGTGTTTGTTTATGCGATTCCATGATTTTGGTTTAACTTTGTACCATTGACTTGATATTCTTAACTGCCTGTATTTTGCATTCATGTACTTGCTGCTATGTTGGTGGCAATCTTGTGTAAGTGCTTGTGTCATCACTTGTTTGCGGTGACATTGTGGTTTGCATTGAGCATTTTGTATGCTTGAAATTTTGGTTTTACAGTTGCACTTGGTTTTGTTGAGTTTGCACTGCTTCACTATATATTTAGGTTGCTGCACCATGTTGTTTGCTGTGGATACTGTGTTCATGTTTGTCGTGCTTGTAGTCTGGTCCATTGAGTTTGATCATCCATTGTAGCTTTTGTGCATTTCTGTGTGTTCATGTTGCTGGACTGGACATTTGCCGGAGTCTTCATTTTGTAGTTGTATTCCCTTCATGTGTTTGTACTGGGCTCGACATTGCTGATACTTTGGTTTTACTGGCCACACATCTGCATGCTTGCATCTTTGAACTTGGTTAGATGGTACTGTCCAGTTGATCTTGTTTTGTAGTGATGCACTTGATTGCTTCTGATTCATTTTTGAGGCAGTTTGCATGTATGGGCATTATTTCTTGTGTGCTGGTTGAAGTTCTAATGCCTTTGGTTTGAACCATGCTTTGATTCATTGTCAACCTATACTTGTGCACTGTTGTGTCTGGTTCTTTTCATTCATTCTGGCCTTGAACCTGTACTTGTAGTTTGGTTTTGTTGCAAATTGCATTTGGTCTGACTTGAACTCGATTCACTTGTGTTGAATCCAGTTTCAAAACTCGGATTTGACCTTGTGCTCGTGTCCTATTTTTGAATTTATTGCACCTGAGTTGAACCTGTCCATATATTTGGGTTTGACCTTGTGCTCACCTGTCCCTGCAGCATTATTAAGTGTATATATCGGTGTGCACGGCCTTGTGGCATATACAGTGATATACTGTGTATGTCACAAGCTGTTCGTGTATGATGAATTCAAATTTAAATGATGACGAACAACCCAAATAACTGAGGAAAATATTATTTTCAAAAATCATATTTTATTTTATTTTGCAAAAATATTTCTTTTTCAATTTTACTGCGTTAGTGAATATTTTTGCAGATTTCTCAGATGCTGGATTCAAACTGGAATGAAGTTGAAGATAAATACGAGTGTGAGTGATATGTAGTGAGGTGAATTGTAAATGTGAAATGTGAATTGTAAATGTGAAATGTGATGTAATTGTAATCAAAGTTGTATAGTTATAGTGAGAGCTTGAAATTGTACTATTCAAAGATGTAATAAATATTTGTTTGAATAAAATATTCGTTTGAATTCAAATTTCGTGTTATTTATTTTATTCTGCAAATATTTATTTAATATGTGAAAAAATAAAATAGTATATTATCAAATACATTTAAAGGAATGTATATATGTTTATTATCATCAAACAAAAATCATATAAGCGCATATTCAACAGTAGCTAACTTATTACTCAATGCATCAGCTACTACATTGGCTTTCCCGGGCGTATATAGAATATCCAGATCATATGATGCGAGAAATTCTAGCCAGCTTTACTGTCTCGTGTTCAAATCCTTCTGGGTGAACTTCAAAGATTTGTAGTCTTTGAAGAGTTCGATTTTTTCACCTAAAAGATGGAATATTATTTACTAAGTTCAATTCAAAGTTTTATCGAAATAAACTATGAAAGATTCTTACCCAGCAAATAATGTCTCCATATCTTTAGGGCGAACACAACGGCTAATAATTCTAGGTTGTGTGTTGCATAATTCTTCTCATGCGTCATCAGCTGTCTACTTGCATAAGCAATCACCTTCCCATCTTGCATTAAAACTGCACCAACTCCTTCTCTACTAGCATTTGTATAAATGGTCAATCCACTATTCCCATTTATAATTGCTAAAACTGGAGCGGTTGTCATTCTCCTCTTTAGTTCTTGGAAAGCTTCTTCACGCTTTGGAGTCCAAATAAATTTAGCATCCTTCATTGTCAACTTCGTTAGATGATAGGAAATTTTAGAGAAGTCTTGAACGAATATTCTTTAATATCCTGCGAAACCTAAGAAGCTACGAATCTCTTTAGGAGTTTGTGGTTGCTTCCAATCTTGGATAGCTGCAACTTTCCCTGGATCTACTGAAATTCCATCCCTTGATATTATATGTCCAAGAAATCTTATCGCCTTCTCCCAAAATGGCACTTTGAGAATTTGGCTTTTAGCACATTATTTCCCAATATCTCCAACACAGCTTCTAGATGCCTTGCGTGTTCTTCTTCTATCTTTGAGTAGATGAGGATATCGTCGATAAAGACTAACACGAATTTGCTTAGCACATCTCTAAACACTCTATTCATAATAAGGTCAACAATATAAGCGGGTGCATAAGTCAGCCCAAAAGGCATAACCAACCACTCAAAGAAAGTATTCGGACCTTTGAATGTAGTTAAATGGATGCAATCTTCTGCGATCCTTAATCGGTGGAATCCTGTAGCTAGGTCCATTTTGGAGAAAACTCGAGCTCCATGTAACTGGTCAAACAAGTCGTCTATTCGGGGTAGAGGATACTAATTCTTAATGGTTTGCTTATTTAGATCTCGATAATCTACACACAATCTCAAAGATCCATCTGACTTAGCAACAAATACTACGGCTGATCCCCAACTTGAACGGCTGGGTCTTATCAGTCCTTTCTTTAATAATTCTTGGGTTTGGTTATTTAACTCATTCCTCTCTTTCGGAGCCATCCTTCTATCTTGTTGTTTAATTGGCATTGCACCAGGAATTAAATCGATACGGAATTCGATTTCTCGGTGTGGGGGCAAACTTCTTACTTCCTCAAAGACATCTGCAAATTCTTTAACAATGGGTATTGTTTCTAATCCTGTCTGGGATATATCTAAAGCATAAAGAAAATTGTCCCTTCTTGGACTAGGACCTTCACAAGCTATTTTTATGAGTTTCCCTAATTTGTCTTCACTACAACTATTCTCTTCAAAAAATCTAGAATAGATTCATTTTTAGTTAACCAATCCATACCAAGTAAAATTTCGAATCCAATAAAATCTAAAACGAAAAGATCGAAAGGAAAGTGATGGGGAGGATAGGAAATTGGGACTTTTTCACAGTGCATACAAAGATTAGTGGAACCTCCTATAGGATTCGTCACGCAGATAGGGTCGCCAACAATTTTAGGTTTAAGTTCCAATTCTTCTACAGTTTTTTTAGAAATAAAACTATGAGAAGCTCCTGTATCAAATAATACTCTAACTAAAACATCTTTGACAAAAATATTACCTTCCAACACTCTTTTTCCCTTCACATATTTAGAGGTTGAAGGCTCATCCTCGATAGCGTAAACTTTGGCTTGTTCTCCTTTCTTCATTAAGGGACAATCCTTAATCAAGTGCCCTGGTTTATGACAATTATAGCAGAGATAATTCCGAGCCTCCGGAGAGGCAACACTCTGAGCTTTAGGACCCCAACAATTCTTCGCAATATGGCCTTTCTTCTTACAATTGTTACAAGTAATGTCTTTAGAGCGGTTCTCTTGAGATCCTCCTTTGAGTTTTCCCTGCCACGGCTTCTTTCCATTTAACTTCCACTTCTTCCAGTTATTGTTGTTGCTTTCTTGTACTACTGGTGGATCTATCTTATCCAAAGCATCATATATGTATCCCATGTCTATTAAGTCTACAAATGGTTCTCTCACATGCCCAGTCATCCTAACATGGTATTGCTTCTTCATTCCATAAATAAACATTTCATTCATTTTTAGAGGCGTATCTACCAATCCAGGCCCAAAACGAGATAATTCGTTAAACTTGTTAGCATAATCCTCAAACGACATCTCCTCCTCTTGTTTAAAATCCATGAAATTTCGATAAGGACGACATTTTCCAGCTTCCGGCATATACAGCTCCTCCAAAACTTCTTTGAATCGTTCCCATGAGAAATCATCTTCTGACTCATTCTGAGTAATAGATTCCCACCAAACTAGAGCTCCGTCTTGTAATTGCAAGAGGCTAAGAATCTCTTCTGCTCGTCTCCAATATTCAGTCCTTTGAAAATTCTTTCACATGAGCGGATCCAAGCTTGTACTTCGATGATGGTTTCGGTTCCTTTGAAAGGTTTACCACCAAGGCTGGTATAGTTCTTTCATAAAGTGCAAAGTTAATTTGGGGCTATACTGGAACTACTACTTCCTCGACTACTGTAGCTGCGGGAGTTTGACCATTTGTGGCATTACTTCCTCCCCTAACTCGTACTCTTCTTCCACTCATTTTCTACTATCTGTATGTAGTAAGAAAAAGATCTTTAGGATATATAGACGAGATATCTTAGGGAATGCTATACAGTATGAATATACTTATTGAAATTAGAAGTTTTAATTATGCGTTCTCTCAGAGTAAACTCATTCTAGGGCATTACTAACCCTATCTCTAATGAGTCATACCCCAACGAAGCAAAGGTTCTCACTTAACCTTCAGCTCTGATACCACATGTGACGACCCGTCTCCTCGATCCTCAGAAATCGACCCTAATACATCCACGGTATTCACGTGCCGTAAATCCAAGTGCCGGGGAGGCAGATTATCATGGGTGTAAAAGAAAATAAAGATAGAATAATAGAATAATAGAATCTCACATCGCATTCAACATTTATAATTATACATAATGATCAGAGTCAAATACAAATCTAGCTGGATAGTTATAACTAACTGTCCGTACATATGCTAGAAATGCAAACTACATAACACAACGGAAAATGGGTAGATAACTATATAAGGTACTTCAGCTTCATAACTCCAAAAGCCTTCCCCAAAATGCTCCCCAACATGCTCCAAAATGCTCCTAAGGTATCCTGACCACACGGATGCCCGAAAATAGGGCACCCAGAGTTTAAAGGGAAAAACAAACTCCGGGTCAGTCATGGGACTGGTGTGAGAACTCAAAGTACGATGTTTTTGAAAACAAAAAGGTATCTCATAAGACCAGGCCGCACATAAACACGGAACGGTTTTTTACCTTATGATAACCAAAACTCTTTATTACGCAAAATTTAGGGATATTATTTTTAATGACATTCTTTGAAAACATTTTCAAATAAACTTATTAATCTTTGCCGAAATTGTTACCATTATTAAATTCCAGCATACTAGGTTCTACAAACAAAACCACAAGTTCTTATTGGAGAATGGATTTCCATATAAATGACCAGGTGAAGGGACTACCTTCCGATGGGTACACCTCTAGATGGATGTCCCAAGGAACCATCTCAAAGCTCCTCTACCAACACAAGACTGACCTATCTTTATAACTAGATAATACCGAATATGTCATCCCGCGGTCGTTACCGACCTTTATCCGAGAGCTCTCTTCGCATACATCCACATTAATTTACATCCCGAACGTCACAGCAGGAAGAAATATATCTAGAAGGGGATGATGATATCCTACTTGGGAATGACCCACTTAGCCTTGCTGCATCTAACCCTGTTTCGGTCATTTCCGGTTGATGAGGCTCGAGGCTACGATTACCTTTTCACATAGCACATCTTCTTTCACTTTAAATGCCACATTGCCATTCCACATTCACACGACTGATTTCTACAAACGTATAACTTCCTGAGCACGTATGTCTCGGGAAAGGGTGTTAAGCTAAGAGAAGGTGTCTTCTCCGCCACCGACTGATATACATTTATAGAAACCACTCATTATGATTTGGAATGCAAGGTCAGACATTCATCGATACAAGTTCATTCTGGAACCGAACGAAACGAAGGCACTTTCCTCGGCCATTACTAGGCGAGAAGCCTTGTGGTTTTGAGGTTTTTCATAACAAAGAGACCGCTGCTACAATATAGTGAATCGGGAGTTTATCCCCAATTAATCAATAAGTAGTCCCTCGTTATTATTCGTCTCAATATCTCCATCTTCGAACAACTTCATTCTTTGAACACGTAAACTGGTTTGAAGTGGTTTTCGGATAGGAATTAACCAAATCCGACCCCGTTTCCTTCAAAATCCAATCATCGATAAAAATGATATAATTAGGTGATTGTTTTTCGATTCATTCATTTCCTTTACCAAAATATCTTCGAGAGATATATATTTTCAAAAATCTTCTTTTAGTGAATACGGAACCAGTTAAACCGCTTTTTGAATATTTCTCAAATCATTTTTTAAAGAGTATCTTTTGAGAAAATAGGATTATGGAAATCATTCTACTTTTATCCAAAATCAACTTCTGTATTCAACAAGTGCTATGGGCGGAATAACGGTGAGATCACCTTTTAAATTCCACGAATAGGACAAGTTCTCTCTTCGGATTTTAATAATGAGTATAAGAAGATTATTTCTATAAAATCCAAGTTGAGCATTCGGGCTTCCCTTTCGATATGTTGCACCCCTCGCCTAAACGAAAAAACTGAGGCCAGGTAAGTTCAGGGCACTGGTTGCTCCATTCCTAACCTTAGTTACACACCTTGTTTCCACTTTTAGATCTCACAGGCGGGACACATGTACTAGTCGTTTCCGCATACTCATTTTCCCTTTTAAAATCACTTAACCGTTTATTTAACCATCTTTGAAATATTGTTAAATTGTTCAAATTTCTTTAGAAATGCTTTATTATTCACTTAAAACATTTACTAAGGATTTGGGAAATAATTGTCAAGTTTCCAACTTTATTTCAAAAGTTATTGAAAAGCGTTTACAGAAAATATTGCAAAAAGTGCTTTAAAAGCTATATTCTTCAAAACAACTTTCATATCATTTAGAAAACCATCTTTCTAACTTAAATGACTTTTAAAACATTTAAAAGATTTTTAGAATTTATTTCATATTTTTAAAACGATTATTTTATCAATTTTCAACTTTGGCCATTTAGTGCGAAAACTAGATTTTTCTTGAAAATTGATTTTGCCATATGTCAAAATATACAAGATGAAATCTTGATTTTCTCTTTTTTTATGAAAGATATGGATATAAGGATTCGAAAAATTCTTACTTCGAAGAATTCCGAACTATATTCCACTTCGTATGATTATTTGAACTTTTGACGCGAAAACGCGAACTACCGTTACGCGACCCGTCGAATTTTTGGCATATTTTGAGATTCGTATCCAAACTTTGTCGAAAAAAGTTTAAACACTAAGGAATCATTTCTAATGCATTTCCAAACATTTTTCAAAGGTATAAATGATTTCATATCACATTTTTTTTTTTGGAAAGTGATTTTCATGTGATTATACGTCGTGTAAATCCGTGACTTGTTTCAACATTAATATTTAATATACAACCAATAAACATTCAAAATAATATTTATAATCATTTTAGCATATTGTAATATGTCATATGAACTTGCATATCAATTTAACAACATTTTCATTACAATGTCACATAATTCTCATTTATGTACATATTTGCTTACTAACTTTTGCAAATGACTTAAGGAGGTTGCTTTCTTTTTCAAACACTTATCAAACATCATTATTAACATCCAAACAAACATATCACAACAACATAACCAAATAAATACATATAAATTAGGAGTTCTCACTTTATTTGGTTTTGGTGAATGGAAAATCGGCTGTAGCTCGCTACTCGATGTTTTAAGCTTATGATTCCTTGAATGCTTCGACTTAGACAACTCGCCTTGGCTTGTAGAAGGCTAAAAATGCTCGGCCAAATGGAGGAAGAAGGAGGCGTGAGCAATGTGACAAAGGAGAAGGAGTTTGAAGTGGTTCGGATGGTGTTTTTGTCGATATTTTCTTTACTTTATTTTTGGAAATATTTTGGCATAACTTTGTTAAGGTTGGAAGCCATTAAAGGAGGTAAGAAGAAGCTTGAAATTTCGAGAATAAGAAGTGTGAAAGAAAGTGAGAAAGTGGGTATGTATTTATAGAAAATATTTGAGAATAAAATATAGATTTGTGTTTTTACTTAAATAACATTCCTTAAGAACTAAGTAAACTAATTTAATTCAAAACTTACCATCCACATCACATCACACTTTTAAAATTTAAATACTTTAAAGTTAAGCAAATAATAAGAATGATTACTTTACTTTATGTCACTTCTCTTTACTTTATGTCACTTTCTTTACTTTATGTCACTTTTGATGTGACATGTGTTTTGTCTTTTTTTAGTTTACTTTTGCTAATTACTTTCTAAAATTTTCTAAGTGTGATTACTAAAAGTAATCTTGTTTAGTTAATTGTTAACTATCTTTATATGTTACCATATTTATTAAATTGTATACATAAAGGTGCAACAACGTTGCGACAACTTTAAACCGACAAAACGTCGATTTTTGACAAAATGTTTTACGGTCATATTTTGACGTTTTATTTAAACTATTTATTTATGTAGTCCAAATTTAAAATAAATTTTATAATGTCATTTAAAAATATAAACACTCACAAATAAATTAAAATAATTTATTAAACCATTTAAACTTAGTTTTTTGAAATGAGGATTTTGTCACTTCTGTCGATATAAGCAAATGTTACTATTTTTATGTACATTTCTATTTTCAAATCCTATCTAACATTATTTGAATCATAAAACCTCTTATATTTTATATTTAAAATCACTTTAAATGTTATATTTTGAAGTGGTTAAATTTTTGGTCGTTACAGGAGAAGTACGCCATGCTAATGTGCCTTGGATGATCCACATCTCTGGGTTAGGAGCTGATGGGCACATTGAACTATCCATGTGGCTAAGAGCCCTCACAGCCCAGGCACAACGACGCAATTATCAGGGGCACGCTCCACCACTGGGCTAATAGCCCTTTGTGTGGGCCTCCAAATGGGAGGCCTGTTATGCCAAAAGCAAGCGAAACCCCATCCCTTTCTTTCCCTTTTGTGCCCCATGTCCCTCTCGTGTGGCGGCATGGGTATGTAAAAAGTGGGATCCTAACAACTTGTTCTGACCTCGGATAATAAGCTCATGAGCTTGGTCTTACTTCTCCATCGAGAAACGAAAGAAGACTTCAATATCCAAGCTTAGGTCAGACATAGATCTCTTCTTTTTGGGTGTGAAGCGGTGTCAAACCAAAATACCCAGCAAGCATAAGCATTAGCTCTCCCTGAAAAGGAGGTGATCCAGCCGCACCTTCTACTACGGCTACCTTGTTGTGACTTCACTCCAGTCACTAGCCCAACCTTCGGCGTCCTTCTTCTTGTGGTTAAGGTAAGGACTTTAAGCGTGGCCAGCGCTCGTAGTGCGACAGGCGGTGTGTACAAGGCTCGGGAATGAAGTCACCACCGCATGGCTGACCGGCGATTACTAGCGATTCCGGCTTCATGCAGGCGAGTTGTAGCCTGCAATCCGAACCTAGGATGGGTTTTTGAGTTATCTCACCCTCGCGGGATCGCGACCCTTTATCTCGCCATTCCACTATGTGTGTCGCCTAGGGCATAAGTGGCATGATGACTTGACATCATCCTCACCTTCCTCTGGCTTATCATCGGCAGTCTTTCAGGGTTCTACACTCAATAGAGGCAAATAACACGAGGGTTGCGCTCGTTGCGAGACTTAATCCAACAACTTATGGCACGAGCTGACGACAGCCATGCACCACCTGTATTCGCGTTCCTAAAGGCAACCCTCTCTTTAAAGAGGATTCACGGCATGGGAAGCCCGGGTAAGGTTCTTTGCTTTGCATCGAATCAAACCATAAGCACTACATCTTTTGCGGGCCCCAGTTAATTCCTTTGAGTTCCGTTCTTCTAAACACACTCCCCAAGCGGGATACTTTACGCTTTAGCTACAGCTCTGCATCAGTTGATGCACGCAGCGCCTAGTATCCATCGTTTACGGTTAGGACTACTGGGGTATCTAATCCCATTTGCTCCCCTAGCTTTCCTCTCTCAATGTTAGTGTCGGCCCAGCAGAATGCTTTCGTTGGTGGTGTTCTTCCCGATCTCTAGGCATTTCACCGCTCCATCGAAAATTCCCTCTACCCCTACCGTACTGCAGCTTGGTAGTTTCCACCGCCTATCCAGTGTTGAGCCTAGGGATTTGATGGCGGACATGAAAAGCCACATACAGACGCTTTACGTCCAATCATTCCGGATAACGCTTGCATCCTCTGTCTTACCGCAGCTACTGGCACAGAGTTAGCTAATGCTTATTCTTCAGATACCGTCATTGCTTCTTCTCTAAGAAAAGAAGTTGATGACTCGTGGACCTTCTACCTCCACGTGGCATTGTTCCGTTAGGCTTTCGTCCATTGCAGAAAATTCCCTACTACTGCCTCCCATTGGAGTCTAGGCCGTGTCTCAGTCCCATTGTAGCTGATCATCCGCTCGGACCATCTACTAATCATCGGGTAAGCTATTGCCTCACCAACTAGCTAATCAGACGAGACCCCCCTCCTCACGCAGATTCCTCCTTTTGCTCCTCAGCCTACGGGGTATTAGCAACTATTTCCAGTTGTTATTCCCCTCCCAAGGGCAGGTTCTTACGCATTACTCACCCGCCCGCCACTGGAAACACCACTTTCCGTCCGAGTTGCATGTGTTAAGCATGCCGCGAGCGTTCATCCTGAGCCTGGATCAAACTCTCCATGAGATTCATATTTGCATTACTTATAGCTTCCTTGTTCGTAGACAAAGCTGATTCAGAATTTCTTTCATTCCAAGCATAACTTGGATCCATGCGCTTCATATTAGCCTGCAGTTCACTCCCAGCAATATAGCCATCCCTACCCTATCACGTCAATCCCACATGCCTCTTATCCATTCTCGTTCGATCGCTGCGAGGAGTAAGTCAAAATAAAAAAACTCCGATTGGGTTTAGGGATAATCAGGCTCGAACTGATGACTTCCACCACGTCAAGGTGACACTGTACAGTTGAGTTATATCCCTTCCCGGCCCCATCGAGAAATATAACTAACTAATCCTAAGGCAAACGGTCGAGAAACTCAACGCCACTATTCCTGAACAACTTGGAACCGGACCTTCTTTTTGCACTATTATGGACAAATTATTTTTCTTAGGAACACATACAAGTAAAAGAATAATTGTAACCCCACCACTAACTACTTCATTTTCATTTATGAATTTCATAGTAATGGAAAATACATGTCCTACCGAGACAGAATTTGTAACTTGCTGCCCACTTGCCTAGTAGGCAAAGATTGACCTTTGTGGAAAGACTGATTCTTTCGGATAGACATGAGGGTCCAACTCCATTCATTGCCAAAATCCATGTTGTATATTTGAAGCAGTTGACCCCTTGCCTCGTTCAGGGTACAATCCTCTTCCCGTTGAGCCACCTTTCTCCTCGGTCCAAAGAGACAAAATGTAGGTCTGGTGCCAATAGTTCATCATGGAGGAAGGGACCCACCGAGCTGAGATCACTAACTAATACTAATATAAAATAACTCTTTTCTGTATACTTTCCCCGATTTCGTTGTTATCACAGGCCTTACGCAATCCATAGGATCATATAGATATCCCTTCAACACAACATAGGTCATCGAAAAAATCTCGGATGACTCACCATAGCATGAAAGCCAGGATCTTTAATAAAATGGATTCCTATTTGAAAAGTGCATAACCACATGGATAATCTCACACTAAGCCCTCAATTTTGGATCCAATTCGAGATTTTCCTTGGGTGGTATCATGAAGGAATTGGAATCTAATAATATCGATCCATATAGAAGAAAACGTACTCTATTGACTCAAACCAAACGTTGCACCTATGGGATAGAGGAAGAGGAAGAAACCGAAGGTTTTATAAAGTACTTTTTTTGATCGAAAAATCAATCTGATTTATTTCGTACCCCTCACTCGATGTGAAAATGGGTCCGATTTTACAAGATCACCAAACCATATAAGACTTAAGGAATGATGGAATAAAATAAAAATAAAAGAGAGGGAAAGAAATTCGAAATGAAATAAAGAATAAAAAAGTAGAAAATAGAAGAGCCCAGATTCCAAATTAACAAATTCAAACTCGAAAAGGATCTTTCTGATTCTCGAACAATGGGGGAAAAGGGATTGATCGAGAAAGATCTCTTGTTCTTATTAGATTAGAACAAAAGATTGTGATTTGATCTGCATATGAATTGGTCTTAGTTACTCTACGGGGCAGAGTGGAAGAAGGGAAGAGATTCTCGAATGAAGAAACGGATCCAATTATTTCGAAAGAATTGAATGTGGAGCCGTATGAGGGGAAAATCTCATGTATGTTTTGTTGATTGACTTGTCTGTCAACTTTTCCACTGTCACACCCAAAAATTTAAACTCTGCCTTACGTAAAGTTTCCAAAGTACGATTAACCTCTGGATTTGAAATCAATGCTTATAAACCTAGTATAGGCCACAATTTACAAGAATATTTTGTAGTATTAGTAAGAGGAGGAATGGTTAAGTATTTACCCTGTGTAAGATATCACATTGTTCGAGGAACCCAAGATGCTGTCAGAGTAAAGGATCGTCAACAAGTGCGTTCTAGTGCGTTGTCGATTCTTATCCAAGACTTGTACCATTTGATGATACCATGTGAATCGTTAGAAACATGCGAAGTGTATGGCTAACCAAATAACGAAAGTTTCATAAGGGGACTCGAGCAGGCTACCATGAGACAAAAGATCTTCTTTCTAAAAGAGATTCAATTCGAAACTATTATATGTCCAAGCTCCAATATTGAAATCATTTCAGATATTTTCCCTTACTTTGCTCGTGTCAACAAACAATTCGAAATACTTCAACTTTTTTAGAACAGGTCCGAGTCAAATAGCAATGATTCGAAGCCCTTCTTCTTACATTACACTATTTCGAAAACCCAAGGACTCAATCGTATGGATATGTAAAATACAGGATTTCCAATCCTAGTAGGAAAAGGAGGGAAACAGATACTCAATTTAAAGTGAGTAAACAGAATTCCATACTAGATCTCATAGATACATATAGAATTTGGTGGAAAGCCGTATTCGATGAAAGTCGTATGTACGACTTGGAGGAAGATCTTTCATATCTTTCAAGATCCACCATCCAATATGGGGTAAAAAAGCCAAAATAAGTGATACATTTTTAGCCCTTATAAAAAAACTTATTTTTGAACCTCTTTCACCCTCATGTCACGTCGAGGTACTGTAGAAGAAAAAACTATAAAATCTGATCCAATTTATCATAATCAATCAGTTAACATGTTGGTTAACCGTATTCTGAAACATAAAAAAATCATTGGCTTATCAAATTATCTATCAAGCCGTGAAAAAGATTCAACAAAAGATGAAACAAATCCACTATCCATTTTACGTCAAGCAATATGTGGAGTAACTCCCGATATAGCCGTAAAAGCAAGACGTGTAGGCAGATCGACTCATCAAGTTCCTATTAAAATAGGATCTACACAAGGAAAAGCACTCGCCATTCGTTGGTTATTAGGGGCATCTCAAAAATGCCTGGGTAAAAATAAGGCTTTCAAATTAAGTTCCGCATTAGTATATGGTGCCAATGGGAGGGCGACGCCATACGCAAAAAGGAAGAGACTCATAAAATGGCACAGGCAAATAGAGCTTTTGCACGTTTTCGTTAATCCATGAACATGATGTATATAGACACATTCATCCATGAATCCATACATCTTGATCGGAAAAGAATCAATTAAAAAAGAAGGATTCCGAATTGATCGATATGTTTTTTGAAACAAAAAAAATGAAACATAAATCATGGATCAGCTAAACCCTCTCGAGGGCATGCTTAAGAATAAGAAAGAGGAATCTTATGGAAATATCATGGAATAAGGTTTGATCTTATTCATAAGGATTCTGTAAATAAAATATCCAAAAAGTTTGGAACAATTGGGACTTTTTCGGAGATTGGATGCACTTACTAATCTATTATCTAGCATGTACCGAATGAAAACTTCATTCTTGATTTTACGAGAATTTTTATGAAAGCGTTTCATTTGCTTCTCTTCAATGGAAGTTTGATTTTCCCAGATTGTATCCTAATTTTTTGCCTAATTCTTATCCTGATGATCGATTCAACCTCTGATCAAAAAGATAGACCTTGGCTCTATTTCATCTCTTCAACAAGTTTAGTAATGAGCATAACGACCCTACTGTTCCGATGGAAACAAGAACCTATATCTAGCTTTTCAAGAAATTTCCAGACTAATAATTTCAACGAAATCTTTCAATTTCTTCTTTTGCTATGTTCAACTCTATGTATTCCTCTATCCGTAGATTACATTGAATGTACAGAAATGGCTATTACAGAGTTTCTATTATTCGTATTAACAACTACTCTATGTGGAATGTTTTTATACGGTGCTAACGATTTAATAACTCTCTTTGTAGCTCCAGAATGTTACAGTTTATGTTCCTACCTATTATCTAGATATACCAAGGGAGACGTACGGTCTAATGAGACTACTATGAAATATTTACTCATGGGAGTGGCAAGCTCTTCGGTTCTAGTTCATGGTTTCTCTTGGCTATATGGTTCATTTGGGGGGAGATCGAGCTTCAAGAAATAGTGAATGGTCTTATCAATACACAAATGTATAACTCCCTAGGAATTTAAGTTGTACTTATATCCTTCGCTGTAGGAATTGGATACAAGCTTTCCCCAACCCCTTTCATCAATGGACTTCTGACGTATACGAAAGAGTGCAGTTCGCTCAACAAATTCCTACCTCTATATCTATCTCTGAGATATTTGGATTTTTAAAAACTCCATAGACATGCAGAAGAGAAATGCCATCCCCACACGGACCAAGACATAACTTTTACCAAAAAAAATTTATGATCTTTTTGTTCAAATAACAATTAAGGTGAAGCAGGGTCAGGAACAACGAATCTCTTTATGATAAACAGATCCATTTTGCAAGTTCACTATTACGGGTAGTTCCTACAAAGGGTCGGACTAATGACGTATACAATACTTGAATTATCGATGTAGATGCTACATAGTTAGTTCTCATCCTTCAAAGACTACGAGGGTATTAAGGTCATCCGTTGGCAAAAGGATCGCACAAAAATGATCATCTCATGGATATTGAGAATAAATCAAATCAGATGGTTCTATTTCTCCATCTTTCTTACTTGTGCTCCTACGGAACCACGGTCGAAATATTGAAAAAGTCAGTCATTAACAACCACTAATGAAGGATTACTCAAAAAGTTAAGGATTTGTAATCCCTTTTAGAAATCGAATGGATTCGGTCTTATACATACACGAGGAAGGTAATCAAAAAAGAAAGAAGTTGAGTTCTTCTTTCTTTTGTCACTTAGGAGCCGTGCGAGATGAAAGTATCATACACGGTTTTGAATAAGAGAAAGAAGTGAGGAATCCTCTTTTCGACTCTGACTCTCCCACTCCAGTCGTTGCTTTTCTTTCTGTTACTTCGAAAGTAGTTGCTTTAGCAACGCGAATTTTCGATATTCCATTTTATTTCTTATCAAACGAATGAAATTTTCTTCTGGAAATCCTAGCTATTCTTAGCATGATATTGGGGAATCTCATTGCTATTACTCAAATAAGCATGAAACGTATGCTTGCATATTCGTCCATCGGTCAAATCCAATATGTAATTATTGGAATAATTATTGGAGACTCAAATGATGGATATGCAAACATGATAACATATATGTCGTTCTATGTCTCCATGAATCTTGGAACTTTTTCTCGCATTGTATCATTTGGTCTATGTACCGGAACTGATACCATTCGAGATTATGCAGGATTATACACGAAATATCCTTTTTTGGCTCTCTCTTCATCCCTATGTCTCTTATTCCTAGAGGGTCTTCCTCCACTAGTAGGGTTTTTCGGAAAACTCCATCTATTTTGGTGTGGATGATAGGCAGGCCTATATTTCTTGGTTTCAATAGGAATCCTTACGAGCAGTTTTTACATATACTATTATCTAAAAATAATCAAGTTATTAATGACAGGACGAAACCAACAAATAACCCCTTATGTGCAAAATTATAGAATATCTCCCTTAGGATCAAACAATTCCATCAAATGGAGTATAACTGTATTTGTGATAGCATCTACTATACCATGAATGTCAACGAACCCAATTCTTGCAATTTCTCAGTATACCCTCTTTTAGCTTCTAGGCCTATTTCTTAGTTCAAGATCCCTCTTACTAACTGGAATAGAAGAAACAATAGATCTATTCCGCCCAAAATAGGCTGGGGCTATGAACTTATAATCATGGAATCAACTCGATCATCAGATTATAAGTTCATTCCATACCGGACCAGACCAGAATAGGGTTATGTACATTCTTGTTAGGAGAATGGGTAACTCGAGCGTATGTAAATAGATACTATGTTTCCATATAGATCCCTACATCGTTACAATTCTATTTAGGATTAGGAATATGCATAGTTGGACCTGCTTTTGACATATCTATCGTTATTTAGGTACCTATTCACTTCTTTCGGTTTCTATTGAATCGAGAAATAGGTTTGATTGTACATCTTCTTGATACATAGGGTATCCTACAGATAATTCAAATTGAAGTAATTTGATGTCTGACTCGGGACTATATGACATGACCGATCGATAGAAATACCACAACGCTTGATGCACCTTTGTCCATATATTCCGTATATCACACTAGATAGATATCATATTCATAAAATATGATTCACTTTCAAGTTGCCTTGATGGTGAAATGGTAGACACACGGGACTCAAAATCTCATGCTAAATAGTGTGGAGGTTCAAGTCATCTTCAAGGCATAATATTAAGAATGCTCATTGAATGAGCAATTCAATAACAGATTTGGATCCATCAATATTGATATACCGAGTATCTTATCTGTTGATATGAAGTATTCCGGTGATCCCCACGATCCGAATCCGAGCTGTTGGAATTGGAACAGGTTCGGTAGTAGATCATGAAATCTTGTTGATCTTCTCTATCTAATAAATGAGGTGTCCGTTTGGAATAAACAAGTGTTTCCACGACACTACCACCCGGCCAATTCTGGTCAACTTAATCCCCTTTTAAAGGCCACGTATCTTTATGGTTAACGAATGGGAAATCTTTACCTAGTTACATGAATCAAATATTTCATTTCATTTGGGAATCTCGATGAGAAAACAAAGAGATAAATGGTTGATCTTTGAATAGGAAAAAGAATGGATCTGCAGGGTCCCAAATGAATTGGCTTATTCAAAAAAAAACCTTGTTCTTTCGACGATCTATCTCGTGTTTAGTACCGCATGGTTCTATGCTGCAAGAATTCTGAATCATTCTCTTGAAGCTCATCCTTTTTATGATAAATTATCCGCTTGCCATGAAATGACCCAGCCAATAGGGAAATCCAAATTCAGTGGACCTTTCGATACAATCAAATAGATTGCAACAAGGTCGCCATATTCTCGGAGCCCAAACGATGTGATTGAATAAATTCTCCTCAATCTATTGCTGGTCGAGGGCCCCTTTTCCTTCTTCAAACTTCAATTCGTATTTTTCATAGAAAAATCTCTTATCAACGATACAAAAAGATCCATTTTGCATCATATCTAATAGATTCCTTGGTTCGAACCGAAGAAGTAATGTTACTTGATTATTATCAAACTGACTACAATCCTTTTCTGCCCGTGAGGATCCCGCCAGAGCGCCTTCTACTTCTAATAAGTGACGAAGTAGATCAGAAGCATTCTTAATGAATCCATAAGAAGTGAACCTATTTTTTTCACCAGATCTGGGTCTAGGTGAAGACCAAAGATCTGGAGTGACCTATCCGGTAGAACTACTTAAAAGATAAAGAAATATCGTTAATTTCTTCATGCTTATTCCGAGTTTGAAGTACCATTTGTATAAATAGGAATCTCCACCCTTACACGATTTCTTATGCATATAGATAGATATAGGATCTATGGAGCAATTACTTAGAAGTATATTTTATGCAATGGCCTTCCTATCTGATAGAAAAAGACACCACAATCCTGAACCGATCTTACCTGGGATCGCAAATACCAAGTTTGTCTATGAAGAACGGATCTTATTGTATTAGTTTCTATAATCGATTTCTTATGTGTAATACTAATTGATGGGGCCTCGTTGATAAGTTATTATGGTTATGGACCAGAATCTGTTAGTATGGAACATATTCTTTTCCAAGTGAAATCCCCTAGTATATGAAAGAATGGAAAAAGTTCTTTCGTTGTTGTGGAATAAGAAGCCTTCGTATCTTAATGCATGTATTTAATTTATTCAAAGCTATTAGAGCGGGATCCGCTTTCTAGGGAATATGAGTCGAAGCAATAATAAGAATATATCTAGTGGAACTTCTTTCACAATCCCTGGAGAGATACTTCTCTAATAAACCGAGGGATAAGTAATTCTACTCATTCACATACAGATCATGAATGTTTGGAATCCATATTATGCAAGGAGACATTGCTTTTGCTAATTCGAATTGAAGGGTGATATTAAATTGGTCTATTTTCTACGTCACATACATAGTTTGCACATTCGTCATAGTTAGCAGCTCCATATCAAGGTCATCATCAATATCATCACTATCATCAATATGGATATCATCACTATCATCAGTATCGATATCATCAATAAGATGCTCTTTAGGCTTGTCGTCCAGGAACTTGTTCGGAAATATCGTAATGAAAGGAACATAGGAGTTTGCCGCTAGGTTTTTGACCAAACAGGATCATGCAGTTGTTATAGAACATATCACTTAAATACCCCTAGAAAGGGATAGGGCTTAGCGAAGCGAAAACCATGAGATGGGAAATGAAAAATATTAGCCCCACACGAGGTTTGTGAATAAGTGATTGTCTAATAGTGAGCAAGGAATGTACGTCTTTCTGCTAAATAGAATCTACTGAACTCATAATTCATTAGATGCTTTTTCTGAATATTAACTAAGTATCGTAAGTAAATTGATCCCGTTTGTTCAATCATTTGTTTACCTAAGTCATTCTTTGAAAATTGATCACTATAATTCAGACTCAATAGAATTTGATCAATTCTTTTTTCTATCATTAAGGTGGAGAACTGAACCAAGAATCTTCTTTCTTCATCATTAGTTGAATCATTGTTCGCGACCCAAGATTCCATTTTATCATCAATCAAATCACCATTAACTTTTTTCCTTTTCCTTTCAATGAATAGATTTCTTTACTTGTACGACATAGATGTCTCTATTTCTCGAAAAAGTGATTCGATCAAAGGAATTTGGTATGATACTTATGAGACGATGAGATTTATATTCAAATATTTCTTCTTAGAACATATTGATTTGACCCCAAAAGTGGGACCACCACCCAATAACATGTTTCCACCAAAAGTAGAACCCCGTATCTCTTCCAGAGAATCTCCTAATTGTTCCAGAGCAACTAGAAAGAGATTCTATAACCAAAAAGAATTCAGTTCAGAAGATCATCATTATGGATATGGGTCCATATTTAAGATCATCATTTTGGATACAGGTCTTTTCCATAGAAAAAGGGAATAATTTTGTTTACAATAAACCAGAAGTAATGTGGGTCATTTAAGAATCGAAGTCGATTTGCTTTATAAAAAGAAGATATCAATGAACTTCTATGAAATGGTTTCACGGGATTCAGCCAATTGTTTCGATCATGGGATATCATTGGGAAATAGGAATTTGTATTATCAAAGAATTTTCCACAATTAGTTCTATTATGGAATGAGTCAGTCATCCACTTTGGTATCTTTTTGAACAAAAAATGGCAATATTGTTCCTCCATTGATCAAGAATTTCGGTCTTTAGGAAGTATCTTGACCATCCAATAAGAAGGGTTTGAATTTATTCAAATGAATGATTTAAACACCTATTGATTCTAACAACTGATTGCAGGGTTGATCATTCGGACTTTTCAGTTCAAAGATGTGGATCTCGGACCTATGAATGGAGGTATTCCCGATACTTACAAATAAAAAGAAAAGTGATTTGGACCAAAAATTAACTGACTTGGACAAAAAGAGAAGTGACTTGGACAAAAAGAAACAAGGTGACTTCGACAAATCTTGTATGTTGATAGCCTCGGACCAGCCAATCAAATATTTACTCATACTTAATCGATCGAACACTACTTGAAAACGGTTCTTCTGTTCAGAAACGAAATGTTCCAAATGTTCCTGCAAATTCTTGCTCCTATTGGTCCATTCATATCTATATGCATCAAGATCCTAATTCATGGATCTCTTGGTTCGAGAAATAAGCGGATCAAACCATTTCTATTGAGTTTCTTTTAAATTCAATAAACGTTGGTTGATCGTATATTTCTTTATAGTTATATGATTCAGAGCATCAGTTCCCATTTGATCCCTTTGAATTCCATATTCGAAGTTGCGATTGGATCTATTCATTAAAAAGAATCGATTCGATAAATTTCTTATGTACCCATAGATGCTATATTGGATTTGAATCAGATTTCGGATCAATCTATATTGATTGACTACCTCAATGATGTTGTTGCTAACAAATACCATTTTTTTTAGTTTTGGATCTTTCAAATCATTCCCGTAGTGGACCTAGACCAATTTTTTTGATCCTTCAATAAAAAGTTTCATTCTCCTCATAAAAAGAGGAGGTATAACCAATAAAGATTTGTATTTCGATTCGTCTCTGGAGTTGAATACCTCATTCAAGACTTTTTTGATCCAACCTGTTGGAATCAATAGAAAAGGAAAATCCCCTATGATACACTAGATCTGATTTGGTCACTGGTAGAGTGAATTGATCTTCCATTTCTTGAAATCTCTCTTCTGATTCAAAATCATCGTGTTACGTGTAGCTTCCTTTGTTCCGGTTATGGAATAGATGAAGTGTGACAACCCGAAATTTTCGAGCATTTAAAATCGGGATATTTGATTGATTTTAAATATTCAATAGAGTAATTTTAACTTGAATCACGAATATCACAAATTATTTGATAATTAAATTTTTGGATTAAATAATTGGAAGTTGAACTAAATGTTGAATCTGAAGTTTTAAACCTGTTGAATATAATTTGAAGGCTTGTAAAACTTATATTGATAATACTGAAGATGATAGAAATTGTAAAATTTAAATTAGCAGTGGTTTGTTCAGTTTTGAAATTTTATCGTTTAAATTGAATTTAAAAATAGCCTTCCGAGACGCAGTCTCGGAATTCGACAAAACCAGTTCCATTGGATCCGTAATATTGTATTATCATCGGATTTCAATTTTCGAAGAGTTTGGAGTTGTGGTGTGAGCGTACGATAAGTAAACGCGCTAAAATCTATCGATACGGTTTAAATTCGAAATCCTCCTTTTTGAAAGTTCAAACAAAATAAATATATCTTCCCTTAAACGCTTAGCATATTCTTTGATTCCATTCTTTTCCTTGTCCACACTTCGTGCCCTTCTCATTTCAGTTTCAATCAAAATCATCTCCTTAAGCAAATCAACGGAGTAATGGTCGAACATATATTCATAATTCTGCCTCTTTCTGCTCGATTTAATCCATTTCCTCCTCTGATAAAAAAATCACAAATAAATGGCCGAAGCCGTTACTCAATGGGGAGGTCGAAAAAAAAGAGGGGGGATAATGAAATCGAGATCTACCAATTCGTTCGTATAAACAAATTCTAACCGAAAGCCGATCTCCCCGTCCCTATGTCGAGTCCAAATCGAAGCCTTTTGAATTCGCGTTCGATCGACAGACGTATATTAGCGATTTCTGGAAGGGTCATTATTCGAAATCGAAGGGCGCGTGACTCCGCTCGTCGAATCGAGATCTATGGTGGAAATTTAGCTCGAGCGTGGGGTACTTCACGAGTTCAGGGAAAGAATCAAGTCGCGGCATCAGTCGTTGGTGGTCGGCAGGGAGCTGTGGCGAGTCGCGTTACGTCTGGCCGAGTGTCGAGGTGATTAAGGGTAAGGTTAATTAATTTATTGATAAGTGATAAGCTTAAATTTGGGAATCAGTTGATTTATGTATGTGTACAGATTAGAAATTTCTTTTTTTAAAAGTTAAAAAAAGGCAAAATATTGTACTGGAAGACATTAAATAATTCTATTTTGATATAATATATGTTTTCGAGATTGAAAAAAATATGTATATACATAAGGTTTAGCAATATAAAGTTTGATTGGTAATATAAGCTATTTTTATATGTATATATATACGTATAGTTTTAAAACGAGAAAAAAAAGCAGTATTAATAATAAAATAAATATACATATGCACATTGTAAACTTAGTAGTTCATTTTAAAATATGTGTTTAGGGTGATTAGTTATTTTATAAAACTTATTTAATTATTTCAGTACTAAAGGGAATTTTTATTGATTAAAGGAAAATTAGTTTAGGATTTAATTATTTGTCTAGAATTAAATCATTACTTTAAGATAAATTTTATTAGCTGAGTTAAATTTAAATAAAAAGGCTAATTAATTATTAGATTAATTCAAATATTAATAAATATCATGTAATGTTTATACAAGGTATTAAATCATGGGAACAGGCTGGACTGAATCGGGTTACTAGTAAAATCAAAGGTGAGTTAATCTTACTCAGTTAAATTTAAATTTAAATGATTAAATTTAAATAATTGTTTGAATGGTTGAAATTGATTGATGTGCTATAGTATGTTATATTCTGGAATTAGCATATTATTGTGTTAACATCTTTGGATGCAGGAAAAACAGGTTGGAGGGATCCAACTGGACCCCTCGAAATTATTTAGATTATTGAATATTCTGTGTTCTGAATATTTGACATCCCGTGATGATTTTATGAGTAATTGAAGTATTAAATGGTATGGTTGGATTGAATATCTCAGTAAAATAAATTATCAAATCTCTAGAATTGTATTTTTGAAAGAAATAAAAGAGTAAACTTTTAAGTAAAATAATTCTATTGAATTGGAATAAATTAATAATTAATTGAAAATAAAATAAATAAAAGTGATTGCAAAACTCTAACAAATTTGGAATAAGAGGAATTTGAATTATTAGGGGTAATAATAAATTGTAAAGCTTAAGTGATATTATTTGAATGAATAAAGAATTTATTTTAAATGAGATTTTGAAATTTTTAAACTGGGATATCAGGTAAAATAAAATATCGGTGGATATTTTAAATATGAATTCAAAGTGGAAATTTATAAAGGAATGGAAATTCGTTTAAAAATAAATAGTGATTCATTTTTAAAGATGTGAAAGAGAAGAGTGTTTCCTTGGATAGCCAAGTATGATTTTCAAGCAATTTTAAATATAAGTTAAAGGTTTTAATGTTGTTTAAAAAGCATATCTTAGAAAATTTATTATTTTTAAATGTTTCAATTCTAAAATAAATATTTTACAAGACTATTATCGTAGTAATTATTAAATGACTTGGTATTTGTTTTAAAGAAAAATCTAGTTTTATGTTTTATAAAAGTAGCCTTATTTATTAAATATTCCCAAAGTATATATTTTAATTAAGTATTAAGGTAGTTTTAAATTTTTAAGGCTATGAAGTATATTTAATAACTAAGTGCTTTTAAATTATTGTAAAGCTAAAAGTATTTTATACTTGGTGTTTCAATGGAAATAGATATTGGGAAATTATTCCGAAAAAAGGGATATGTTTGAAACTGTTTTCAAAAGAGGTTTGAAAGTGAAATATATCTTGTGAAGATATTTTTGAGATAAATAAATAATTTGGAAAAATATTTATTGTTTGATGGATGTTTGTGAATATAAATTGATAGTTAAATAACCGACTATCAATATTGGCCAAATGCGCTGATCGTTTCGAAGAGACCGGGATCGAGATTTATTTCTCGAAAACCACTTCGATCCGGTTTGTATGTTTCGTGTGAACGATTTTGGATTCAAAGATGGAACAGTGAAGTGCAAGTGCTAGTCGCTACTAATCCTGAGGATATTTCCAAAATGGATGTAGTAGGAATAGTGCCTTTGGTTCCGTTCGAACCCAAGACGGACTTGTATGGATGAATGCTTGCGAAACATCGTCAGGTGGACGATAGGCATTATAAGGGATATGTTCTATAAAGGTAATGCTTAGCCTCAAGCCTCATCAAATGGGAATGACTGAAAATCAGGGGTTATGCAGCAAGGCTAGGTGGAGTAGCACCCAAGCAGGGTGAGGTCATTCCAGTGTAGATGTCCCTTTTTATTTCGGCTTAGTGGGCGGTTGCTGATCCCAACCGCGGGGTGATATCACTCGAGATTATCCAGTAAGGGGTAGTCCCGGTCTTGTGTTGCAGGGGAGCGGGCGTACTCCTCGGTACGGTGGTCTAGGCCCCGTACTGTGACAGGTGGTACCCCAATGCCTAGTCATTAGTTGGAAATCCATTCTCCATACGAGCCTTGTACGAGTTTTGTTTGTATTAACCACTCTGTGGCTAGTAGCTGGAATTTAATAATGTAACAATTTCGGCTATTTTATAAGTATTTGTATATAGACCCTATCATAATATCAGAGGATTTCTATAAAAATTGTTTTAGCTATCGTAGGGTAAAAACCCGACATGTTTATTTGTGGCGTGGTCTTACGAGATGCTTTTGTTTTCAAGGGATTTTTGAAACTTTAATAATCAATTGGGTGTGGTTTTCTCACGCTGGTACCAGACTGACTCGGGTGTTATTTAACTGTAATGCTCGGGTTTGACCGAGTATTATAGGATACAGGATATGATGCTGTGGAGCTCAGGAGACGAGCAAGATGACGATACATACTTCTGTACTTGTTTATATATATATATATATATATATATATATATATATATATTCCGTTGTGTTTGAGTTGTTGTGTATCCATTGTATGATATTGATGTTGAGTTGTGATTGATGTATTCTGATGATGTAATATATAAACAGAGGTATTTGATTTTTGAGTAAAATTATTCTTTACATGTTATATTTTATTCCGCTGCGATGGTTAGATTCTGTTGTTGTTTTTTTTTGTTTTTTTCTTCTGCTACCTCTTCTTCTTAAACCCAAATGGTTCGTATTTCTGTACAACTTGAGTTGAGTGTTGTAGAATAGTGTTGACTTAAGGGGTACAGATTTGCGGGACGTTACAGTGGTATCAGAGCGAGGTTGGTGATAACCTTGGCTCTGGTGGGAATTACTCATTTAAAATAGAGTCCGTAGTACTCTATAATGAGTTTGAGCATATTAATAAATATGAGCGCGTATTTGTTAGTGACTATAAATTGTTTTAATATCGTGTTGATTAGTTGATTGAGTGGCATATGAACCATCGTCGGCACAGTCTGGACAACTGTATCGAAGGGGTTTCTAAACACTTGAATAGAAAAATCGACACGGTATTGTTTTAGATAAGGGCGAATGAAATAATTTTACCCAAAAATATATTTTTGATATAAAGAATAGTTTTTGAAAACTATTTAGCTAATACATGGTTGCGTGGATGTTAAAAATGACAATATTAAAGTATTATCATTGTTAAGTAAAAATTTAACTAGAAATTGAAATATAACTAAAAATTAAGGGAATAAATTCGTTATAAAATGAAATTTATAAATATGAATTATAAATATAATTTATGAATTGAAATATAATCAGATGAGGATTTGTATAAGCATAAAGTGTACAAATGAATTATAGTTAAAATTTATTTAAGCAGGATTTGGAAATTCAAAATTTCAGAGATTTTGGGAATGTTTATCGAAGTGTTTTGAAGATAAATGATAACATTATTGTTTTAAAAAGTATTTATGGAAGGAATATAGCATTAAATTCACTTCAGTCGCTGGAAAATAACTTCGGTGATGACTGCAACATCATCGATGTTCATTTTCGAGTTTCTAAGTGACAGGTTGCTGCCAAATTGTTTTGTTTAGGTAAACCTCTTTGTTTTTGAAATTTCAAAAGAAATTTCTTGGGGATAAAAACAGGATTGGTTTAAAATTTTGAGAAGTGTGATTTTGAGATGTTGGAGATTTCAAAATAATTTGAAACCAAAAGTCGGGTGTTTAAAAATCCTGACGAGATAGGTTATAAGCTTATAAATTGAGATGATTTTTAAATCAGGGAAATATAAGCTTGTATGTCGGAAATGTAAATTTAAGGAGAAATTTTAAAATGGAATTAACTTCGATGGGGAAATAAAAATTTAAATGGATTAAACTAAATTGAATAAGCTGAAAATAATATCCAGTTGTTTTCGAATCAAGTTGAAATTAAATTGAGATTAAGTAAATCTGAGTTTAAAATAAAATTTAGCTGGAAATTAAATTGGTTAAGGATTAGATGGGAGTAAATAAATTTGAATAACTTATAAAGGAATTAGAATTAAAAATCCATAGAATAAAATATGCTTGATTACAAGTAAGTGTAAAACTCGAATTAAAAATAAAAGATGAATATATTCAAGCCTATAATGAATGGAATGGTGTAAATAATAAGTTGTGGCTTATAAATTTATAAGTGGAAATGAAACCCAAAATAAATATTATTGATGAATAGGAAAATAAAATAAAAATCAAAACTTGAATTATAAACTAAATTGAACTAAGAAAATTAAATGGAGTGATATTTGGGATTAAAATTCAAGTGTTGGATTATAAATAAGGGAAGAACTAATCGATAATAAATTAGTTGATGAAATGTGTATATGGAGTTCAATGTAGTTAAATAGAAGCTGAATTGTGAGTTAATAATGGAGTTTTAAAATAAAACTCAAGTTATAAATCAAATTTGACTTGAATCCTTAGTGAAGAATTATAATTGAACCGTGAGTTCATAAAAATTGGGTGGTAAACTGAAAATGGATAGTGGATTCAGAACTTGAGTTATAAATTGGAAATTTAACTTGAAGTGTTAACAAATTAAATATAATTGGGAATGTATCGAATAAAAATGAGCAATATAAGTTTTTAATTTAATAAATGAAATATGACTTGAAATATAAATTGCTTAAAATTGCATAAAGAAATTCATATTCTTAAGTTATTAAGTGTTATAATGTAAATTTGTGATTATAAAATGGAAATGGACTTAAATAAGCAATCTAACATCTTGAAAATAGAAGTGAAATTGTAATTCATTAATGGAGAGAGTTGAATGGTGTGGAAAATTCAAAACTTTACCATAAAGGAAACATAAAGTGTAATGAAGCAAAGTGAGAATATAAGGGTGGATGTTCTAAGTTAGCAAATAAGACTGGAACTTATGTATGGGGAAAATGAAATTTTTTTTGATAATGAAATTGAAATTAAATTTCAGTTGTGTAATAAATAATATTGAAAGAAATTTAGGTTCTATTTAAAGGAGTGAAAAGGAAAGGTAGAAATTTAAATTTGCTAAATGAAATAATTGGAAATTGGTCATATTATAAATGAATTCAGATTGAATTGAGGAAGCGAATTAAAAACCTAATATGGATTAGGTTACAGACAAATTTGAATTACAATTAAATGGAATTTGTTTTGTAAAGGATATAATTTTGATGATTGGTCAAAATTTGAAAAAAAAAATTCCAGTTTGGAATGGGATTTAATTTTGGTAATAAGTAGTGGAAGTGTGAAAGAATATTGGTATTGGATTTTAATAGTGATGGTTGAACCGTAAATAAAACCCAAGTATGTGAAATGATTTGAAATGAACTTATTATCAATAAAAGATTAAATTATTGAATATAAACTAGAATTGGATGGATATACTAGTTTGAAATTTAAATTTGGTAAATGTTTAAGCTAGTTGAATCAAAATTAATAAATAGTTGATTTGGAAAAGAATCGATTAAAATGGAAATAAAGAAAGATATTATGAAATTGGAAGTTATTGAGGGAACTAGTGAGATGGTTATTGTTAAGTTTATGAGATAACTTTAAATGATATTTCATTAGATAATAAAATTGAAATGGAAGTGAATGAATTTTAATTGATTATTGTGATGTGATATGAATATAAGAGTTGTAAATAACTCAGGAGGGGATGATAATAATATAAACTTCAGGTAGGTAATGAAGCTGAAGTAAAGGTTTGGTTCTGACTTAATAATAAATTGATATAAACTGAGTTGGAATAAATTTTAAAAGGGGTGCAAGCTTAAGGAATGGTTATTTGATTTAGGTGACATCAATTGGTTGTTTGTTGTAAACTTAGTAAATGATTCAAATGAAACAATGAAATTTGTTTTTGGATAAATTGGGATGGGTTAAAATCTTGGTAAGTGGGTTTGTGTATAAAGGCAAGTGAGTTATAATATAAACGCAAATGTATCAAATTGAAATGAAATTTATTTGGTGAATCAATTCGAAAATTGGGTAGAGTATGAATTGAAATAGCGAAACTTGTATGTAAATCCTTTGTGTGAAATAAATGGAATTTGGCATTAGAAAAAGAACTTTGTTCATGTTATAAAACATGGTTTACTTATGAACCCATGCAAATTGTTGATTGGATTATGAAATGGATATGTTTGGCTTAAATGTATATTGGGAATGTTGTTAAAATGTTCATACTATTGGAAACTGATGTGTTTGTTGAGTATAGTATAGGTGCGGGAGGCGATTGATAGAGTGGAGCGCGTATATGCGATAATATTAGCCGCTTGCTTTTAAAATTTGCTAAAAAGGTACGCCTACGCAATAAAAATAGGAAATATGAACTGTTTTTATTTTTTCCGACCGTGTGGGTCGATGTATATATATTTATCTCTTTTGTCAAATTGCAAAGCTCCTCCGTACAAAGGGGACACTGCCAAAAATTTTCAGAAATTTCGGGAGTTAGAAAATTTTTCAAAATTTTGTTAACATCAAACGTTTATAAATTGGAAATTAAAATAAATTTGTAAATGAACTAATGTGAATAATGGCATGAATCAGTATAAATGAAAAATAAAATTTAAAGTTTAAAGTTGAAAATAAATTGAATCCGTATGGAAATGAAAGAATTAATTTGAATAGAAATAGATATAAATTAAAGTGGTAAAGTGAAAATAGGTATAAGAAACATATAAAATGCTTATATTAAACTTAAGTTTAAGGAATGGTGAATTCTTAATTGGAAATTGATATTACAAACATATTCTAATTTAATATTCGAATGAATAGATATTGACATTATGTGAGGAAGTCGATAAAATGTTTTGGGAATATTGTAATTGGATATTAGTGCTAAGCAGGATATGCAGGTATTATAAAAGGAAAAGGGAATTGGATTTGATTTCATAAAAATAAATTTGAAATGCTCGACAAAAAGGTATGTGTTTAAATTTCTGTGAAATTTGATTGGGTTTTTGGATTGAGCCACTTGGCGTTTTCTTTTCTTTTAGGATTTGACTAATATATATAATAAATTGGTACAACATAAACTTATCCAAATATGCAGAAATCATATATACATACCAAAAATAAATATGCATTATGAAAATCTATTTCAAATTTATAAATAAAACTTAAAATAACCAAGCAGATTATATATATACGCTCTAAAACCAACTCAGCAGGATACTTGAAATCTTGTATAAAATAAAATATACATATAAATCTATGTTTTAACAAACCTTTTGTATGTTTGAATATATATAAAGCTGCAAGTATAAGAAATAGATATAATATATAAAGAAATACTTACATATAAAGAATGAAAGAAGAGAGGAAACGATTGTGGGTAATCGAGCATGTGGTGAACACGTGGAGCAAAGAGGAATGAGGAGAAGAGTTTTTTCCAGAGAATGAAAAGAAGAAGGAGAGATATGCTTATCATGGGTAATATATATATATATGCGTTGTTCTTATATATTTTTTCGAATATTTAGTACAGGATACGCTAAATTTATATCTAAATTTATACGTTAGTCATTTATTCTCTACCTATAAATTTATACGTTACTTATTTATTCTCTACGTATTAATTTATACGTTACTTATTTATTCTCTACCTATTAATTTATACTATTTATTCTCTAACTATTAATTTATACGTTTTATTATCTACCTATTAATTTATACTATTTATTCTCTACCTATTAATTTATACGTTACTTATTTATTCTCTACCTATTAATTAATTAAAAATTATTAAAATTTTATGGGTCGTTACACTCTCCCCCACTCAAAACTTTTCGTCCCCGAAAAGGAAGGAGGTAGGAGAATAGAACAACCAGAAATAGAAGTAGATTGAAAGTCAGGGGTAAATAATTGATTTGACTATAAAAAATTTACTTGAGATATTCATACTTTTCAAAACCCATTTGTAAAACTTCTTGCTTCCTTTATAATTACCATTTATATGTTTAAATAACACCTTTATAAGTATGTGAAAACTATTTGAAAACAATTATTTACATCAGTAGTTATATTTAAAGAAGCTATTTGAAAACATTATATGCATAGCTCATGAAAATTTTAATTTATCTCAAGATACTTTTCAAATATTATCAATAAATTAATAATCATTTTCTTTATATATGTTTTATTTAACTAACAACTTCAAAAATATTTATACCATTAAAATTTTCTATTAACCAATGTAGTATACAGATAAGCAATATTTAAAAATTATATTCAAAAAGGAAAGGAAGGTCGATTCTGGAAACAGAATATAGGTGAACAACTAAAGCTGAGAAGATAAGGTAGATTCAAAGAATAGAATCAGGCACGAATCGTAAATTTCAAACCATAAGAGTTTCAATCTCAAATATTAACACAAAATTTCTTTGTTGGGAAAAATACTTTTATAATAAATTCCTTTATAATAATACTTTTATAATAAAATACTATTATATCGAAATAGATTTTTCTTTTGAAAATACTTTTATAACTCGATGTTTCAACAAGTTTATCCTCGTTCTTACAGACTCTGGCCATGCGTTAATCAGGCGCAAAGCTAGAATTCTTCAAGTACTTAGTAGACTTGTTTCAACACCTAGTGAAAATACTTGAAAAACCTTTAAAACAGATATGGAAAGTACAATCCAAACAAAACAACCAAATCAAAACCTTTGTACGACCATGGTTCGCAGATACACAATGGTTACGCTAGGATCCCCCAGGAAACAATCCATATCCGTAATCTTTCTCAGCCCTGCGAGTTACGCCATGATGACTACTAGAGTGCAGGATACACAATGGTTACGCCTGGGTCCCCCAGGAAACAATCCGTATCCCTAGTCTGTCTTAGCCAGGCAGTTTCGCTACTATTCGCGACCTACACAGATTGCAGGATACACAATGGTTACGCCTGGATCCCCCAGGAAACAATCCGTACCCCTAAGGCCAGACTCAGCCAAGCAATTGCACTATGCATTCGCGAGAGAAAAAAACCATGGGTTACGCCACGATGGGAACACTCGAGTATTACATCCGGAAAACCAAAAATCAGAGAGAATAATATCAATAGAATGAATCCACGATGTGGCCACAAAGCGGATATCGAGCAGAAGGCACTTTCCATATCTTTACTTCGAAAATATATATCATATAGTACCTTTTTAAATCACTTTCAAATATCATTCTTATATAAAGTCCATATATATAGGATTCCATTTTTCCCAAATCGAATCCTTTCCAAATCAATAGTAGATCAAATAATACTTATATAGACTTCGATTATATAAAATCTCTTTCCACATTGAGTACCTTTCAAATCAATAGATTTCAAATCAACTTCATACTTATACAATCCATTTTATATAAGTTCGACCACTCCCAAAACAAGTGCTTAATAATATAAGGTTCTCAAATTTTAAATCATTTCAATATCAATTCAATTTCAAAATCATATATGATTTCACCAAATTTTCTTCCAAATTAAATATCTAAATTTCAAAGTTCCCAAAATAATAGGTTTAGAAAATTATCCCATTTTCCAAATTAAAATAATCCTAGTCAAACCAATTCATTTCAAAAAATCACCATATAAGTACTGGTTTTTAATTCCAATTTAATTTCAAAACCAAACATTTTCCCAAAATCAACTATACTCAAAATGGTTTCCAAATTTATAATTATCCCTTTTTTTAAAACTTTTAAACTATCTATTTCTATGTGAAATATCCAATTTACCTTTGTGAAAACCATTATTCAACTATTTTTTTAAAACATTTCAAAATTAAATTTATATTCTTTATCAAACATTTTATACTCTTCGAAATTTCATAGCTTTGAAATTTTAATCTCGATTTGGAAGTGTTCGAACATTCAAAATAATTAGGGAAATCAAATTTTCAATTCAAGAGTTGAAAATCAACAATAAATCAGTAAATCAATTATTAAATCCGAAACTCGAGGACTCAACACCGGTCCTATTTTAAATTGTTTCAAATATATACTTATATCTTTCTAAAATATCAAATTATACTTCGGAATTTGAAATCAAAAACAGTTTTACAAAATCACTTGCATAGCGAAGCTATTAAAGTGGCCTCTCCCCCACTCTGAAACTCGAAAATCAATGTCGATGATGCGTGCACTCATCACCAAAATTATTTTCCAGCGACATAAGTGAGTTCTGGACTTCTATTTTCTTGAAGACTTCTTTGAAATTTCTTCAAAATTACTGGAATTCATTTGAACTCGTTTGAAACATTTCTTATTCAGAAAAATACTTTTAAATCGTATTATTTTTATATATTTTCCAAAATCTTAAAACCAATTTCAAAATACCAGAATTCAATTCTCGAATTTCAAATTTAACTCTACAGTTATAAATCATTTTTATATAAATCAATTTCTTATAATTTCTCAAAATTTCAAATCCTTTCAAAACCTTTTTATATAAAATTTCAAATCCTTTCAAACCTTTACAAATCATTTAGTGGAGTTATGGGATACTCCGGAATCAAACGAATATAAATAGGGAGAGACAGAATGAATTTTGGAACCGAGGGACATTCCAAAATTCAAAGGAAATCGAGTCAAAAGGAAGAGATTCAACTTGAGCGAAAGTGATTCTGTAAATAAATTTACCATATATGCTTAGTTTTGCCTAGAGCCAAAGCTCTGACACCAACTGTAACGACTCACTATTTTGGACCATTCAAATCGACAATAAAACCATACATATCCGACTTGAATAATTCAAAATACCTAATTGTTAATTAAAATTTGGCGAAACTGAAAATATATAGTAAATAAATCAATCACAGATCACAGAGTAATATAATGCAGCGGAATAGATAAAGAATAGTAGTTCATGAAGCTACTATATACATCAGAGTTAGAAAAATACAACCGAATAGTTCAAATGCAGTGAAGTCTCTAATGTAACAGATGGCTTCTCTGAACCAATCAACTGGAAAGGCTGGAATCTGAATTTATAGTTAGATTTCCAAATGAAGCTCCAAACTCCAAAGGTGAGTATCAAATGCTGCATCACTCAGTCTGACCCGAGCGTAAAGCAAAACACAAAATACTCGAGTCAGGATTAACATTCTTATATCAATAAATCCAACTCAAGTGAAATATCAACCAAAATACAAGTAACTTAAAGGATGTTTGGGATAACCATCCTCTAAGGGTCCATGGAACTTTCTACAAGGTAGAAATATACACTATAACACCGTGGTCATTTCAGCTTAATTTATACTTTAAAACCAAATCTCATATTCACTTCAGATATCTCTATATTTCCCAAAATTGTATTTATATATATTATATAATTTATACAGTAAAGTAATTTCAATTTCCTCAACTTAACAAATCGTTCCAACATCAACCTGACCTTTCCATTCAAATTAAATTCAATCTCAATTTATCAATTTAAATTCAACTCAATTTCTAAAATAAACATTTAAATTTTGTCGATCTCAAATTCGGATTTATAATCACAAATACCCCTTTATATTTCCATATATTTCAAAACTTTAAGTATTCAACGTTTCATCTAAATTTTCATTTAATTTAGTTTTCTAAATAATAATTCAAATTTAGTTCAACCTAAATTTTCATTTCAATTCAATTTAGTTGCTAAATAACAAATTCAACTACGTTGATTTCAAATACAGATCTGAATCTCAACATAAACCATTTAAATTCCAATATAGTTCAAGGCTTTAATATTTAAATGTTCTATATACCAGTTTTATATAGATCTCGATTTAACCTCATTATTATTTAGTCTTGAAATACTCCCTTATTAGATTCAATATCATTTAAGTAACCTAAATTACATTTTACTCGATATTTTCTTTAATTTATTTAAACGTGAAATATTCATTAAATCACTTAAATCAAAAATCCAGTTATAAAATAATACCCTTTAAACTTCCCATTCAAAAATTTCAAATTAATTTAATTAAATAAATCTTTGTTTAAATACCATTTTTATAAACCCAAATTTATCTCCCAATCTTAATTATTCAATTTATTACAAGAGAATCAATTTGAAATATAGATTTACATAAATACTTAACCATATTATAGCATTAAATCAATCTAATTTAAATCAAATAATACTACTAAATCTATATATACAATTTTCATTTATATAATATCTTAAGAATCAAATTTATTAAACCATATATTTCTTTCCAAAATTATAGAAATTATTTTCAAAATATTTATATGGACCAACGGCGTGTGTATATATTTCCTATCATATAGTCAAGTGCTACGGATATTTATCATTTCAATTTGTATACAAAATATATACGGGTGGATATCCTTTCAACCCGTAATCCAAAATTCAATTAAATGAAAATTGCTTGGGTTTATCATTTCAACCCATAACGATTTTCTCCTATTCTAAAGTCTGTTCGAGTATGTATCATTTCAACCCATAGTGATTTCTAAACTACAGGGAACTTGTAGAGTGATAACGAAAAATACAATAAAATAACAGGCATATATCATCAATAACAATATAACATAAACAACAGGATATGGTGTCATATCCCGCAAGTGAACAGTTACAGATAATAGCATATATAACAAATTTAAATAAATACAGCAGCATATTTCAATTGCCGTTTCAATTAAAATCAAATTTAATGAATAAAAAAATGTTAATCGTGAGTGATTGCTCACCTTTCGAGGCTAGAGAATATAGAAGGAGACATGGATACGCATACTGATACAGACACTGAAATTAAATTTCAAATCCAGGCAATGCAAAATCGGCACGAATTCAACGATCAAAGCTGATTGGCCCAAATTGATGAACCGGATCAGATCAGAACTGGAACGATGAAGATAAATGGTATAAGCAAACTTTTATAACCACCTATAACTATATACACACATATGAAATTAATATTCTAAGTTCAAACATCACAAGTTTAATTTACATGTTTTTCAAACATATAAATAAATAAATAAATAAATCAAGCTTACATTTTTTTTAAATCAACATACACTTAAAATATATATATATACTAACACCTTTATACCAAACTTATATAACTAGTATATATATATATTCTCAAACAGATAAAATAAATGTTTAAATATGAATACCTAAAAGAAAACTTTTTTTATATATAACTATTTCTATATATATTAAATGTTATATATATATATATAATTTAAATCCATCCATATTTTTACATTCAACAACATATTATATTCAACCTATATAAATTTCCAAATTATATATGTGTATTAAAATAATTTATAAAGTAGAGTATTTATAGAATCATCTTAAATCCAAAATAGTATAAATATAATATTGTACATAACCTATATCAACCAAAAAGAACAAAAGTTGACTACTGTTTGTAAAATATGGGTATAAACATAGACTGCTCATGTATAAACTGAACTAACTCTTATATAACCAGAAACATATTATAGTTATAAATATATATATATATATATATATATATATATATATTCATATGTTCCTAAAAAATTTCAAAACGTCAATAAAACTAACTACTGACTCACAACATCCTATACAACCAGTTGTATAACAAATATATGATATATACTCATCTTAAAATAGTAAAATATAGAATGACAAAACAAAGCAGCCTGGATATAATATATATATATATATGACGCACCAGATGTTCAAAATGCAGCTATCTTAAACTCATATAATATAAACTTTACATATATAATAACTCGTATTAACATATATCATAAAATTTTATATAAACCTTATAGTATATAAATAACTTACTTTATATACTAAATAGAACCTATGCAAGTTAAAATATGTAAGCTAATATAGGCTACAGCCATTTTTTAAAAAATCAAATACATTATATACTTAAACAACAATAAATTATGTACACGGTACATATTAAATATTTACTTAGTCTTACTATACATATCATATAATAATAATATATATATAAAAAAAAAACCGATTTATATAAACAGACATGTTGAAGAATAACATATCAAACTTATGTAAACTTTATATATACACAAAATGTCATTTCTACTAACATATATACACTGTCAAACTCATATATTACAAACATTTACATTGGAAAACTGACATAAATCATTTATACCAAAAATCCTTTTTTTTTCATAACATATTTTATAAACATAACATACCAAGCTGTTAACAAAACATATTTGGTATAAATATATACTCTGCCAAAATATATAATAATACTATAAAAGGTATATATTTTATATGCAGAAACCATATAGCCTGCATATACCTAACACAAACAACTAATATATATAATAAATTGGTACAACATAAACTTATCCAAATATGCAGAAATCATATATACATACCAAAAATAAATATGCGTTATGAAAATCTATTTCAAACTTATAAATAAAAACTTAAAATAACCAAGCAGATTATATATATATATGCTCTAAAACCAACTCACCAGGATACTTGAAATCTTGTATAAAATAAAATATACATATAAATCTATGTTTTAACAAACCTTTTGTATGCTTGAATATATATAAAGCTGCAAGTATAAGAAATAGGTATAATATATAAAGAAATACTTACATATAAAGAATGAAAGAAGAGAGGAAACGATTGTGGGTAATCAAGCATGTGGTGAACACGTGGGGAAAAGAGGAATGAGGGGAAGAGGTTTTCTAGAGAATGAAAAGAAGAAGGAGAGATATGCTTATCATGGGCAATATGTATATATGTGTTGTTCTTATATATTTTTTCGTATAGTTAGTACAGGATACGCTAAATTTATACAAAAAGTAACGTATCTAAATTTATACGTTACTCATTTATTCTCTACCTATTAATTTATATGTTACTTATTTATTCTCTACGTATTAATTTATATGTTACTTATTTATTCTCTACCTATTAATTATACTATTTATTCTCTACCTATTAATTTATACTATTTATTCTGTAACTATTAATTTATACGTTACTTATTTATTCTCTACCTATTAATTATACTATTTATTCTCTACCTATTAATTTATACTATTTATTCTCTAACTATTAATTTATACGTTTTATTCTCTACCTATTAATTTATACTATTTATTCTCTACCTATTAATTTATACTTTACTTATTTATTCTCTACCTATTAATTTATACTATTTATTCTCTACCTATTAATTTATACGTTACTTATTTATTCTCTACCTATTAATTTATACGTTACTTAATTATTCTCTACATATTAATTTATACGTTACTTATTTATTCTCCACCTATTAATTAGTTAAAAATTATTAAAATTTTATGGGTCGTTACAAAAGGTCTGATTAGACCGAGCTTTTCAGAATGGGGAGCAGCCGGGGTTTTCGTCACCAAATCAAATGGTTCCCTTCGGATGTGTGTTGATTATAGGGAGCTGAACAAGCTCACTATGAAGAACGATATCCCATGCCTCGCATAAATGATATGTTCGATCAACTTTATGGAGCGTCCATTTTCTCTCAGCTCGATCTAGCCACCGGTTTCCACCAACTTAGAGTTGCTGAGGAGAGCATACCCAAAACTGATTTTTGCACTGAGAATGGTTTCTTCGAATGGATAGTTTTGTCTTTTGGTTTGACCAACGCTCCTGCCTTCTTCGTCGATTTGATGAGTCGCGTCTTTCGCGATGTGCTTAATAAATTTGTCCTAGTTTTTATCGATGACATCCTTGTCTTCTCCAAATCTGAAGAATAGCATAGGTTCCATTTGAGATATGTTTTAGAGACTCTACGAAATCATCAATTAAAAGCTAAGTTCTCTAAATGCCATTTTTGGGAAAAGGAAGTCTGATTCCTCCGACATATTGTCTCTAGTGAAGGAGTTTCTGTTGATCCAGTCAAAATCGTTGCGATCAAAGATTGGGAAGAACCTAAGACTACAACTGATATTCGCAGTTTCCTCGGCCTTGCCGGTTACTATAGGAGGTTCATTGAGAACTTTTCTTGGATTTTTGCACCTCTCACTGCTCTAACTCGAAAGAATGCTAAGTTTATTCGAAGCAATAAGTGTAAAGCGGCATTCCAAGAGTTGAAGGACAAGTTGACTTCCGCACCAGTGCTTACCGTCCCGAATGGAAATGAGAGATTAACGGTATTTACCGATGCTTGTCGAGAGGGTTTGGGAGCAGTAATAATGCAAGATGGGAAGGTAATTGCATATGCTAGTCGTTAGTTGAAGACCCATGAGGCTAATTATGCTGCTCACGATTTAGAATTGCTGGCTGTTGTCTTTGTTCCGAAGCTTTGGAGACATCATCTCTTGGGGGCTAAATTAGACCTCTTCACCGATCATCAGTCTTTGAAATACATCTTTACCTAGAAAGATTTGAATCAGAGACAAGTACGCTGGCTCGAGTTCCATGCTTCTTACGATCTCGACATAAACTATACCCCTGGGAAGGAAAATGTAGTGGCGGATGCGTTGAGTAGGAAGAAGTCTTTGTTGTGCCATCTTATTGTTTCTTCTCCTCTTTTGGATCGCATCATGGCTAAGCAGGGTGGAGCTATGATGCTTAGAGGCATGAAGGAGAATGTCCAAAGAAGAGGTAGTAGAAGTTCTGATGGGAGTGGAGCTCAGATTGATGGTAGGTGGATTTTAAGGATTAATAATCGGATTTGTGTCCCGAATGTTGATGGTCTGAGACAGAAGTTACTTCGGAAACATCATCAATCCAGACTTTCCATTCATCCGGGTGTGGCGAAGATGTATCAGGATTTGAAGAAGTTTTATTGGTGGAGAGGCATGAAGCGTGACGTCTCTATCTTTGTTAGTAGGTGTGCGACTTGTCAGCAAGTCAAGGCTGATCATCAGAAGACACCGGCTTTGTTGCAGCCTCTAGAAATTCCAAATTGGAAGTGGGAGCAAGTTTCTATGGATTTCATCGATGGTTTACCGAGATCTAGGAGGGGAAATGAGAGCATATGAGTAATTGTGGATACACTGACTAAGTCCGCTCATTTTATTCCAGTCAGGTCTACCCGTACGGCTTCGAGCTTATCTGAGATTTATATGTGGGAGATTGTTCGCCTCCATGGCGTTCCCTTTAGCATAGTGTGCGATCGAGACCCTATCTTCACTAGTCAATTTTGGAAAGCGTTCCAAGAATCCTTGGGTACTCGTCTGAATCTGAGCACCGCTGACCACCCATAGACTGATGGTCAAACGAAAAGGGTGAATTAGATTCTAGAGGATCTTCTCCGTGCATGCATTTTGGATCATGGAGGATCTTGGGAAGATCATCTCCATCTTGTGTAATTCACCTATAACAATAGTTATCTGGTATAAATTCCAATCCTCTGTTCTTATATTATCTTTTTCCCTATCTATCTCATTCTATCTTTTCAGGCTAGCTTGGGATGTCCCCTTTTGCTGCTCTTTACGGCCGACCCTGTAGATCTCTATCCTGCTGGATTGAATCCGGAAATCGCTTAGTTCTTGGTCCTGAGATGATTTTGGAAGCTTCGAAAAAGGTTGAAGAGATAGAGGAGGTTAAAGATCGCTTAGGATAGGCAGAAGAAGTACGCGGATCGTCGTAGAAGAAGCTTGAAATTCGCTGTCGGTGATCTAGTTTTTCTTAAGGTTTCCCCTGTAAGAAACGTGGTTCGGTTTGGGCGGAGAGGGAAGCTGGCCCCTAGGTTCATCGGGCCATTTCGCATCTTAGAAAGGATTGGATCTCTTGCTTATCGACTGGATTTACCTGAGAAATTTGCTGGAGTACACAATGTGTTCCATGTATCCCACCTTCGTCGCTGTCTTCACGATCCATCTCTTATTATACATCCTACTACTCTTGATAGTTTGGACATCGAGCCTAACCTAACTATTGAAAGAAAGCCGCTTCGTATCGTCGATTGAGGTGCGAAAAAGCTAAGAAGAAAATCTGTCCGATTGATCAAAGTGCAATGGAGAACTGATGAACGGGATTGCACCTGGGAGACGGAGGAGAGCATTCGTGCTTCAAATCCAGAATTATTCGTTTAAGGTACCTTCCCTTTTATTCTATCTTCCTTTGTTTCCTTTCTTCGTTGCTTTTCGAGGACGAAAAGTTCTGAGTGGGGGAGAGTGTAATAGCCCAAGATTTTTACTAATACTTTATTATTTTATTTATAAAACCTTGAAGTTATTATAATATAAATTTTTAATTTGATAAAATCATTTTCCAAAATTCTAAATGTAAAATGAAAGTTTCTGAAATTTTTAACTTCGTTTAAATGATAATTCTAATTGGAATTTTAATAAAAATTGGATTACCTACTTTCTTTAAGAATTTGTAATATTTTGTCCATTTGAATAATAAATCGCTTTGTAAATGGTAATAGGAATCAGAGAAGAATGTAACCAAAATTTTATCATTTATTTGAGTAATAAATGTAAAAAACTGTTAAATTACGCGTTTGAAAGGCACGCTATTTGATGGAATAAATAACGTATAAATAGGAAAGAGTATTAATTCAAAAACATTACACTTCTCATAACATTCATTTGTTTTAAAATTGGGTATAAAATCTTTATCCAAGAACCGTTCCAAATCTTGCCAATAATTTTTATTTTCTTTGTTGTTACTTTTCTTAATTCACTCAACCTATTTAATTGCAAAACACGCAGCCTTTTAAATAATGAAATGCAGTGTAATCATTCTCTTCCTTTTACGTTCTAAATTTAAAGAATCTTACCGTTCCCAATCCAAATATTTGTTGCCACTTTTTATTCTCTTTGAATTCGCATAGCCTTTCCGGAACCCCTTTATAGCATGCCATTCTCCCCTCAATCAATTCAAGATTTCCTTTTGAATACTCGGTCACGTGAATATACCACTGCAATAACATCTGGTTTTAATATTTCTTAACCAGTTAACCTCCTTGATTTATGCAACCTATCTGATTAGATAACAAAACACGTTCAAATTTCCATTCTTCCTTACTGTTCAAATCAAGTTTCTTGCCGTGTATAACTTGCCACCTTTCATTTACGTCCTCCTTTAAATATGAAATAAATCTTTGATTTTTTCCATTAAATCTTTTATTACTACGTTTCTTTCTCACTTAATCACGCGACACAACTGAAATATAAACCCACGTACCTCTTTTCTTCTTCTTTTTTCAACTCATTTTAGCTTCAGCCTTTGTTCTTGCACAAGCTTCTCTCCAGGTAATGGCCTCACCGTGTCTTCTACTTCATATTTGTTTCTCTCTTTTTTTTCTGTACTCGTGTGTTTCATTTATAATTTGCTCGGCTACTCCTCCTCAAAAAAAAATTCTGTTTTTTTTTTGGAGAAGTAGAATATGTGTGACCAAGCAGCCGAGGGGTGAGTGTTTAACCTTTTAACCATAGTTCGTTACTTTCCAGTTTATAAAAAAACGAAGAGAAGGAAAAGTGTACGGGTGCATGCACCCCTGTACATGAGCAAGTAGGCCGTGCCTTCAATACCAAAGAAAAGTGCACAGCTTCCTTTTTTATATATAAAAAAGAAAAAAAAGTATATAACGTGTACAGGCCGAGCATCACCTTACGTTTGACCAAACTTGAACAATTTCTTTTTTTTTTCCATCACTTTTAGATTGGAACGTAGCACTGACTTAGTGAATGCATGCATATAAGGATGAACCACTTGAGTTTACTACTACCGTGTTGTGCATGCGTCTAAAAAAAATTTGGTTTGAGTGGTTAGATTTCATTACAGTTGAGTGAAGATAAACTGAAATAGGTGGGTGTGTCTGTAAATTGGAGAAAGGAGTGGGAACGAGCCGTGAATGTGACGTGTTACTTAATGTTATTATAACTTGTTGAAATAGCACCCGAAGTCGCCTTTATGTTGAAATCCCACTGCATGAACATTTAAAGTGCATGCTTTCAGTTAAAGTGTAGGCTGGGCGTGAATATGGTGTGCGTGCATTTAGTTTAATTAATAAAATAGAATATATATGAATTCAAGAGTTGAAGAATGTGCAGGCCAAGTTTGTTTCGTCGAATCGGGTTGTGCGGGGAGTAGTCGAGCAAAGTTTGGTCCAATTATCTTTTATATAATCCCGCCCCAATTTCGTTTTATTTAAAATTTGCTTTGATCGTAAATTGAAGTCGCGTATTTGGTTATATTTGATCTTGTTCTAGATTTCGATCAGGTCGTTGCTTCCCGCTGTAAACTGATCATGTTTCCTATACTCTTATTTCGGGTAGATTCGTTGTTGAATAGAACAAAAAACTGCAGCTTCGGAAAGGTGAGTATTTCTCACCAGACAATCGTACTTATATATCTGTGAATTTATCACAAGTGTAATTGTAAATTTATTTAATTTAATTTTATGTGCCTGTGACATAAACTCATGATGTTAAAACCCAATTATTTAATTAACACATCATCAGTTGTATTATCTATTGTTATATTTTGCAGTTATACTGTTTATTATTATTCACTTTTTGAATCACACTGCAAGTTCCCTGTAAATTAGGGATCGATATAGGCTGAAATGATAAGCCTGAACAACATTTTTATTTCATTTGTTTATGCAGTCATTTTAACTTGGGATTGCGGGTTTGAGATGATAGAACCCGGTTTCTTTGAAATTTACGGATTGAAATGATATAGTATCCGTATCACTTAACCTAGGTTAGAAATATTATACAGACCCGTGGTTATATATATATTTGTGTGTGTGTGTGTGTATTTTTGGAAATATTAAATGTTTAAATAATTCTTTGGTTAAAATTTGATTTAAATGATTTGTATATGTACAATATTATACCAGTCAAATACGTGAATAATATTTGAAATTAAAGTATGGGTTAGCTTAAAAACTTGAATTTGTAAAACAAGTGAAATTTAAGTTAAGAAATAAATTATGAAATTTGGTATAACTTGAATATAAAGCAGATTAATATAAGTTAAGTTTTCTATGAATTAAAAGTTAGATTTGTAAAGTATGGAAATTGGAATTTAACTTGATTTAGAAATGGAAGTCTGTTTTTGAAACGAAGGTAAGGTAAGAAATTAATTGGAAATTTGTTTATTTTGGATATAGGAATTAACTAAATTATAAGTAAAATTTATTGAAATTTTGCACTTGATTCGTTAAGTAGATATTTATTTATAAGATATACTTTATAAAAATCATAATTTATCGAGTAATCTAAATGATTATTTAAAAGTGGAAATATGATTTTAAATTAAATTGGTAAAATTTTGTTGAAACCATATTTAAGTTGAAATTTTAAATGAACTAAGGTATAACCTTGGGATGTATATTGGGTTTTATTATAACTTCACCTTATTCAATATAGAAATTGATTTAAATATAACTATTTCGAAATTTATAACAGCGGGTAATAATAACGTTGGTTGTTAAAGAGACCGGGATCAGATATGGGCATACTCTATGTCGATATCGAAAACCACTTTGACAACGGTGTACGCGGTGGAGATTGCAGAATGAAGTAGGATGGTGGTGACGTTTTCTTGAGGTAAATACGTGGACCTGACTCCCGTGAGTTGGCATAAGGTGGCTAAAACAGGAGCGATTCCCGGATTAATGAGGTAGCACCTCTGATCGGACGCACTTCTTCGTATGCCATTCTATTACTTTGGTGATTGTTTTGGTGTGCGCCTTTGATTTGGGAGTGTTGTTCGAGGTGGGCGGTAGTAGCAGCAACGCGTTTCGACCGGTCCGGATGCGTAATTGGTATACCTACCCTGGTATTGCCTAGTTGTGCCTTGTCACCTACCATAGCGAGCTTTGTACGAGTTTGGTTTTCTCCCGTAGCCCGTGTGGTATCCTCTGGTGGCTTCCTGGTCAAGAGGGACTACGATATTGGATGGACTACTGGGACTATTACGTGTTAAGGGGAATATTGGGTCACTCCTTAACGCTATTTAAAAGTAAGTTTATTTAAATATTGACAGTATTATAATAGAGAAATATTACTACATAGTAAATAGTTTAATGGATCCTTAAAAGATGGGCGGTCCCAAGCATCCTTTAAGTTACTTGCTTTCTATTACAGTACACTTGAATTAGCTTACACTGTATAAGTATGTATGTCCTAACTCGAGTGTTTACGTTTTATTTTACGCTCGGGTCAGCCTGAGTTGCAGTTAAATCTTCATCCCGGAGCTAGGATTTCTGTAGATCACTTTCCAAGCTGTGGGCAAACTTTCCTTCCAGTTCTTTATCTAAATTTTGTAATCAAGACTATTGGATATTTCGAATGTTCTATTGATGATTTAAAGCTATATTTGGAATTAAATATTGTGTAATTTTTATTTGTGGGAGACTATTTATGGTGGCTTCATGAACCACTAAGTATTTTTTTATTCCGCTGCGAGTTTTCTGATATCTGTGTCTGTGATTCTGTGATTTGATTTCATTTTCTCCTAATTTATTTACAATCTTTTGTTTTGAAATATTCAAGCTTGACATGTTTTAAATTTATTGTCGAATTTTAATGGTACAAAATAGTGGGTCGTTACAGTTGTAAACTATAAACCTATAAATGTAATTTAGGGCAAATAATGACCGTTATTAATTTTAACCAAGTCACTTAGGCTATTAAACTGTGAGTTGGAATCAATTGAAATTTAAAATGAAACCTGGTATTACAATTATGAGTTTAAGAAAATAATTACAAGATATAAATGTAATAAGATGCATATAATCATTGGTTAATTTGTAAAGTAGTAAATGATGTAATAAAAGAATGAAATCTAGATAAATAAATTTAATTGAGACTTTAATTATAAATAATGGGTGAAATAACAGGATGGATGGTAATTGTTTGTGGAGAATAACCATACAAGTCTTAAAAAGAGTATATTGGTGATAAACGGTTATTTCGAATAAAGGTAATTAAGTATTACTTTAATGGATATAAATGTAGTAACGGATAGAGGGAATGAAATTAGCATATGAAAATGAATGCCAACATTGATTTGTAAGTAATAAAGGCTTATTTATGTGTCTAAAGAGTAATAGTAATGTTTATTTTAGGTTACCTATTTATTTAAGTTGTTAATTGGAATTGGAGATAAATTATAATAAATGGAAATAAATGTTACATTGGTGTGAAATTTAATACAATGGTTAGGAGTTGTTGAATTGGGTATACTAAAGTAATGAATGGAAAAAACAAGGCAACTAAGTTTATAGAGTAGTATTGAACTTAATAAAAAGATTTGAATTAAAACAAATCAATCTATTGGAATCCAATTTATAAAAAGTGTAAATTTTATAGCAATTGGAATTAAATGTTGTGCAATTTGAAATAAAGATAAATTGAGAAAATGTTAATTTATCAGGATATACCAATGTAAATGGTACCTAGGATGAAAATATGATAATTAATTGAATTGAAAGAATGGGAGTCAGGATTTATTTATTTATTTAAATTTACAGTTAAATAATTGGATTTATTGCGAATAAGTAGAATTAAGTATTAAATATTATTACACTAATTGAAATGAAGATGAAATTTGAATATATTAATGGAATGAAATGTGAGACAAGCGTTAACTGTGTTATAGAGTAATAATAGACTCAATTAAAGGTTTGGAATTGAATCTAATCAGTTTAATTGGAACTTATAAAAATTAATTGGATTCAATTTATAATAAAAGGATTAATTGCAATTAAATGAATTAAATATTTAAAATGGGAATTTAGGTGATAGTGAGAATATTTATGTAATAGCTTTGAATCCAAGGCTTAATCCATCTATTTGACAGGAATGAATCGAATAATAATTAATTTATTTAATTAAATGGAATTTTGGGAATTTTATTTATAATTTGCGAATTTAATGAAATTAAGGTTAACATTGAAATTTATAAATTAATCATCTCTAAATTGACATTTAAATTTGTTTAAATCATTGTAAATGATTGAGGAATCATAAGGGATGAAATTTGTCAGTTTTCGATTTAAAATTGGAAATTTGATTTAATTAATTAATTTTTAATTTACTTAATTAATGTAAAAATAGCCATTGTGGCCACTGACTCGGATTTCGACGAAACCAGATTCATCGGATCCGTAACGGTGAATTATTGTAGGATTTCAAGTTTCGTAACGATCGGACTTGTCGTTTGATCGTACGTACTCGAAACACCTTAGAATAAATGAAATTGAAATCAATTTGAAAAATATTGATTTTAGCATAGCTTCTTCATACGATGGAATTTGGACTTGAAACTTGTTCCATCGCGTTTAAAATATTAAAAACATCTATTTTGATACATGGGCCGACATTGGAATAACGCCAAGGCTAGGGGTTATAGTCGACGTTAATTTATCATTCTTAATGTCTCTAATTCAAAACCGAACATGAAAATTTTGTTTCATTCGGCTCCTTTATGGAAAATTGATGTATTCCGAGAAACAAAAATTAGATCCATAACATCTATGTCAGCTTTTCTTTTTAAAGACACCCAAAGTCACTCGCTTTCCAGATGATCCCTCTAGAGAAGGGGGATTCTATTATAGAAAATCCATCTAGAGTAGTTACTTCGTTCCTTATTTCCACTCGAGTGAACCTGAGGAAAAGAATTTTGTTTAGTTTCCACCGAGCTAAAATAATATTCTGATGATTCTAGTAAACCAAAGGAATCGATTCCTGCTACTCATAAGTTTACAGAATTATTAGCCCTAAATCACATTTATATGCAAAAGTAGATACCTACTACAGGCCAAGCAATCAACCCACTCATAGTTCAATAGCCTAAGTAAACTGGTAACAAATTATAACGCTCACTATTTTCCCTAAATCACATTTATAGGTTTATAGTTTACAAGAAATGTTGCAATGACTCATATGATATTGATTTTATCCAATTACCATTAAAATTATACTAATTCATCAATTTGTACAATATATCTTTTGTTTCCTTAAAATAAATTTATCTTTCTATTAAGTTTTCATTCACACTTCCGTTACTATATTAATAATCATTAAAGTAATGTTTATTATCAATAACAACATTATAATTACTTAACATTTAAATGAACTTGATTTCCAATAAATTCATTGACTAATTAATTAGGTAATTTATAATAATTGTTATCATACCCTTAAATTTAAACTTAAGTTTATGTTATATTCAATTTATTACGTATTACTTTCTTAGTTAATAACCTTTGAATTTATTGCCCGATTACCTAATTTAAATCAATTATAACCCTACAATCTGTTTCAATTAATTGCAATTTGATTTTTAACATTTACTTCAGTATAAATTATAAATTTTTTATTTCTTCCTAAATTTAATTACAAAATTTAAATTAAATTGACCAAATTTATTCATCAAACTTTACGGGTCATTACACTCTCCCCACTCAAAACTTTTCGTCGCCGAAAAGGAAAAGAAGGGAACAAGAACATTTAAAAAGGAAAAGAAGGGAAAAGAAGAATTATAAATCAATATATTTTATTCAAACATTATACTCATAATAATAAGTTTACAGAATTGGATAAATTAAATAAAATATATAGATTTATAAACAATTAAATCTTTTATATTCAAATTAATAAAGTTTGGAAAACATCTTCAAAATAATTTCTAAGTCCAAATTTATCGGAAAACTTCGGCTGAGTCTCCTTTGTACGGAGAGGCTCGGGAGAGAATATAATATCAAATATAACAATGTACAACATATTTTTCCAAATAATATATACCCCGACATGGGAAAACAATATAATAGCACTACAAACCGTAATCCAAAAATGTACCTATTTGTCGGGCAATTAACACTTAATTATGAAACCAAAAGCAGTAGCAATTGCTTACATAACCTGTATTTCACTTATATAATCCCAAAAAGGTTAACAATTATGTAAAATGAAATATTTAAAGCTGTTTCAAACAATAACAAACAAATCAATACAAACATCAATCACTTGCAACAAGCAAACAACCATCACATAGAATTAATACGAATCAATCATCCATTCATAATAAACAAATAAATAGTTGTTCGGGTTCAAAACTTTAAATTGTACAAAATGAAGAATAAACTACTAAGTGTCTCCTTAACTCAACAGTCTTAGATGAACCTAAATAGGTTATTCATACATCCAGATAATTTTAAAGTATCCTTACCCAAACAACCATAAACCAAAACAAACAACAATTCCAAATAACAAATCAAATTTACTAATTATTAATTTGTTTCATATAATAATTTATCTTTTTAGTTTACATTTTATTTCTTATAGTTTTCATGTTCATTTATTCATATCAAATAGTTTTCTTTTTATTGCATTACTTTCATTCATTCACTACTTATTTTCAAAATAAATAACTTCAACTTTTACTTATGTCTATACTTACTTACATACAACATTTACCTTCTATCATATTTTATTATTGTAAGATTTCCATTATAACTTAAGTTTACAACATTAACAACATCAAATACTTATTTATTAGAGAATTTTATTGAATACTCCATTACTTCAAATTTTTACTTGTATAATATTCTATTACAATTTCTTATTAAGCATTGTAACTTTTATTATTGGGTAAGTTATATATATGCTTTTAAGGATGTAACTGAAAGTTATACAAGTTTGCCTTATTTATTTTAATTAATTAATGGTTCAATAATTATATCTTTCATTTTATAAGATTAAAATTTCACTTTCTTTTAGTCTCATTTATAACTTAGCATTAAACCACTTATTTTAATTAAGGTTCTAATTTATAAATTAGTTATATTCCATTTTACTACACTTAATTGAAACTATTAGTTAACAGAAACTTAAGAATTAAATATCGGGTTTTATTCAAAATCATTTTAAAATAACAGAAAAAAATATGCTTGCAATTTATGTATCCAATTATATTTAAAACAATTTAATATTTTATATTTGTTTATCAAAACAACTCTGTGGTAAAACTACTACAATGGCCTTCCCAATTCGAAACTCGGAAATGAATGTCAATGATGCGTGCACTCATCACCGAAATTATTTTCCAGCGACAGAGAGGGAAATACAAACTTATTTCTTTCTAAAGTTTCTTCAAAGTAATTCTTTTAAATATATTTAAATATTTATATCATAAAATACATCTAAAATAATATTATTATATTCAAAAATCATTCAAAAGAAAGTTTCAAAAGCCCAAAACTTAAGTTCCTAAAATTTCCAATTCAGTTACTTTTTATTTTAAATCTTATTTCCAACCAATATCTGTAAATTTCACTACCTAACAACCAATGTAATACAACCAAATATATGATTTATAAAAAAATTTTACTTTATATATATAGAAAATATAATAGGCAAAATTATTTCATTCACCTATATTAAAACAAAACATAAGTTCGGTCTGTCCTATTAAGTGTTTAGAAATCCCTATTGATGTCATAACGTCCCATGCATCAACTAAAATTTATAAATACAAAACGGAACAAATTTACACAATATTAAAACCCTTTTATAACACTAACAAATAAGTTCTCTCATATATATACGCTCAGCGACTCCCATAGGGTATTACTACCATATTAATAAAGAGTCAGACCCCACAAAGCTAAGGTTCATCGCTAAACCTGGCACTGATACCAGATGTAACGTCCCGCCTTTCCGCACGCTTTAAATCGACGATAAACCACACACATCAGACTTAAATCATACAGAAGGGAGGATTGTTATGGGGTAAACAAGAAAACGCAGGGAAAGAAAAATAGAATCTTGCAGCGGAACGATAAAATATAATAATTAAATATACAGTTCATGAAACTGTTTTATAAACATTTGATTTACGTATATAATAGACATCATAGTTACACATACTAGAAAAATATTATTAATGCAGCGGAAACCAATAGTGTAATGGAATAATATAATAGGTAATAGTAATACAAATCTTCGTCTTCGTCCTCCAGAATGAAATCTTCAAATCCTGAAATGCTCGGACTGACCCGAGCGAATTGAAAAGACAAAACACTCGAGTTAGAACTAAAAGATCTTATGTAAGTTAAATCAACAGAAATAAATATGAGTGTAGTAACTTACGAGATGCTCGGGATTCACACACCTAAGGATCCGATAACCTATTTACTATGTAGTGATATTTCACTATTATAATAATGTCTAATGGTAAAATAAACTTACTTTAAAATAGCGTTAAGGAGTGACCCAATATTCCCCTTAACACATAATATATTCTCATAGTCTATACAATAACGTAATCTCTCTCGTACTGGGCATCCTCAGAGGGCACTCCATAGGTATGGTACAAAACAAAATCGTATAAGGCGTGCTAGGGTAGGTGACACGACACAACTAGGCAATGCCAGGGTAGATATACCAATTGCTATCTGGGCTGGTGGTAACGCATTTCCGCAGCTACCGCCCACCTCGAGCCACACCCCCAGATAAAGAAAATAAAAAGTGGCCATCGAATAAATCCAAAAGTCAAAGTATAACATCGCTCCTGTTTTAGCCACCTTATGCCAACTCACGGAAGTCGGGTCTACGTATTTACCTTAAAGGAACCGCCGCCACCATCCTGCTTCATTCTGAAATCTCCCCCACGCACACGGTTGTTAAAGTGGTTTTCGGAGTTGGCGGAGATTATGACAACTTCCAATCCCGGTCTCTTTAACAACCAAACGTTATTATAACACTGCGGTCATTTTAAAATAGTTATACTTCAAAACCAGAATAAAATATCCATTTCAAAACCATATAATTACGATATCACTTCCTCCTTTAAAACCTAAAACAGTTGTTAACTCCCTTGTTCAGCGATTCAGCAACACAAAGGAATTGGCGACTTAACACGTGAAGCGGCAACGTAAAGGGTTGGACGACTTAACGACTTAACAGCTTAAGAGAGTAGGACGACTTAAAGGCTTAACGGCTTAAGAAGGGTGAGCGACTTAAGGTGGCCAGCGACTCAATAGGCAAACGACTTGAGAGACTGCCGACTTAACGACTCAAGAGATTGCCGACCTAACTGTTTAACGACCTAACTTCTGAAGTAAGGAGGCAACTTTTGAAGGTTAGCGACCTAACGACTAATGCAACTCAGCGACTCAACGAGTTAGTGAATCAGCAGTGGGTCAGCGACTTAGCGCCCAAGCGACTTAAGAGAAGATACGACCTAACAACTTACAGAAGTGGGTGGCTTAACGACTTAAGGGACGACACGACCTAGCGATTTAAAAGGTTATTGACCTGACGACCTAAAGGTGAACGACCTAATGGCATAAGTTCCCTGCGACCTAAAGGGTTAAAGCGGCAACGACCTAATGCTTTCACTGCCTATTTCAAGTCACTTACGACTTAGTACTTAGTGATTAAACTAAGTCGCTCTCCATAAGTCGCGAGGATCTACCACTAATTTCTGATGGCCAAGTACAAACCGGTTACTTCATAACTCGTATCCCGTTAACTCGCTGAAGAACTGTGGACTATCTTAAGTCGTAACCCGCAACTTACGACCTACTTTAAGTCGTACACGACTTAAAGCCTGTGCAGAATTCCCTATAAATAGGGCATATGCTCCAACATGGAAGGGATCTTTTGGCTCACTCTCGAAGCGCCAATACTCTGCTGTTTTCTCAACTCAAACAAGACTTCAAGCATTCCAAGCATCAAGGACATTACGACAAACTCGAAGAGATAGTATATATCATTCAACATAGATTCAAAAGATTATTCTATAGCAAAGATTGATCTATTAGTCTAAAGTGTATTGTAATCGAAGAAAGTTGTAGCAGTTGTACTTGATTCAGTAATAAAGAGATATAAAGTGGACGTAGGCTTGACCATAAGCTGAACCACTATAAAAACTGTGCCTTTCCTTATTTTTCTGATATTTTTCTGCTTATTTCTGATTCCCGTGTCAACGGGTGGTGCTTTCACACTTACATTACTTGCATCGGGGTGTTAGCGTCTGGTTTTTACGTTAACATTTTTGGTGCTTTCACTGAGAACCCAACTCAGGTTACTGTCATCATAGCTTCGCAGACGTTTGTAGAAAGGATTTCTCTGAAAACCAAAAGTTTATCAGAAATAATGGCTCCAGGAAGGAAGCGCAAGTCTGTTAGATCCGACGATGTTCGCGAGACTACTGCAACCTCTCCTCCTTTAAATCAAACAACTCCAACTGTCGGAGTTACACGAGCAGAGCTAGATGCCGTTGTATCCGGGCTACATCGGCAAATGGAAGCTCAGAATAACCTAATGATGGAAAGGTTGATTGCTTCATTTGAGGCAAACCGCCAGCCAGCAGCTAAGGAGGGAAACCTTGCCGATGAAATGCAGAATGTGGAAGGAAGGAATATCCCTCCAAGGCCAGCTGACCCAGTGGAAAGGACATCTCCCCAAGCCGGAGGATCGGGGACGCAACCAACCCTCCGTGAACGATTGTCAAGACAGAATTCGGAGAGAATGGCTGATGTTTGTCCCATTGAGCCTCAAAATGATGAAGAATATTTCTCAGGCATGGTTCGCCAGATTATGAAGGAAAGTATGTAGAGAGACGAAGATGAGAGAGAGTGGGGTTTCGCTCCAAGCAAAACTCCATTCACTGAAAAGATCTTGAAAGCAAAATTCCCAAGGAAGTTTGTCCCTCCAACTATTCCACCTTACAAGGGAACGAGCGACCCTAATGAGTTTCTGTATAAGTATGATTGGCACATGACGGGTGCCAGAGCCTCTGATGAAATCAAGTGCCGGTGTTTTCCGGTATACTTGGAAGGAGTTGCTTTACTTTGGTTCACAAAGTTGCCGATCTGGTCGATAGACCAATTTTCTGATTTGACTCGGAAGTTCAAGGAACAGTTTCGACTGTATGCGTCAAAGGCAAAGGATATAATGTCGTTATCCAGTTTAGAGCAGAATCCTGGAGAATCCATTAGAGCTTTCTTGAATCGCTTCATTATAGCTTTGGCCGAGGTAGATAATGCAGAGCCACGCATGATTCTGACATATTTGATGAGGGCGATTGATAAATCAAGTGAATTTGGAAAGTGGTTGAAAATGAAAGAACCAAATTCACATGACAAGTTTTATAAAAAAGCCGATGAATTCATGCGTCTGAAAAGCCTCCAAGCACCGGCTAAGGTGGTATCGATAGGAGCTGGAAATAGTAATGTTGCCCCGAATAAGAAGGAATCTGGCAATCAGAAGAGGGGGAACGATGGTCGAAAGAGGCAGGAAGATGCAAAGAAGGGTCAACCCTTCAACTTCACCCCTCTAACTGATACCCAGGAGAACATCTACTTCACAAACAAGGACACGGTCGAATTCCCTGAACCAGCCAAGCAAAGAGTTAATAGGAAAGCTGAGAAGAATGGAAGGTTTTGCCGGTTTCATAACCAGCCCGGGCATGATACTAACGAGTGCCGTCACTTAAAGGAGGTAATTGAGGAACTACTGAAGCAAAACAAGCTCCAACAGTATGTAAGAAGGAACAAGAATGGCCCAACCTTATCAACTCAAGGACAACAGGTTCCTGTTCATTGTCCTGGCTCAAGTAAGAAGGCGGCAGCTCATGAATCAGAGAGGCCTGTTATAAATGTGGTTACAGGAGGCCCTCACCCAGCTGGCAGGAGTTGGGGCGAGATGGAAAGATACGCCTGTGCTTTGGAGCACGCACCGGTAGATGAAAGTGTTTTTGTGTTAGAAGATGCTGCACCCCTGAAGCCGCAGAAAACTTTTAATGACGACATTATATTCACTACTAGGGATTCAATGGGTGTTGAAGCTCCTACCATTGATCCTTTGGTCATCTCCGCTGGCATTGGCCCAGCTACTGTGAAAAGAATTCTGGTTGATTGTGGAGCTTCGTGTAACATTCTCTTCAAAAAGACTTTTGATCAAATGAAGATTCCTATGGCTGATGTTCAAGCTTCATCACTAAAGATTGCTGGTTTTACTGGTGAGCCGAAACAGCCAATTGGGACTATTGATTTGTTCGTAGAGCTTGGAGAGAGGCAGAGAAAAGTGACTCGAAAACAGACCTTTGTTATTGTTGAAGAAATTTCTTCCTACAATGCCTTCCTAGGCCGACCAACTCTGGCGGCATTTATGGCAATTCTCGCCCCATGGTGTCTGACTATAAAATTCCCCACAGATAACGGAGTCGGTTTGGTGAAAGGGGACCAGAATGCTGGACGAGAATGTTATCTTACAAAGTTGCGTGAATCGAGGAAGAGAGAAATGGGAAAAGATGCGGCAGCCCCAGTCCGCATTAAGGAATCAACCTTGTAGCAATTACAGGGTGGACCCTGCATAGGCGAACATAGCGGTGCACGAAGAGAGATGGATCCAAGAAAAGCCAGTGCAGGGGAAAATAGAGTGGTACCAGTTGAAGTGACAGTCCCGGTACCTGTTGACCCGAAAGACCCGAATAAAGTGTTGAATGTGGGTTCGCAGCTTAATGTAACGATTCAAAATGTTTTGATATCATTTTTGAAAGCAAATCTGGATGTATTCGCCTGGACTCATGCCGATATGTGTGGAATTTCTCCAGAAGTTGCGGTGCATACCTTGAATATTGATCCAAAGTTTACACCGGTAAAGCAGAAAAGAAGAACTCAAGGTCCTGAGAGGTCAGCAGCATTGAAAGAAGAGGTTGATCGGCTCATGGAGAATGGTTTTATCAGGGAATCTACTCATCCAAATTGGGTCTCAACTGCAGTACTGGTTGAAAAAGCTAATGGGAAATGGAGAGTGTGTATTGACTTTTCAGATCTAAACAAAGCCTGCCCCAAAGACTGATTCTCGTTACCCAGGATTGACCAGTTGGTGGATGGAACGGCGGGCCATGAATTGCTATCTTTTATGGATGCCTATTCCGGATATAACCAGATCATGATGCATGAGCCAGATCAGGAGGACACGAGCTTTACCACCGATGTTGGTCTTTACTGCTACAAAGTCATGCCTTTCGGACTTAAAAATGCAGGGGCAACTTACCAGAGACTTGTTAATGCCATGTCTAAATCACAAATTGGCAAGACTATGGAAGTTTATGTCGATTACATGCTGGTAAAGTCAAAGAAAGCAGAGGACCACATGGATCACTTAGCAGAGATGTTCTCAATCCTCCGAAAGTACGGAATGAAGCTGAACCCTTTGAAGTGTTCATTTGGAGTAGAATCTGGAAAGTTTCTGGGTTTGATTGTGAGTGCAAGGGGCATTGAAGCTAATCCTGCTCAGATAATTGCCTTAAGAGAAGTCAAAGCTCCTAGAACAAAGAAGGAATTGCAAAGTCTCAATGAAAAAGTTGCTGCCTTGAGTCGGTTCGTTTCCAAAGCTACTGATAAATGCATTCCATTCTTCGATGCTCTAAAGAAAGGAAGAAAAAACTTTGACTGGACTCCTGAATGCCAAAAAGCCTTCGATGAGCTGGTTTGTCATATGGAAACGCCTCCTATACTTTCTAAGCCTGACAATGGTGAAGATCTTTTTGTGTATTTGGCAATCTCATCTCATGCCCTCAACGCAGCTTTGGTACGGGAGGATGCGAAAATTCAGCGCCCGGTCTACTACATTAGCAAGAGATTCACAGGGGCAGAATTGAACTATTCGAAATTGTAAAAGCTCGCCTATTGTCTACTGATTGCATCAAGAAAGTTGAGGCCATATTTCCAAGCTCATCCCATCAAAGTCCTCACCGATCAGCCCTTGAAGCAAGTCCTGTTTCGTCCTGAGACTTTGGGTCGTCTTTTAAAATGGAATATTGAACTCAGCCAATATGACATTACTTATCATCCCCGAAGAGCAATCAATGGACAAGCTTTGGCAGACTTCATCGTAGAATGTACTGATAAAGGTGATAGTAAGGAAGTAGTTACCGATAATCCTTCAATCCGGTGGAAATTGTATGTCGATGGCGCAAGAAACGATTACAATTCCGGGGCCGGGGTTGTGCTTGAAACCCCTGAAGGACGGTCACTATGTTATGCTTTAAGATTGGAATTCCCTTCGACAAACAATGAAGCAGAGTATGAAGCTCTTATTGCCGGTTTGAGAATTGCTAAAGAATTGAACGTCAGGGCATTGCAGATCTTCAGTGATTCACAGCTTATCGTGTGTCAAGTCAAGAGAGAGTTTCAAACCAAAGGGGGAAATCTGCCCGCCTACTTGTCAAGAGCCTGGGAGCTTCTCGAGGACCTGGACCATTATACAATAAACCATATACCTCGGGAAGAAAACATGAAGGCAGATTCCCTCGCAAAATATGCAAGCACCGGTGAAGCTCAACTGTTGGGATTAGTTCCTGTAGAAGTCATGTCAACTCCAAGCATTGATGAAATGGATATTGACTGGATCATGACTGTATCACAGGAGTGTGAATCATGGATGACTCCGATATTGAAATACCTGTGCGACGGCTTTCTACCAGAGAACCCAAGAGAACGGCAGAAGTTGTTAAGAAAAGCGTCCAGATTTGTAATTTGGGATGGCCGATTGTATAGGCGAGGATTCTCAATGCAATTACTCCGATGTGTGACCAAGGAAGAAGCTGAAACAATTCTAACTGAGGTACACGGAGGAGAGTGTGGAGAACATTCAGGAGGTCAAACTTTGGCAAAGAAAATTCTCCGTTATGGATATTTTTGGCCGGATATTAATCGTGATGCCGCGAGTTACGCCCGAAAGTGCGACCGATGCCAGAGATTCGCAAAAATCTCAAGAGCGCCTTTCACTGAGATAACACAAATGGTCAGTCCGTGGCCATTTGCTAATTGGGGAATGGATCTCATCGGGCCTTTGCCAACTGCAAAATCCAAAATCAGATATCCTATTGTTGCTTTGGATTATTTTACTAAATGGGCTGAATCTGAACCCTTAGCTACATTACCTCAAAGAAAATGATAAACTTTGTAACTAAGAATATCATTTGTGGGTATGGAGTGCCTCAAAAAATAGTCACAGACAATGGAACCCAATTTAAAAGTGAAGAGTTCCGTGAATTTTTACAAAAAATTCAAGATCCAGAAAAGTTTCTCAGTAGTGGCTCATCCGTAGGCAAACGGGCAGGTGGAAGCGGTAAACAAAATTATCAAATCAACCATCAAAAAACAGCTGGAAAAAGCAAAAGGTGGTTGGGTCGATAAACTTCCGCTAGCACTATGGGCATATAGAACTACACATAAAACTGCGACGGGGCACACTCCATTTTCATTGGCATATGGATCAGAGGCGATGATTCCAGTAGAAGTAGAGGTCCTTCACATAGAAGAATCCATTTCAGTTAAGCCGAGAATGAAAAGCTGCAGCTTGAAGCCCTTGACTTCCTCGATGAGAAAAGGGAAGAGGCTGAGCTCAGAACTAAAGCTTACCTGCAAAGAATAGCCAGGCACTTCAATTCCAAAGTTCGCCGGCGTAGCTTTGAAGTGGGGGATCTAATCTTAAAAAGAATTATGACACCTGCAAGCGCGCTTGGACCAAACTGGGAAGGGCCATAAGTTATAGGCCAAAAACTTCTTGATGGCACATTCAAACTTGTAACTGTCGAAGGAGACCTACTTCCAAGAGCTTGGAACACCAATCATTTGCGCCCATATTTTACTTAAAGGCTTTAATGAAATATTGTAAAAGAATGATGAATGTATGATTCTTGTGATGAAAGCCATTGTAAAGTCAGTGCAAGTGAATAATAAGAGCTATAAAGTGGATGTACGCCCAATTCTTGGCCGAACCACTATAAATCTTGTGTTCTTTACTGTTATAAACTGCTTTGTTTTATTTTGGCATATAAAATACATTAATTGTATTGCTAAAATGTCCATTTAATAATGCAGGCCATAAAAATAAAGTTTACCCATCATGAGACCAAGCGATCTCTGACATCACCCAACAAGCAACGCTAAACCATCCAAAATTTCCATACTCAAATCCTATGAAAGAAGTGCTTCGAACAAAAGTTAGCGATGTGGCTGGAAGTGGAACATTTCTAACTAACTGCGAATGTTTGTACAAACGAGCCTCCAGTTAAATAGCCTGTGTCCACCACCAACAACTCGCTTGACTATGAGGTATATTTGTTTGAATAAGGGAAATTGCTGGCAACTAGAAGGGAAGGGTATTTGAAAAAGATAACGGGGATCGCCGATTTGAATAGATGGCAAAGAGACATGGGCGGGCAAGCATCAAACAGCGAAAGACCTCTTCGGAGGCACAAGCCCTCTTCGGAGGCACAACTCTTCGGAGGATAAAGACCTCAAACAGGGCATGCCAGAAGACTTTCTCAACATGGTATGGAATGATCGGAAGCGCCTTCCCAACAGGAAGGCAAAGCGCTTGTTTACTAGTTGAGACAGTTTGCATAGACAAGCATCCAAGTAACTTGCGTCCACCCCGTGAGTCCATGAGACGACCGGAGGCACCTTCCCAAGTGGAAGGCAAGGCGCTCGTTCACTAGTTGAGACAATCTACGTAAACAAACGTCCAAGTAACTCGCACTCGCCCTGTGAATCCAACCAACAATGAGGAAGAAACTTCCAGGCATCCTCGGAGGCACACATCTCACCGGGATCTGAAATAAAACTTCACAGTGCTGAGAAGTGAAAAGCCCTCTTCGAAGGCCCATTTCACCATAGTTGAAATGTCAAAAGACCTCGACCGGGCCGCGCCAGCAAAAGAGAGTTCTTTCTCGAAATAAAGTTGCGGACTGATCGGTGTCACAGGACACTTGTGTGCACCCCGTGAATCCATCCAACTAAGAGAAAGAAACTCCAAACTTCCAGGTAAAAGCCCTACTCAGAGGCACACATTCCACCGTGATCTGAAATAAAATTTCACACGAGTCGAAATGTGAAAAGCCCTCTTCCGAGGCCTGCTTCCCAGCGAACAGGAAAAAGATAAGAGCCTCTCCCAAGAGGCAGAAACAAAAAGCCCTCTTCCCAGAGGCACAATCAAACAAAAAGCCCTCTTCCCAGAGGCACAAGCAAGTCAAAGCCCACTTTACCGCGAAAGAAAGTTCACTCAAAATAAAAGTGATTTTCTCCAAAAAAGTGAAGTGTAAAAACTTCGCAACAAAAAAAAACTCCTCCAAAATGAGGCACATCCTACTAAATACGAAAAATATTTCCTTAAAATGGAAGTATTATCCTATGAAGTACAGATGCAAGCCCACTTAAAATGGAAAAGCTGCTCTCTAAAGAAAGAGTATAAGTCTTCTCGAAATAGAGGAATCGTTCCCTAAAAACCTTTGCCAATGTGAAAGAGATTGCAATAAATCATGGTATGGGGGCAGCACACCATAAGTACAAGAGTGGAAACAATGCTCAAACAACATACCATAGGCTCATTGCAATATCACACAAAGGAAACGAAGAACTTGTATAAAACAAAAAAATAAATGTATTCTCAAATACAGATAGAAGTTTGTATAGGTAAAAGGAACATTTTATTCAATACTACGAAAATTTCATGCAGGTACATGTGTCAGGATAAAGAAAAGCGGGGGCCGGTACCCGCACAATCTCCAGCCAGTACATGGAAAAAAGCAAAAAGTAAAGCAAAGTAGGGAAAGCCGGGCTCATCACTTCTTTCTTCCACCACCTTTAGAGCCTTCACCTGGTTTAATAGGCAATTTTTCAAGCCGACTTAGGAGAGTTGGGGGAGAAGGAGAGAGAGCTAGTGCTAGATCAACTTCCGTTTCCTTTTCAGTAGCAGAAATGCTTCTCCCTTTCTTCTTTGAAGTTGTACGCTTCCTCCTCCTTCTTGAAGAAGACTCGCTCCCGGAGTGACAAGAGCAGACAATTTTATGTCATCAGAAAGGGTTTGCTCCGGGGATACTTTGCCTCTTTCAAGTCATTCGGCCTTCTGCTCCTGCGAAGCGGCTGGATCGTCCAAGTCTTGAAGGGCTCCTATTAATTCTTCCTGCGATTCCGGCTGGGAAGTAGGAGTAATTTGAAAGGTTGGAGGAGGAACAGCTGGAGGAGGAGAAGTTTCTATAACACTAGGCACTTTCTCTACAGAAGAAAGGAGATTATAATCAGTAAAGAGAGGGGATAAAGGCTCATTGAGATTTAAAATATAATCGAGAAGCTCATTAAACTTGGTCGAAGCAAACAAGCAGTCCACTTGGGCAAGATTAACAGTAGAGTTACCTGGAGAGGTCGGATTCCTAATGTCAACTTCATAAGCTTGTGCTTCGGTGCTCTCTTCGCCTTCATCTTCATCCTGCGCGCTTGTAATCTCAATTATAACTTTAGCAGGGGACGGAGAATGAGAACCGGAGCCTGTGATGTCAACGTCGGCCGAAATTGAAGGAGGAACAGGAGCAATTGATGGTGCTTCTTTCTCTTGATGCTCCTCTCTCATCATTCCAGCACGCTCTCTAGCGTGTTGTTCTTTTCCTCTGGCAAGGGCTGCACGAGCTCCGTCATCCAGATAGTGTGCCTCGAGTTCTTCTTCGGCATACCCAGCATCTTTAAGCATGTCAAGCGCAGCTTCCCATACTTCGGCCAGAGTGATTTCATATTTGGGGCCCAAAAATGCTAGACTGTCACGTCCTAGGACACTTTGCAAGTAGAAGTCGAATAATATCGAACTGACATCGGCTTTGGTGGCTTGATGAGCTTCTTCAGCTGCAATTTTACCGGAAACAGCCTCATCGCGCTCTTTCTCAACTGTAGCAAGTCGAGTTTTTAACGTCTCAATTTCTAGGTTCTGAGAGCTGGTCTGTTGTCGCAACTGTGCAACTTCAGCGCGATAATCTTCTATAACCTTTTCCTGCCGCATGAGTTTATCTTCGGCCTCTCGTTGGCTAGCATGAGCATCCCGCACTTGTTGCAGAAACACACTTTCCCTTTGAGAATAGGAAGTGGAGGACGTAGCAAGCTCCTCTTTAAGCTTTCCAACTTCCGCTTCAAGCTTTTCATTATAAGCGGCGATGCTCCTCATCAATGCGTCATGTTGATCAAGAGTCTTTTGCCATTCAGATTTATCATTCTCCATGGTCAACATAGCCTCAAGGTTCGCACGGCTCACTCTCTGAAATTCGTCAACAAGTTTCTGCCAATTCGACATTGTCTCAATATCAAGCTTGACAACGTCAAGATTTCGCAACATGGTTGGTTTGTCGATTGGAACCAGATCAAGATCAAAGCGAACCCCTTCAAGCACCAGTTTGGAAATCGACTTTGAAGAGTAGCTGGGCCTGGTCCAACCTGATATGAGGGCCTGCCAATGATCGTCTGAATATCGGTACGAGCGAGAGCAGGAGATTGAGGAGGCACCGAAGCAATGGGCTCTTTAGGAATGTCAGATGACGACTTTTCATCGTGCTTGGTCCGTTTGCTTGAACCTTCGGCGGTGTGGCTCTTCCCTTTGTCGTCATGGGATTTCCGTTTAAGGGAATCATCCTCTCTGTAGGAAGAGTCACGACGTTCTTCCCCTCTCCCGTACCGTTCTTCGTATGCTCTTCTCTCCTGAGCTTTCCGAGCAGCCCTCTCCTCGTCAGTTTCCCTGTGAGGGGGAAGATAGCGCCCGTAGTCATATCGACCGCGTCTGCCATACTGCTTAAAGTCATCATAATACGAGCCACTTCGCCCCATTGAAGAACCTGAAATTGAAAAAGAAGCATAACTTGAGAATCTTCAAATTGCAAGGAGTTAAGTGCATATTAGTGCCAATAAATCCTAAGTGTGTGTGGTGTGTGCAAGGTACACGCACCGAACTACGTACCGCTCCTTAGTTTGGGGAGGGTGGTGACGGATTTTACAGCTAATGTTGATTCTTGAGCTGGAGGAGTCTGTTGAAGAGCAGATGTCGCTTCAACCGCTGGGGATACATTTTTAGCAGCAGACAGGTCGTCTTTAAAGAGTTCTTGAGACGTAACCATAAAGTCACTCAACCCTTCGAAAGTGTCATTACCACTGTGTTCAACAGGGCTCTTCACCTCAACCCCTTCATTAGTAGTCTTCCCGGTTTGTTGAAGATCTTCTTCTTCTTCGATAACTGGGGCAAGAGCAAGTTTGCAAGATGGTCCCGCAATGACAGTTGGAGTAGAACATTTTACCAACGAAGCCTCGGCTGAAAGTTCCTTCGGTATGGGTTCATCAGTAGAAACTAGGGCATCTAATGCTTTAGCTGGTGAATCAGGGACTTCGCGACGTTGTGTAGAACGGGAAGAATGTAGAAGTCCAAATTGATGTAGAAACTCATCCTTCAACAGAAATTTTATGCTTCTTTCCTCAGTAGCCACGGCACTCAGTCTTTCAAAAATTTGCTTGTGGCCTGGATCTCTAGAGGGGGGAGGCAGTGCTGAAAAAGGAAAGAGTAAAATTGGCACTTAGCAACACAAATCTCGAAAAGCTCAAGAATGGAAAAAATAAGAAGCAGGGAATTTTACTTCCTACTCTCCAGATAGCATAAAATCCTGGGGGGCAGCGAACAAAGAAAAACTGGTTCAAGAAGCCATGTGTGCTTTCGGAAAGATCGGTAATGAGCGTACGATTCCTAGCGCTTCTTACAACAGTAATGGAGGGATGGTCTTTATTCTTAGCAAATGAGCATAAGTAGCAAATTTCTTCGAAGCTCGGCAAACGATCAAGAGTTCTCCTAAATAAAACACATAACCCCATAAGGATAGCATAGCCATTGGGATGTAGTTGAAACGGAGAAATGGTCAACCGAAGGAGAAGCGTTCGAAGAAAGTCGTTAAAAGGAGGAATTGCTCCACTTAGGCACATTTGGCGATTGACAACTACAAAACCGTAAGGTGGATTATCGGCAGTATCGTTCGGCCCGGGAAGTAAAGCATCACTCTCAGCAAGGCCAAATTGAATGCGTGACTGGTTAAATGCTCTCTAAGTTAAGGAAGTCGGAGTTCTTTCTGGAGGATTCACTAAGGGAATAGCTGTCGGAAAGGTCTCTCCAGCTTGAGCTACCACTTCTTCATGTGAAGCCATTCTACATAAACAATTGGATATTCAAACATGAAGGTGCACGTTTCCTAAATGTGTGAAGTGCTGTGTAGAGCTAATAAAGAAACAAGCAAATATAATTGAAATTAAACATGTGTCAATTACAATATTTCAAGACTTGTCGCTTTAAGTCCAAATGCAGGTGCAATATTAACGCAAACAAATCGACTTTAGTTGATTAACATTGTTTTAATACTTCACTTGAGTTTGTCGATTCATGGCATTTCGTACAATTTCTTTAAGTTAATTATCCATTATCGACTAATCTGTCATTTGATGTGGGCAATCAGTGGCAGTATATTCGCCCTATTTTTCTGCAAATGTTGTATTTAACAGGTTATTAGTATCAAATTTGACATAATATGTTAAGAAAGCATAGCAAAGTCATGCAAGTTATTTCGGCAATTCAAAGTTCGAGTTGGGAGTACAATCAAGTTCTATCAATGTCTCGAAGTTTTCAAGTTTTGTTCAAGCCATGTAATCACAGTCCAAAAGTTCTCTAAGTCCTAAGTCGTTCACGACCTAACAGGATAAAATGAAATTGGCTTAGGCTGAGGGAAAAAGTTCGGCGGTGAAAAATTGTCCAAGAGCTGAGTCATCCACGACCTAAAGTTTAAGTCGTTTACGACCCAAAGGAAAGGCCGCTCATACGACCTTGAGGTTAAGTCGCAAAAAATTGTCAGACCGGCCAAATCTGCTGAGTCGCGGGGATCCTTAAGTAAATCTGCTGAGTCGCGGGGATCCTTAAGTCGCTTGAGTTCCTTAGGTCATTTCTGGATGATGGAGCGATCCAAGGCTATCTCCCGTTGGAACCAATAAGCCCCGCTACTCACGAATTACACTTTGCCACGTGTTTATCCACCATTGTGTCGTTTGAAACACCATGTCAAAACCCAAAATCCACCAACCCATTAACCGAGTACCTCTTCGCCTCCTCCAAATTTCCAGAAAACATTGCTAAGTACATAAATCCAAACACTTGCCAAATAACCCCGTAAGATGTCAACGGTCGACGATGGTCAGGGGACGAGTCGGGGTGTAATCTCATAACATGGAAACAAAAATTGCATTGAAATGGTTATGGAGGAGCTGGTGGCAAACAAAATGGATGGATGATTAGAATTACCTAAATATGTTGTTGAAATAGCGATCAAGGATGCAAAGAGGAGGATTTCGTGTTAACTTTTGAGCTCGGATGCAACAATGGCGGTAAAGTGATTAGCAGAAAGGTAAAGAGGACGAAGCAACTTAACGGCTTATATAGGAAATAGAGGAGAAGATGGATAGATGCGCGAGTTAACAAGCTTCTTGACTCGCCCACGACTTAGGGACTAGGTCGAATTATTATTATTATTATTTCCAATTTCTTCTTTACTCTTTCAATATTTTAAATTTTAAATCCTAAATAAATATTTGTTCTTTTTAATTAATAATACAGCATTATAAAATTCATTAACTTTCTATTTATTCAAATTTTCCTTTCCATTTTCACGATTCATTTATTAGAATTTTAAAGTCACTTTATTTCTTTTCTAAGTCATTCTTAAAAAATTTCTATAATTATTTTACTTGCAATTCCACTTCTTTTATTTTCATTTCAACAATCAAATCTATATTTTTGGTAATTCATTATACCCAACCAAGCCATAGCACTCGATACTTCCACATAATTCATCATAGAATATCAAATAACCAGAACAGAAAATATTAAACAATTTAAATAAAAGTTGAGGGTTCCAGTTGGATCCCTCCAACCTGTTTTCCCTGCATCCACATACGTTAGCATACATAATATACCAATTCCAAATATACCATACTATAGTACATCAATCAATCAAATCATTCAAACAATTATTTAGATTTAATCGTTCAAATTTAAATTTAAATTTAAACTGATTGCGATTAACTCACCTTTCATTTTTGTTTTGCAATTCGAACCAACCCGGCTAGCTTCTATCAGATTTTAACCTTGAATAACAATCATACGATTTATTATTATTTGAACTAATTTAACAATTTATTACCATTTATTAATTTAACCAACTAAGAGTTTTACTTGAACTAATACCCCTTTAAATAAATTATTTTTAAATGCCTAAAATAATTGAATAAGCTAATTAAATAAGTTTACCAACTTAATACTTATTTAAAACTAAACAGTAAGATAAAAATGTGTATGTGTAGCCCCTTTAAATTATTTTTCTAACCAATAAATTTAATTTAAACTAATTTGTTCTTTAATACATTTTTTTCCGTAACCAAAGTAATTGAACCAGTTGATTAACAAGTAAATCATCGTGACCCATGCTTTAAAAATTTAACATTAAGTTTACTACATATATAAGTATCTTTTTCCTGTTTACTCTCATATGTAATTGTTATTCTATCAATTCTTAAATAAACTAATTATAATTTAAACTCGTCTAAATTTTAATTTTTATAAAAATTCCTTAAACATTTAAAAATCCCCATTATCTTCCCAAAGTCTTTTATACATGTAATTTAATTTTTTTTGTTTCTCATATATATATGCTCATACGAATATATTACTCAATAAACTTTAATAAAATGAAATTGCTTATACCTTACTACAATCAAAAACGCGCAGCCCAAACTCCACGCACACATCACCATCAAGCCTAGCATGCCCATCGCAGTCGCCGCCCTGAATTCCCCCTCGTACGCGGTCGCCTCGCGACCCAAGATCGCGACTGAGTCGCTCGATCGCCGTCCTCACCTCGCAACGTTGCTCGCGAACAACCCTAAAGCTCGAGTCACTCGTAAATCGCCTCCAAACTAGATCGCGCTCGCGAGTCCCTCTGTCGCAAATCGAAACGCTTGAGCTTCTGATCTCTCGTGAACCCTAGCCGCGTCTCTTTACCCAGCCATTGAATTCGAACAGGGCTTCGAATTCGAAATGAAATGGACTATGGAGGGAGACGCGATTCCAACTTTTGAAGAGGGAATTTCGATTTCGATTTTTGACAGTGAGAGATTTTCGGTTACAATGGTACTTGATTTAGAATGAGGCCATATATTTGATTTTCGAAGAATAGAAAGAGATGTGGGATTGAGAATTTATGTTCGGCCATTATTATATTATCATTTCATTTTTTTTTGTTTTATGATGTACGTCGAGTAGAAGAAGAGAAGAAGGTGCGAGGTTTCATTAGTAGGCTCGGCTTAAAGAGATAAGAAAATAGGCGTGCAGAAGAAGCTTGGCTGCTGATTTAACTATATTATATTTTATATATATATATATATATATATATATATATATATATATATATATATATATATATATATATATATATATATACCTCAATTAAATTTCCAACGCGTTTACTTAACAAATAAGCACACAACAACTCCGATCAATACGAAATTTGATATCCGGTAATAACTCAATATTACGGACCCAATGGAACTGGTTTCGTCTAATTCCGAGACTGTGCCTCGGAAGGCTATTTTTAAATTCAATTTAAACGATAAAATTTTAAAACTGAACAAACCACTTTTAATTTCAATTTTACGACTTCTATCATTTTCAGTGTTATCAATATAAATTTTACAAAACTTCAAATTATTTTTAATAGGCTTAAAATTCGAGATTTGTAACGACCCATAATTTTCGATTATTAAAATATTAATTAAATAATATTGTATAATTTTATATTGAAATAAAACTAAAAAAAATTGATGTTACAAGGAGAAGAATAATTAGAATGTAATGTTAGTAATGTTAATTTAAGGTAATCGCTAACTATTTTAATCTAAATTCCAATTAATTGAAGTGACTTTAAGGTTATAATTAGTTATAACTAAAAATAAGGGAATACATTGAACGTTGAAATTATATGTAATCAATTAGAATTGGCTAACATTGAATATGAAATCAGTGGTGTTGTCTGAACGCTACTGATAAATATTAAAGTAATTTCAAACTAATTGAAATACATTGTAGGTTGACTTGGTTATGATTGTAAATAATGAAATAAATTAAATGATGTAGATGGTGAACTTGTATGTAGTTAATTGAAATAGGTTAATATTGAATATAAAACCTTTTTGGGTAAGCAAATTATAACCTTTGGTTGTAAAGAATAAGATAAGGGGTAAGAATTATTATTATAAACGATTGTATTAACTATTTTCTCATTAATTTATCGTTTTAATATAGGCAATTGAATGTTGGGTTTAATGTTGGAATTGTATGTTAGTGATTAAAATAATTGTAACGTTATTTGATGATAAGTTGAAATAAGGAAATGAATTAAATGTTATATAAAAGGGGAAATTATATGAAATTAATGGAAAATTGAGTATAATCAGGATTGTGTACGTAGTCATAGCATTTGTTGTTAATAATAATCTTGTAAATGCGATTAAGTAAGTAAAATGTAACATTTGTCATTCATCACCTATTTATTTAATCCATTGAAATTAAATTGAAAATCAATTGCAGTTAGTCTAATTACCTACTACAGTTAATATGAACTAAAGTGATAAATATAGAAGATTGAGGTAATGAAATGGTAAACCAACGTTAAGTATATATATAATATGATAATTGATTGAATAATAAGATTAAAAAAAACAAAATAAGTATATGTTAGAATTTAAATTAATTAATGAATTTATTGCCGTTAATTTGACTTGGAATCTTCTAATAAAAGGGAAAGAGAATTTATTTGAAATTAATGGCGTTTAATGAAAGAAATGTACGTTTTTATAATCCGTTATAAGTGTAATTTTGAAATTAATTACAATTATGTTGATTTGGGATCTTTCAATTTTAAAAAAAAGAAACATTAATATTAATTTTTGGATTTAACGAAGGAAACATACATTATTGTAAAAAAATAAAAAGAACATTTTAATGAAAATAAAACAAACATTTTCATTTTTAAGGTAAAAATAATTCTATGTAAAGAAGAAAAAAAAATGAATTTTAAAACAATATTTTACAGTCATTAAGTATATATTTGAGGCTGTATATAAGTGATTTTAACACTAATCTTGAAGTTTAAATTTAATTGACTTTTTAGGTTGTGCAATTCCCATATGAGAAAAACATTATTTTGAAAGAAAAAAAACTTGAATTTGAGTTCTAGATCATCTTTTATTTTTTTGTAACGTTACACTGGTTATTGTATTCAAATTTATTTACTATATGTTAATTATGTGTAAACGAGTGTGAAAAAGGGTATATTCAGTGATAATATATTTAATTGAGTGGATCATGCAATTAACTAGATCCTAAGTGTTCCCTTCATTTCCTTATTATTCAATACACCTGCCACCATTTCCACATTTGGTTTTATTGCAATTCTTTGATGTAATTGAAACGTGAATTTATATCCTTTCTTATTCTTCCGTTTTGTTTATTTATTTCCCAAAGCATCTACTTAGATCATACAGTTTTTTTTTATTTGTCCCTTCCATACATATTTCATTTGTCACTTCCCTTTCTTCTTTTGTTTTATATCATATATCATTCTTTCTCCTAGAAATTTCTTATTTTTCAAACATCAGACCTCTATTTGTTTCCCTCAAAGTCTCAATGTCAACATAGCTTTATACCTCCACTTAATTGATGCCAATTCATTTTACTGAAGCTATGTTTAGAAAAAGAAAAGAATAAAAAAGTGTGAGCATCCATTTCTTTCTTAACCACATCCGTACCTTTCCTCATCGCCTTGCCTTCTTTTGCAAGACGCCTTCAAAAAAATTAAACAATGAGAATTAGCCTTAATGGTTTTGGCTTTCCACTTCTTTCCTTTGTTTTGGGTACATCAAATTTGAAAAAGTGAGTTATTAAGGTTTCTTATTTTAAGAATTAAATATGTATGTATTTTTATTTTATTTTATATCCTTATAACCTGAATATCTTCCTCATACGAGCTTTGATACATGCGTAGTTTCTTCCCTTGGACTCGTATTGGAATTCCTAATAACATAAAATAGGTTTGGCTGAGTTTGGAGTCTATTGGAAAAGGCATCTTTGTTTGGATTTTGCGTTCTAAATATCAAAGGTGAGTGTTTTGACCCACTCACGAATACTAGATTATCTTATGCTAGTTAAATTAAATTTATAATGTGAATAGAAATTTATTAATTGCTTTTGGTATTATTAGATTGTCATTTAAGTTAAATTTGAATTTATATTGAATTTAATTTGCTATTTATTTAATAATGAATATAAATTGCAAGTTATACAGCTGATAATGATAATCAATTGATTGTTGTGATTTATTGGCTGATTTGGATGTTGGATTGTGATGGATGTTATTGGTTGTCATTTTGGATGATTGGATGTTTATTTATGTATATATCTTTGTTAGCACTATGGATTGAAATGATAACTCGAGCGGTTTCCATTGATTTGGAAATTTTGATTTGGATACTGGTTGAAATGACATATAACCGTGTAATTTCTTTAATTTGGATTATTTATTAGAATTGAATTATTTGAAAGATTTAAGTTTTAAATTTAAAATTCGAATCTATTTTAATTAAAATGATTAAGATTGGTATTTTTGAGTTGTTTGAAATCTTTTAAATAATTAAATCCACATTGTACACTTGATAGGGGATGAAATTCCTGTTATACATCTCTGAATCCATTATAGTAATATTTCTATTCTACTTATTTTGATTTGACTTACATAAGATCTTTTAGTCCTGACTCGAGTGTTTTGTCTTTTTATTACGCTCGGGTCAGTCTGAGCTTTTTTAGTGTATTGAAGACCATTATATTTTGGAGGATGAAGACGGAGACGAGTCTACTATTTATTATTAATTATTCCACTACATCATGTGTTCCGCTGCATTATTTATTGATTTCTACTGTATTTATAACTCTGATTTGTATTTAAAGGTGTAATCAAATGTTATTTGTAAAACAGCTTCATGAACTGTTTATTTGATTTTTATATTTTGTCATTCCGATGTGAGATTCTTGTTTTATCTTTCCTTCTTTTCTATTATTTTCTTATTTACCCCATTAACAGCCTTACCTTTTGAATGATTTTAGTTGACATGTGTGGTTATTGTCGATTTAAATCGTCCAAAAGGGTGGGATGTTACAAGATTCAACAATTTACTCAACTTCTGATAACTAAATTCTATTATTTAATTATCAATAAATAGCGATATTTATAATTCAAGTTAAGATTGCTCTATTGAATATTTAAAATCAATTAAATATCCCGATTTTAAATGCTCGAAAATTCCGGGTCGTCACATTCCTCCACCCTTAAAAGAATTTCGTCCCCGAAATTACTAGTTAGGAAGAATGATCCAATTCCCGTTTATTATTTCCCTAAAACTAAACAGTTTCTAACAATTCAACATCTTTACCAATTATCTTTTTACAAAAGATCCATTATTATTCCAAATCTTTCCCTAGTTTCAAACTATACCATTTGTTTAACCATTCAAGTTTCAATTTAAAACCAAATATTAAATTATCAAAATTTTCTCAAAATTTTTCTAACTCTATAAATTTCCGAAAATTTTTGCCAGCGTCTCCTTTGCGCGGCTAACTCGGTACAACTACAAAATGGCTCTACGACCTCCCAAATTCAAAAGGAAAACAAAAAGCCAAGTGGCTCGATCAAAATCCCAATCAAATCTCATACCAAATTTAAATACATACCTTTATGTCGAGCATCTCAAATTTTATCTTCTTGAAATCAAAAACCGATTCTCTTTTCCCTTTTATAATACCTGCATATCCTGCTTAGCACTAATATCCAATCACAACATTCCAAAAACATTATATCAACTTTCTTACAAACTGCAGTATTTATTCATTCAAATATTAACTTAGATTATATTTGTAGTATCAATTTCCAATCAAGAATTCACCATTCCCTTCTTAAGTTAGTATAAGCATTTATATGCTTCTTTGTTTGTTTTCGCTTCACCGCTTTAGTAAACATCTATTTCTATTCAAATTGATTCTTTCATCCAATATGAATTCGATTTATCTTTAACTCTGAGTATATAAATTTTATTTGTCATTTATAACTAATTCATATCATTATTTTAATTAGTTTCATTTACTAACTTATCTCAATTTCCAGTTTGAAATCGTTTTGCTGTTAACTAAATTTTCCAAAAATCTTCAAAAAATTTCTAACTCCCAAAATTTCTGAGAATTTTGGGCAGAGTCTCCTTTGTACGGAGGAGCTTTTGCAATTTGACAAAAGATATAAATATATATACATCGACCCACCCGGTCGTAAAAACCAAAAATAGTTCATATTTCTTATTTTTATTACGTAGGCGTACCTTATTTAGCATTTTAAGCAAGCAGCTTATTAATTTTAGCAAATAACACAACCAAATCCAGCCACACGGCTTCCAGGTACCTGTACTTACTCAATTTAAACATGTAAGTGAGATATAAATGAAGTTTAACAACATTTCACTTATTTGCAACAGTTAAAACATATGAATTCTAAAAGAAATGCACACCAAACATTTTTCCGTAAGCAATTTATATAGTTTTCACACTAATTCAACTGTTTCAATTAATTTATAACCATTTATTCAATTTGAATGGTTTAAAATTCAATCACTTACATTTAATTTATTTTTAAGAAAACTGAACTCATATTTAATTCAATTGCTCTCAAAATCAATTTATTTTACTCCCATCAATTCATAGAATTTTTAATTACTTCCATTTACATCAAATGACATTTTATTCTATGCAATTCAACGAGATTTATTGGAATAAATAAGTATTTATGTTTTATAACCATTTTAAATGGATTTTCAACTCAGTTTATACTTAATTCTATTCCATTTTTAAATTTACCCACAATCCATATATTCACATTTTCATTGCATTTCAGATTTGAATACATTCACTTGTATTTCATTTATTAACCCAAACTAGTTTCATTATTCAAACAAGTTCCATTCAAAACCATTAACAACTTAGGTTCATCTTCATTACCAATCAAATTCCCCTTTCATTTTAATTCACTCACGTCCATTTATTTAGCTCGACCCATTTCAAGCTTGCACATTACATTCCTGAATTAATTCAAATCAAGCTTGAATTTAATGGTCTTCCAATTTTACTCGTAGTCGAGCTTCTAATTATTCTCAACTCAAGTTAATTTACTCAATTTACTCCACTTCAAACCTAAGTTCACTTCCATTTAATTCTTACTTATTCCATCCTTTTATTTATTCAATATAATTAGTTTATCCACTCAATCCATATGAATTTCATTTCCTTAAATATTATTTACAACCCACCAAGTTCTATTTCGATTCAAATTTATTTTCACTTGATTTAAATCCAACCCAATATAATTATACTTAGTTTTAAGTTGAATTCAATTCAATTCTCCTTCATCTATTCAGCTTAGGTTAATCTATTTCAATTTATTCAATTCAAGTTTTTTTCTATACTTAAGCTCATTTCATTTTGCAAATAAATTTCTCTTTTCAATTTAACTTGATTCCATTTCAATCCAATCTCATTTCAAACTACAAATTTATTTGATTAGTAACTATACATTTTAACTTTTTAGATTCAGCTCATTTAATTTATTTCCACTTATTTGGATTTACTTACAACTCAAACCATCACTATTTTAATCCAATTTCATTTTCCTTTATTCGACACAGTTCCAATTATATTAATTTGTTAACACTTTACATTAAATCTTAATTTATAACTTGAGTTTATTTCCAAACTTCATCATAAACTCACAATTCAGTTTCTATTAAACTATATTACGTTCCCATTTACACATTTTATTAACTAATTAATTATCAATTAGTTCTTCCCTTATTTATAATCCATCACTTGAATTTTAATCCCAAATATCACTCCATTTAATTTTCTTAGTCCAATTTAGTTTATAATTCAAGTTTGGATTTTCATTTTATTTTCCAATTCATCAATAATATTTATTTTGGAGTTTTGTATCTCACTTTTCAAATTTAATAAGTCACAACTTATTATTTACACAATTTCCATTCCTCATAGGCTTGAATATATTATTCTTTTATTTTTAACTCAAGCCTTATGCTTATTTATAACCCAAGCATATTTTTATTTCTATGGATTTTTAATTTCTCTTATAAGTTATTCTGATTTATTTATTTCAATGCAATCCTTATCCAACTCATTTTCCACTAATTCAAGTAAGAATCTAATTCCATTCAATAATTCAATTTTATTCTCATCCCAATTCAATTTCAAACACTTGAATCAATTTCCAAATTGATTTCTCATTTACTCCCTTTTTAATTCAAAATCTATTAATTTCAGGTTTCATTTCTTAATTATGGTTTACAGTACTTTAACTAAAAATTCCAAATTTTAGATTTCTCAATTACTTCTTTATCCTTTTATATAAATTTAAAACTTATATTTAAAATAGTTCTTTATTCCTTTAAATTAATACCACATAATTTACAATTCATTAATTACTGTTTATTTAAACTCTTTCCTTTCATACTTGAAGTTATTTATTTTTCATATTACTTCAATTTCCTTTCAACTCATTCTTAATTTCAATCCAGTCAAATTCTTATTTCCCAATCCAAGTTAATTTCATTTTTAACCTTTCTTTTAGATTTAAATTCCAACATTCAAAGCTTATATTTCCTTCCTGATTTAAAAATCATCTCTATTTATAAGCTTACAACTTTCTCATCTGGATTTTTAAACACCCGACTTTTGGGTTCAAATCCTTTTGAAATCTTCAACATATCAAATCACATTTCTCAAAAATTTTAAACCAATCCTGGTTTTATTCTCAACAAATTTCCCTTGAAATTTTCAAAAACAAACAGGTTTTCCTGAGCAAATCAAATTGGCAGCAATTCATCACTTAGAAACTCGAAAATGAACATCGATGATGCTGCAGTCATCACCGAAGTTATTTTCCAGCGACTGAAGTGAATTCAATGCTATATCCCTTTCCAAAATTTATTTAAAACAATTTCCTTTCAGAAATACCCCAAAAACAACAATGCTATCATTTATCTTCAAAATACTTCCAAATCTCCGGGATTTTAAATTTCCAAATCCTGCTTAAATCAAATTTAACTATAATTCGTTTACATAGCTTCCCATTTGATTATAATTCAATTCATAAATTACATTTATAATTTATATTTATAAATTTAATTTTATAATGAATTTATTCCCTTAACTTTAGTTATATTTTCAACTTCTAGTTAAATTCTCAATTAACAATGATAATACTTTAATATTATCATTTCTAACATCCAAGCAACCATATATTAGCTAAATAGTTTTCAAAAACTATTCTTTATATTAAAATATGTTTTGGGGTAAAATTATTTCATTTACCTATACTTAAAACAATACTGTGTCGACTGTTCTATTTAAGTGTTTAGAAACCCCTTCAATACAGTTGCGCAGACTGTGTCGACGAAGGTTCATATGCCACTCAATAAACCAATCAACACAATATTAAAACAATTTATATTCACTAACAAATATGCGCTCATATCTATTAATACGCTTAAACTCATTTTAGAGTACTATAGACTCTAATTTAAATGAGTAATTCCCACCAGAGCCAAGGTTATCACCAACCTAAGCTCTGATACCAAGTGTAACAGCCCGCAAATCCGTGCCCCTTGAGTTAACACTATTCTTCAACAATCAACTCAAGTTGCACAGAAATACGAACCATTTGGGTTAAAGAAGAAGAGGTAGAAGAAGAAAATAGAAAACAACATCAGAATCTAACTATCGCAGCGAAATAAAATATAATAGATAATAAATACACTTTACTCAAAACTTAAATATCTCTGTTTATATATTACATCATCAGAGTACATCAATCATAGCTCAACATCAATATCATACAAATGGATACACAACAACTCAACACAGCGGAATATATGTATATAAACAAGTACGGTAGTACGTATCGTCATCTTGCTCGTCCTATGTGCTCCACAGCATCATATCCTGTATGCTATAATACTCGGTCTGACCCGAGCATTACAGTTAAATAACACCCGAGTCAGTCTGGAATACCAGCGTGAGAAAATCACACCCAATTGATTATTAAATTTTAAAAATCCTTTGAAAAACAAAAGCATCTCGTAAGACCACGCCACAAATAAACATGTCGGGTTTTTACCTTACGATAGCTAAAACAATTTTTATAGAAATCCTGTGATATTATAATAGGGTCTATATACAAATACTTATAAAATAGCCGAAATTGTTACATTCATTAAATTCCAGCTACTAGCCACTGAGTGGGAAATACAAACAAAACTCGTACAAGGTACGTAGGGAGAATGGATTTCCAACTAATGACTAGGCACTAGGGTACCACATGTCACAGTACGGGGCCTAGATCACCGTACTGAAGAGTACGCCCGCTCCCCTACAACATAAGGCCGGGACTACCCCTTACTTGATAATCCCGAGTGAGATCACCCCGCGGTTGGGATCAGCAACCGCCCACTAAGCCGAAATAAAAAGGGACATCTAGACTGGAATGACCTCGCCCTGCTTGGGTGCTACCCACCTAGCCTTGCTGCATATCCCCTGATTTTCAGTCATTCCCATTTGATGAGGCTTGAGTCTAAGCGTTACCTTTATAGGATATATCCCTTAGAATGCCAATCGTCCTCCTAATGATGTTTCGCAAGCATTCATCCATACACATCTGTCCCGGGTTCGAACGGAACCGAAGGCACTATTCCTACACATCCATTTTGGAAATATCCTCAGGATTAGTAGCGACTAGCCCTTGCACTTCACTGTGCCATCTTCAAATCCAAAATCAATTTCACGAAATGTACAAACCGGATCGAAGTGGTTTTCGAGAAATAAATCTCGATCCCGGAATCTTTGAAACGATCAACGCATTTGGCCAATATTGATAGTCGGTTATTTAACTATCAATTAATATTCACAAAACACCCATCACACAGTAAATAATTTTCCACATTATTTATTTACCTCAAAAATATCTTCCCAAGATACGTGTTTACTTTTCAAATTCCCTTTTTAAAATAGTTTTCAAGCCTATCTGCCTTCTCAGAATAAATTTCAAGTATTTTTATTTCTTTTGGAATCACCAAGTACAAACTCTAGGTTTTTAAAATAATTTAAAAACACTTTATTGTAAAGTATATTTAACATTTAATTTAGAAAAATTTACTTTAGTATTTAATTTATAATAATAGTTTGAACAAAGTATCAAAGCAATCTTTAGATAATTATTACGATAATAGATTAAACAAAATACTTGCTTTAGAATATACTTTTAAACATTGAAGTTAAAACTACTTCAATAATTTACTAAAAATTCATACTATATAAACATTTGAAAGTAAAGTTACTTAATAAAATATAAAACTGTATTTCTACTTTTAAAACAAAATACTAAATTACTTCTTAATAATTTCTACTAAATAGATTAAAGGAAAACACTTACTTTAGACTTAAAATATTAGAAATAATAAATTTTACAAAACTTGCTTTCTTTAAAAACACTTTAAAACATTTAATTTTTTTTTAAATTTACCTTTAAAAAAACATGTACTTAGCTATCTAGAGAAAATTTCACCTTCAATCACTTAAATCTATTCTCCTCATATTGATTTCCAATTTATTTTATTTGAAATAAATTCTTTTACTTATTAGTTCATTTCCAAATTCAGTAGTTATGGGCTTTATTATTATTATTATTATTATTATTATTATTATTATTATTTCCAATTTCTTCTTTACTCTTTCAAAATTTTAAATCTTAAATCCTAAATAAATATTTGTTCTTTTTAATTAATAATACATCATTATAAAATTAATTAACTTTCTTTTTGTTCAAATTTTCCTTTCCATTTTCAAGATTCATTTATTAGAATTTTTAAGTCACTTTATTTCTTTTCCAAGTCATTCTTAAAAAATTTCGATAATTATTTTACTTGAAATTTCACTTCTTTTATTTTCATTTCAACAATCAAATCTATATTTTTGGTAATTCATTATACCCAACCAAGCCATAGCATTCAATACTTTCACATAATTCATCATAGAATATCAAATAACCAGAACAGAAAATATTAAACAATTTAAATAAAAGTTGAGGGGTCCAGTTGGATCCCTCCAACCTATTTTCCCTGCATCCACAGACGTTAGCATACATAATATACCAATTCCAAATATACCATACTATAGTACATCAATCAATCCAATCATTCAAACAATTATTTAGATTTAATCATTCTAATTCAAATTTAAATTTAAATTTAAACTGAGTGTGATTAACTCAACTTTCATTTTTGTTTTGCAATTCGATCCAACCCGACTAGCTTCTATCAGATTTTGACTTTGAATAACAATCATACGATTTATTATTATTTGAATTAATTAAACAATTTATTACCATTTATTAATTTAACCAACTAAGAATTTTACTTGAACTAATACTCCTTTAAATATATTATTTTTAATGCCTAAAATAATTGAATAAGCTAATTAAATAAGTTTACCAACTTAATACTTATTTAAAACTAAATAGTAAGATAAAAATGTGTATGTGTGCCCCCTTTAAATTATTTTTCTAACCAACAAATTTAATTTAAACTAATTTTTTCTTTAATACATTATCTTCCGTAACCCAAGTAATTGAACCAGTTGATTAACAAGTAAATCATCGTGACCCATGCTTTAAAAATTTAACAGTAAGTTTACTACATATATAAGTATCTTTTTCCTGTTTACTCTCATATGTAATTGCTATTCTATCAATTCTTAAATAAACTAATTATAATTTAAACTCGGCTAAATTTTAATTTTTATAAAAACTCCTTAAACATTTAAAAACCCCCATTATCTTCCCAAAGTCTTTTATACGTGTAATTTAATTTTTTTGGTTTCTCATATATATATGCTCATACGAATATATTACTCATTAAACTTTAATAAAATGAAATTGCTTAGACCTTACTGCAGTTGAAAACGCGCGGCCCAAACTCCACGCATGCATCACCATCAAGCCTAGCATGCCCATCGCGGTCGCCGCCCTGATTTCCCCCTCGTACGCGGTCGCCTCGCGACCCCAGATCGCGACTGCGTCGCTCGATCGCCGTCCTCACCTCGCGACGTTGCTCGCGAACAACCCTAAAGCTCGAGTCGCTCGTAAATCGCCTCCAAACTAGATCGCGCTCGCGAGTCCCTCTACCGCAAATCGAAATGCATGAGCTTCTGATCTCTCGTGAACCCTAGCCGTGTCTCTTTACCCTGCCATTGAATTCGAACACGGCTTCGAATTCGAAATGAAATGGACTATGGAGGGAGACGCGATTCCAATTCTTGAAGAGGGAATTTCGATTTCGATTTTTGACAGTGAGGGATTTTTGATTACAATGGTACTTGATTTAGAACGAGGCCGTATATTTGATTTTCGAAGTATAGAAAGAGATGTGGGATTGGGAATTTATGTTCGGCCATTATTATATTATCATTTCATTTTTTTGTTTTCTGATGTACGTCGAGTAGAAGAAGAGAAGAAGGTGCGAGGTTTCATTAGAAGGCTCGGCTTAAAGAGATAAGAAAATAGGCGTGCAGAAGAAGCTTGGCTACTGATTTAACTATATTATATATATATATATATATATATATAAACCTCGATTAAATTTCCAACGCGTTTACTTAACGAATAAGCACACAAAAACTCTAATCAATACGAAATTTGAAATCCGGTAATAACTCAATATTACGGACCCAAAGGAACTGGTTTCGTCTAATTCCGAGACTGTGCCTCGGAAGGCTATTTTTAAATTCAATTTAAATGATAAAATTTAAAAACTGAACAAACCACTGTTAATTTCAATTTTACAACTTCTATCATTTTCAGTGTTATCAATATAAATTTTACAAACCTTCAAATTATTTTTACAGGCTTAAAATTCGAGATTCAACAATTTACTCAACTTCTAATAACTAAATTCTATTATTTAATTATCAGGGTTGGACGACTTACGGGCTTAACGACTTAAGAGGGTTGGACGGATTTTACAGCTAATGTTGATTCTTGAGCTGGAGGAGTCTGTTAAAGAGCAGATGTTGCTTCAACCACTGGAGATACAATTTTAGCAACGGACATGTCATCTTTAAAGAGTTCTTGAGACGTAACCATAAAGTCACTCAACCCTTCGAAAGTGTCACTACCACTGTGTTCAACAGGGCTCTTCACCTCAACCCCTTCATCAGTAGTCTTCCCGGTTTGTTGAAGATCTTCTTCTTCTTTGATAACTGGGGCAAGAGAAAGTTTGCAAGGCGGTCCCGCAATGACAGTTGGAGTAGAACATTTTACCAACGAAGCCTCAGTTGAAAGTTCCTTCGGTACGGGTTCATCAGTAGAAACTGGGGCATCTAATGCTTTAACTGGTGAATCAGGGACTTCGTGAGGTTGTGTAGAGCGGGAAGAATGTAGAAGTCCAAACTGATGTACAAACTCATCCTTCAACAGAAATTTTATGCTCCTTTCCTACGCAGCCACGGCACTCAGTCTTTCAAAAATTTGCTTTTGGCCTGGATCTCTAGAGGGGGGAGGAAGTGCTGAAAAAGGAAAGAGTAAAATAAGCACTTAGCAACTCAAATCTCGAAAAGCTCAAGAATGGAAAAAATAAGAAGCAGGTAATCTTACTTCCTACTCTCCAGATAGCGTAAAACCATGGGGGGCAGCGAACAAAGAAAAACTGGTTCAAGAAGCCATGTGCGCTTTCGGAAAGATCGGTAATGAGTTTACGATTCCTAGCGCTTCTTACAACAGTAATGGAGGGATGATCTTTATTCTTAGCAAATGAGCATAAGTAGCAAATTTCTTCAAAGCTCGGCAAACGATCAAGAGTTCTCCTAAATAAAACACATAACCCCATCAGGATAGCATAGCCGTTGGGATGTAGTTGAAACGGAGAAATGGTTAACCGAAGGAGAAGCGTTCGAAGAAAGTCGTTAAAAGGAGGAATTGCTGCACTTAGGCACATCTGGCGATTGAATGCTACAAAACCATAAGGTGGATTATCGGCAGTATCGTTCGGCCCGAGAAGTAGAGCATCACTCTTAGCAAGGCCAAATTGAATGCGTGACTGGTTAAATGCTCTCTGGGTTAATGTAGTTGGAGTTCTTTCTGGAGGATTCACTACGGGAATAGCTGTCATAAAGGTCTCTCCAGCTTGATCTATCACTTCTTCTTGATGTGAAGCCATTCTACATAAACAACTGGATATTCAAACATGAAGGTGCACGTTTCCTAAATGTGTGAAGTGCTGTGTAAAGCTAACAAAGCAGCAGGCAAATATAATTGAAATTAAACATGTGTCAATTACAATATTTCAAGACTTGTCGCTTTAAGTCCAAAAACAAGTGCAATATTAACGCAAGCAAATCGACTTTAGTTGATTAACATTGTTTTAATGCTTCACTTGAGTTTGTTGATTCACAGCATTTCATACAATTTCTTTAAGCTTTCATACAATTTCTTTAAGTTAATTATCCATTGTCGACTAATCTGTCATTCGATGTGGGCAACCAGTGGCAGTATATTCGCCCTAGTTTTTTGCAAATGTTGTATTTAACAGGTTATTAGCATCAAATTTGGTATAATCTATTAAGAAAGCATAGCAAAGTCATGCAAGTTATTTCGGCAGTTCAAAGTTCGAGTTGGTAGTACAATCAAGTTCTATCAATGTCTCGAAGTTTTCAAGTTTTTTTCAAGTCATGTAGTCACAGTCCAAAAGTTCTCTAAGTCCTAAGTCGTTCACGACCTAACAGGATGAGATGAAATTGGCTTAGGCTGAGGGAAAAAGTTCGACAGTGAAAAATTGTCCAAGTGCTGAGTCGTCCACGACCTAAAGGTTAAAGTCGTCCACGACCTAAAGATTAAGTCGACCATGACCTAAAGTTTAAGTCGTTCACCACCCAAAGGAAAAGTCGCGTTAAGGACCTAGAGGCTAAGTCGATCATACGACCTAGAGGTTAAGTCGCAAAAATTGTCAGATCGGCCAAATCTGCTAAGTTGCGGGGATCTTTGAGTCCCTTGGGTTCCTTAAGCCGTTTCTGGATGATGCAGCGATCCAAGGCTATCTCCCGTTGAAACCAATAAGCCCTACTACTCACCAATTACACATTGCCACGTGTCTAGCTACCATTGTATCGTTTGAAGCACCATGTCTAAATCCAAAATCCACTAACCCGTTAACCTAGTGTATCTTTGTCTCCTCAAAACATCTAAGATCCCATCACCTTCTCCAAATTTCCAGAAACTACTGACAACTACACGAATTCAAACACTTACCAAATAAATCCATAAAATCCTAAGCCGATTCAGTTTTTAAGGCAATTGCCAACAGTCGACGATAGTCAGAGGACGAATCAGGGTGTTATCTTGTAGCATGGAAACAAAAAATGTATTGAAATGGTTATGGAGGGGTTGGTGGCAAACACAATGGAAAGATGATCAGAATTACCTAAGCCTGATGTTGAAATAGCGGTCGAGGATGCAAATAGGAGGATTTTGTGTTAACTTTTGAGCTCGGATGCAATAATGGCGACATTATGATAAGCAATGAAGTAAAGAGGAAAAAGCGACTTAACGGCTTATATTGGAAGTAGAAGCGAAGATGGATGGACGCGTGAGTTAACAAGCTTCTTGAGTCGCCCACTGCTTAGAAACTAGATCGAAGCACACGACCTACGACCTAGGCATGTACTTCGAGGGGCAAGTGTTAACTTCAATGTTTAGCGACTCAGTGAACAGAGGAGTTAGCGACTTAACATATGAAGCGGGCTAAGCGACTTAACTCCTGAAGTGAAGCAACGACTCAAAGGGTTGGACGACTTAAGAACTTAACGACTTAACATGGTTGGACGACATAAGAACTTAACGACTTAACAGGGTTGGACGACTTAAGGGCTTAACGACTTAAGAGGGGTGGACAACTTAAGGTGGCCAGCGACCCAATAGGCAAACGACTTGAGAGACTGCCGACTTAACGACTCAAGTATAAAGCGACCTAACTGCTCAACGACCTAATTACTTAAAGGGGGGTTTGCGACCTAGTGAGTTCAGCGACCTAAGAAGGGGGACGACTCAACTATGTGCTTGACCTACAAGGTACGACTTAACGACCTAAGGAATAGGGCGACTCACGACCTAACAAGTTAAGTGACATTACAGTTTAACGACTTAGCTTAGGTCGCTAGATTGATTGTCTCGGCATTGTAAGGTTACTGACTACTCCCTTAGGTCGCCGCCGACCTACGACTTGCATTAGGTCGCTCACGATCTAGTACTTGGCAAATAAATGATGTCGCTTCCTCCTAAGTCGCTACGGCCTATCAGCTAGTTCAGATGACCATGGAAGGACCGGTTAAGTCGTAGCTCGCTCCACTTTAACTCGCAAGCGACCTACGACCTATCTTAGGTCGTGCGCGACCTAAGCCTCACCCAGGAAATCCCCTATAAATACAGCATGGGCTACAACATGAGGAGGATCTTTTTGGCTCACTCTCGAAGCGCCGATACTCTGCTGTGTGCTCGACTCAAACAACACTTCAAGCATTCCAAGCATCAAGGACATTACGACAAACTCGAAGAGATAATCCACATCATTCAACATGGATTCAAAAGATTATTCTACAACAAAGTTTGATCTATTAGTCTAAAGTGTATTGTAATCGAAGGAAGTTGTATCAATTGTACTTGATTCAGCAATAAAGAGATATAAAGTGGTCGTAGGCTTGACCATAAGTCGAACCACTATAAAACCTGTGCCTTTCCTTATTTTCTGATATTTTTCTGCTTATTTTCTGATTACCGTGTCAACGGGTGGTGCTTTCACACTTACAATACTTGCATCGGGGTGTTAGCGTATGATTTTTACGTTAACATATATGATGATATATGATGTTTGGATGCCGTGATTGATTATTTGGTACTGTTGCATCATTGGCCTTATTTTGAAGTTTTAAAGATGTTAAAGTAACGATTTTTAATTTAAAAGGATTTTTAAAGTGATTTTTTGAAAGTATACGTTTTATTAAATTGTTGAATTGATTTATTTTAAATAAATTAACGTTATAAAATTTAATATTATAAAAAAGTGATTTTTGTGAAATATAACCGAAATGTGATTTTTGAAATAAATAGTTGATTAATTTATAAAATAGTTTAAATTGGGATTTTTTAATTATAATAAACAATTTATATAAAAGATTTATAAAATTGATATTTATAAATTAAAAATATAGGAATTATAAAACGATTTTTATTAAGTGTAAAAATGAAGTATAAATGAATTTCATAAGTAAATGAAATTTATAGATTTATAAATTGGGAAGCTATAAAATGAATTGATTTTTGTAAAATAAAAGATTTGTAATTAATTAACTTATAAATCGGATTTTGGCATTTTAATTGAGATTTTCGAATAAGTATAAATGGTTTATAGATGAGATTTATAAAATATATTTTATAAATTGAAATAATGGAATTATAAAAGGAGATCTGTTAATGCTGATAATGAGGGTATAAATGGAATTTTATAAGTAGTAAGATTTTTGAATTTTGTAAATTGAAGTCTTTATAAAATATAAATGGGAATTTATTAACATTGTTTTATAAATCCGAAACCGACTTATTTTGCTAAGTCAATTATTTTAGATTTTTAAAGGAGATATATTCACGATTTTGGACGGTGGATAATCCTTTAAACAAAATGGGTAGAAAAATGTTGAATTTGGTTAATGAAGAATATTCACGATTTTGCGACAGTGAATAATATATTGAAGTGTTTTTGGGGAAGTGATATTATAAAATGAAGTTAATTGTTTTAAAGATGTTTTAAAATGTGTTATGTACCGAATACATAGATTTCAACATTCATTGTTGAAATAGACATTTCGAGAAATAAGGAAATGGTGGATTATAACACTGTTGTTATAGTAAATGATTTCCAAAAGGAAATGTTTTATATAGTATTGTGATTTATACATCTATCTTAATTTCGAATCCCTACACTAGTGATTTTGGGTCGTCGTAACGATATTTTACGCAACATTCGTTTTGACTCAAATAAAGGTGTTTAAGCTCACGTTTTCTTTAAAGAATGAAATATATACTTAATTTCGATTTAAGTATATTGAATATTTTCCAAGTGTTGAAAATAAATGAAATTATGAATTACTTATATTAAATAAGTATGGAAATGTTTTCCAATATGAAGTGAAATGTTTTGACATTGTATCTTTTTAAAGATAAATTGAAAATGAATATTAGAAATCGATTTGAAAATCGTACATTCATAGATATTTTGGAAATGTAAATTCACTATGGAATTTATAAAAGAAAGGGAAATTTGTTTAAAAATAAACATTGATTTATTTTTGAAGCGTGGAAATAAATTTACGGATTTGGAACGTAAGTTTAAAATAAATCGATAAGGATTTATTTGATTGATTTAAATGAACCGTTTTAAATTTAAAATGGATGAATATTTGGAAGTGTTTCCGTTTAAGGAAATTGATTTGAAATTTGATTTCAAAAGTTGTAAAGGTTAAAAGTGATTTGAAATTGTTTTCAAATGGTTGAAATGTGGAAAATATATATCTTGTAAAGATATTTTGGAAAGTAAATATTTTGGAAAATTATTTGGAATCTGGTGATGTTGTGCACGCCTATTGATAGTTAAATAACCAACTATCAATATTTACCTTTAAATAGGTATTTGTTGTGATTTGCTTGAATTTGAATGCTACACTTATTTTTAAAATAAGCGCTCACTATTCGCGTTAGCCGGGAAAGGACCTTTGGGTCGTATAACCCATTCCGAATATGTGATACGTCGTTATGGATTACGTTTGAAGACCGGTGTTGAAGACCGGATATTTTTGAAAACGGAAGGGTTACCGTCGAATGACTCTGCATCGGCTGATCTCCGATATAGAGGTTTTATCTCCCTTAGTGACGGGAAGTCCGGACGTGATTAGTGAATATCCGGATTACAAGGGCTTCTTTGGAAGTGCCTTCAGTTCCGTTCTATCCCGGAACGGACTTGTATGGTTGTGTGTCTGACGTTACAATTTGAGATGTAAAGCTGGTTTCTATCAAATATATTTCTGTTGGTGGCGGAGAATTTATCCTCTTAGCTTAACACCCTTCTCTGAGAAGTGCGAGCTCAGAGGTTATGTAGTTGATGGTTACTAATGATACATTCCCAAATTGGTAATGTGGAATAGCAAGTGTTGTTGAGCATTTGATGATCAAAGCACAGCTTTTGTATAAAGCGTAGCTTTGTGGACGAGACTTCGTCGGACCTCACACCGCGGAAATGGTCAAAACTGGAAGGATGCAGCAAGTTTATTAAGGGATAGCGCCCCTTTAGTGTATGTCATTCCTTCTGGATAGAGGTGGTATCATGGTATGGAGCCCAGATACATAACATATGTTGTTGCTACAAATTTATTACTTTGTGGTTGTTGGAATCGAGGATCCTCGGATATAGATTGGTTACTATCGGGGGATGACATATTCGTGTCAGTAGTTACCCAGTTAGGGGTAACCCGGCCTTAAGTTGGCAGAGATCAAACCATAATGTTAGGTTAGTTCTCGAGGTCGTCTTTCCAGAGGCGTACTCATGTGGCAATGGGAAGTTCCTTGGCCTGACCATTTGTTGGAAATCCAAAGAAACAATAAGAACCTTGTACGGTTTTAGTTGTAGAACCTGCCATCTAATATGGTAGCTATAGTAGGCATAATATAATGGTACCTATGCCGGCTAAGATTTATATTCTACTTTCGAAATGTTTTCTACACTATGCACTAATAGTAATATCAAAAAAATGATTTGATTTTGCGTAGTAAGCATCTTTGACTAACATAAGAAGAAATCTCCTCCAAGTCTGCATTTGCATTGTGTGTGTGGTGGGAGGTCTTATGGTAGTTACATTTTCAAAAAGCATTGCGAATTTACTTTAAAAATATTTCTTTGTTTGTTTTTAAAAGGATAACTGTTTTAAGTTCTCACACCAGTCCCATGACTGACCTGGAGTTTATTGTTTTCCTCCCTAAACTCTGGGTGCCCATAAATTTCCACACGGGCAGTCTAGAGTCAGGTTATCAGGTCATTCTGGAATTCGGGAGTTGCTGTAGAAATCTAGAGGCAAGCTGGATGGCATGGTATATCAAACTAGTATATAGTATTTCTTTTCCGCTGTTTGTTGTTGTACACTCTGATGATGTAATGTAATGTAATGTGATGTAATGAAATAACTGATATAGTTCTTTGTTTAAAGATTATTTGTAACGTCCCGCCTTTTCGCACGCTTTAAATCGACACACGTGCCAATTCAAACCATACGGAAGGGCGGATTGTTATGGGGTAAATAAGAAAAAAAACAGGGAAAGAAAAAAACAAAATAGGATCTCACAGCGGAAGGATAAAATATAATAATAAATGTACAGTTCATAAACTGTTTACAAACATTTGATTCTTCTTTATACAATAAATATCAGAATTCACAAACCAATCATAATCAATGCAGCGGAATTAAATAGTGTAGTGGAATATAACTAATACTAATAGTAGAAATCTCCATCTTCGTCCTCCAGATCTAAAGTCTTCGATCCTGAAACGCTCGGACTGACCCGAGCGAATTTGAAAAGACAAAAACACTCGAGTCAGAACTAAAAGATCTTATGTGAGTTAAATTAACAGAAATAAATATGAGTGCAGTAAATCAAGAGATGTCCGGGATTTACATCTCCTAAGGATCCGTTAAACTATTTACCATGTAGTATATTTCCCTATTATAATAGAGTCTATTTATAATATAAACTTACTTTTAAATAGCGTTAAGGGGTTACCCATATAGCCCTTAACACAAAATATATTCCCATAGTCTATACAGTACCATAATCTCCCCCGTACTGGGCGTCGTCAGAGGGCACTCCATAAGTATGGTACAAAGCCAAAATCGTATAAGGCGCACTAGGGTAGGTGACACGACACAACTAGGCAATGCCAGGGTAGATATACCAATTACGCTTCCGGGTCGGTGGTAACACATAGCCGCAGCTACCGCCCACCTCGAGCCACACCCCAAATCAAAGAAATCAAAAGTGGACACCGAATCAATCCAAAAGTCAAAGTATAATAATGAAGGGATGTGTCCGATCAAAGATGCTACCTTATTAACCCGTCAATCGCTCCTGTTTTAGCCACCTTATGCCAACTCACGGGAGTTGGGTCCACGTATTTACCTTACAGGAACGCCGCCACCAACCTACTTCATTCTGGAATCTCCACCGCGTACACGGTTGTTAAAGTGGTTTTCGGAGTTGGCAGAGAGTATGAAAACTTCCGATCCCGGTCTCTTCAGCAACCAAACGTTATTATAACACCGCGGTCCTTTAAAAATAATTTATACTTTAAAACCAGAATAATATTTTCCATTTCAAATCCCATAAATACGATATCATTCCCTTTTAAAACCCAAATAAAAATGATATCATTTTATTTCATATATATTTCTTTTCCAAAATCATGCCACTTTTAAAATTTATAATACCTCGAAACCAAATATTTAAATTTTAACTTTCAACATAATACTTCGAAATCCATAGTTTTAAAACCATAACTTTCAAACTTAAATGGTTTGGATATTCAACAATATATAAAATAAAACAGTTGAATCTAAAATTTCTGTAGAAATAAATAAATTCCACTTCTTCAAAAATTTTATTCACTTTAATTCCAGTCTAAACCCATAACTTTTAGATTCATTTTCAGTTTAAATAAGACACTTCGATTTCAATATTTTCTAACTTTGAGTATTTAATGAATTTCAAAACAAAGGTTGTGAATTTAAATCAACAATTCATTTTCCTATTATTTAGTTTGAAAGGTTTACATGATAAATCCATTACCATTTAAAATAAACTAAATTTATTGCACTAAAAGTTTCCTTCCATTTATTTATACTAAAATTATTTATTAAATCCCGTCATAAATATCATACCTTTAAAATTTCTAATTTTAACAAGTTAACATCAACTTATGGAGTTAAATTTTCAAATAAGCTCAATTTATACTAAATTTCAAATTTATCTTTCAATCTTTATTGATTTAAAACATTTAACTCTATATATATCTACAAGATCTTGAACCTGTACTTAAACGTATAATATAAATTATGAAATGCCATTTTTCAACTTATTCATTTTTATTTAATAGATTTATGCATAGCTTAAATTCAACAATTTAACTATGTATGTATATATAAAATATATTTATATCATATCCAAATTTAATATTTATTTAACCGTATCATATCCAAACCATAAAATAATTTCAAAAATAATTTTATATATATACCGCGGTGCCTGTATATAATTTTCTATCCTATGGTCAAGTGATACGGATATTTATCATTTCAATTCGCAATTTAAAAATAAAAATGCAGTTGTATATCATTTCAAACCGCAATCCCGAATGAAATGAAAATGCATGATAAATTGCAGTTTATATAAGATAGAACACATCATCCATTCACCCAATATCAATCATCAACCAATTTATTTCAATCATCATTAATTTATTTCAATCATCGTCAATTTAAACAACATCAATATATATAGCATATGCAATATAACAGGAAATAAATGACAGTTATTAACTAACAATTTATATTCAAAATAAATTTAATAATTGTTTAACTAGCAGTTTTATGCAAGTAAATAAATTTTAACTGTCAAATTTATATGCAATTATAAAATTAATTAACAGTCAAATAAATAAATGAGATTTAACAGAGATAATGAATAAAACATGCCAAACAGTCATAAATAAATTTCTACCCATATCTAAAATCAATTTAACAACCATAAGAAATTTTAGAAGTTGTGAGTTTATTACAATCCTAACCAGCGTCTAAATCAGCGTCTAAATCTCCAGAATTTTATTACAATCCTAACCAAAAAATCCCACGTGAAACGTAATTCGTGTGTAAAAGTCGTAGCGATTCGAGTCGTTTGAGACAAAATAAAATTTAAAATAAAACTAACCAATAATTAATAGCCACGTCACCCTGAGTACGTGTCTTCTCCCTTGTTCATGAAACATGCTCGCGACAATTTACAGGGACCGAAACCCTAAACAAGTCGCCACCATCCTCGAATTAAACCCGCCTCCACGACGAACTTCCCCCCGATTGAACGTCACCACTAGCCTAGTTAGCCTCGGCCGACCCATCCCCTGGCTCGCGGCCACCTCCGATTCGCCCTGGGGCCCCCCGCCGCCTCAGGAAACAACGCCCATTTCTGGCGATTTCAACCCACATCTCGATGAACTGACCGCATAGATCGAACCTACTCGACACCCTCTACGCAACCATACCCCTCGATCGACGTAAGAACGTAGATCCACCGTTGGATCTATTAAACCCCACTACGAACGGTCGGAACTATTTCAATTTTTCTGGGTAAACGGTGCATCAACTGGAAAAACCAACAGCACCAGAAGATTTTGTTCATTGATGGCTTCAACATATAATTTTTCCGGAATTTTCTGTGAACTTTGAATTTTTGACTTTTGATTTGGATTTAACTGGATCTAGGGTTTGCAGCAATTGGAAAGGAGGAGTTGAGGGAAATGAATGCACAAAGAAAAGAAGATAGATGGAGGCTAGGGTTTATAATTGGTTTTATATAGGAAGGTTAGAAAAAATAGATGGATCGGGTTGATAGATATACGCTCTACCGCTAAAGTGGCCCAAAAAGCCCGTTCTGAACCCGGAACGAAATTGGGTAAACCCATATATCGAAACAGGTATTTTAAAATATTCTGAACGTGATGGAAAAGGTTCATTTCCAAATTCCATCGTATGAAGAAATTATGCTGAAAACAATAATTTCAAATTGATTTCAAATTGATTTCAATAAAATCGATTTCAAGGCGTTTCGCGTTCGTACGATCAAACGAAAAGTCCGATCGCTACGAAATTGAAACCCTATAATAATTCACTGTTACGGATCCGATGAAACTAGTTTCGTCGAAATCCGAGTCCGTGACCAAAATGGCTATTTTTATATTAATTAAATCAATTCAAAATAAATAAATAAAATCCAATTTTATATTTAGATTCTAAAATTTACCCATTTTATCACTTTTAAAAATTCTTAATCATTTACAAAATTCCAACAAGTTTAGATGTCAAATTTAAAGAAGGTAAATTTATAAATTTCAATATAAATCCTTAATTTCATTAAATACCCAAATTATAAATAATATCCTAAAATTTCGTTAGTTAAATAAATTAATTAGTATTCCATTCATTCCTTTCAAACAGATGGATTAAATAATGGATTCTAAATTATCACACAAATTTCTCATATTGTTCTTATTTCAAATAACTAATTATTTAACTATACTCAATCTCGTCTAATTGTAATTAAATTCAATTATTAGACTTTAAGCTTCCATATAAATAAATAAATCTTGATTCCCATTCTTAAACTCACTATTGATCATATTACCATCCTGGGTACCATTTATTTTAATATATATATATCCAGATACTTTAACATTTTCCAATTGTTTATCTCAATTGCATAACATTAAATTTATATTTATTGCAATGACTTCCGATTTAATTGAATGAACTAAGTATATAACCCATAAAAATTATTGTAAAAATCTCATACCCACATTTATAAGTTTATTATTTCCACTCCAATATTATAGATATTTACAGGTAAGGTTTTTATTCAATCATTTCTTATTGTTATGTATAAATTAAATAAATGCACTATTTTAGTCCGTTTAAGTTTATTACTAAGTACCCATTTACTTTTTTTTCCAATAAATTTGAATTCCATTCATTTAATATAAACAATCAAATTTTCATCCACACTTTATTTTAAACCTAAAATTTGCACTTCATCACCTGGTATTAATGTCATCCAATTTCTACTTATTATTATTACTTACTGTACATTCTATAACCTATTTTGTATATTTTTCTTATTATTTCTAAATTATCAAAACTTAAACTTTATTTCCCAAAACCACAAATTATTACTTACCATAACTCTATTCTTTTATTACTTTACGTTCGTACTTCCATTACTATCAAATTAATCACCGGTTACGTTATCATCAAATCAATCCTCTTCAACACGCAACTTATAGTAACAGCTTACAAGTACGAATGGGATTATCATTTATTATAATATTTTCTCAATTTGCATTAGCATATAAATAAATCTCCTTTAAATGAATTTTATATCCAGGTATAATACTTACTCTATTTCGTTTATTGAAATTTATTCATATTGCTATTTTCTTTTTTTTCTTTTTTTTCCTTTTTTCTACTAAATTTTATTACAAAACTCATAAATTTTAACCGAATTAAATTCCCGAAATTTATGGGTCATTACACTCTCCCCCACTCAAAACTTTTCGTCCCCGAAAAGGGAAAAGAAAGGAGAAGGAACAATAAGAAATCAATGTATCTTTCTTAAAAATTAAATTTATAATCAAATAAGTTTACAAAATAAAATAATTTAAAGTAAAATATACCACTTATAGCCATTTAAATCTTTTATTCATAAATTATTAAAATTTGTAAAACATTTTCAAATTTTGCTAAGTCCAAAATTTACGGAAAATTTTGGCAGAGTCTTCTTTGTACGGAGAGGCTCGGGAGAAAATATAATATCAAAATATAACAATATACACATATATTTTCAAATTAATATATCCTTACATGGGAAAATATATAAATATCGTTAAAACCGCAATCCGAAACGTACCTATTGGTCGGGCAATTTACGCTTAATTTATGGAACCAAACGCAGTAGCGATTGCTTCCACAACCTGTATTTCACTTATAAAATCCAAAGGGTTAATAATTTATATAAAGTGAAGTATTTAAGGGGTTTCAATTACTAACAACAAATCAATACAACAACCATAAATTTCAACAAACAGCATACACAACAAATACAAACCCATTCAATCAAACAAACAAATAGTTGTTAGGGTTCAGAACTTTTAAATTGTGCAGAATGAAGAATAAACTACTAGCACATCATTTACTCAACAGTCTTAGATAAAACTAAATAGATTATTCATTCACCCAAACCCAAATTTTAAAGTATCTTACCCAAACAACTATAACAAATCAACAATACAATTTAATTTACTTATTATTAATTTTATTTCATACATTAGTTGTTTGATTTCCTTTCTTTCATTCATTCAGTGATTACTTAAAAAAAAAATCATTTATTACTTACAGTATTCAAAATTTTCCATTTTAATGTCATGTAAGTTTCTTCTTTTTATTCATTTATTTATTTCATTCCTATTCAATCGAATTCTTAGTAGGTAAAATCATTAACCTAGTTTATAGTCAATAATTTTCTTATTTTATTCAGAATTAACCCCAACCTATTCACTTAAGTTTATAATTGCCTACTTACAATACCTACTTTCCATTAATTTAATTAGTAGCGTTCAATTATACTTAAGTTTATACAACTACACATCAATTCTGATTTATTAAGGAATTTCATTAATTATTTTCATTACCTTTAATTTCATTTATAAATAACTTCAACTATTTGCTTAAGTTCATTACATATTTTTACCGTACAATTTCCATTACATTTCTTATTAAACATTTCAACTTCTAATATTTGGTGAGTTATATATATATATATATTGCCTTTAAAGAATGTAATTGAAAGTTATACAAGTTTTCTAATTTCCTTTAATTAATTCATTGATCAATAAATTTTTACCTTTTTCTTATAAGTTACAATTTCAACTTACTTTTTATTTCCTTTATAACTTAGCCTTAAATCTCTTTCTTAAATTAGAGGTTTCAATTATTAATCACTTACCTTTTATTTCATTACAGTAATTGAAAAAATTAATCAATGGAAATTTAAGAATACAATACCGGGTTAATCTCAATTTATTTTAAATAATAGATAAATATATTCTTACACTTATATATCTCTAATTATATTTAAAAACAATTCAAAATTTATATATTTTTCAAAAATAAATCTGCAGTAGAACTACTACAGTGGCCTTTCCCCTTCGAAACTCGAAAATGAAAGTCGATGATGCGGCCGCCATTACCGAAATTATTTTCCAGCGACAGAGAGGAAAGTACAAACTTATTTTCTCCAATATCTTCTATTAAAAAAATTCTTCCGAATTATAATAAATATTTATATCAAAAGATAATTATAAACAATATTATTATATTCCAAAATTTATTCGAAAGAAATTTCAAAATCCAGGATCTGAAGTTCTAAATTTCCCTAATTCATTTATTTTATTTTTCAATCTTATTTCTATTATTATTTATACATTTTAATACCTAACACTCAATCTATTGCAGCCAAATATAGATATCATTTGAAATTTTTTATTTTATATAGAAAATATAATAGGCAAAATTATTTCATTCACCTATATTAAAACCAAATATTATGTCGGTCTGTCCTATTAAGTGTTTAGAAATCCCTATTGATGTCATAGCGTCCCATGCATCAACCAGAATTTATAAATACCAAACGGAACAGATTAACATAATATTAAAACCTTTATATAACACTAACAAGTACGCTCTCTCATATATATACACTCAGCGACTCCCATAGGGTATTACTACCCTATTAGTAAAGAGTCATACCCCACAAAGCTAAGGTTTATCGCTAAACCAAAGCTCTGATACCGGATGTAACGTCCGGCCTTTTCACACGCTTTAAATCGACACACGTGCCAATTCAAACCATACGGATGGGAGGATTGTTATGGGTAAATAAGAAAAAAAACAGGGAAAGAAAAAACAAAATAGAATCTCACAGCGGAAGGATAAAATATTATAATAAATGTACAGTTCATAAACTGTTTACAAACAATTGATTCTTCTTTATACAATAAATATCAGAGTTCACATACCAATCATAATCAATGCAGCGGAATTAAATAGTGTAGTGGGATATAACTAATAATAATAGTAGAAATCTCCATCTTCGTCCACCAGATCTAAAGTCTTCGATCCTGAAACGCTCGGACTGACACGAGCGAATTTGAAAAGACAAAAACACTCGAGTCAGAACTAAAAGATCTTATGTGAGTTAAATTAACAGAAATAAATATGAGTGCAGTAACTCAAGAGATGCCCAGGATTTACATCTCCTAAGGATCCGTTAAACTATTTACTATGTAGTATATTTCACTATTATAATGGTGTCTATTTATAAAATAAACTTACTTTTAAATAGCGTTAAAGGGTTACCCATATAGCCCTTAACAAAAAATATATTCCTATAGTCTATACAGTACCGTAATCTCCCCCGTACTGGGCGTCGTCAGAGGGCACTCCATAGGTATGGTACAAAGCCAAAATCATATAAGGTGCGCTAGGGTAGGTGACACGGCACAAATAGGCAATGCCAGGGTAGATATACCAATTACGCTTCCGTGTCGGTGGTAACGCATAGCTGCAACTACCGCCCACCTCGAGCCATACCCCAAATCAAAGGAATCAAAAGTGGCCACCGATTCAATCCAAAAATCCAAGTATAATAACGAAGGGATGTGTCCGATCAAAGGTGCAACCTTATTAACCCGCCAATCGCTCTTGTTTTAGCCACCTTATGCCAACTCACGGGAGTTGGGTCCACGTATTTACCTTACGGGAACGCTGCCACCAACCTACTTCATTTTGGAATCTCCACCGCGTACACGGTTATTAAAGTGGTTTTCGGAGTTGGCAAAGAGTATGACAACTTTCGATCCCGGTCTCTTCAACAACCAAACGTTATTATAACACCGCGGTCCTTTAAAAATAATTTATACTTTAAAACCAGAATAAAATTTTCCATTTCAAAACCCATAAATACGATATCATTCCCTTTTAAAACCCAAATAAAAATGATATCATTTTATTTCATATATATTTGTTTTCCAAAATCATGCCACTTTTAAAATTTATAATACCTCGAAACCAAATATTTAAATTTTAACTTTCAACATAATACTTCGAAATCCGTAGTTTTAAAATCATAACTTCCAAACTTAAATGGTTTGGATATTCAACAATATATAAAATAAAACAGTTGAATCTAAAATTTCTTTAAAAATAAATAAATTCCACTCCTTCACAATTTTTATTCACTTTAATTCCAGTCTAAACCCATAACTTTTAGATTCACTTTCAGTTTAAATAAGACACTTCGGTTTCAATATTTTCTAACTTTGAGTATTTAATGAATTTCAAAACTAAGGTTGTGAATTTAAATCAACAATTCATTTTCCTATTATATAGTTTGAAAGGTTTACATGATAAATCCATAACCATTTAAAATAAACTAAATTTATTACACTAAAAATTTCCTTCCATTTATTTATGCTAAAATTATTTATTAAATCCCGTCATAAATATCATACCTTTAAAATTTCTAAATTTATATGCAATTATAAAATTAATTAACAGTCAAATAACTAAATGTGATTTAACAGAGATAATGAATAAAACATATCAAACAGTCATAAATAAATTTCTACTCATATCTAAAATCAATTTAACAACCGTAAGAAATTTTAGAAGCTGTGAGTGGGTTAAAACACTCACCTTTTGAATTTAAATCGAATTTAAATCCGATTTAAACCTGAAAATTTGACGGTCTCTAAATCTGTCCAAACTAGCGTCATAATCTCCAGAATTTTATTACGATCATAACAAAAAAATCTCACGTGAAACGGAATTCGTGTTTAAAAGTTATAGCGATTCGAATCGTTTGAAACAAAATAAAATTTAAAATAAAACTAACCAATAATTAATAGCCACGTCACCCTGAGTTCGCGTCTTCTCCCTTGTTCAAGAAACACGCTCGCGACAATTTACAGGGACAGAAACCCTAAACAAGCCGCCACATCCTCGAATTAAACCAGCCTCCACGACGAACTTCCCCCCGATCGAACGTCACCACTAGCCTAGTTAGCCTCGGCCGACCCATCCCCTGGCTCGCGCCACCTCTGGTTCGCCCTGGGGCCCCCCGCCGCCTCAAGCAACAACGCCCATTTCTGGCGATTTCAACCCACATCTCGATGAACTAACCGCATAGATCGAACCTTCTCGACACCCTCTACGAAACCATGCCCCCCGATCGACCTAAGAACGTAGATCCACCGTTGGATCTATTAAACCCCACTACGAACGGCCGGAAATGTTTCAATTTTTCTGGGTAAACGGTGCATCAACTGGAAAAACGAACAACACCAGAAGATTTTGTTCATCGAGGGCTTCAACATATAATTTTCCGGAATTTTCTGTGAACTTTGAATTTTTGACTATTGATTTGGATTTAATCGGATCTAGGGTTTGCAGCCATTGGAATGGAGGAGTTGAGGGAAATGAACGCACAAAGAAAAGAAGATAGACAGAGGCTAGGGTTTATAATTGGGTTTATATAGGTAGGTTAGAAAAAATAGATGGATCGGGTTGATAGAAATACGCTCTACCGCTAACGTGGCCCAAAAAGCCCGTTCTGACCCCGGAACGAAATTGGGTAAACACATATATTGAAATAGGTATTTTAAAATATTCTAAACGCGATGGAGAAAGTTTCACGTCCAAATTCCATCGTATGAAGAAGTTATGCTGAAAACAATAATTTCAAATTGATTTCAATAAAATCGATTTCAAGGTGTTTCGCGTTCGTACGATCAAACAACAAGTCTGATCGCTACGAAAATTGAAACCCTATAATAATTCACTGTTACGGATCCGATGAAACTGGTTTCGTCGAAATCCGAGTCCGTGACCAAAATGGCTATTTTTATGTTAATTAAATTAATTCAAAATAAATAAATAAAATCCAATTTTATATTTAGATTCTAAAATTTACCCATTTTATCACTTTTAAAAATTCTTAATCATTTACAAAATTCCAACAAGTTTAGATGTCAAATTTAAAGAAGGTAAATTTATAAATTTCAATATAAATCCTTAATTTCATTAAATACCCAAATTATAAATAATATCCTAAAATTTCGTTTAGTTATATAAATTAATTAGTATTCCATTCATTCCTATCAAACAGATGGATTAAATATTGGATTCTAAATTATCACACAAATTTCTCATATTATTCTTATTTCAAATAATGAATTATTTAACTATATCCAATCTCGTTTAATTGCAATTAAATTCAATTATTAGACTTTAAGCTTCCATATAAATAAATAAATCTTGATTCCCATTCTTAAACTCACTATTGATCATACTACCATCCTGGGAACCATTTATTTATATATATATCCAGATACTTTAACATTTTCCAATTGTTTATCTCAATTGCATAACATTAAATATATATTTATTGCAATGACTTCCGATTTAATTGAATGAACTAAGTATATAACTCATAAAAATTGTTGTAAAAATCTCGAACCCACATTTATAAGTTTATTATTTCCACTCAAATATTATAGATATTTACAGGTATAGGTTTTTATTCAATCATTACTTATTATTATGTATAAATTAAATAAATGCACTATTTAAGTCCGTTTAAGTTTACTAGTAAGTACCCATTTACTTTTTTTTTTCCAATAAATTTGAATTCCATTCATTTAATATAAACAATCAAATTTTCATCCACACTTTATTTTAAACCTAAAATTTGCACTTCATCATCTAGTATTAATGTCATTCAATTTCTACTTATTATTATTACTTACTTTACATTCTATAACCTATTTTGCATATTTTTCTTATTAATTTCTAAATTATCAAAACTTAAACTTTATTTCCCAAAACCACAAATTATTACTTACCATAACTCTATTCTTTTATTACTTTACGTTCGTACTTCCGTTACTATCAAATTAATCACCGGTTACGTTATCATCAAATAAACATTAATTAATATTTTAAATGCTTACATCTATTTCTCTTATATGGTTATTATTTATCCACTTGTGCTAACTTTTATTACCTAAATTTTCCGTTATTATAAGCCTTTAATATTTCCATTTAAATTTAATATAGATTTCAATTCAATCCATCCTCTTCAACACACAACTTATAGTAACAGCTTACAAGTACGAGTGGAATTATCATTTATTATAATATTTTCTCAATTTACATTAACATATAAATAAATATCCTTTAAATGAATTCTATATCCAGGTATAATACTTAATCTATTTCATTTATTGAAATTTATTCATAATGCTAATTTTTTCTACTAAATTTTATTACAAAACTCATAAATTTTAACCGAATTAAATTCCCGAAATTTACGGGTCGTTACATTATTCATTTATCTATTATATGTTGTTCCGTTGCGATTGTGAGATTCTGATATTTTTCTGCTATTTCTATATGTTCTGTTCTATCGCTTTCTCTCTTCTTCTATCTTTTTCTTCTTCTTTAACCATAAGAGTTCGGTTTTCCGACATTCGATTGCTCGGTAGTTGACACAGTGGACGTATTGATGTCGATTTTCGAGCGTCGAAAAATCGCGAACGTTACATTTGGTATTAAAGCTTATGGTTAAGCGACAACCTTAGCTCTGTTGGGTATTACTAATTAGAGATAGATTCAGTAGTACTCTAGAATGAGTGTGAGTGTAATAATAGCTATGAGCGCGTATTTGTTAGTGAATATAAAATTGTTTTATATTGTGTTTGCTTATCTGTTGAGCTGTTTGTGAATTCTGGTCGGTAGATGGGATGCCATATTATCGATAGGGGTTTCTAAACTCTTAAACGAGATAAGCCGATATAGTATCATTTTAAAATAGGGTAAATGAAATAATTTTACCTTGATTATATTTTATATATAAAGGAATAATTTTTCAGAATTATTAAAGTGTATATGAATTGATTGTTTGGTTGTTGAATAAGTTAAATAAAAACAATAGCTGTTAAAGAATGAATTGTATAAGCAAATGAATTATAAGTATGAAGTTATAATTAAAATGATTTACAATTGTGGAATAATCTTATATATAATAAGTGAAGTTATATAACAAAAAGATTTATAAATGTGATTTATAATCTGAAAATAAAATTCCAGAGAAGTGTTTTGAAAGGATTTGATATTTTGGAAAAATTGTTTTGGAGAAATTAAAGCTCTAAACTCTTTTCGGTCGCTAGAAAATAATTCCGATGATGATCGCGACATCATCGGTGTTCATTTTCGGGTTTCCAAAAGAGGGATTGCTGCCGAATTATTTTAAATGAAAGTTGTTTGGAAAATTTGGGTTTGGGTTTTGAAATTCAAAGGATAATTAAATTGGTTTCAAAAATGATTTTGAAAGATTGAAAAGACTCTGGAATGTTGTATAAAATGATTGGAATACAATTATTAAGTTGGAAAATAAATTGTGAATGAATAAATAAAATTTGCAAGTGCAAGAAAATGAAATTGAAATCCATTTCGAATTGGTAAGTAAATAGAACTGGAATTGGAATCTGAACTGGTTTTATATGTGGAATATAACTTAAGTGAAGTTGAATAAAGTTGATTTTGGTGTCGAAGTAAATTAATCAAGAGAAGTGATGAATACGAACTTGAGTTATATAAATGAAATTCAATTTTATATTGTTAAATGAATTAGCAATTGAATTAATAAATGGATTGAATGTTAATCAATCTAATGTAAAAGATTTGATATACGAAAAATTAATGTAAGTGTAAATTCAATAGAAGCTAATGAAGTTAAGAAATTGAATAATTGAATGGAAGTCAATTTGATATCAACCAATTGGAATTAAAAGTATTGAACCAAATAGAATGTAAATTTAGAAATTTGGTTATGATGGTTATGGTTGGGTTGTTATATGATTTTTAGTTGATTGTATATAATTCATTAAGTATTAATGAAATTGAATTGATAATTGGAAAGCTATGAAATTGAATTTTATTGAATAGAAAGTAAACTAACTTGAATGTAAATTAGTGAATGCAAACTAATTGAAATTGAATATGAATGAATGTTAGTAAATCCAATGTTAATGAATCAAATGTGATTTAAATTGGAAAACCAATTCATTGAATATTAATGAGAAGTAAATTTATATTGATTTAGTTATGGATTTGTTGGTTGTTAATTGGATGATAGTTGTTTGGTGGTTGCATTTGTTGTTTTGTTGCATTTGCTATATTGGTATATATAGTTGTTGATATATGTTGTATATTGATGTTACTTTCATATATACATGTTACTCATTTGTTTGTTGAGTGTATGGTAGGTGCGGATTGCGCTTGCTTCACATTTGGAGCTCGCTTTCGTGCTATATTGGCCGTATATGCTCGCTAATAATATATGTGGTACATATCTCGGATTACATATCGTACCTTTACACTTTTTTCACTGCGGGATGCCTCATCACTTGATGGGATGTATATTTGTGATATATATACTATAATTTTTTTGGGGATCGAGCTGCGCCAAGGAGACTCTGGCGAATTTTTCCGAAAATTTAAGGCGTTAGAATATTTTTGAGAAAATTGGGAAATTTTTGACAACTAAGTTTGGATTTGGAAACTTTGTATATATTTTGTAAGAAGTTTAACTATGAATTTTGGGAAAGCTAAACACTTAAGAGATTTGAAAAATCCAATTTGAATGGTTTGTTTTGGAAAGTTAATGGACTCTATAACTTTTTCTTACTTGGTAATTTCGAGGACGAAATTCTTTTAGGGTGGGAAGTTTGTAACGACCCAGAATTTCTGTCAATTAAAATTTGTATATTTAATTGATTTTAAATATTAATAAGTGAAATTTGTAAGTCGAATAAATTTTATTTCAAATATCTAGATTTAATTGCATAATTAAATCGATAATTTAATAGTTGAAATTACAGAAATAATTTGAAATTGGGTTAAATATGATTGAAAGTGATTTTTAAAATTTTATTTAATCATATTGAAGTTAGAATGATGTTATAGAACTTTTAAAATTAAATTAAAAGTTAACTTGTGAAAATTGAATATTTTAATATTTAATTGACGAGTTAAAATAGCCATTTTTCAAACAGTCTCGGATTTCGACGAAACTAGTTTCATCAGATCCATAATGTGATATTATTGTAAGGTTTCAAATTTCGTGTCAATAGGATTTGCGTTTTGTCCGGGGCAAGCCAAAACGCATAGAAATTAGTTTAAATCGGTTTAAATTTAAATTTGATCGTTTATTTCCGTAACTCGCACATATGATCGAATTAGCCTCCAAAACATGTTCCATTATGTTTTGAACTCAGGTAAACCCTAGAAACGCCAGCCGGTACACTTCGTTTGTAGTTCGGAAAATTCGGGATGAATAGTGTTTTTGGCAATTTTCTATAAAAGGACCTTTATGTTTTCATTTGCAAAGAAAAAAACAAAAACACCAGGGTTTAGTTCCGCAGCCGCCGGCTATATATTCAATGGCTGAGAATTCACCTTCTTCTTCCTTAAAATTCTTCAAATCCGTCAGTTTTTAGCAAAAGTTATCAACTACAAAGTTGTAGATAACGATAAGATCTTCCACTTCAACTGTCAAGATCGTAAAAGGAGCTACAGATTGCCGGCAAATCAAGTTCAAACGCACGATATTCATTCATGTTTTTCGAGCTCAATACTCGACCGAGCTCCACCATACTCGGGCCGTGGGTGGAGTGGAAGCGTGCGCACGAAATGGAGGCTTCTGATCGAAGTATATGTCGTCGTTTTGGTCGCGTTAATTTAGGGTTTGGGGGCCTGTGGGTTCGGTTTTCACGTAAACGACCTGGAGAGGAAGAAGCATCAATAGGCGGCCGAGATTTTTGGGCTTGGAAACGAACGGTGATGATTAGATCTAGGTTTAAAAATAACAGAAATTTGTTAATTAATGTATATAATAATTCGTGTAAACTTTAAAATGATGTAACCTTTCATACGAGGTCGAAAACGCACGAAATGAATTGCGTTGGATTCGTTTTGTCGAGCACTACGCTATGGAACTGGATTGGAGTCGTTTTGGAGCTAGTTTGAATTTTGGGTAAAATTAAACGCTTGTTTAATTTTATTCGAAATAAAACACTGCAACCGTTATTGAAAGCGAGGTGAGAACTTCTCACTCAATCAAATTGTTTCGATTTAAATTTAAAATAGTTAAATTTAAAATTTCTTGATTGCGTGATTAGATGATAAATTATTATCTATTGTGTTAAATAGGCATTATACGCCATATATTAAGAGGATGTTATTTATTAAAAACATATACCGCGATAATTCCATCTTGATTGGAATTGGTATTATATATGTACTTGGAGTTGATTTTTCCGCATTATATAGCGGATGAGACCCTATTGCGTCGTATAATAGCGGATAATATTTTATAAATCCCATATACCGCGATATTCCGTATGCGAACGGAATTGGTATTGTGCTAATGTCTGTGGATGCAGGGAAACAGGTTGGAGGGATCCAACTTGTAACAACCCGCATATTTATCGGTTTTATACTGAAATATTTTATTTAAATATTTTATCGACACTCGGAATTTAGTCCGAAAAGCCACTTTTTGCAAACAATCGAATTAGGACTCGAGACCACTTCCATTGAGTACAAAACACCGTTTGCGATCTTTTTATGTGTAAACTTTGATATGTTTGGAGTTAGTTGAATTTTGCTACTTTTTCACTTAGGGCTTTGGTTTGGGCTGAGCTCATTAACCCCACTTAACTCAGTTCCAGCCCTTTCCTCTTCATTTACTTCCTTTCTACTTTCCTTATACTCAAGCTTTTATAACAATGGTGAGTGGAATGGGAAATTAAAATTCCAAACCCTAGTTTTCTTTTGCAAATAAAACTCTAGCTCCAAACTAATAGAAGAACCCATTGGTAAGCCTTCTCTTCTTCTTCTCCAACTCATTCTCTTATCAATTTCAGAAATTCCTAAACCTAACTTTAGGAATGTTCTTCTTTTAAAGCTTAGAATCAAGCCTCTTGTGTTGGGTTTGACGAGTGGTTGATTCTCCTTTGCTTTCAAGCTTCTTCTTCATTTGTTTGGGTTCAAAGGTGAGATTTTTGTCTCACATCTTAGTCTATAATTATCTACGATTGTTAGGTATGAATTCCTAACACTTATTCTTGTGAAATTGATTTTGATTTGGATTGATTTGGCGTATATTCCAATTTTTGATGTTTTGAAATCAAAATCTATGAAAATCCTTTTATGGATATTTGGACATTGATGTTTGAGGCGTATCGAAGAGCCGTTAAGGCTGGGTTGTCGCTCGACGTAAATCCTTAGTCTTCATTGCTCGTCCGATCGCTTCCGGTATTTATTTCGGCCATTTTTGGTCTAGGTTCAGGGAATGCCCTGAACCCCAGTTTCAGACGCCTGAAACGTAGTATTTAGACGTCTGAATATTATTCTGGGAAGTTTTCTATTTCCAGATTATGACGTCTGAATATATCATTTCAGACGTCTGAATTGGTTCATTTGGAACTAGAGAGGAAATAGGCTAAAAAGTGCTTATTTTAGACGTCTGAAATCAAAGATTCAGACATCTGAATTCTGTTTTGGAAAATATTTTATTTTCCAGATTCAGACGTCTGAATCCTTGATTTCAAACGTCTAAATATGCACTCTTTTGCCTATTTGCCTATTTGCTTGAGAATTCCAACTTTGATCGATTCGTGTGGATTCCCTTTTGTTATTATCACTTATTATTGACTTTGATGACTTTTTCTTCGTGATTTTTGGGAATATCCATTTTGATGGATTCGGTATCGACTCCTTTGGATTTTATTCGCGTCTTCGATTGTGAATTTTGATGATTGATTGTTTCTACAATCATTTCGATGATTTGTCACTTTAAAAATATAAAGGTTTCAATACTAGTAGTAAATATCAAAACTCTTTCATCGAATGATTTTAACACTATTTTATTACAAAGCTCGTTCTCTTAAACCGTTTTCCAATCTATTAGTATATACAAACCTTTTCCTCACTCGTATGATAAATCTAATTAAACGACTTAGTAAAACAAGTGGTATGAAACGCTTGCGTTTACTTCGTCGGTTAATTCTTGGACTTGTTCGATTGAATCTCTTGTGACAATTTTCTAGTGGAAATCTACAATTTGTTCGTAAATATTTAAGTTAAGCTAGTGGTTATGGGACATGAAGCTAAGCTCATATATTTACTAGCTTACTGTAATTGACACTTTTCTTTGATCATGACGATCATTTTATGATTTAGACTAGCAATTATGCGATGTCTCTTGGTTTGCAAGGTTAGACTTGACCCTGCTTCTTTGTGATTTCGACTCACACATGTGGGGTAGCGCCCCATGGTCTTTGGGCCGTTCATGTGTGTGACGACCCAGAAATTTCGAGCATTCAAAAATCGGAATATTTCATTGATTTTAAATATTCAATGCAATAATTTTAACCTGAATTACGAATATCACAATTTATTTGGTAATTGAATCATTAAAATTAAATAATTTGAAGTTGGATAAACGGTTGAATCTGGAGTTTTAAGCCTGTTAAAACTAATTTAATGACTGATAAAATTTATATCGATAATATGGAAATTAGTGGAAGTGTTAAAATTGAATTTAGAAGTGTTTTGTTCGGTTTCGAAATTTATATTGTTTAATTTGAATTTAAAATAGCCTTCCGAGACACAGACTTGGAATTCCACGAAACCAGTTCCATTGGGTCCGAAATATTGAATTATTATCGGATTTCAAATCTTCGTAGTTTTTGGGTTTGTTGGGTGAGCATACGATATAAAAACGCGTTGAAGATTTCATCGAAAATTTAATTTAAAACGTATATGTATATTCTCATATAAGTACCCTCTACTTGCTGACGTTCACCCTCATCCCGTACCCTGTCTTCTCTCAGAAGCCAACGCCTTCTTATATATAAAAAAAAAGGAAGAACGAGCCTTCTTCAACAATTCACGCTTTTAATATATTTATAAAAACAAAAGGGGGCGAAGCTTCATTTACGAAAAAAAAAAGAGTTAAAGCTATTAATAAAATCTCCAACTCAAAATCAAGCCGACTCCCCTTTTCTTTCTTCTTCACGCGAATCGACCTTCTTCCTCAATTAACGAGTTCGTTCGAATCGAAGAGGGGGAGCGTAGCCGAGACCTGTATCTCGTTCGAAGCTAAGGAGGTGCGTTGGTGATGGTTTTAGGGAAGAGGCCGATCGAGTGAGGCACTGAATCGAAATCGCGTGAGGCAGTGGGCGGCGTTCGAGGATGAGGCGGTCGCGTGTGAAGCTAGGGTTCGTCTTCGTGACAGGCACGTCGTTCGAAATGTTCGTCGATTCTATCTACCGGCCTCACCTCTCATAGAAGCGATAAGTGCACCGAGTTGATCGAAGTCTTGGGCTTTTCGATTTGAGGTCGACGTCGACCATGGCCGATGGAAGGGGTCGATTGGGGTACTGGGTATGGTGATTCGAGCTGCGCGAAGTCAGGAGACGGTGTTGTCGACGTTGCGTTGCAATGAGGACCGTGCGAGTTGGGCGTTCAGAGATGGTGATGGAGGAGGTTCGTGATTCAGGCGTGAAGGGGAAGCGACGGGAAGCTAGGTATTTCTTTGATAATTTATTTAATTTAGTTCCTAAAATTTGGTTGTTAACCTTGACAGTAATAATAATAATTACAGCAAAATCTGGACCGTTTTAGTTTTAAGGTTTAATCAGTCATATATTTACAGGAAAGCAAAGTATATTGTTTCACTATCAAATGCAAATTTTGTTTAATATATATAAGAATCTTGAATGTAGAAGAGTTTTATCAAATTAGATATAAACAGTTTGTTTAATTTAATAGATATGATTTTGGGAAATAAAATAAATAAATAGTTTAAAACTAGATTTTTGGTGTAGACCCAAATTATTAGTTGAAAATGATTTATTGGTAAATTAAAATTTTAAAATGGATAATGAATTGTTTAATTAGTTTAAGTTCAAAATATTAAATTAAATTAAATTGTATAAAAGGAAATTAATTGTTCGGTTAATTCAAAGTATTAATAAATCATATAAATTTTTATTCAAGGTCAAAATGGGGAAACCAAGGCAATGTTGAAGTGATGGCAAACAGAATTAAAGGTGAGTTAATCTCACTCAGTTAAATTTAAATTTAAATTTAAGTAAATTAAATTTAAATAATTGTTTGAGCGGCTGAATTGATTGATGTGGTATAGTATGATATTTTGATATTGGCATATTATATTGTGCTAACATTTGTGAATGCAGGGAAAATAGGTTGGAGGGATCCAACTGGACCCCTCACATTTATTTAAATTATTCAATATTCTCTGTTTTGATTATTTGATATCCCATGATGAGCTATATTGGAATATTGAATGTATGGATTGATTGTATATTCGGGTAATGAATTACCAAAATATATGAATAGGATTGTTGAAAGGAAGTAAATTTGTAAGCGAAATATTTACAGAAAGTTTGAATAAATTAAGAATGAATTGAAAGGAAATAGAATTAATATGAAAATAATAATAACTTCGAGTATGAAGAGAAAATGTAGTTTTTGATAAAATGAAATTGATGAATTGTAAATTTAAGCTATATCAATTAAAGAAATAAATAATTATTTTAAATTTAGGATTTAAATTATTTAAGAAAAATAAAGAAGGAATTGGGAATAACCTGAAATTTGTATATTTCAGCTAAAGGATTTAAAAATCAAACTGAAAATAATAATTAAGTCCATAATTAATTGAATTTCGAAATGAACTGATAAGTAAAGAAATTTATTTCAAAGGAAATAAATTGGAAATCAATTTTGGGAAATTGATTTAAGTTATTGAAGTTGGAATTCTCCCTGGATAACCAAGTACGTTTTCGAAGTAAATTTTTAAATATAAGTTAAAAGATTAAAGATTGTTTAAAAAGCAAGTGTGGAAAATTTCTTATTTCTAATTTTTAAGTTCTTAAGTAAGTATTTCTCTTTACCTATTATAGTAGTAAATATTCAAAGAATGCCTTAATATTTTGTTTTTAAAAGTATAAATCTGGTTTTATATTTATTAAGTAACCTTATTTTTCAAATATTCATTTAATATGTGTTTTTAACAAATTATTGAAATAGTGTTAATTTAAATATTTTGAAGGTATATATTTCAAAATAAAGTGTTTTAAATTATTTTTAAATCTAGTTTTGTGCTTGGTAATTTCAGAGGAGACAGGAAAATTCTTGGGAAAGTTTATACTGGAAAGAGAGAATGATTTGAAAACTGTTTTCAAAGGGTTGAAAATAGAAATATATCCTGTGAAGATATTTGGAATATAATAAATAATTTGGAAAATTATTTATTGATTGATGGTTGTTTGTGAATATTAATTGATAGTTAAATAACCGACTATCAATATTGGCCAACTGCGTTGATCGTTTCGAAGAGACCGGGATCGAGATTTATTTCTCGAAAACCACTTCGATCCGGTTTGTACGTTTCGTGCGAAAAACGTGTACGGAGTCGAAGATGGAGCGGTGAAGTGCAAGGGCTAGTCGCTACTAATCCTGAGGATATTTCCAAAATGGATGTAGTAGGAATAGTGCCTTCGGTTCCGTTCGAACCCGGGACGGACTTGTATGGACGAATGCTTGTGAAACATCGTCAGGTGGGCGATGGGCATTCTAAGTGAAAACGTTCTAAAAAGGTAACGCTTAGCCTCAAGCCTCATCAAATGGGAATGACTGAAAATCAGGGGATATGCAGCAAGGTTAGGTGGGTCATGCCCAAGCAGGACAAGATAATTCCCCTGTCTAGATGTCCCTTATATATATTTCGGCTTAGTGGGTGGTTGGTCGCGCCAACCACGGGGTTTATCTTGTTCGGGACTGTTCAGTAAGGAATGGTTCCAGCCTTGTGTTGCAGGGGATGAAGGGAGTAGTCCTCGGTACGGTGATCTAGGCCCCGTACTGTGACAGGTGGTACCCCAGTGCCTAGTCATTGTTGGAAATCCATTCTCCCTACGAGCGTTGTACGAGTTTTGTTTGTATTACCCACTTCGGTGGCTAGTAGCTGGAATTTAATCATGTAACAATTTCGGCTATTTTATAAGTATTTGTATATAGACCCTATTATAATATCAGAGGATTTCTATAAAAATTGTTTTAGCTATCGTAAGGTAAAAACCCGACATGTTTATTTGTGGCGTGGTCTTACGAGATGCCTTTGTTTTCAAAGGATTTTTGAAACTTTAATAATCAATTGGGTGTGATTTTCTCACGCTGGTATTCCAGACTGACTCGGGTGTTATTTAACTATAATGCTCGGGTCAGACCGAGTATTATAGAATACAGGATATGATGCTGTGGAGCTCAGGAGACGAGCTGGATGACGATACGTATTCTCGTATTTGTATATACATATTTCCGCTGTTTGAGTTGTTGTGTATTCATTGCATGTTACTGATGTGAGCTGTGACTGATGTACTCTGATGATGTAATGTATGTAAACAGATATATTTGCTTTTGTGTAAAGATTATTTATTATCTATTATATTTTATTCCGCTGCGATGGTTAGATTCTGATGTTGATTTTGTTTTCTCTTCTTCTACCTCTTCTTCTTAAACCCAAATGGTTCGTATTTCTGTGCAACTTGAGTTGATTGTTGTAGAATAGTGTTAACTCAAGGGGTACGGATTTGCGGGTCGTTTCACTTGGTATCAGAGCATAGGTTGGTGATAACCTTGGCTCTGGTGGGAATTACTCATTTAAAATAGAGTATATAGTACTCTAAAATGAGTTTGAGCGTATTAATAGATATGAGCGCGTATTTGTTAGTGAATATAAATTGTTTTAATATTGTGTTGATTGATTTATTGAGTGGCATATGAACCTTCGTCGACACAGTCTGCGCAACTGTATCGAAGGGGTTTCTAAACACTTGAATAGAGCAATCGACACGATATTGTTTTAAATATGGGTGAATGAAATAATTTTACCCAAAAACATATTTTGATATAAATAAAAGTTTTTGTAAACTGTTTGACTAATATATGGTTGCTTGGATGTTCGAAATGATAATATTAAAGTATTATCATTGTTAAGTGAAAATTTAATTAGAAATTGGAAATATAACCAAAGTTTGAAGGAATAAATTTATTATAAAAAGAAATTTATAAATATGAATTATAGATGTAATTTGTGAATTGAAATATAATCAAATGAGAATTTGTATGAGCGTAAGCTATGCAAATAACATTATAGTAAAAATTGATTTAAAACTGGATTTGGGAATTTAAATCCTGGAGATTTTGGGAGTGTTTGTCAAAGTATTCGAAAATGAATAATAACATTATTGTTTTGGAAGTATTTCTGGATGGAAATTTGTTTTAAATGGGTTTTGAAAGTGATATAGCATTGAATTCACTTGAGTCACTGGAAAATAACTTCGGTGATGACTGCAGCATCATCGATGTTCATTTTCGAGTTTCTATGTGAAGGATTTGCTGCCAAATTAATTTGTTCAGGAAAGACGAGTGTTTTTGAAAATTTCAGAGGAAATTTGTTGGGAATAAAACCAGGATTTGGTTTAAATTTCTGAGAAGTGTGATTTTGAAATGTTGGAGATTTCAAAATAATATGAAACTAAAGCCGGGTGTTTGAAAATCCTGATGAGATGAATTGTAAGCTTATAGATTGAGATGATTTTTAAAACAGAAAGGAAATATAAGTTTTGAATAATGGAATGTAAATTTAAAATGAAATGAAGTTAACTTGGATGGGAAATAAAAAAAAAATAATAATAAACTCAACTGGATTGGAATAAATTGAATAGGCTAGAAATAATATCCAGTTGTATTTGAATTTAGTTGAAACCGAATTGGGTTAAATAAATCCGAGTTAAGATAAAATTGAATTGGCATAAGAATTCAATTGAATTATTTAATGGCATTAGATTCTTACCTGAATAAATGGAATTAAATGGGATAAGGATTGGAATTGGAATAAATAAATCAAAATCACTTATAAAAGAATTAAAATCCATAGAAATAAAATATGATTGGGCTATAAATAAATAACAGGCTTGAGTTAAAAATAAAAGATGAATATATTCAAGCCTATAATGGATGGAATTGTGTAAATAATAAGTAGTGGCTTATAAATTTTTGAAATGGAATACAAATCCAAATAAATATTTAGATGAATAGGGAAATGAGAGGGAAATCCAAACTTGAATTGTAAAGTATATTGAACTAAGGAAAATAAATAAAAGTGATAAATCTGGTTTTATATTTATTAAGTAACCTTATTTTTCAAATATTCATTTAATATGTGTTTTTAACAAATTATTGAAATAGTGTTAATTTAAATATTTTGAAGGTATATATTTCAAAATAAAGTGTTTTAAATTATTTTTAAATCTAGTTTTGTGCTTGGTAATTTCAGAGGAGACAGGAAAATTCTTGGGAAAGTTTATACTGGAAAGAGAGAATGATTTGAAAACTGTTTTCAAAGGGTTGAAAATAGAAATATATCCTGTGAAGATATTTGGAATATAATAAATAATTTGGAAAATTATTTATTGATTGATGGTTGTTTGTGAATATTAATTGATAGTTAAATAACCGACTATCAATATTGGCCAACTGCGTTGATCGTTTCGAAGAGACCGGGATCGAGATTTATTTCTCGAAAACCACTTCGATCCGCTTTGTACGTTTCGTGCGAAAAACGTGTACGGAGTCGAAGATGGAGCGGTGAAGTGCAAGGGCTAGTCGCTACTAATCCTGAGGATATTTCCAAAATGGATGTAGTAGGAATAGTGCCTTCGGTTCCGTTCAAACCCGGGACGGACTTGTATGGACGAATGCTTGCGAAACATCGTCAGGTGGGCGATGGGCATTCTAAGTGAAAACGTTCTAAAAAGGTAACGCTTAGCCTCAAGCCTCATCAAATGGGAATGACTGAAAATCAGGGGATATGCAGCAAGGTTAGGTGGGTCATGCCTAAGCAGGACAAGATAATTCCCCTGTCTAGATGTCCCTTATATATATTTCGGCTTAGTGGGTGGTTGGTCGCGCCAACCACGGGGTTTATCTTGTTCGGGACTGTTCAGTAAGGAATGGTTCCGGCCTTGTGTTGCAGGGGATGAAGGGAGTAGTCCTCGGTACGGTGATCTAGGCCCCGTACTGTGACAGGTGGTACCCCAGTGCCTAGTCATTGTTGGAAATCCATTCTCCCTATGAGCGTTGTACGAGTTTTGTTTGTATTACCCACTTCGTTGGCTAGTAGCTGGAATTTAATCATGTAACAATTTCGGCTATTTTATAAGTATTTGTATATAGACCCTATTATAATGTTAACGCTAAAATGTGAACGCTAACACCCCGGTGTGTAAAGTGTAGTTGCGAAAGCACCACCCGATAGATCGGGAAAGAATTACAAGCAAGTAATAGCAGAAAAGCAGTAAACAACAACGATTTTATAGTGGTTCGGCTTAAGGGTATAGCCTACGTCCACTCTAAGTACTTTTATTAATAATCCCGTTACAAACTGATACAATTCTTCTCAAGTACAATACACTTCAAGTTACAAATGATTTGGAACAAGTCTTAAGCTTCAATGTCGATTAAAGTTCTTAGATTCATGTTGAAGATGTGTGGTTTCTTCGTGAATTTCTTTGATGTATTCCTCTAATCTTGGAAGCTCTAAGTGTTGATGAAGTTCTCAATGCAGCAAGGTAACGGTGTGCGAAGAGAATGCGCCAAAAGTCCTTTGAATGTTGGAGGTGGCTATGTATTTATAGGCAAGCTCGGACATGGATTCTGCGCATAAGTCCTGAGTCGTGACCGACTCAAGCTAAGTCGTCCTCGAGTCAGGCTAAGTCGTGGTTGACTTATCAAACCAACCTTTCCCCTCTTCATGGCTTATTCCTCTGCTGGATTTCATGACAAGTCTTGAGTCGTGTCCGAGTCAATTTTCCTAGGCATTGTGGCGATGGGTTACGACTTAACGATTTTGAGTCGTGGACGAGTCATGGTGAGTCGCCCCGCGTTAACTCAAGGCTGAACTGCTGGCTTGGTCCCAAGAGATAAGTCATTCCCGAGTCAACTTATCATAACTCCTCTCATATTAGCATGTGTCGTACTCGACTTATCATAAGTCGTAGGTATCCATAAGTCATGACATTCCTTAGGTCGTTCCTTAGGATGAGTCGCGAACCTGTTGAGTCGTTGAACCATGAGTCGTTGAGTCATGAGTCGCTGAGTCATGAGTCGCTGAGTCAGAAACTTCCATAAGTCGCACAACAGTTGAGTCGAAGACTAGCTGAGCCGGTCTTTGATGAGTCGGACCTAGATCATATGAGTCGGTGAGTTCCTTCTTCGGTCATTGAGTCGTACGCGAGTTAATTGTACTTGGCTTTCTGACTTGCACACTTGAACCGCTAACGACTCATGGTGAGTCGTAAATCTTCTGAGTCGCTTAATGCTTTATCTGATGAGTCGGCCCAAGCTTCAGTGGGGTTAACATTTGCCCCTCGAAGCACATGCCTAAGTCGTAGGTCGCGTGCTTCGACTTATCTTACCCCGCGTGTGCCGACTCATATCCTACTACCTTGGTATATAAATAGCATGAATCGTCATTCTTATCTTCTTCTTCTTTTACCGATCTCGTGAGTCGTTTTCCGCCATTAACACATCTCCAAGCCCCCAAAAGCAATTTCAACTCAAAATCTCCTCCGATCATCTCTGACATCACACCACGTAAGCAGTTTCGCCTCCTTTCTGATTGTCGATCATCATTTCCCTGTGCGCACCGTCCTTTTCTTCAATTTATCCCCTTGAGCTTTGCGAGTTAGGTTGCTCTAATCATTGATGGATTGAGGATTGTCTGATTCAATGATTTGCAACTCGAGGCGATCCACTGACGCGATAAAATTAGGGTTGTAGATTGAGAGTTTATTGCGTTAATGGGTTAGATGGTTGATTCGAATGCTGCTGTAGGTTTGACTCGGCTCCTTTCATATGACCCAGTGACCCTCACGATTTAATCATGGCACGACTCATCATGCTCCTCAACTTGAGCTTTGAGTCGCGACCGAGACAGAACCCCTGAATTGTGGCCGAGATAAAACCTTTGAATCGCGGCCGAGATAAGACCTTTGAGTCGCGGCCGAGATAAAACTTAGAGATTTCCTTGTTATTTTGCACCAGAGCTCCTTTATCATACCCCACGACCTAAGCCCTGAGTCGTTGCCGAGATAAGACTTAGCCTTGAGTCGTTGCCGAGATAAGACTTGGAGATAATCTCCTTTTCTCCACGACTCATTACTTAGGGCACTGCCGACTCAGAACTTTTGAACCGTTGATGGGTTATGACTTGTGTAAATTCTGTTTGAACATTGGACCATTGCATTAACTTCGAACTGTTGAATTTTATTGCACTCATTCACAGGTTATTTTGACTTGCAGGCTAATAACCTGTTCAATACAACATTCACAGAAAACTGGGATGAATATACTTGTCATTGACTGCCCACATCGAATGACAGATTAGTTAACAATAGATGATTAACTTGAATAAATTGTGTGTATGAAGTGCCTTTAACTTATCAATTTCAAACAAAATACCAAAGCAATGCTGAAATAGTCAATAGAAATCGACCCGCTTGCACTAATATTATGCTTGAGCTTTAGATTAACAAGTTCTGAAATGTTTACAATCGATCAAGCATCGATCAGTATAATTCCAGTTAAATATACTTGTCACTTTTTATTAGTCTTGCACAACACTTCACACTTTTTAGGAAACGCGCACCTTCGCATTTGAACATCCAGTTGCTTGTGTAGAATGACCTCTCATCAAGAAGAGCCGATGGGCCAGGCTGAAGATGTCTTCCCAGTAGCCATCCCTGTAGACAACCCTCCGGAGAGAACATCCACAACTTTGAATCAGCGGGTGTTTAACCAACTGCGCGTCCAGTTTGGCATTGATGATGCTGACATCTTACTTCCGTGGCCAAATGACACCGCGGATAGGCCCCCTCTTGGCTTTGTTGCTGTTAATCGCCAAATGTGCTTGAACGGCGCTATTCCTCCCTTTAATGACTTTCTTCAACAGTTCCTGCTTCGGTTGTCTATCTCTCCATTCCAATTACACCCCAATGGCTACGCCATTCTGATGGGGTTATGTGTTCTATTTAGGAGAGTTTTGGATCGATTACCAAGCTTCGGGGAGATCTGCTATTTTTGCTCATTCACGAAAATTAAAGACCATCCCTCCATCGTGGTTATAAGAAGCGCTCGAAACCGCAAACTTATTACTGATCTCTCCGAAAGCGCTCACGGATTTTTGAATCAGTTTTTCTTTGTTCGCTGCCCTCCAGGGTTTTATGCCATCTGGAGAGTGGGAAGTAAGATTTCCTGTCTTTACTTTTTCCGTTTTGAAACTTTCTCGAGATCTGAACTCTCAATTGCTAATTTCATTCTTTTCCTGTTTTAGCACTTCCACCCCCTGCTAGGGACCCAAGTCTTAAGCAAATTTTTGAAAGATTAAATGCCGTGCCGGTAGAAGAGAGGAGCATAAAGTTTCTGCTAAACGATGAATTTTTACATCAATACGGACTCCTCCATCCCTCTCGCTTTACTCAGCCTCATGAAGCTCCAACGGAGGTTCCTGATTCTCCGGTGAAAACTCCTGATCTTCCGATCTCCACTAAAGAGCACATGCGAGGAGAAATTTCTGCAGAAACCTTACTAGTAAAGTGCTCTACTCCAAGAGACGATGCGGGACCCTCCGAAAAGCCCGCACTTGCTCCCATAATTGAAGAAGAAGAGGAGCCCCTTTCCCAAACCAGGAAGAGTGCCGACAAAGGAGCTGATGGAGGGAATCAGGTTGGGCATGACGGTGATGACGTCTTTGGGGATTTAAGTGACATAATCGTCACTTCCCAAGAGCTCTTTAAAGATGACCCTGCCTGTGGTAAAACTGTACCCCCGATGATTGAAGCGACATCTGCCCTCCAACAGACTCCAACTCCTTTATCCCAAGAATTGTCACCGACAGTGGGACCTATTACTTCCCCCCAACTGAGGAGTGGTTCGTTAGTCCAACGCGAGTAGTTTGCACTTCACACACAACTAAGGATTTTCCAGCACATTTATGCACTTATCTTCTCATATTTTAAAGATTTCTAAAGCTTATCTTTTCTTATTTCAGATCCTTCAATGACACACGGCGGATCATATTATCAGGATTTCCAACGCTACGGGGGGCGTGGTCAATATGATTATAGGCGTTACTTTCCCTCCTACAGAGAATCTGACAAAGAAAGGGCTGCCCGAAAGGCTCATGAAAGGAGGACTGAAGAAGAACGTCGCGAAAGAAGGGAGAGAGAAGAGCGCCATGATTCTTGGCAAAAAGGCGATGACTCCCACAAGAGAAAAACTCATGACGATCGAGGAAAAGGTCACATGAGTGAAGACTTAAGCAAACGAGCCCGTCACAGTGAAAAGCAGGCCTCTACTACTCCTGAGAAAGTTATTACTCCTGCCTCGCTCGACATTCCTTCTGACTCTCCCGCTCTTGGGAAATCAGACATTCAAACGATAATAAGCAGGCCCAAATTTCAAGTTGGACCGGGCCCAGCCACTTTACAAAGTCGTTTTCCACAGTGGTGCTTAAAGGGTGTGAGGTTCGACCTTGACCTGGTCCCTATTGACAAGCCTGCCATGCTACGAAATCTCGACGCCGTCAAACTTGATATCGAGAGGATGTCAAACTGGCAGAAGCTTGTTGATGAGCTTCAGAGAATTAATCGTGCCAACATAGAGGCCATGCTCACTATGGAAAATGACAAGGCTGAATGGCAAAAGGTCCTGGAGCAACATGATACCGAAATGAGGAGCATTGCTTCCTACAATGAAGAGCTCGAAGCAAAGGTTGAGAACTTGAAACATGAGCTTGCTGCTTCCTCTACTTCATATTCTCAAAAAGAAGAAGTGCTCCTGAAACAAGTGAGAGACGCTCACGCTAGCCAAAGGGATGCCGAAGACAGGCTCGAAGCACAATAAAGAATCAGTGAAGGCTATGTCTCTGATATTGCTGAGCTTCGAAAGAAAAACAACTCCCAGGAGGCGGAGATACAAATGCTTAAGCTTCAGCTTGCCAAAACTGAAAGGGAGCGTGATGAGGCTGTCGCCGGCAAAATCGCAGCCGAAGAATCTCATGAGGCGACCAAAAACAGCTTCGGCTCAACATTATTCGACTTCTACTTGCATAGCGTCTTGGGGCGTGGAAGCCTCGCTTTTCTTGGTCCTAAGTATGAAATCACTTTAGCTGAAGTATGGGAGGCCGCTCTTGAGATGCTTGGTGCTGAAGGTGCCGGTTACGACGAATCAGCCCTGGAAAGGCATTATTTTGATGATGACGCTCGCGCTGCCCTTGCCAAGGGAAAGGAACAACTTGCCAAATTAAGAACTGAAGTGACGGAAGGGGACCGGCTGGAGAAAACCACTTCAACTACTCTAGTCCAGCCACCTTCTTCGTCTGAAGTCGACATTATTGGTTCCAGTTCCCATCTTGCATCTCCCACCAAAGTTACCACTGAGATTACAAGCATACAAGGTGGAGACGAGGGTGATGAGAGCGCTGATGCGCAAGCTTATGAAGTCGATATCAGGAAACCGGCTTCTCCAGGTAATTTCACTGTTAATCTCGCTACTGTCAATTCTGCTCAAGCGGGTTACTCATTTATTTCGCATGAGTTTCATGAGCTCCTTGGCTATTTTCTCAACCTTGATGAGCCTTCATCTCCTCTCTTTACTAACTTCATTGGTGAACCTTCATCTCCTCTCTTTACTGACTTTAACCTCTTTTCTTCTGTAGAAAAAGTATCAAGCACTGCTCAAATCTCTACTTCTCCGGTAATCCCTCCTCCATCTCTTCAGGTGGCTCCTCCTTCTGCTTCGCAGCCTTGATCACAGGAGGAACAAATAGAGGCTCTCCATGGCCTGGATGATCCCATTGCTTCGCAAGAGCAGAAAGATGAGGGACTTGAGGGAGGCGACATATCTCCGGAGCGGACTCCTTCTGACGATATAACTCTATCTAAACTTGTCACTCCAGGAAGTGAGTCTTCCTCAAAGAGGAGAAGGAAGCAAGGAGCATCAAAGAGGAGAGGGAAGATAATCACTGCCACTGAAGAGGAGCCAGAAGTTGGTCCAGCTGCGCCTACCTCTCCTTCCTCCCTTATACCCACTGGTCGACCTGAAAAGCTGGTCATTCGGCCGGGTAAAGGGTCCAAAGGCAGTAAAAAGAAGTGAAGACTTTAGCTTTTTGTCTTTTGTATGAACTGGCCAAGAGTTGTGCGGGTACCGGCCCCCGCTTTTATTTTGAAACCTGTATCTGCATTATAGTTGAATAAAATGATTCTTCGTTTGTACAAACTTCTGTTTGAATTTGAGAATGCATTTACTATTTTTTTTTTTTGCACAAGTTTATTTACACGATATTGCAGCGGGCTTATGGTATGTTGTTTGAGTATTACTTTACTGATGCAGCTATACTATTATACCATGTTGCCCCCATACCTTAAGCTTGCTGCAATATTTTATACTTCGAGGGGACTTGCACTCTTATTTGCTAAAGAATAATTATCTTATTCTTTAAAGAAAATTTTTGTAGAGTACAACTCCCTTCGTATAAGTTTCTACGCTTTGTCGTTCGAAGAAATCACCTTTTTCTTTTGCTTATGTGCATATTTTACCAAGTGAATTCCTCTATGTGGTAAAGCGGACCTCTGAAGGGTACTTTAACTTCTTTTCTTTTTTTTTTTTTTTTTTTTTGACGATCATTTTCCATAGTAGGTAAATTACTCTTCCTTTGAAAGTTAAAGTACGCTTTTGATGAGGATTTTTTTATACAAAGTTGTACCTCTGAGGAGGGATTTTTCACGTTTCAACACTTGGAAGTTTTATTTCAATCTCGGTGAAACGTGTACCTCCAAAGAGTTGTGCCTTTGAAGAAAGCCTTTTCACGTTTCAACACTTGGAAGTTTTATTTCAATCTTGGTGAAACGTGGGCTTCCGAAGAGGTCTTTCCTTTGAATTGTGTCCCCGGGAGGGGGTTGTACCTCTAAGGAGGGATTTTTCACGTTTCAACACTTGGAAGTTTTATTTCAATCTTGGTGAAACGTGTACCTCCAAAGAGTTGTGCCTTCGAAGAAAGCCTTTTCACGTTTCAACACTTGGAAGTTTTATTTCAATCTTGGTGAAACGTGGGCTTTCAGGAAGGTCTTTATTTTGTTTTTGCATTTCAACTTTGGTGAAGTGAAATTCCGAAGAGCGGTTGTTACACTTCAACTCCTGGCGAAATGTGCCTCCGAAGAGGGCTTTTATTTTGTTTACATTTCAACTCTGGTGAAGTGAAATCCCGAAGAGCGGTCATAACACTTCAACTCCTGGTGAAATGGGCCTCCGAAGAGGGCTTTTATTTTTTGGCATTTCAACTCTGGTGAAGTGAAATCCCGAAGAGCGGTCACAACACTTCAACTCCTGGTGAAATGGGCCTCCGAAGAGGGCTTTTATTTTTTGGCATTTCAACTCTGGTGAAGTGAAATCCCGAAGAGCGGTCACAACACTTCAACTCCTGGTGAAATGTGCCTTAGAGAGGGTTTTCATCGCCTGGAAGTTACTCTCTCATGGTTGGAGGGTCATGACTCCTCCAATCTTTTTTGTTGAGTAGAGAACTTTCTTTTTTGTGGCGTATGACCCATTAGAGGTCTTTTATCCTCCGAAGAGTTGCGCCTCCGAAGAGGACTTGTGCTGCTGATGGTAGCTTTGGCTGTTCCTCTGTTCACTTGCTTATGCCTTTTCAGCGATCCTCCTCTTTTTTTTTTTTTTTTTCAAGTTTTCATTCCCCTTTTCTCGCAAGTGGCTTGTTTAATCCAAGGAAGCGTACTTCATTGTCAGGCAAGTTCGTGAGAATGGGCACTAGCTTCCTAATTGGATGTTTGTTCGTTCAAACAATCTCAATTTATTAGCAAGGGCTCGTTTCTATCGAAATCATAAGCCGTTCAATTGACGTATTTCCTATCTAGGATTTGAATTCGGGGCCTTTATGACTTGAAATTTGTTTGTTGAATGATGGTGAGAATCACTCGGTCTTATTATGCGCAAGTTTTATTTCCATTGTCTGCAAAAATTTAAATCGACATTTCAGCAATACATTTTATGTATTTTTATATCGAAAACAAAGCAAACATATAATAATAATAAGGAACACAAGATTTATAGTGGTTCGGCCATGAAATTGGGCCTACATCCACTTTATATTCTTTCATTATTTACTTGCATCAGTTTCACAATTGCTTTCAATTACAAGAATCATACATTCATAATTCTTTTTACAATGTTTCAACAAAATTTTCAAGTAAAGTATGGACGCAAATGGTTGCTGTTCCATGCCCTTGGAATTTGATCTCCATCAACAGTGGTGAGCTTGAATGTGCCGTCAAGAAGCTTCTGACCTATTACATACGGTCCTTCCCAATTTGGCCCAAACACACCTGTCGCGGTCATAATTCTTTTCAGGACTAGATCTCCAATTTCAAAGCTGCGTTGACGAACTTTGGAATTGAAATGTCTGGCTATTCTTTGCTGATGAGCTGCAACTTTGAGGTTAGCTTCATCTCTTTTTTCGTCAAGGAGATCCAGCGCTTCAAGTTGTAGCTTCTCATTTTCTGCTTGATTGAAATGGATTCTTCTGTGTGAAGGGACCTTTGTTTCAATCGGGATCATTGCTTCCGATCCGTATGCTAACGAAAAAGGAGTATGCCCAGTTGCAGTTTTGTGAGTAGTTCTGTATGCCCATAGTGCAAGTGGTAGTTTATCGACCCAACCACCTTTTGCTCTTTCGAGTTGCTTTTTGATGGTTGATTTGATGATCTTGTTCACTGCTTCCACTTGCCCGTTTGCCTGCGGATGAGCTACTGCCGAAAAGCTTTTCTGGATTTTGAATCGTTTGCAAAAATCCTGGAATTCCTCGCTTTCAAACTGAGTACCATTGTCTGTGATTATTTTCTGAGGCACACCGTATCTGCAAATGATATTTTTGGTCACAAAGCTTATCATTTTCTTAGAAGTGATAGTAGCCAATGGTTCAGCTTCAGCCCATTTAGTAAAGTAATCAACTGCAACAATAGCATATTTAATCCCTGATTTAGCAGTTGGTAGCGGCCCAATGAGATCCATTCCCCAAATTGCAAATGGCCATGGACTGACCTTCTGTGTGAGTTCGGTAGAAGGTGCTCTAGGAATTTTGGCAAATCTTTGGCATTTGTCACATTTTCGGGAGTAATCTGCAGCATCTCGATTAATTTCTGGCCAAAAATATCCGTATCGGAGAATTTTCTTTGCTAATGTTTGACCACCTGAATGATCACCACATTCTCCTCCATGCACCTCAGCTAGGATTGTTTTGGACTCTTCCCAGGATACACATCGAAGCAATGGCATTGAGAATCCCCGTCTGTACAATCGGCCATCCTGAATTACATAGCGAGAGGCTTTCCTTAGTAGCTTTCGTCTTTCTATCGAATTTTCTGGCAGAGAACCTCTGAGTAGGTAGTCCAGTATTGGAGTCATCCATGACTCTTGTTCTTGAGATACATTCATAATCCAGTCTATATCCATCTCGTCTATACTTGGTGCTGAAAGGACTTCTACAGGGACCAATCCCAATAGTTGAGCTTCACCAGAACTTGAATACTTTGCGAGGGAATCTGCCTTCATATTCTCTTCCCGAGGAATGTGGCTTATTGAATAGTGATCGAGTTCACATAGGAGTTCCCAAGCCTTTGACAAGTAGGAAGGCAGGTTTCCACCTTTTGCTTAAAATTCCTTCTTGACTTGGCATACAATAAGCTGAGAATCACTGAAGATTTGTAATGCTCGAATGTTTAGCTCTTTAGCGATTTTCAGACCTGCAATAAGAGCTTCATATTCTGCTTCATTGTTTGTTGAAGGAAACTCCAATCTTAGTGCATAACATAATGATCGACCCTCAGGAGTTTCAAGTACCACTCCGGCTTCAGAACAGTAGTCATTTCTTGCGCCATCAACATACATCTTCCACTGGATTGGGGAATCATTGATCGTTTCTTCCTCACCATTATCTTTCTCTGTGAATTCTGCAATGAAATCAGCTAAAGCTTGTCCGTTGATTGCTTTTCGGGGGTGATAGGTGATGTCATATTGACTGAGTTCAATGTTCCATTTTAGAAGGCGACCCGAAGTTTCAGGGCGAAATAGGACTTGCTTTAGAGGTTGATCAGTGAGTACTTTGATAGGATGAGCTTGGAAATATTGCCTCAGTTTCCTTGATGCAACTAGTAGGCAATAGGCGAGTTTTTCCAACTTGGAGTAATTCAGCTGTGCCCCAGTGAGTCTTTTGCTGATATAGTAAACCGGATGTTGAATCCTTTTGTCTTCCCGTATCAGCGCTGCACTTAGAGCATGAGATGATACTGCCAAGTATATAAGAAGATCCTCACCATTGCCTGGCCTAGAAAGTATTGGAGGCGTTTCCATATGACGGATCAACTCATCGAAGGCTTTTTGGCATTCGGAAGTCCATTCAAAATTCTTCTTTCCTTTCTTCAGGGCGTCAAAGAATGGGATGCATTTATCAGTGGCTTTGGAAATGAACCGACTCAGGGCGGCGACCTTTCCGTTGAGACTCTGCAATTCCTTCTTCGTTCTAGGAGCTTTAACTTCTTTCAAGGCAGTAATTTGAGCTGGACTAGACTCAATGCCCCTAGCACTGGCGATGAAACCTAAGAACTTTCCGGACTCGACCCCAAATGTACATTTCAGAGGGTTAAGTTTCATTCTGTGTTTTCGGAGGACTGCGAACATTTCTGCTAAGTGTTCAATGTGATCCGCTGCTTTCCTGGACTTCACTAACATGTCGTCGACGTAGACTTCCATAGTTTTGCCCAATTGCGGTTTGAACATAGCATTAACAAGTCTTTGGTAGGTTGCCCCTGCATTCTTCAATCCGAAGGGCATAACTCTGTAGCAATAAAGTCCAACATCTGTGATAAAGCTTGTATCCTCCTGATCCGGCTCGTGCATCATGATTTGGTTATAACCGGAGTAGGCATCCATGAAAGATAACAATTCATGTCCCGCAGTTCCGTCTACCAGTTGATCGATCCTGGGTAATGGGAAGCAATCTTTGGGGCAAGCCTTGTTTAGATCAGAAAAATCAATGCACACTCTCCATTTTCCATTGGCTTTCTTAACCAACACAGGATTTGAAACCCAATTCGGATATGTACATTCTTTGATGAAGTTATTTTCTATGAGTCGATCAACTTCTTCTTTTAATGCTGCTGACCTTTCTGGACCTTGGGTTCTTCTTTTCTGTTTAACTGGCTTAAACTTTGGGTCAATATTCAGAGCGTGTACTGCAACTTCTGGGGATATTCCACACATATCGGCATGAGTCCAAGCAAAGACATCCAGATTTGCTTTCAGGAAAGATATCAAGATATTCTGAATTGACACATTAAGCTGTGAACCCACATTTAACACCTTATTTGGGTCCTTCGGGTCAACAGGTACCGGAACTGTCGTTTCCACCGGTACCACTCTATTTTCCCCTGCACTGGCTTTTCTGGGATCCATTTCTTTCCGTGCCCCGCTGTGCTCGCCAGTGCAGGGTCCGCCCCGTAATTGCTACAAGGCTGGTTCTTTGATGCGGACTGGGGTTGCCGCATCCTTCCCCATTTCTCTTTTTCTTGACTCTCGCAGCTCTGTCAAATAGCATTCTCGCGCAGCATTTTGATCCCCTTTTATAACTCCTACTCCATTGTCAGTAGAGAATTTAATAGTGAGGCACCACGGGGCTAGGATAGCTTTGAATGCTGCGAGTGCTGGACGGCCAAGAAAAGCATTATAAGCAGAAAACTCATCGACAATCACAAATGTTTGCTTGCGGACCACTTTCCTTTCTGCTTCCCCAAGTTCTACAAGCAGATCGATGGTCCCAATTGGTTGTTTTGGCTCCCCAGTGAAGCCAGCGATCTTCTGTGATGAGGCTTGTACATCAATCATAGGGATTTTCATCTGGTCAAATGTCTTCTTGAAGAGGATATTACATGATGCTCCGCAGTCAATGAGGACTCTTCTGACAATGGCCGGTCCAATACCAGCCGAGATGACCAAGGGATCTAGGGTAGGAGCTTCTATACCTGTGGAATCTCTGGCTCTGAAAACAATATCATCGCTGAAAGTTTTCTGTTGTTTCAGGGGCGTAGTGTCTTCTAAAACAAAGACGTCTTCTTCGGCTGGAGCATATTTCAAAGCCCTGGAATATCTCTCCATCTCACCCCAGCTCTTGCCAGCTGGGTGAGGCCCTCCTGTAATGACATTGATAACGGGCCTTCCAGATTCATGTCCCGTAGCTTTCTCACCTGTCCTAGGCTGATGAACAGGAACCTGTTGCCCCTGACTTGACGATGCAGGATTGTTGCTATTTTTCTTCACGAATTGCTGCAGTTTGTTTTCTCTTAGCAACTCTTCAATCAGATTTTTCAACTGGCGGCATTCATCAGTTTCATGACCGGGTTGATTGTGGAAGCGACAGAATTTCCCACTCTGTATGGCTTTTTTCCCGGTCCTCAAAGGGATAGGTTTAGGGAAATTGACGGAATCTTTAGTGGCAAGGTAGATGTGCTCCGGCGTATGTGATAATGGAGTATACTCTGATGTCTTGAAGGATCGGGGCTTCTTCAGATTACCCTGTTTCTTCCCATTATTATTCTCCCTTTTTTGCCCCACCAATTCATTCTTGCGTGGAGCGACGGTGTTGTCTTCTGCTTTCTCCAACACTGTCTTTACTGGCAAAGGACGACTTTCCAAGCGAATGAATTCATTTGCTTTTTTATAGAACTTTTCGAGGGAGGTTGGCTCTTTCATATTCAACCATTTCCCAAATTCGCTTGACTTATCAATAGCTCTCATCAGATAAGTCAATATCATTCGTGGTTCAGCATTGTCCACCTCGGCCAGCGCTATATTAAAGCGGTTCAAGAAAGATCTGATAGACTCACCAGGATTCTGTTCTAAACTCGATAGTGACATAATGTCCTTGGCCTTCGAAGCATATAGTCTAAACTGCTCCTTGAATTTTCTGGTCAAGTCTGAAAACTGATCGATAGATCGGGCTGGCAACTTGGTGAACCATAGTAGAGCCACACCTTCCAGGTATACGGGGAAATATCGACACTTTATTTCGTCGGAGGCCCTGGCACCTGTCATGTGCCAATCATATTTATACAAGAACTCATTCGGATCACTTGTCCCTTTGTAAGCTGGAATAGTCGGAGGGACAAACTTCCTTGGAAATTCCGCCTTCAAGATTTTTTCAGTGAACGGAGTTTTACTTGGAGCGAAACCCCATTCCTTCTCATCTTCAGCCCTTTGCATACTTTCTTTCATGATCTCCCGGACCATTCCAGAAAGATATTCCTCATCATGCCGAGTTCTAGATCCACCAGCCTGAGGAACTGCCTGCTCAAAGGGACTAGTAGCCCTTTCAGGAGCATTCCTCTCACTAACATCATGAATGTTGCCAACATAGTTCCTTTCATTACCAGCTGGTTGATTGTTTGCCCCAAGTAAATCGTTCAACTTATTCAGAATCAGAGCATTCTGGGCACTTTGAGCCTCTAATTGTGCATTTTGGGCGTTTATCTGCTGGTTTAGCCCTAGAATCACAGCATCCAACTCCGCTTTCGTAACTCCAACAGACGGAGTGGGTTGATTAGGTACAGGGGAAGCGGAGGTTCCCTCTTGAAGGTTTCCAGATCTGACAGATCTACTTTTCCTTCCAGGAGCCATAATCTCAGATATACTTCTGGTTTTTAAGGAAATTCTTTCTTCAAATCTCTGTGAAGCAATGATGACAGTTTTCCTGAGTTCGGTTCTCAGTGAAAGCACCAAAAATGTTAACGCTAAAATGTGAACGCTAACACCCCGGTGTGTAAAGTGTAGTTGCGAAAGCACCACCCGATAGATCGGGAAAGAATTACAAGCAAGTAATAGCAGAAAAGCAGTAAACAACAACGATTTTATAGTGGTTCGGCTTAAGGGTATAGCCTACGTCCACTCTAAGTACTTTTATTAATAATCCGGTTACAAACTGATACAATTCTTCTCAAGTACAATACACTTCAAGTTACAAATGATTTGGAACAAGTCTTAAGCTTCAATGTCGATTAAAGTTCTTAGATTCATGTTGAAGATGTGTGGTTTCTTCGTGAATTTCTTTGATGTATTCCTCTAATCTTGGAAGCTCTAAGTGTTGATGAAGTTCTCAATGCAGCAAGGTAACGGTGTGCGAAGAGAATGCGCCAACAGTCCTTTGAATGTTGGAGGTGGCTATGTATTTATAGGCAAGCTTGGACATGGATTCTGCGCATAAGTCCTGAGTCGTGACCGACTCAAGCTAAGTCGTCCTCGAGTCAGGCTAAGTCGTGGTTGACTTATAAAACCAACCTTTCCCCTCTTCATGGCTTATTCCTCTGCTGGATTTCATGACAAGTCTTGAGTCGTGTCCGAGTCAATTTTCCTAGGCATTGTGGCGATGGGTTACGACTTAACGATTTTGAGTCGTGGACGAGTCATGGTGAGTCGCCCCACGTTAACTCAAGGCTGAACTGCTGGCTTGGTCCCAAGAGATAAGTCGTTCCCGAGTCAACTTATCATAACTCCTCTCATATTAGCATGTGTCGTACTCGACTTATCATAAGTCGTAGGTATCCATAAGTCATGACATTCCTTAGGTCGTTCCTTAGGATGAGTCGCGAACCTGTTGAGTCGTTGAACCATGAGTCGTTGAGTCATGAGTCGCTGAGTCATGAGTCGCTGAGTCAGAAACTTCCATAAGTCGCACAACAGTTGAGTCGAAGACTAGCTGAGCCGGTCTTTGATGAGTCGGACCTAGATCATATGAGTCGGTGAGTTCCTTCTTCGGTCATTGAGTCGTACGCGAGTTAATTATACTTGGCTTTCTGACTTGCACACTTGAACCGCTAACGACTCATGGTGAGTCGTAAATCTTCTGAGTCGCTTAATGCTTTATCTGATGAGTCGGCCCAAGCTTCAGTGGGGTTAACATATAATATCAGAGGATTTCTATAAAAATTGTTTTGGCTATCGTAAGGTAAAAACCCGACATGTTTATTTGTGGCGTGGTCTTACGAGATGCCTTTGTTTTCAAAGGATTTTTGAAACTTTAATAATCAATTGGGTGTGATTTTCTCACGCTGGTATTCCAGACTGACTCGGGTGTTATTTAACTATAATGCTCGGGTCAGACCGAGTATTATAGAATACAGGATATGATGCTGTGGAGCTCAGGAGACGAGCTGGATGACGATACGTATTCTCGTATTTGTATATACATATTTCCGCTGTTTGAGTTGTTGTGTATTCATTGCATGTTACTGATGTGAGCTGTGACTGATGTACTCTGATGATGTAATGTATGTAAACAGATATATTTGTTTTTGTGTAAAGATTATTTATTATCTATTATATTTTATTCCGCTGCGATGGTTAGATTCTGATGTTGATTTTGTTTTCTCTTCTTCTACCTCTTCTTCTTAAACCCAAATGGTTCGTATTTCTGTGCAACTTGAGTTGATTGTTGTAGAATAGTGTTAACTCAAGGGGTACGGATTTGCGGGTCGTTTCAGTGTGTCAAAAAAATTAATGGCTAGCTACCATGAGATAGCATCTCGTTCGTGTGATACATATGTTGGTGAGTTTTCATGCCTCAGTTCGTGTGATAGGCCTCCCCCCTTTTTTATGATTTCTGGATTTCGTGTGTTGAATTCTGGAATTTATGCTTCACCAATTTTAGTGATTTTCATTGATATGATTTATCAATTTTTTGTGCCTTGGTGAATTCGTGTGTCATTGACTTGTTGTGAATACAAGTTTTGGTTATGATACCCTTTTTGGATCTTTGTGAAGATTTTTGTGATATTGATTAATCTCATGTTGAGTTTCAATTACATACTTATTGTAGTATGCCCGTATGGTTATCATATGTTTATGCCATATCTCTTATTCTATATCATGTCATCTGATATTTATAACTAGACTGATCCGTTTATTATTTTCTTATAAATAATACTCGGGTCAGACCGAGATGTTACAGGTGCTTCTGCTTGACTTCTCTTCTGGGATTTGCTACTCTGACTTTTGGCTAACTATTTAGATTAGCAGTTTTTGTTGTTTACACCTGAGATATAGACTCACAGTTGTATTCTTTTGTATAGCACGTGTTGCTATTCTTTTGTATTATTGTGGATCTTTTTGACCACTACTCTGATATACACTTTCGTGTGTTAGTTATATATTCCTATCTTCTTCCACCTTTGTGATATGAATTGCCTGTGACTGATTTATGTTACGTCTATTTCTATATTTGTTTTCGAACATTTATTTATAGCCACCGTGTGATAGCTTTGAGTTTGTATCGGTATGTCGGACTTCCTCCTTAGCATGATATACTATCTGACATATCGGTGCTCACACGAAGATGTTACACGGATGGTCGCTCCTCAATAGCCTTATTCTCCACGCTAGTTGACAGCATTGCTCCGTAGTGTTCTTGGCTAGCGTGGGTATAGAGGTAGGACGTCACAGCTTAGTATCAGAGCCAAACTTCGGAACAATGTAGAATAACTTAACAAGGATCATCGTCCTAAGTCCAGCTTAGGAGTTATGCTTTAGGATTTAATTCGAATCTTCGTACCGATTCATCCTATTTTCTTTATGATTCCTTGTTTTATCTATCAAGATTGTTTGATATTCATTTTGTGAATAACCTTCTTCTTCCTTTTTTCTTTCTTAAGGAAGAGAAATGGTTAGACCAGGTCGGCCCAGAGCTGGACCATCTAGTGCTCCACCCCATGATGGAGTTTTTATGACTACCCAGCAACTTCTTGACCTTGTCACGAATGCTCAAGCTGCTGGATCTAATCCGGAACCTACTCACTCTAAATCTGGGTTTGCACGTTTGTGCAATGATTACACCAACATGGGTGGGAGCCATTTAAAGGTTCTGAAACTATCATCGAGGTCCAGACATGGTTGAGGACCTGTGATCAAATCTTCATTCGCAAGAATCTCGTCGATCTTCACCGTGTTCAGGTGGCTTCCAGTATGCTCCAAGAGAGAGCATTGGACTGGTACGAACTTCTTATTTCTGAGATTAATGAAGTGGATCTCACCTGGGAGCAATTCTGGGAACGCTTCGAATTAAAATTCATGCCAGAAGCAGAGAAAGTGACATTGGCTCGGCGTTTCATAGACCTTGTTCAGGGTGAAGCCTCCGTGACTGATTATGTTGCATCCTTCGAGTCACTTTCCAAATATGTGGTTGAACACATCAGCACCCAATTGAAGAAGAACCAAAGATTTGTCCATGGCTTAAACAAAAATCTCAAGAAGCCATTACTTCTAAAATTAGAAGTTCCCTTCGATCAACTCATTGATATCGCTCTTTGTCTTGAAGAGGCGGATAGGGAAAGTGATGTTGAAGTGGTGGGTTCCAAACCAAACTTCAACAACAAAAAGAGGCCAAACAAATTCAAAGGTCCTTATCCCGGTAAAAAGGGTAAATAGGCAACTCCTGCTGCGAAGACTTTTTCCTCTACTGAAGGGAAATGCTTTAACTGTGGTTCCAGAGACCATTATGCGAACAAGTGTTCAAAGCCCCGTCGTTGTCGATATTGTAAAAGACCGGACCATTTTATGCAAGTATCTCCCAAACTTCAAAATAGGAAGGAGGGAAAGTTAAATGTTGCTCAAGCCCCTGGCAACACATCTCGTGGTCAAGGTATATCTCATTCTATCCTCGATGGTATTGTTATATTTTGTGATCAACCTATTCGAGTTCTCTTTGATACAGGCGCATCCCACTCATTTATATCAAGGGAACTTGTCGACACCTTTTCTTTAAGTGTTGTTGCTTTCATGACTTCTTTGAGAATTTCGAATCCAGTTGGTGGATCCGCAACTCTTAGTTTGCTTTGTAAAAATGTGGAGATTATTTTGTGTGATTTTCCTTTCCTAGCCGACTTGCATGCCATGCGTTATTTAGGCTTTGGGATGATTTTGGGAATGGATTGGCTTAACCGTTATGAAGCTCATATCCTATGTCCTGAGCGGACTATTCATTATCGACATCCTCAATCTGTATTTCTATTATTCTTAAATATTCGGATTCCTCTTTGACTGCATCTTTATATTCTTTAAATCCTCGTGATGACGATAATGATGATGAGGAAGATATAATTTCTCTTATTCACGTTGTTTGTGAATTTCCCGACATATTTGAGCCCGTTCCAGGATTACCACCTAAGCGAACAATTGAGTTCAAAATTAATCTCATCCCTGGAGCTCAACCTATTACTCGTCCTTCTTATCGCATGTCTAATAAGGAAAATGAGGAGATGCGCAAACAATTATCCGAATTGGAGACGAAGCAATTTATTCGCTCTAGTTCCTCGCCTTGGGGAGCTTCGGCTATTTTCGTGAAGAAATCCGATGGTACACTTAGAGTTTGCGTTGACTACCACAAGCTTAATGATCTTACTATCAGAAATAAATATCCTTTACCTCGGATGGATGATCTATTTGACCAACTTAGCGGTGCTAGAGTCTTTTCACATTTGGACTTGGCTACCGGTTTTCATCAGCTTCGTATTGCAGAGGATAGCATTCCTTTGACATCGTTCTGTACCCGTTATGGATCTTATGAATGGCTTGTTATGCCATTTGGTTTAACGAATGCTCCGGCTTACTTCGTTGACCTTATGAATCGAGTTTTCAAAGATTTCCTCGATCGGTTTGTACTCGTATTCATTGATGATATTCTTGGGTATTCAAAAACCGAGGAGGAACATGAGAAACATCTTCGGATTGTATTGGAAACTCTTAGGAGTAATCAATTAAAGGCGAAGTTTTCTAAGTGCCACTTTTGGCAATCTCGTGTGAAGTTTCTCAGTCATATTATTTCCAAATCCGGAATTTCTGTCGATCCTTCAAAGATTGAAGCGATTCAAGATTGGAAGAAACCGGAGAGTGTGACCGAGATTCGTAGTTTTCTCGGATTGGTGGGTTATTACCGTCGTTTCATTAAAGACTTTTCTAAAATTGTCGTCCCTCTCACTAGCTTAACAAGGAAAGGTGTTAAATACATTTGGTCGGACAAATGTGAAACTTCTTTTCAGAAATTAAAAGAACTCCTTTCCAATGCTCCTATTCTTATGATTCCCGATGGAAACCAAGATTTTTTTGTTTATACCGATGCTAGTCGCATTGGTTTGGGTGCCGTTCTTATGCAAAAAGAACGTGTTATTGCTTATGCTTCTAGGCAATTGAAGCCGTCTGAGACTAGATATGCCACACATGATTTAGAACTCGCGGCTATTGTTTTTCGCCCTTCGAATTTGGCGTCATTATCTCTCAGGAGAGAAATTTGTTCTTTATACCGATCATAAGTATTTGAGGTGTTTAATTTCTCAAAAGGAACTTAATTTGCGTCAACAACGTTGGCTCGAGTTCCTTGCTCCTTATAATCTTGATATTCTTTATACCCCCGGTAAGGGTAATCGTGTCGCCGATGCTCTTAGCCGTAAGCAACAAGTAGTTGTTTCTATGATGATATCTGAATGGAACGATCTCGAGATCTTATCCACTTGTGAGATTCGAGACCGCGTATCCGATTATGCTCATCATTTGTTTTATGTAGCCTTGAGGCTCATCCTTCTCTTTTAAACCGCATTCTTGAAGCTCAAAGGCTAGATCCCGAATTGGCTCTTCTAGACCAAAATATTAAGGATAAAATTGATATTGATGGTTTGAAAGACTTTGATATCAATTCTCGTGGCGGCATTTGAAAATATGGTAGACTTATCGTGCCAAATATTAGTGATCTTCGTAAAGATATTTTGGAAGATTCCCATCGTTCTAAATTTACCATTCATCCCGATAGTAGTAAAATGTACGCGGATACGAAGCGACTTTATTATTGGGAAGGAATGAAATCTGATATTGCTAACTTTGTTAAGTGTTGCATGACTTGCCAACTCATTAAGGCCGAACATCAAAGGCCTGGTGGATTATTGCAACCTTTAGAAATTCCAATTTGGAAGTGGGATCAAATTTCCAAGGATTTTATTGACGGTGTAACGTCCCGCCTTTTCGCGTGCTTTAAATCGACACACATGCCAATTCAAACCATACAAAATGGTGGATTGTTATGGGGTAAATAAGAAAAACAGAAAAGAGAGAAAAAAACTAAACAGAATCTCACAGTGGAAGGATAAAATATAATAATAATTATATAGTTCGTGAAACTTTTACAAAATATTTGATTCTTCTTTATATAATAAATATCAGAGTTCACATACCAATAAATCTCAATGCAGCGGAATACAGTGTAGTGGAACCATATAATATATAATAATAATAGTAATGAAATCTTCGTCTTCTTCCTCCAGAAAAATCTTCAAATCCTGAAACGCTCAGACTGACCCGAGCGAATTTGAAAAGACAAAACACTCGTGTCAGAACTAAAAGATCTTATGTAAGTTAAATTAACAGAAATGAATATGAGTGCAGTAACACAAGAGATGCTCAGGATTTACATCTCCTAAGGATCCGTTAAACTATTTACTATGTAGTATATTTCCCTATTATAATAGTGTCTAATTGTAAAATAAACTTACTTTTAAATAGCGTTAAAGCTTTACATTTTCTACCTTAACACATAATATATTCCCATAGTCTATACAGTACCGTAATCTCCCCCGTACTGGGCGTCGTCAGAGGGCACTCCATAGGTATGGTACAAAACCAAAATCATATAAGGCACGACAGGGTAGGTGACACGGTAAAACTAGGCAATGCCAGGGTAGATATACCAATTACGCATCCGGGCTGGTGGTAACACATAGCCGCAGCTACCGCCCACCTCGAACAAACTCCTCTTAAAATCAAAAGTAAAGGTGGCCACCGAATCAATCCAAAGTCAGAGTATAGTATCGAAGAGGAGTGTCCGATAAAGGGCGCTAACCCCTTTGGCCCGAGAATCGCTCCTGTTTTAGCCACCTTATGCCAACTCACGGGGGTCGGGTCCACGTATTTACCTTAAAGGAAACGCCGCCATCAACCTACTTCATTATGGAATCTCTACCACGTACACCGTTGTTAAAGTGGTTTTCGGAGTTGCAAGAGAGTATGACAACTTCCGATCCCTGTCTCTTCAACAACCAAACGTTATTATAACACCGCGGTCATTTAAAAATAATTATACTTTTAAAACCAGAATATAATTATCCATTTCAAAACCCATAAATACGATATCATTTCCAAACGCAAATAAATACGATATCATTTTATTTCAATATATTTCTTTTCCAAAATCGTGCCACTTTTAAGATTTATAATACCTCGAAACCAAATATTTGAAATTTAACTTTCAACTTAATACTTCGAAATCCATAGTTTTAAAACCATAGCTTTCAAAACTTAAATGGTTTGGATATTCAACAGTATATAAAATAAAACAGTTGAATTTAAAATTTCTTTATAAAGTAAATAATTTCCACGCCTTTACAATTTTATTTACTTTATATTCAGTCTAAACCCATAACCATTAAATTCACTTTCAGTTTGAATAAAAGCACTTCGATTTCAATATTTTCAAACTTTGAGTATTTAATAAGTTTCAAAACTAAGGTTGGGAATTTCTATTCAACAATTCATTGTCCTATTATTTAGTTTTGAAACGTTTACATAATAGATCCATAACCATTCTAAAAAAAAACAATTTATTAACACTAAATATTTTCTTCCATTTATTTATACTAGAATTATTCATTTAATTTATCTTGAATAAAAATCCAGTTATAAATATCATACCTTTAAAATTTCCAAGATTAATAAGTTTACACCAACTTGTGGAGTTTAATTTTTAAATAAGCCCAATTCCAAATAAATTTCCAATTAAATTTCCAATCTTAATTGATTTAAACTATTTAAAAATCTATACACACACAATATCTTAAACCTGTACTTAATCATAAATATAAATTATCAAACTCCATTTTTCAACTTATTTAATTCCATTCAACCAATTCATACATAGCTTAAATTCAATAATTTAACAATATATGTATATATAAAATAAGATTTTATATAAGATCAAAATTAATATTTATTTAACTGCATCCTATCCAAACCATAGAAATCATTTCAAAAATAATTATATATATATATATATATATATATATATCGCGGTGCCTGTATATAATTTTCTATCCTATGGTCAAGTGATACAGATATTTATCATTTCAATCCACAATTTAAAAATAAATAATGCGGTTGTATATCATTTCAAACTACAATCCCGAATGAAATGAGAATGCATAATAACTTGCAGTTTATACAATGTAAATACAACATCCATTCATCCATCATATCAATCATCAACATTTATCAATTTATCATCCAATTCAAACAATCACATCAATAAATAATAATCAATTACTGATAGTTAATTTTTCAAAAATGAATTAAATAAATGTTCAACTGTAGTTTATATGCAATAATAAATAAATTTGACTAGCATTTTTAATGGCGGTTTAAATGCAATAAATAAATAAATTAATAATTAACTAGCAGTTTTAAATGCAAAAATGAATTAAATAATGCGTAAATTAACTGAATGCAATTTAACTAAGAAAATGATGAAATATATGCCAAACAACTGTAAATAAAATTTTAAACACATCATACATCAATTTAACAAACCTATGAAATTTTAGAAATTGTGAGTGGGTTAAAACACTCACCTTTTGGATTTAAATTGAATTAAAGTCCAATTTAAACCTAAAAATTTGACCGTCTCCAAATTCGCCCAAACCAACGTCAAAGTGTATGGGATCTCAATATGAACCTAGCGGAGAAAAGCGCACGTGAAACGGAGTTCGTATGTACGAGTTATGATTATTAGAACTAATTGAAATCGAGATTTACAAAAATAAATTAAACAAAAATAAAATACCATGCCACATCCACTCTTCCCACGTGAAAAACGCGTATGCTTCTTCTTGATTGCAAGCTTTGTTCCATAATTTTTCTTTTATTTCGATTTACTTTAATTTTCCTCCTTATTATATGAATGTATGTATTTTTAAAAGGTTTGGAAAAAAACGATTTGAAAAAGAAGATTTGAAAAAGAAGAATTGAAAAAGAAAAGGATTAAAATAAGAACTGCAAATGAAAGAGAAGATCTAGAATTGAAAAGAAAGAAGAAAGTTTGAAACAGAAGAAAATCTGAAGAAGAAGAATATTTGAAGAGGAAGGAAAAATTTAAATGAGATATAATAAGGAGATTTGAAGAAAAAGAAGAAGAAGAAGAAGGAGATTTGAATAGAGGCTAGGTTTTTATTTGCATCATATCGTATTTATAAGGTTAGAGTTAGGTTTAGGGACAAAGAGATTTGAAAGGAGTGGCTGCTATTAATTAGAAATAAAGTAAATATGAATAACTTGGTATTGAAATATAGTAAATATGAACAGCCCTTTTTTTTAAAAGTAGCAGGTATTAAAAAGAGCTAATTATTAATTAGAAAGGGAATGAATATAGAGGGACAAAATAAATGACACGTTTCGTTAGTTTGATTCTAAATTAATTAAGTGCTAGATACAGAAAAGTTTGAATACATCATATATATTCATACTTTAACTGTGTGTCAAAATTGCTATACATATATCAAGTACGATTAATTGGTGACAATATATAGGAATAAACAAGAATAAATGTAGATGCAATCACATAAGGATCTAATAGGGAAGGAGATAAAAAGTAATGATGTTGATTAATTCCTCTTTCCCATTTTAGCCATTTTATTAATACGACATTTAATTATCATGCAAGTTGTATTATGACTAGAAAACATAAACAACAAACAATAAATTAATATGTATATGATATTACCTCACTTTTAAATTGTTTGACAAAAAAAATAAAAATTAAATCATGCTTTAGCAATTTGAAATTAAAATATTAAATGTTTATATGTATACACATGCACACAAACACACATACATGTGTGTATAAAGATTAAACCAAAGCTTATTAATTAATTCAAAGCATACTTCCATACCATATTAAATTGTCTAATGCATTTGTAAACTTATGTATACTTGAAGTCAAAAATACATATATACATATAAATTAAACCTTTTTACCTTAATGAAATTAATTTAAATTTTTAACAAAACAAAACTAGAAAACGACAAATTAAGCAATATGGTAATAAACCTTTAAGATCCTTAAATAAGGACATTTGTGATAATAAATTAGGTAACAAATTTAAATATTGTTGTAATCAAAATCAAAGCTTAGATTTATTATCGAAAAATTGTTAAGCATATGTAAACTTCTATTATAATTTATTAGATTAAGAACGAATAATTTATTCAACAAAGTATTCAAATTTCATGATATATTCAATTCAAGATAAAGTGACAATATGTGTATACAAAATTTCTGTTTCAACACAAATGCAAATTATATGTATATAAACTTTCGGATCTAAAAAAAATGCAATTTGGTTTAGGAGTTTAAAACATGGATCTATAATCAAATATTCTTTTAATATATATATATATATATATATAAAAATTTGTTTTGGTTTATCAAATTAAAAGTCAAATTAATTCATTCAACAAAAAAATTAAAATAAATAAATAAATGTTGATTCCCATTCTTAAATTCACTATTGATCATACTACCATCCTGGGTACCATTTATTTTAAACCTAAAATTTTCAATTCATCATCTTGTATTAATGACATCCAATTTCTACTTATTATTATTTCTTAATTTACATTCTATAACTTACTTTGTGTACTTTTTCTTATTAATTTCTTAATTATCAAAACTTAAACTTTTTTCCCCAAAACCACAAATTATTACTTAACATAAATCTACTCTTTTATTACTTTCCGTTCACACTACCGTTACTATCAAATTTATCACCAGTTACGTTATCATCAAACCAACATAAATTAATATTTTAAATGCTTACAATTATTTCTCTTATATGGTTATTATTTATCCACTTGTGCTAACTTTTATTACCTAAATTTTCCATTATTATAAGCCTTTAATTTTTCCATTTAAATTAAATATGAATTTCAATTCATTTCATCCTTTATTACATCAACTGTTAATTTAATTTACATTACCAACGTACAATTAGGATTTGTTGTAATCGATCACCAAATTTTGTTTTAACTTATTAAATAAACAAGCAACCTAAAAATTGCAACTTATGTGCTTTTAATTGCATTTACATTTAAACTTATTAGCTTATATCAACATTATTATCATTAATTGCAAACGGATTACCAATTTTAGTCATTAACCCAAATAACTAACGTATATTAATCTACATTATTCCCAAGTTAAAAATTTTGAATTAATTGCTATTTATTATTATCGTTTCACTGATTAATTTAACATTTGCATTGGTTTTTCTTATATTAAATTTATTGCCCAATACTCCTATATTCATCTTAGATTTGTTTAAATGGCTATATTTCAATTTATAACCAAAATTTTCTATTGATTTCCCATTTTAATTTATTAGACTACACTAACGTAATAGTTAAATATTAATTTCACTTATTTGTAATAAATCTACAAATTGAATTTCAAATTTCAAATATATTCATAAATTTTCGTTTTTCACTTCTTAAATCACCCAATCGTCATATTATAAATAAAATTAACATTGATTGCATCTTCTAGAATTAACAAACTTCAATGCCAATCAAAACTACATTAACTACACAAATTGGGTCAAAAGTTTTCAATTGTTTTCGCACTAAAGTTTATTAACTACCCAAATAGGTATCTTATCAATTGTAATTATTTAACTTTAATTACCTTTAAGCTTATTTCAATTATTCTCATTTATTCCCTACCAATATTCGCTATCATTTGTAAATGTCATGTCAGTTTCTTCTTTTATTACAATGTATTCATTCATTCATTCATTAATGCATAACTTCATTTATATTTTATTTATTCATTTATAGTATTTTTGCTTAATCCAATTTCTTAGCAACTCAATTGTTTACTAAAGCTTATACCCAGTTATTTATACTTTCCTTTATTACTTACAAATCTTATTTCATTCATAAATGCCATCATTTAACAATTTATTGCATATTGTAACGCTTCGGGAATTTTCGACTTTCGAAAATTCAACATCGATACTCACTTTATCGACTGCCGAGAAACCGAAGGCCAAAAACCCGAAATGTTATGGGTTTTAAAAAGAATTTAAGAAAAGAAAAGAGAAGAAGAAGAGATAAGAAGATAGAAAATAGAGAGGAAAGAACATAGGAGAGAATAGAAAAGAGATAGAAAATAGAACGGAACAGAAAGAAAACAACAACAGAACAATAACAGAATCTCACAATTCGCAGCGGAACAACATATAATAATAAATGAATAATCTTTAAACAAAGAACTATATCAGTTATTACATTACATCACATTTCATTACATCATATCATCAGAGTGTACAACAACAACAACAACAACAAACAGTGCAGCGGAAAAAGAAATACTATATAACTAGTAATACGTCATGCCATCCAGCTTGCCTCCAGCAACTCCTGATATCCAGAATATCCTGATAAACCTTAACTCTTGACTTCCCGTGTGAAAATTGGTGGGCACCCAGAGTTTAGGAAGGAAAACAATAAACTCCAAGTCAGTCATGTGACTGGTGTGAGAACTCAAAACAGTTTATTTAACTTTAAAATCAAAATAGAGGAATATTTTTAATCAATTCGCAATGCTTTTAAAAATGAGACTACCATAAGGCCTCCCGCACACACACACAATGCAAACGCAGAATCGGAGGAGATTTCTCCTTATGATAGTCAAAGATGCTTGATACGCATTTAAAAATAACATTTGATATTATTACTAGTGCATAGTGTAGAAGAAATTCATTTCGAAAGTAGAATATAAATCTTAGCCAACATACGACCATTATCGTATGCCTACTATAGCTAACTATGTTCAATAGCAGGTTACCGCCACATTCCAAAGCAGGTTATACAACTAAAACCGTACAAGTCACGTATTGTTTCTTTGGATTTCCAACAAATGGTCAGGCCAAGGAACTTCCCATTGCCACATGAGAATGCCTCTGGAAAGGCATCCCCGAGAACCAAACCGGAACTCTGCCAACACAAGGCCGGGTTACCCCTAACTGGGTAACTACTGACACGCGCACGCCATTCCCCGATCGTAAACGACCTTTCTCACGGGATCCCGATAGCCAACAACCACAAAGTAATAAATTCGTAGTAACCACATAGGTTAAATATCTGGGCTCCATACCATGATACAACCTCTATCCAGAAGGAAATGTACATACCCTAAAGGGTGCTACCCCTCATAACCTTGCCGCATCTTTCCTGTTTTGACCATTTTCGGGGTGTGAGGTTCGACGAAGTCACGTCCACAAAAACATACTTTATACAAAAGCCATGCTTTGGGTCAACAAATGATCAACACAATGATCACCAAGATAGACGATCAAATAAACGATCCTATCACAATAATCAACACAATGATCATTTACAGCATCACTCAGCATATCACATTACCAAATTGGGAATATATCGCTGATAACATTCAACTACATAACCTCTGAGCTCGTACGTCTCAGAGAAGGGTGTTTAGCTAAAAAAATAAATTCTCCGCCACCAACAGAAATATATTTGAAAGAAATCGGCTTTACATCTCAACTTGTAATGTCAGACATACAATCCATACAAGTCTGTTCCGGGCTCGAACAAAACCGAAGGCACTTACAAAGAAGTCCTTGCAATCCGGATATTCACAATCCTGATCGGATTCACTATCACATATGGAGAACTCTATACCGGAGCAACTCGGTGCAGAGTAAATCGACAGGTCATCCTATCGCTCTCGCAAATACCGGGTCTTCAACACCGATCTTCAATGCAATTATAACGACGTATCACATATTCGGAATGGGTTATACGACCCCATGGTCCTTTCCCGGTTAACCCGAATAGTGAGCGCTTATTCAAAAATAAGTGTGGCATTCACATTCAAACAAATCACATCAAATACCCATTCAAAGGGAAATATTGATAGTCGGTTATTGAACTATCACTGGACATGCACACATCACCAGTTTCCAAATAATTTTTCCAAATTATTTATTTTCCAAAAATATCTTTACAAGATATATTATTTCATACTTCAAAAATAAATCAATATTTATTTTTAAACCAATTCCATTTTCTTTTATAAATTCCTTAGTGAATTTATAATCCAAAATATCTATGAATATTCGATTTCAATTATTCATTTCAATATTTCTTTTCAATTTATCTTCAAAAAGATAAATTCTCAAAATATTCACTTTATATTGGAAAACATTTCCATACTTATACATTCATAAGCAATTCACAAATTTTATTTATTTTCAACACTTAGAAAATATTCAATATACTTAAATCGAAATTTAGTATATATTTCATTCTTTAAGGAAATCATTCTCTTAAACATATTTATTTGGGCCAAAACGAATGTTACGTAAAACATCGTTACGACAACCCAAAATCACTAGTATAGGGATTCGAAATTAAAATAGATATATAAATCCCAATACTATACAAAACATTTCCTTTCGGAAATCATTTACTATAACAACAGTGTTATAGTCCACCATTTCCTTTTCATTTCTCGAAAACGTCTATTTCAACAATAAATGTTGAAATCTATGGTTTCGAATCTCAACACAATTAAAACTTCGTTAGATCGTTTTAATTCTATTTCAAATATCACATTCAAAACAATTTCTTTAACATATTATTCACTATTCAAAAACGTGAATATATTTTGTTAACAACTTCCATCCTTTTATACATTTTATTTAAAAGAATTATTCACTATTCAAAAACGTGAATATAACTCCATTAATAGGTTTCAACAATTTACTTATCAAAATAAGTCATTTGCGAATTTATAAAACAACGTTTATAAATTCCATTTCTATTTATTTATAAAAACTTCCTTTTTATAAATTCTTTTATTAACCTATTCCAGTTTATAACTCAATTATAAACTAAAAGTTCATATTATAAGTTAAATGCTTATAAAACGATTATTTTACAAAATCGTTCTTTTTAACTTCCCAAATTATAAATCTTATAACTTATAAGATTCATTTATTTAACCAAATCTATTCTTCAAATAACTTCATAAATTTTATAAACCTACTGTTTATAAAATTCCATTTATAACTTCACCGTTTATAATTCTATAAATTTCATTCTTTAATGAAGTTCATTTTCACTTCATTCAAACACTTATAAAAACTCGTTTTATAATGTTCGTATTTCAATTTATAAATATCCATTTATAAATTTCTTAATATAAATCAATTTATATTATCCTTTTAAAACGTCTTTAATTTCCTTTATAATTTCATCCTTTCTCTTGATTTATAAAATAATCAAATTTTATAAATCCTATATTTAAACTTTTCACAATAATTCTAAAATATCTCGATTAAACTATTTTATAAACTCAATAGCATCATATTCTCAAAAATCAGTTTTTAACTATATTTCTTAAAAATCATAATTTTTATAACTTTAAAAATTATAACGTTTATTTATCTAAAATGGATCAATTCCAAAAATATTTTATAAAACGTATACTTTTCAAAAATCACTTTAAAATTCATTTTAAAATTCCAAATTTGGTCCAATGATGCTACACGCCAAATAGTCAATCACGACAACAACGATATCATATATCAATATGATAATCCATCAAATATCAAAATATCTGAAATCAAATAAATACTGTTGAGGAATCCAGTTGGATCCCTCCAACCTGTTTTCCTACATCCACAAACATTAGCACAATACCAATTTCGCTCCAGTACGAAATTATCGCGGTATATGTTCTTATTAAATATTATCCGCTTAATAACGGCGTAATAGGGTCTCATCCGCTAAACAAATGCGGGGAATCAACAACTGCAATATATACATATGCCAATATATATATATTGATATTATATATAATACCAATTTCACTGTTTATGAAATATTCGCGGTATATGTTTTTAATAAATAACATCCGCTTAATAACGGCGTATAATGTCTATTTTAACAATCAATAAATATCAATCATCATTCAAACATGCATTCAAATATTTTAAATCTAACTATTTAAAATAAAATCGAAACCGATTCGATTGAGTGAGAAGTTCTCACCTTGATTTTAATTTCCGTTTTAGCGATTTATTTCGAATAAAATTAAACGAACGTTTAATTTTACCCAAAATTCTCACTAACTCCAAACCAACTCCATCGCGTAGTGCTCGTCCATACGATTCCAATGCAACTGAGTTTGCATTTTTTCGACCTCGTATGAAAAAGTTATGAATTTACGAAGTTTGTACACGATTTTATATATATAAATTACAACATAAATTATAATTTATAACCTATGCAAACCAAGACCGTAGGATCTAACTCCAAGCCATCACAACCCTCCAACCTTTCTTCCCCTTCATCACGCACGGCTACAGTTCATAGCCGAAACAAAAACACATCACAACATCAACTAGGGTTTAATTATGCCCCTTCAATACTCGATATAAACTCGATCAGATTACTCCATGCGACTCGCCACCTCGAACACCACCCACGCCCTGGAGCTTGTGAAGCTCGGCCACTTCCTCTCGCGTGCGCACGAAGTTGAACGGCCTGACTTCAAACCCAATTTGCCGATGATCCGTGAAGCCATTCGCGATCTCCACCGTTGATATGATAGATCTTGACGTCCTCTACGAGTTTGTAGTTGATACTTTCGTGAATCGATGCATGGATTTTGAGAAATTGGAGGGGGAAGATAGAAAGCTTTCTGGCCGTAGGTTAGGGGGTGGCGGCTAGGGTTTGTTATTTTTTTTTTTTTTATATAAATTATGAAGGCAAGGGTCTCTATTTATAGAAGAAAATCGAACACTATTCATCTGGAAATTCCGAACTCCGATTTAGGCGCCGAAACTGACGTACCTAGGGTTTATCCCGCATTCCGGACACAATGGAACATGTTTCGGAAGCTAATTCGGACATCTGTGCGAGTTATGGCTATAAACGCTCAATTTAAATTAAACCGATTTAAACCGATTTCTAGGCGTTTTAATTTGTAACGGACAAACGGTAAATCCAGTTGGCTTGAAATTTGAAACCTTACAATAATATCACATTACGGATCCGATGAAACTAGTTTCGTCGAAATCCGAGACTTTTTGAAAAATGGCTATTTTAACTCGCCAAATTAAAATTAAAAACAAATCGATGCGTTTCGAGCTGCCACGATTAAACGATAACTCCGATTGACACGAAAATTGAAATCCGGTAATAACTAACTATTACGGATCCAATGGAACTGGTTTCGTTCAATTCTGAGACTGTTCAAAAATTGACTATTTTCACTAGTCGATTTTAAATATTAAAATATTCAATTTTCACAAATAAACTTTTAATTCGATTTTAAAAGTTCTAAAATATTGCTCTAACTCCCATATGATAAAATAAAATTTGACAAATCATTTTCAATCATATTTAACCCAATTTTCAATTATTTCCATAATTTAACATATTAAATTATCGATTTAATTATTCAATTAAATCCAATAATTCAAATAAAAATTTATTCGACTTATAAATTTACTTATTAATATTTATAATTAATTAAATATTCAAATTTTAATTTATAAAAATTCTGGGTCGTTACAATCTTCCCCACTTAAAAGAATTTCGTCCTCGAAATTAACAAGTAAGAAAAGTTACAAAATCTATTAATTTTCCATAATTCATAATTAAACTTCTTATAATACTTACTAAGTTTTCAAATCATACTTAGTTATCTTTTCAAAAACAAACTACTATTGTTTAACTTTCAATTCCAAAATCAAAGTTAAAGTTTTCAAAACTTTCCAATTTTCTCAAATTTTTTCTAACGCCTTAAATTTCCGGAAAAATTCGCCATAGTCTCCTTTGCGCGGCTCGATCCGAAAAAAATGACAGTATATATATCGCAAATATACATCTCATCAAGTAATGAGGCATCCCGCAGGGAAAAAAGTGTAAAAGTACGATATTTAATCCGAGATATGTACCTTATATTTTATTAGCGAGCCTATACGGCTAATATAGCGCAAAAGCGAGCTCCAAATGCGAAGCAAACGCGATCCGCAGCTACTAATCACTCAACAAACAACATGAGAATCATGCATATATGAACATAGTATCAATATACAACATATAGTAACATAATAACTATATATGTCAACATAGCAAATGCAACTAAAGCAACAAATGCAAACATCAACCAACTAACATTCAACAAATTCATAATCAATATATATTCATTTATATTCTCATTAATATTCAATGAATTGGGTTTTCAATTTAATCACCTTTGATTCATATACAGTGGATGATCTTTCTAACATTCATTTTCAATTAGTTTATATTCACTAATTCATATTCAAGTTGGTTCACTTCCAAATCAAATTCAATTCCATTCAAATTTATTTGCTTCTAATTTGAATTCAATTTACTTTAGCTTTCAATTTCACTAATTCAATTTCATTAATACCTAATGAATTATATACAATCATCTAACAATCATATTCAATATCAACCAATGTTTATTAATTGCAACCAAATTCCTTTGCTTATATTCATTCAATTTGATTTAACACCATCACTTTCAATTGGTTTAATTAAATTGATTTTCATTCAAACTTTCAACTTTCAGTAACATTTGATTTTAATGAATTAACACTTAAATTCATATTTCATATCAACTTAAATTTACATTTAATTGATTAATATTCAATCCATTCATTCAATTCAATTACAAAATCGAATTTCATTTTCATAACTTAAGTTCACATTCATTTTTATTTACAATTCATATTCATAAATATATTCATATAGTTTCACTTCTTATATATATATAAGTTTATTTCACAATTGTAGATCACTTTAATTATAATTCAATTCTTATAATTCTTTTTTTTTTACTTATACAATTATCCTTTAATTTAAATTATTCAAACAACCTAATAATCAACTTATATACACTTTAATAATTCTGAAAAATTATTTCTTTATATATAAAATATACTCAAGGTAAAATTATTTTATTTACCCAATTTTAAAACATTACTGTGTCGAATTGTTCTATTCAAGTGTTTAGAAACCCCTTCGGCATAGTTGTACATACCGTGCCGACGAAGGTTCATATGCCACTCAATAAACCAACCATCACAATATAAAACAATTTTTATATTCACTAACAAATACGCTCTCATAGCTATTATTACACTCAAATTCATTCTAGAGCACTACTGACTCTATCTCTAATGAGTAATACCCAACAGAACCATGGTTGTCGCTTAACCATAAGCTTTGATACCAAATGTAACGCTTCGGGAATTTTCGACTTTCGAAAATTCAACATCGATACTCATTTTATCGACTGCCGAGAAACCGAAGGCCAAAAACCCGAAATGTTATGGGTTTTAAAAAGAATTTAAGAAAAGAAAAGAGAAGAAGAAGAGATAAGAAGATAGAAAATAGAGAGGAAAGAACATAGGAGAGAATAGAAAAGAGATAGAAAATAGAACGGAACAGAAAGAAAACAACAACAGAACAATAACAGAATCTCACAATTCGCAGCGGAACAACATATAATAATAAATGAATAATCTTTAAACAAAGAACTATATCAGTTATTACATTACATCACATTTCATTACATCATATCATCAGAGTGTACAACAACAACAACAAACAGTGCAGCGGAAAAAGAAATACTATATAACTAGTAATACGTCATGCCATCCAGCTTGCCTCCAGCAACTCCTGATATCCAGAATATCCTGATAAACCTTAACTCTTGACTGCCCGTGTGAAAATTGGTGGGCACCCAGAGTTTAGGAAGGAAAACAATAAACTCCAAGTCAGTCATGTGACCGGTGTGAGAACTCAAAACAGTTTATTTGACTTTAAAATCAAAATAGAGGAATATTTTTAATCAATTCGCAATGCTTTTAAAAATGAGACTACCATAAGGCCTCCCACACACACACACAATGCAAACGCAGAATCAGAGGAGATTTCTCCTTATGATAGTCAAAGATGCTTGATACGCATTTAAAAATAACATTTGATATTATTACTAGTGCATAGTGTAGAAGAAATTCATTTCGAAAGTAGAATATAAATCTTAGCCAACATACGACCATTATCGTATGCCTACTATAGCTAACTATGTTCAATAGCAGGTTACCGCCACATTCCATAGCAGGTTATACAACTAAAACCGTACAAGTCACGTATTGTTTCTTTGGATTTCCAATAAATGGTCAGGCCAAGGAACTTCCCATTGCCACATGAGAATGCCTCTGGAAAGACATCCCCGAGAACCAAACCGGAACTCTGCCAACACAAGGCCGGGTTACCCCTAACTGGGTAACTACTGACACGAGCACGCCATTCCCCGATCGTAAACGACCTTTCTCACGGGATCCCGATAGCCAACAACCACAAAGTAATAAATTCGCAGTAACCACATAGGTTAAATATCTGGGCTCCATACCATGATACAACCTCTATCCAGAAGGAAACGTACATACCCTAAAAGGTGCTACCCCTCATAACCTTGCCGCATCTTTCCTGTTTTGACCATTTCCGGGGTGTGAGGTTCGACGAAGTCACGTCCACAAAAACATACTTTATACAAAAGCCATGCTTTGGGTCAACAAATGATCAACACAATGATCACCAAGATAGACGATCAAATAAACGATCCTATCACAATAATCAACACAATGATCATTTACAGCATCACTCAGCATATCACATTACCAAATTGGGAATATATCGCTAATAACATTCAACTACATAACCTCTGAGCTCGTACGTCTCAGAGAAGGGTGTTTAGCTAAAAGAATAAATTCTCCGCCACCAACAGAAATATATTTGAAAGAAATCGGCTTTACATCTCAACATGTAATGTCAGACATACAATCCATACAAGTCTGTTCCGGGCTCGAACAAAACCGAAGGCACTTACAAAGAAGTCCTTGCAATCCGGATATTCACAATCCTGATCGGATTCACCATCACATATGGAGAACTCTATACCGGAGCAACTCGGTGCAGAGTAAATCGACAGGTCATCCTATCGCTCTCGCAAATACCGGGTCTTCAACACCGATCTTCAATGCATTTATAACGACGTATCACATATTCGGAATGGGTTATACGACCCCATGGTCCTTTCCCGGTTAACCCGAATAGTGAGCGCTTATTCAAAAATAAGTGTGGCATTCACATTCAAACAAATCACATCAAATACCCATTCAAAGGGAAATATTGATAGTCGGTTATTAAACTATCACTGGACATGCACACATCACCAGTTTCCAAATAATTTTTCCAAATAATTTATTTTCCAAAAATATCTTTACAAGATATATTATTTCATACTTCAAAAATAAATCAATATTTATTTTTAAACCAATTCCATTTTCTTTTATAAATTCCTTAGTGAATTTATAATCCAAAATATCTATGAATATTCGATTTCAATTATTCATTTCAATATTTCTTTTCAATTTATCTTCAAAAAGATAAATTCTCAAAATATTCACTTTATATTGGAAAACATTTCCATACTTATACATTCATAAGCAATTCACAAATTTTATTTATTTTCAACACTTAGAAAATATTCAATATACTTAAATCGAAATTTAGTATATATTTCATTCTTTAAGGAAATCATTCTCTTAAACATATTTATTTGGGCCAAAACGAATGTTACGTAAAACATCGTTACGACAACCCAAAATCACTAGTATAGGGATTCGAAATTAAAATAGATATATAAATCCCAATACTATACAAAACATTTCCTTTCGGAAATCATTTACTATAACAACAGTGTTATAGTCCACCATTTCCTTTTCATTTCTCGAAAACGTCTATTTCAACAATAAATGTTGAAATCTATGGTTTCGAATCTCAACACAATTAAAACTTCGTTAGATCGTTTTAATTCTATTTCAAATATCACATTCAAAACAATTTATTTAACATATTATTCACTATTCAAAAACGTGAATATATTTTGTTAACAACTTCCATCCTTTTATACATTTTATTTAAAAGAATTATTCACTATTCAAAAACGTGAATATAACTCCATCAATAGGTTTCAACAATTTACTTATCAAAATAAGTCATTTGCGAATTTATAAAACAACGTTTATAAATTCCATTTCTATTTATTTATAAAAACTTCCTTTTTATAAATTCTTTTATTAACCTATTCCAGTTTATAACTCAATTATAAACTAAAAGTTCATATTATAAGTTAAATGCTTATAAAACGATTATTTTACAAAATCGTTCTTTTTAACTTCCCAAATTATAAATCTTATAACTTATAAGATTCATTTAATTAACCAAATCTATTCTTCAAATAACTTCATAAATTTTATAAACCTACTGTTTATAAAATTCCATTTATAACTTCACCGTTCATAATTCTATAAATTTCATTCTTTAATGAAGTTCATTTTCACTTCATTCAAACACTTATAAAAACTCGTTTTATAATGTCCGTATTTCAATTTATAAATATCCATTTATAAATTTCTTAATATAAATCAATTTATATTATCCTTTTAAAACGTCTTTAATTTCCTTTATAATTTCATCCTTTCTCTTGATTTATAAAATAATCAAATTTTATAAATCCTATATTTAAACTTTTCACAATAATTCTAAAATATCTCGATTTAACTATTTTATAAACTCAATAGCATCATATTCTCAAAAATCAGTTTTTAACTATATTTCTTAAAAATCATAATTTTTATAACTTTAAAAATTATAAGTTTATTTATCTAAAATGGATCAATTCCAAAAATATTTTATAAAACGTATACTTTTCAAAAATCACTTTAAAATTCATTTTAAAATTCGAAATTTGGTCCAATGATGCTACACGCCAAATAGTCAATCACGACAACAACGATATCATATATCAATATGATAATCCATCAAATATCAAAATATCTGAAATCAAATAAATACTATTGAGGAATCCAGTTGGATCCCTCCAACCTGTTTTCCTGCATCCACAAACATTAGCACAATACCAATTTCGCTCCAGTAAGAAATTATCGCGGTATATGTTCTTATTAAATATTATCCGCTTAATAACGGCGTAATAGGGTCTCATCCGCTAAACAAATGCGGGGAATCAACAACTGCAATATATACATATGCCAATATATATATATTGATATTATATATAATACCAATTTCACTGTTTATGAAATATTCGCGGTATATGTTTTTAATAAATAACATCCGCTTAATAACGGCATATAATGTCTATTTTAACAATCAATAAATATCAATCATCATTCAAACATGCATTCAAATATTTTAAATCTAACTATTTAAAATAAAATCGAAACCGATTCGATTGAGTGAGAAGTTCTCACCTTGATTTTAATTTCCGTTTTAGCGATTTATTTCGAATAAAATTAAACGGACGTTTAATTTTACCCAAAATTCTCACTAACTCCAAACGACTCCAAACGAACTCCATCGTGTAGTGCTCGTCCATACGATTCCAACGCAACTGAGTTTGCATTTTTTCGACCTCGTATGAAAAAGTTATGAATTTACGAAGTTTGTACACGATTTTATATATATAAATTACAACATAAATTATAATTTATAACCTATGCAAACCAAGACCGTAGGATCTAACTCCAAGCCATCACAGCCCTCCAACCTTTCTTCCCCTTCATCACGCACGGCTACAGTTCATAGCTGAAACAAAAACCCATCACAACATCAACTAAGGTTTAATTATTCCCCTTCAATACTCGATATAAACTTGATCAGATTACTCCATGCGACTCGCCACCTCGAACACCACCCATGCCCTGGAGCTTGTGAAGCTCGGCCACTTCCTCTCGCGTGCGCACGAAGTTGAACGGCCTGACTTCAAACCCAATTTGCCGATGATCCGTGAAGCCATTCGCGATCTCCACCGTTGATATGATAGATCTTGACGTCCTCTACGAGTTTGTAGTTGATACTTTCGTGAATCGATGCATGGATTTTGAGAAATTGGAGGGGGAAGATAGAAGCTTTCTGGCCGTAGGTTAGGGGGTGGCGGCTAGGGTTTGTTATTTTTTTTTTTTATAAATTATGAAGGCAAGGGTCTCTATTTATAGAAGAAAATCGAACACTATTCATCCGGAAATTCCGAACTCCGATTTAGGCGCCGAAACTGACGTACCTAGGGTTTATCCCGCGTTTCGGACACAATGGAACAGGTTTCGGAAGCTAAGTCGGACATCTGTGCGAGTTATGGCTATAAACGCTCAATTTAAATTAAACCGATTTCTAGGCGTTTTAATTTGTAACGGACAAACGGTAAATCCAATTGACTTGAAATTTGAAACCTTACAATAATATCACATTACGGATCCAATGAAATTGGTTTCGTCGAAATCCGAGACTTTTTGAAAAATGGCTATTTTAACTCGCCAAATTAAAATTAAAAACAAATCGATGCGTTTCGAGCTGCCACGATCAAACGATAACTCCGATTGACACGAAAATTGAAATCTGCTAATAACTAACTATTACGGATCCAATGGAACTGGTTTCGTTCAATTCTGAGACTGTTCAAAAATTGACTATTTTCACTAGTCGATTTTAAATATTAAAATATTCAATTTTCACAAATAAACTTTTAATTCGATTTTAAAAGTTCTAAAATATTGTTATAACTCCCATATGATAAAATAAAATTTTACAAATCATTTTCAATCACATTTAACCCAATTTTCAATTATTTCCATAATTTAACATATTAAATTATCGATTTAATTATTCAATTAAATCCAATAATTCAAATAAAAATTTATTCGACTTATAAATTTACTTATTAATATTTATAATTAATTAAATATTCAAATTTTAATTTATAAAAATTCTGGGTCGTTACAACTTCATTCATTAATATTTGTGTTATTCATGTTTAATTCAATACCTTTGCACATTAATTCATTTACTAAAGTTTACGATCATTTATTTATATTACTTATCTTCTTAATATATTAAATTAGTAGCATTTAAATTTTTACTTAGGTTTATATTTCCAACCAATCACTAAAATATCTTACATAATATTGAATTCATTCAACTACCTCTGATTATAACATTTCATTAGTTAATTCAATATTCTTGTTTGTTACCTAAATTAAACTTATAACCAAGTATGACAAATTTCATAAATTTAATTAATTTCTATTTCATTTTTTTTGAATTTGTAAATCTTAATTTCAATCGCTACATTAAATTTCTAACATTTGCTTCGTTATAACTACTAGAATTTTTATTTCTTCCTAAATTAAATTGCAAAATTTAAATCAAACTAACAAATCTATTAATCAAAATTTACGGGTCGTTACAGACGGCCTTCCCCGTTCTCGTTCGGGTCATGATAGCTTATGGGTTATAGTTGATAGACTTGCTAAATCCGCCCATTTTATTCCCGTTCGGTCTAACCGAACCGTTCCTCTTTTGGCCAAACTCTTTGTTAAAGAAATTGTTAAATTGCATGGAGTTCCTACTTCTATTGTTAGTGATCGCGATCCATTGTTTACTAGTGGATTCTGGAAGAGTCTTCAAAAAGCTTTAGGAACGAAGCTTAATTTTAGCACCGCTTATCACCCCCAGTCCGATGGACAAACCGAGCGTGTGAATCAAAGTCTTGAAGATCTTCTTCGTGCTTGTGTGCTTGATTTTGGTGGAAGCTGGGAAGATCATATTCCTCTTGTTGAATTTTCCTATAATAATAGCTTCCAATCTAGTATTGGTATGACACCTTTCGAGGCACTCTATGGAAGGCCATGCCGATCTCCTTCTTGTTGGCTTGAGGCCAGTGAGAAGCTGGTTTTAGGTCTAGATTTTATTCGAGATTCGACAGAGAAAATTGACCTTGTTCTGCATAGGATGAAAGAAGCCCAAAGTAGACGAAAATCCTATGTCGATAACCGGAGAAGGAAATTAGAATTTTCTACTGGAGATCTTGTTTTTATTCGTGTTTCACCAATGAAAGGTGTTGTACGTTTCAGTCGATCGAGAAAGTTAGCACCTCGATATATTGGGCCATTTCCTATCACTGAACATATTGGTTCCATGGCTTATCGCCTTTTGTTACCCACGTTTCTTAATTACGGAAATGTCTTCGAGATTACGATTCTTTTCTTGAGCCCGGTGTTGTGGAAGATATTGAAGTTTCGCCTAATTTAACTTATGAGCAACATCCTATTCATGTTATTGCTTCGGAAGTCAAACGACTTCGAAATAAAGATGTTCCGCTTGTTAAAGTTCAATGGTCTTCAAATCCTAAGGATTGTTCTTGGGAATCTAGAGAGTTCATCGGGCGAACGCATCCTGACTTACATTCTCATGCTCTTTAAGGTGAATTTCTTACTTCAAAATTCTTTTATGTTAATATGCTTTTATGGTTGTTACTCTGTATCTTCTTCTTAAATATTGCGAGGACGCAATTTCTTTAAGGAGGGGAGTCTGTAACAACCCGCATATTTATCGGTTTTATATTTAAATATTTTATTTAAATATTTTATCGATACTCGGAATTTAGTCCGAAAAGCAACTTTTTGCAAACAGTCGAATTAGGACTCGAGACCACTTCCATTGAGTTCAAAACGCCATTTTCGATCTCTTTAAGTGTAAACCTTGATATGTTTGGAGTTAGTGGAATTTTGCTACTTTTTCACTTAGGGCTTTGGTTTGGGCTGAGCCCATTAACCCCACTTAACTCAGTTCCAACCCTTTCCTCTTCATTTACTTCCTTTCTACATTCCCAATACTCAAGCTTTTATAACAATGGTGAGTGGAATGGGAAATTAAAATTCCAAACCCTAGTTTTCTTTTGCAAATCAAACTCTAGCTCCAAACTAATAGAAGAACCCATTAGTAAGCCTTCTCTTCTTCTTCTCCAACCCATTCTCTTATCAATTTTAGAAATTCCTAAACCTAACTTTGGGAATGTTCTTCTTTTAAAGCTTAGAATCAAGCCTCTTGTGTTGGGTTTGAAGAGTGGTTGATTCTCCTTTGCTTTCAAGCTTCTTCTTAATTTTTTTGGGTTCAAAGGTGAGATTTTTATCTCACATCTTAGTCTATAATTATCTTCGATTGTTAGTTATGAATTCCTAACACTTATTCTTGTGCAATTGATTTTGGTTTGGATTGATTTGGCGTATATTCCAATTTTTGATGTTTTGAAATCAAAATCTATGAAAATCTTTATGGATATTTGGACATTGAGGCGTATCGAAGAGCCGTTAAGGCTGGGTTGTCGCTCGACGTAAATCCTTAGTCGTCGTTGCTCGTCCGATCGCTTCCGGTATTTATTTTGACCATTTTTGGTCTAGGTTCAGGGAATGCCCTGAACCCCAGTTTCAGACGTCTGAAACGTAGTATTCAGACGTCTGAATATTATTCTGGAAAGTTTTCTATTTCCAGATTCAGACGTCTGAATATATCATTTCAGACGTCTGAATGGGTTCATTTGGAACCAGAGAGGAAATAGGCTAAAAAGTGCCTATTTCAAACGTCTGAAATCAAAGATTCAGACGTCTGAATTCTGTTTTGGAAAATATTTTATTTTCCAGATTCAGACGTCTGAATCCTTGATTTTAGACGTCTGAATATGCACCCTTTTGCCTACTTGCCTATTTGCTTGAGAATTCCAACTTTATTCGATTCATGTGGATTCCCTTTTGTTATTATCACTTATTATCGACTTTGATGACTTTTCCTTCGTGATTTTTGGGAATATCCATTTTGATGGATTCGGTATCGATTCCTTTGGATTTTATTCGCGCCTTCGAATGTGAATTTTGATGATTGATTGTTTCTACAATCATTTCGATGATTTGTCACTTTAAAAATATAAAGGTTTCAATACAAGTAGTACATATCAAAAATCTTTCATCAATTGATTTCAACACTATTTTATTACAAAGCTCGTTCTCTTAAACCGTTTTCCAATCTATTAGTATATGCAAACCTTTTCCTCACTCGTATGAGAAATCTAATTAAACGACTTAGTAAAACAAGTGGTATGAAATGCTTGCGTTTACTTCGTTGGTTAATTCTTGGACTTGTTCGATTGAATCTCTTGTGACAATTTTCTAGTGGAAATTTACAATTTTTTCGTAAATATTTAAGTTAAGCTAGTGGTTATGGGACATGAAGCTAAGCTCGTATATTTACTAGCTTACTGTAATTGACACTTCTCTTTGATCATGACGATCATTTTATGATTTAGACTAGCAATTGTGCGATGTCTCTTTGTTTGCAAGGTTAGACTTGACCCCGCTTCTGTGTGATTTCGACTCACACATGTGGGGTAGCGCCCCATGGTCTTCGGGTCGTTCGTCTGTCAAAAAAATTAATGGCTAGCTACCATGAGATAGCGTCTCGTTCGTGTGATACATATGTTGGTGAGTTTTCATGCTCCCGTTCGTGTGATAGGCCTCCCCCCGTTTTTATGATTTCTGGATTTCGTGTGTTGAATTCTGGAATTTATGCTTCACAAATTTTAGTGATTTTCATTGATATGATTTATCAATTTTTTGTGCCTTGGTGAATTCGTGTGTCATTGACTTATTGTGTATACAAGTTTTAGGTATGATACCCTTTTTGGATCTTTGTGAAGATTTTTGTGATATTGATTAATCTCATGTTGAGTTTCAATTACATACTTATTGTAGTATGTCTGTATGGTTATCATATGTTTATGCCATATCTCTTATTCTATATCATGTCATCTGATATTTATAGCTAGACTGATCCGTTTATTATTTTCTTATAAATAATACTCGGGTCAGACCGAGATGTTACAGGTGCTTCTGCTTGACTTCTCTTCTGGGATTTGCTACTCTGACTTTTGGCTAACTATTTAGATTAGCAGTTTTTTTTGTTTACACCTGAGATATAGACTCATAGTTGTATTCTTTTGTATAGCATGTGTTGCTATTCTTTTGTATTATTGTGGATCTTTTTGACCACTACTCTGATATACACTTTCATGTGTTAGTTATATATTCATATCTTCTTCCGCCTTTGTGATATGAATTGCCTGTGACTGATTTATGTTACGTCTATTTCTATATTTGTTTTCAAAAATTTATTTATAGCCACCGTGTGATAGCTTTGAGTTTGTATCAGTATGTCGGACTTCCTCCTTAGCATGATATACTATCTGACATATCGGTGCTCGCACGAAGATTTTACACGGATGGTCGCTCCTCAACAGCCTTATTCTCCACGCTAGTTGACAGCATTACTCCGTAGTGTTCTTGGCTAGCGTGGGTATAGAGGTGGGGCGTCACACAACTGGATTCCTCACCAGTATTTATTCGATTACAAATATTGTGATATTTGTTGATTATCATGTGATGATATAAGATGTTTGGATGTCGTGATTGATTATTTGGTGTTGTTGCATCATTGGCCCTATTTTGAAGTTTTAAACATGTTAAAGTAACGATTTTTAATTTAAAAGGATTTTTAAAGTGATTTTTTGAAAATATACGTTTTATTAAATTGTTGAATTGATTTATTTTAAGTAAATTAACGTTATAAAATTTAATATTATAAAAAAGTATGATTTTTGTGAAATATAACCGAAATGTGATTTTTGAAATAAATAGTTGATTAATTTATAAAATAGTTTAAATTGAGATTTTTGAATTATAATAAGCGGTTTATATAAAAGATTTATAAAATTGATATCTATAAGTTAAAAATATAGGAATTATAAAATGAGTTTTATTAAGTGTTAAAATGAAGTATAAATCGATTTCGTAAGTAGATGAAATTTATAGAGTTATAAATTGGGAAGTTATAAAATGAATAGATTTTTGTAAAATAAAAGATTTGTAAGTAATTAACTTATAAATCGGATTTTGGCATTTTAATTGAGATTTTCGAATAAGTATAAATGGTTTATAGATGAGATTTATAAAATATATTTTACAAATCAAAATAATGGAATTATAAAAGGAGTTCCGTTAATGCTGAAAATGAGGGTATAAATGGAATTTTATAAGTAGTAAGATTTTTAAATTTTGTAAATTGAAGTCTTTATAAAATATAAATGGGAATTTATAAACATTGTTTTATAAATCCGAAACCGACTTATTTTGATAAGTCAATTATTTTAGATTTTTAAAGGAGATATATTCACGATTTTGGATGGTGGATAATCCTTTAAACAAAATGGGTAGAAAAATGTTGAGTTTGGTTAACGAAGAATATTCACGATTTTTGGACAGTGACTAATATATTGAAGTGTTTTTGGGGAAATGATATTATAAAATGAAGTTAATTGTTTTAAAGATATTTTAAAATGTGTTAAGTATCGAATACATAGATTTCAACATTCATTGTTGAAATAGAAGTTTCGAGAAATAAGGAAATGGTGGACTATAACACTGTTATTATAGTAAATGATTTTCGAAAGGAAATGTTTTATATAGTATTGGGATTTATACATCTATCTTAATTTGAATCCCTATACTAGTGATTTTGGGTCGTCGTAATGATGTTTTACGCAACATTCGTTTTGACTCAAATAAGGGTGTTTAAGCGCACGTTTTCTTTAAAGAATGAAATATATACTTAATTTCGATTTAAGTATATTGAATATTTTCCAAGTGTGGAAAATAAATGAATTTGTGAATTACTTATTATTAAATAAGTATGGAAATGTTTTCCGATATGAAGTGAAATGTTTTGAGATTGTATCTTTTTGAAGATAATTTGAAAATGAATATTAGAAATAGATTTGAAAATCATATATTCATAGATATATTGGAAGTTTTAATTCACTATGGAATTTATAAAAGAAAGGGAAATTTGTTTAAAAATAAACATTGATTTAATAAATTTATGGATTTGGAACGTAAGTCTAAAATAAATCGGTAAGGATTTATTTGATTGATTTAAATGATCCATTTTAAATTTAAGATGGATGAATATTTGGAAGTGTTTACGTTTAAGGAAATTGATTTGAAATTTGTTTTCAAAAGTTGTAAAGGTGAAAAGTGAATTAAAATTGTTTTCAAATGGTTGAAATGTGGAAAATATATATCTTGTAAAGATATTTTGGAAAGTAAATAATTTGGAAAATTATTTGGAATTTGGTGATGTTGTGCACGCCTATTGATAGTTAAATAACCGACTATCAATATTTACCTTTAAATAGGTATTTGTTGTGATTTGCTTGAATTTGAATGCTACACTTATTTTTAAAATAAGCGCTCACTATTCGGGTTAGCCGGGAAAGGACCTTTGGGTCGTATAACCCATTCCGAATATGTGATACGTCGTTATGGATTACATTTGAAGACCGGTGTTGAAGACCTAATATTTTTGAAAACGGAAGGATTACCGTCAATGACTCTACATCGGCTGATCTCCGGTATAGAGGTTTTATCACCCTTAGTGACGGGAAGTCCGGATGTGATTAGTGAATATCCGGATTACAAGGGCTTCTTTGGAAGTGCCTTCAGTTCCGTTCGATCCCGGAACGGACTTGTATGGTTGTGTGTCTGACGTTACAATTTGAGATGTAAAGCTGGTTTCTATCAAATATATTTCTGTTGGTGGCAGAGAATTTATTCTCTTAGCTTAACACCCTTCTCTGAGACGTACGAGCTCAGAGGTTATGTAGTCGATGGTTACTAGTGATACATTCCCAAATTGGTAATGTGGCATACCAAATGCTGTTGAGCATTTGATGATCAAAGCACAGCTTTTGTATAAAGCGTTGCTTTGTGGACGAGACTTCGTCGGACCTCACACCCCGAAAATGGTCAAAACAGGAAGGATGCAGCAAGGGTATTAGGGGGTAGTGTAACAACCCTGAATTTTAAACGATTTAAATTGAAAATATTTAATTAATTTTAAATATTTGAATGATGGTTTAGTTTGAATTCCCAATATAACTATGAAATTGGTGATTAAATTTTAGAATTTAATCTATTGAAAGTTGAATAAAAATTTGAATTTGACATTGGAGTTTGAAATTGAATATGAGATTTGTATTTAAAATTCGAACTAATGACTTAGAAAAATAATTTGGATTTAAGAATTATTATTTATGTAAATTTATAGATTGATGGTTAGTTTTAATAACATTTTTCTTTAACTTAAATAAAATGGGATAAATTTTATCAATACGAAATACAAGTATAAAATCTAATTGTAAAACATGTTAATAAAAATTAATGTTGAGAAAAAAACAAATTGAATTCAAAAATGAAAAATAATAATAATAAAATAATATGTACCTTCACAGCCGAAAGCAAAGCATGGCCGATATCTTTTCACGAGCATGTGTTCCTCTCCTAAAATCATGCCTTCACTCATGCCTTCCATCACGCCCAAAATCACGCTTCCCCCTCGTCCTTAAATCATCTCTGTTTCCATTCATTCTCCATTCGAGAAACCCTTAGTAAAAATCAAATGAAAAAAAAAATGGCGGCCTGTCTTCGTTTCTCGTTCGTCTCCAAGATCTAGGGCTTGATTAAAATTCGAAGGCGCTGGCTTGCTCGTTCGATTCTACGCCTCATTCGCGGCCGCGTCAGGTGAAAGGTAAGTGAATCTTTTCCTCACATCTAATTCAAACAATTGATGATTTCGTACATCTGCATTGTGATGATTTTTGTTGTGATGATTTTTGCTGTGATGATTTTGTTTATATAGGGTTTCAATCCCTGTTTTCTCGTTCGTATAAAAAAAATTTAGGGCTTCAGCCATTTGATTTTGTTTTAATTTAACATTGCTTCGATTTTGGCTTTGCTGGCCACCACGATGTCGACTTATGACTTGTTCAACTTCGACTTCGATTTTGAAATAGTATTTTGGCTTCGACCATTTTTGATTTCATGAAATTCTCTGGTTGATTTCGAATTGTTGTTGTTGATGATTTACAACACGTTCATACTTTGATTTCGGGCATATTTGCAATCGTGAATTTATCGTTGACTTCGGTAAGCTTTCACGACTTCTACACTTATTTTTGACTTCTTAAAATAAGACCTGGTGGTAATGTCGAACTGTTCCATCTGTTCCATTATGATGGATTCGGTTTCTTTGTTCATATTGTTGCTGTGTCACTTGATTCTTCTGAAGCTCGAGTTGCACACTGCTGTGATTAATTACTTGGTTATGTACTTGGGCTTTTAACATTGAACTGTACAGATGCATTAGTTCATCTTTGTTGTATAGTTGCTTGCATGTAGTAATTGGTAGTGTGCACTGATGCTTTAGAGCTGTAGCTTACTCTGGTACTCATGTTGCCATATTTGTTTGTTCAAGTCAATTGGCATATATGCCATTCATTACTGCCTTGAGTCTGATTTATGTCACTGGTTGGTCTGGTGATCACTTGTGTACCCCAGTCTGGTACATTACTTGAACTTGCCTCACTAATGTTGTTCACTATAAGCTCGAGTTTGCATATTATTGTGGTTCATGTATGTTGAGTTTATTTGAAAATGATATTGGCCCTTGACCTTGTTTACTTGAAAAAAAAATTCCTGGACTTTGGCCTTTATCTTGATATTGTGTGCATTCCAGTTTAGCACTCATGTCTTCATTCAAGTTAATTGTGCATACCAGGGCATTATATTTTCACAACCATCATGTGTGAGTTCATGCATATGTATGTAGTTACTGTACGATTTTTGTCAAGGCTGTTTGTTCACTAATGTGTGAATTTTACTGTGTCTGCATTTGCTAGTGTACTTTACTCGAACTAGCTACTGATCGTGTTTGTTTCACGTGATGTTCATTTGTTGAAATTCCTATGTTCATTTGATGTTGTGTTTCACTTGGTTGTGACTCACTGTTTCACTTTGCCGTGATTCACTCAAGTCTGTTTCCATTTTGCCTTGATGCTGGGAGTTTTCATTATGATATTTGTCTGATCTTCTTCTTTGCTACTTTGTTTCGACATGCAGTTTTCACACTGTTTCATACTGTTGCGTTCACTTGCATCTACATTTTTACTAGTTACAGTGTCACTTCCGTACTGCTATGTTGTGTTTGCATTTACTTGCATTCACTCCAGATGTTGTAGACTTCCCTTGAGTATATTGATACATATTAATAACATTGCATCATTGAGTTGTAGCTTGCACTTTTGTGTTTCCAGTGTGGTAGTTGTATATTTTTGCTGTGCCCTTGGATACCTGTGGTGGCTGTATTTTTGTTGCAGTTTGCCCTTGAGTTCAAAGTGGAGTTGCAGTTCATTTTTATGAAAATTTTGCACTTGTTGAAGTGTGCAGTAATGAGTTGTTTGGGAACTTGTTTTCTCGAGTTTACTTGAGTATATTCAAACAGTTGCATTTTGACCTGGCCATGTTGCATGGGTTTTGGTGTTGCAGCTGTGTTGAGTCACTGACTTGACCTCTACAGCTTCGATTTCTGTTAGTATTCACTATTGTAATGATTTCTATTTCTTCACTGTTGTGGCGAGGCAGTGCACGTGTAACAACCCGCATATTTATCGAGTTTGTATTTAAATATTTTATTTAAATATTAACTCGTTAATTGGATTTTGGTCCGAAAAGCTACTTTTTGCAAACGGTCAAATTAGGACTCGAGACCACTTCCATTGAGTTCGAAATGTCGTTTACAACTTTTTAAGTATAAACATCGATAGGTTTGGAGTTAGTGAAATTTCACTAACTTTTCCCGCTTTGGACTTTGGGTTAGTTTAGCCTATTAAGCCCAAGTTCCAACCCTCTTCTCCTCACTCTTCATAAATTTCCTAACTAATCAAGCTTTGGCATTAATGGTGGAGGGAATGGGAAATTAAAACTCCAAGCACAAATTCAATTGCAAATCCAACATTCAACTCCAAATTCAAGTAGAAGATATTGGATTCAAGCTTTGGATTGCTTCTCCTTGCTTTCAAGCTTCATCTTCATAAACATTAGTGCAAAGGTGAGATTTTTATCTCACAAATCTAGTTTATATCAATATTGGACTGTTGGGAATGAATCCCTATCGTGTTTGCATGTATATTTGCATTTGGTTTAGATTGGGTTGGCGAAAAACTCCGATTTTTAGCGTTTTGGTGGATTTTCTGCTCCTAGGTCGTTCTGGCCTTATTAGCTCGTATCGGAGTTAGGTCGTAAGTCGCATGGGCCTTAGGTCGTAGGTCGCATGTGAGTTAACCCCTAGGTCGTTCTGGCCACATTTCGTGTGTTTGGGTTTAGGTCGTTGGACCTTTAGGTCGTTGACCCCCTTGAGTCGTTAACTAGTTAAGTCGCTCGCTACTTGACTCCATTAGGTCGCTCGTCACTGGATGCAGTTAGGTCGCTCGACTCCCTTACCCACTAGATCGCGTACTTAATTAGGTCGCGTGACCCCATAACTGTTAGGTCGTTAGACCGTTAACCCTATAGGTCGCTTGGCCTATTTGTTTAGGTCGTAGGTCGTTGGACCTTACCTCGATAGGTCGTTCCCACTTTTGGACGTGTGCACTCTAGGTCGCTAGGCCGCCTCTCTTTAGGTCGCGTGACCCAATACAGTTAGGTCGTTTGACCTTATGTTCTTTTAGGTCGCGTCTCCTTTTGGTCGCGCCTCTTTTAGGTCGCGTCTCCTTTAGGCCACGCCTTTTTTAGGTCGTTCGAATGCTAGGTCGCTCGGCCCTTATTCCCTTAGGTCGCTCGGTCTCGTTTATGACCATAGGTCGCTCACCCCCTCTTCCTTAAGTCGCGAGTCATCGTTAGGTCGCGAACACCTTTAGGTCGCTCGACCCTATCCCTTTTGGTCGTTAGACCTCATTTTGTCTTCACTAGGTCGTACCGTTTTGGTCGGGGCGCTGCGCCCTGGACCGCCGCGACCTGACCGGGCAGGTCGAACCCCGTAAGCGGTGGCGTTGCCCCCGCACCCCCACCTTGGGGGGTTGCCACCCCCCCTGGACCCCCCCTCCGTAGGGGATCTTATCTGAAAAACATTGAGCTGATTTCCTTGGATTTTATTCGCATCTCCGTATGCGATCTTTGTGACTGATTGTTTCTACACTTGCTTTTGTGTTTTGTCAATTTATAATATAAAGGTTTCAATACTAGTAGTAAATATCAAAACTCTTTTAACAAACAATTTCAACTCTATTTTTAATAACAAAGCTCTTTTCTTAAACTGTTTTCCAATCTATTAGTAAATACAAGCCTTTACCTCACTCGGATGAGAAATCTAATTAAACGACTTAGTAAAACAAGTGGTATGAAACGCTTGTGTTCACTTCGTCGGTTAATTCTTGGACTTGTTCGGTTGAACCTCTTGTGACAATTTGATTAGTGAAGATTTACAGTTTGTTCGTAAATATTTAAGTTAAGCAAGTGGTTATGGGACATGAAGCTAAACTTCTATATTTACTAGCTTAGTGTAATTGACACTTCTCGTTGATCTTGATGATCGCTTTATGAATTAGACTAGCAATTGCGCGATGTCTCTTTCATTGCAAGGTTAGACTAGACACCACTTGTGTGATTCCATGCACACATACCTTTCTGCTTTTTGGTTAGTCTTGACCTCAATCTGTGTGATTCCATTCACACATGCTGTGTAGCTCCCCTTGGTCTTCAGACCGTCATGTGATAGGCCTCTTTCCCTTTTTATGATTTCTGGATTTCTCGTGTTGATTTTTGGAATTTATGTCATTGACTTGTTATGAGTACAAGTTTAAGGTATGATGCCCTCTTCGAATCTTTGAGAAGATTCTTGTGGTATTGATTATCTCTTATTGATTGATCTTCTGTTGATCATTATTTACATACTTATAGTGGTATGTCGTTATGGATGTTTATGTTTATGCCATATCTTTTATGTTATATCATGTCATCTGATATTTATAGCTAGACTGATCCGTTTATTATTTTCTTAAATAATACTCGGGTCAGACCGAGATGTTACAGGTGCTTCTGCTTGACTTCTTCCCAGGGATTCATCACTCTGACTTTTGGCTAACTGTTTAGATTAGCAGTTTTTGTTGTATACACTTGAGATATAGACTCATAGTTGTATTCTTTTGTATAGCACGTGTTGCTATTCTTTTGTATTATCGTGGATCTTACTGACCACTACTCTGATGTACACTTTCATGTGTTAGTTATATATTCATATCTTCTTCCGCCTTTGTGATATGGATATCTGTGACTGATTTGTGATATGATTATTTCTATGTTTGTTTCCGAAGATTATTTATAGCCACCGTGTGATAAGCAATTACATGGATGGTCGCTCCTCAACAGCCTTATTCTCCGTGCTAGTTGACGGCACTACTCCGGAGTGTTCTTGGCTAGCGTGGGTATAGAGGTGGGGCGTCACAGCTTGGTATCAGAGCCAAACTTCGGAACAATGTAGAATAACTTAACAAGGATCATCGTCCTAAGTCTATCTCAGGAGTCATACCATAGGATTAATTCGAGTCTTCGTACCGATTCATCCTATTTCCTTTATGATTCCTTGTTTTATCTATCAAGATTGCTTGGTGTTCATTGGTGAATAACCTTCTTCCTTCTCTTCTTTCTTTCTTTAAGGAAGAGAATGTCTAGACCAGGCCGTCCCAGAACTGGATCATCTGGTGCTGTTCCTCCGGATGGAGTTTTTATGACTGCTCAACAGCTTCTTGATTTAGTAACTAATGCTCAAGCAGCTGGAGCTAACCTAGAACCCACTCACCCAAAGTCGGGATTTGCACGCTTGTGCAGCGATTACACCAACTTGGGTGGGAAGCCCTTCAAAGGTTCGGAAAATATCATCGAGTTCCAGGCTTGGTTAAAATCATGTGATCGAATCTTCTCTCGCATGAACCTTATCGATCTCCACCGCGTTCAGGTGGCTTCCGGCATGCTCCAGGAGAGAGCATTGGACTGGTACGAACTCCTTATTTCAGAAATTAATGAAGCGGATCTCACCTGGGAGCAATTTCAGGGACGCTTCGAGTTAAAGTTTGTACCAGAAGCTGGGAAAGTAACCTTGGCTCGACGTTTTATAGACCTTGTTCAAGGTCAATCCTCTGTGACTGATTACGTCGCAGCCTTCGAGTCGCTTTCCAAATATGGGGTTGAATACATCAACACCCCATTGAAGAAGAACCAAAGGTTCGTTTATGGCTTAAATAAGAATCTTAAGAAGCCACTGCTCCTGAAACTAGAAGTCGCATTTGATCAACTCGTCGATATCGCTCTTCGTCTTGAAGAGGCTGATAGAGAGAGTGATGTTGAAGTGGAAGGCGCTAAACCAAACTTCAACAACAAGAAGAGGCCAAACAAATTCAAGGGTCCTTATCCCAACAAAAAGGGTAAGCAGGCAACCCCTGCGGCAAAGTCTCCTTCTCCTTGTGGTGCGAGTTGCTTCAACTGTGGGTCTGGGGATCATTATGCGAATAAGTGCTCTAAGCCCAAATCTTGTCGCTATTGTAAGAGCCCAGATCACTTTATACATCAATGCCTCAAACGTAAAAGCAGGAATGAGGGAAAGTTAAATGTGGCTCAAGCCCCTGGCAACACATCTCGTGGCCAAGGTATTTCTCATTCCATTCTTGATGGTATTATTTTATTTCATGATCAATCTATTAGAGTTCTCTTTGATACGGGTGCATCCCATTCTTTTATATCAAAGGAACCGGTAGACACTTTTTCCTTAAGTGTTACTGCATTGATGATTTCTTTAAAAATTGCGAATCCTGTTGGTGGATCCGCAACTCTTAGTTTGCTTTGTAAAGATGTGGAGATTATTTTTTGCGATCTTTCTTTCCTAGCCGATTTGCATGTCATGCGTTACTTAGGCTTTGGAATAATTTTGGGAATGGATTGGCTTAACCGTTATCAAGCCCATATCCTATGTCCTGAACGGGCTATTCATCTCCGTCATCCACTATCTGTTAATCTTAAAGATTCTGAATCCTGTTTGGTGGCATCTTTATATTCTTTAAATCCTCGTGATAACGATGATGATGATGAAGATGATATTATTTCTCGTATTCATGTTGTTCGTGAATTTTCCGACATATTCGAGCCCGTTTTAGGTTTGCCACCTAAACGAGCAATTGAGTTCAGAATTAATCTTGTTTCTGGAGCTCAACCTATTACTCGTCCTCCTTATCGCATGTCCAATAAGGAAAATGAGGAGATGCGTAAACAATTATCTGAGTTGGAGACGAGGCAATTTATTCGCTCTAGTTCCTCGCCTTGGGGAGCTTCGGCTATTTTCGTAAAGAAATCCGATGGTACTCTGAGGCTCTGCGTTGATTATCGCAAGCTTAACGATCTTACTATTAAAAATAAATATCCTTTACCTCGGATTGATGATCTATTCGATCAGCTTAGTGGTGCTAAGGTCTTTTCACAATTGGACTTGGCTACCGGTTTCCATCAGCTTCGTATCGCTGAGGATAGCATTCCTTTGACATCATTCCGTACTCGATATGGATCTTATGAATGGCTTGTTATGCCATTTGGGTTAACGAATGCTCCAGCTTATTTCGTTGACCTCATGAATCGAGTTTTCAAAGATTTCCTCGATCGGTTTGTTCTCATATTCATTGATGATATTCTAGTGTATTCAAAAACCGAGGAGAAACATGAGAAATATCTTAGGATTGTATTGGAAACACTTAGGAGTAATCAATTAAAGGCGAAATTTTCTAAATGCCACTTTTGGCAATCTCGTGTGAAGTTTCTCGGTCATATTATTTCCGAATCCGGGATATCCGTGGATCCTTCAAAGATCGAAGCGATTCAAGATTGGAAGAGACCGGAGAGTGTGACAGAGATTCGTAGTTTTCTCGGATTGGCGGGCTATTACCGCCGTTTAATTAAAGACTTTTCTAAGATTGACGTGCCTCTTACTGGCTTGACTAAGAAGGGAGTTAAATACATTTGGTCGGACAAATGTGAAGCCTCTCTTCAGAAATTGAAAGAACTCCTTTCCGATGCTCCTATTCTTGTGATTCCCGAGGGGAATCAAGATTTTGTTGTTTATACCGATGCTAGTCACGTTGGTTTGGGTGGCGTTCTTATGCAAAAAGAACGTGTTGTTGCTTATGCTTCTAGGCAATTGAAGCCGGCCGAGACTAGATATGCCACACATGATCTAGAGCTCGCGGCTATTGTTTTCGCCCTTCGAATGTGGCGTCATTATCTATTGGGAGAGAAATTTATTCTTTACACGGATCATAAGTCTTTGAAATATTTATTTTCTCAAAAAGAACTTAATTTACGTCAACAGCGTTGGCTCGAGTTCCTTGCACCTTATGATCTTGATATTCTTTATACCCCCGGTAAGGGTAATCGTGTCGCCGATGCTCTTAGCCGTAAGCAACAAGCAGTTGTTTCTATGATGATATCCGAATGGAACGATCTCGAGATCTTATCATTTTGTGAGATTCGAGAGCGCGTATCCGATTTATGCTCATCGCTTGTTTTATGTAGCCTTGAGGCTCATCCTTCTCTTTTAGACCGCATTCTTGAATCTCAAGGGCTAGATTCTGAATTGGCTCTTCTTGGCAAAAATGTTAAGGATAAAATTGATATTGAAGGTTTGAAAGACTTTGATATTGATTCTTGTGGCGGCATTCGAAAATTTGGTAGACTTATCGTACCAAATATTGGAGATCTTCGTAAAGATATTTTAGAAGATTCCCATCGTTCTAAACTCACCATTCATCCTGGTAGTAGTAAAATGTACGCTGATATGAAGCGACTTTATTATTGGGACGGAATGAAATCTGATATTGCTAACTTTGTTAAGTGTTGCATGACTTGCCAACTTGTCAAGGCCGAACATCAAAGGCCTGGTGGGTTATTGCAACCTTTAGAAATTCCAATTTGGAAGTGGGATCAAATTTCCATGGACTTTATAGATGGCCTTCCCCGTTCTCGTTCGGGTCATGATAGCTTATGGGTGATTGTTGATAGACTTACTAAATCCGCCCATTTTATTCCGGTTCGGTCTAACCGAACCGTTCCTCTTTTGGCCAAACTATTTGTCAAGGAAATTGTAAAATTGCATGGAGTTCCTACTTCTATTGTTAGCGATCGTGATCCATTGTTTACTAGTGGATTTTGGAAGAGTCTTCAAAAAGCTTTAGGAACGAAGCTTAATTTTAGCACCGCTTATCACCCCCAGTCCGATGGACAAACCGAGCGTGTGAATCAAACTCTTGAAGATCTTCTTCGTGCTTGTGTGCTTGATTTTGGTGGAAGTTGGGAAGATCATATTTCACTTGTTGAATTTTCCTATAATAATAGCTTCCAATCTAGTATTGGTATGGCACCTTTCGAGGCACTCTACGGAAGGCCATGCCGATCTCCTTCTTGTTGGCTTGAGGCCGGTGAGAAGCTGGTTTTAGGTCCAGACTTTATTCGTGATTCCACGGAAAAGATTGAACTTATTCGACATAGGATGAAAGAAGCCCAGAGTAGACAAAAATCCTATGCCGATAATCGAAGAAGGAAATTAGAATTTTCTGTTGGGGATCCTATTTTTATTCGTGTTTCACCTATGAAGGGTGTTGTACGTTTCAGTCGATCGGGGAAGTTAGCGCCTCGATATATTGGGCCATTTCCTATCACTGAACGTATTGGTTCCATGGCTTATCGCCTTGCATTGCCGGCTCGGTTTTCTGCTATGCATGATGTATTTCACGTTTCTCAATTACGGAAATGCCTTCGGGATTCCGATTCTATTGTTGAGCCTGCTGTTGTGGAAGAAATTGAAGTTTCGCCGAATTTAACTTATGAGCAGCATCCTATTCGAGTTATAGCTTCTGAGGTTAAACGACTTCGGAATAAAGATGTTCCGCTTGTGAAGGTTCAATGGTCCTCAAATCCTAAGGATTGTTCTTGGGAATCCAGAGAATTCATCGAGCGTACACATCCGGACTTGCTTACTCCTTCTCCTAGAGGTGAACTTCTTATTTCAAAATTCCTCTTGTGTTAATATGCTTTTATGGTTGTTACTTTTTATTTCCATCTTATATATATTGCGAGGACGCAATTTCTTTAAGGAGGGGAGTCTGTAACAACCCGCATATTTATCGAGTTTGTATTTAAATATTTTATTTAAATATTAACTCGTTAATCGGATTTTGGTCCGAAAAGCTACTTTTTGCAAACGGTCAAATTAGGACTCGAGACCACTTCCATTGAGTTCGAAATGTCGTTTACAACTTTTTAAGTATAAACATCGATAGGTTTGGAGTTAGTGAAATTTCACTAACTTTCCCGCTTTGGACTTTGGGTTAGTTTAGCCTATTAAGCCCAAGTTCCAACCCTCTTCTCCTCACTCTTCATAAATTTCCTAACTAATCAAGCTTTGGCATTAATGGTGGAGGGAATGGGAAATTAAAACTCCAAGCACAAATTCAATTGCAAATCCAACATTCAACTCCAAATTCAAGTAGAAGATATTGGATTCAAGCTTTGGATAGCTTCTCCTTGCTTTCAAGCTTCATCTTTGTAAACTTTAGTGCAAAGGTGAGATTTTTATCTCACAAATCTAGTCTATATCAATATTGGACTGTTGGGAATGAATCCCTATCGTGTTTGCATGTATATTTGCATTTGGTTTGGATTGGGTTGGCGAAAAACTCCGATTTTTAGCGTTTTGGTGGATTTTCTGCTCCTAGGTCGTTCTGGCCTTATTAGCTCGTATCGGAGTTAGGTCGTAGGTCGCATGGGCCTTAGGTCGTAGGTCGCATGTGAGTTAACCCCTAGGTCGTTCTGGCCACTTTTCGTGTGTTTGGGTTTAGGTCGTTGGACCTTTAGGTCGTTGACCCCCTTGAGTCGTTAACTAGTTAAGTCGCTCGATACTTGACTCCATTAGGTCGCTCGTCACTGGATGCAGTTAGGTCGCTCGACTCCCTTACCCACTAGGTCGCGTACTTAGTTAGGTCGCGTGACCCCATAACTGTTAGGTCGTTAGACCGTTAACCCTATAGGTCGCTTGGCCTATTTGTTTAGGTCGTAGGTCGTTGGACCTTACCTCGATAGGTCGTTTCCACTTTTGGACGTGTGCACTCTAGGTCGCTAGGCCGCCTCTCTTTAGGTCGCGTGACCCAATACAGTTAGGTCGTTTGACCTTATGTTCTTTTAGGTCGCGTCTCCTTTAGGTCGCGCCTCTTTAAGGTCGCGTCTCCTTTAGGCCACGCCTCTTTTAGGTCGTTCGAATGCTAGGTCGCTCGGCCCTTATTCCCTTAGGTCGCTCGGTCTCGTTTATGACCATAGGTCGCTCACCCCCTCTTCCTTAAGTCGCGAGTCATCGTTAGGTCGCGAACACCTTTAGGTCGCTCGACCCGTTCCCTTTTGGTCGTTAGACCTCATTTTGTCTTCACTAGGTCGTACCGTTTTGGTCAGGGCGCTGCCCCGCACCCCACCGGGGGCACTGCCCCTTGGACCGCTGCGACCTGACCGGGCAGGTCGAACCCCGTAAGCGGTGGCGTTGCCCCCGCACCCCCACCTTGGGGGGTTGCCACCCCCCTGGACCCCCCCTCCGTAGGGGATCTTATCTGAAAAACATTGAGTTGATTTCCTTGGATTTTATTCGCATCTCCGTATGCGATCTTTGTGACTGATTGTTTCTACACTTGCTTATGTGTTTTGTCACTTTATAATATAAAGGTTTCAATACTAGTAGTAAATATCAAAACTCTTTTAACAAACAATTCAACTCTATTTTTAATAACAAAGCTCTTTTCTTAAACCGTTTTCCAATCTATTAGTAAATACAAGCCTTCACCTCACTCGGATGAGAAATCTAATTAAACAACTTAGTAAAACAAGTGGTATGAAACGCTTGTGTTCACTTCGTCGGTTAATTCTTGGACTTGTTCGGTTGAACCTCTTGTGACAATTTTATTAGTGAAGATTTACAGTTTGTTCGTAAATATTTAAGTTAAGCAAGTGGTTATGGGACATGAAGCTAAACTTCTATATTTACTAGCTTAGTGTAATTGACACTTCTCGTTGATCTTGATGATCGCTTTATGAATTAGACTAGCAATTGCGCGATGTCTCTTTCATTGCAAGGTTAGACTAGACACCACTTGTGTGATTCCATTCACACATACCTTTCTACTTTTTGGTTAGTCTTGACCTCAATCCGTGTGATTCCATTCACACATGCGGGGTAGCTCCCCTTGGTCTTCGGACCATCATGTGATAGGCCTCTTTCCCTTTTTATGATTTCTGGATTTCTCGTGTAGTTTTCTGGAATTTATGTCATTGACTTGTTATGAGTACAAGTTTAGGGTATGATGCCCTCTTCGAATCTTTGAGAAGATTCTTGTGATATTGATTATCTCTTATTGATTGATCTTCTGTTGATCATTATTTACATACTTATAGTGGTATGTCGTTATGGATGTTTATGTTTATGCCATATCTTTTATGTTATATCATGTCATCTGATATTTATAGCTAGACTGATCCGTTTATTATTTTTTAAATAATACTCGGGTCAGACCGAGATGTTACAGGTGCTTCTGCTTGACTTCTTCCCAGGGATTCATCACTCTGACTTTTGGCTAACTGTTTAGATTAGCAGTTTTTGTTGTATACACTTGAGATATAGACTCATAGTTGTATTCTTTTGTATAGCACGTGTTGCTATTCTTTTGTATTATCGTGGATCTTACTGACCACTACTCTGATGTACACTTTCATGTGTTAGTTATATATTCATATCTTCTTCCGCCTTTGTGATATGGATATCTGTGACTGATTTGTGATATGATTATTTCTATGTTTGTTTCCGAAGATTATTTATAGCCACCGTGTGATAAGCAATTACATGGATGGTCGCTCCTCAACAGCCTTATTCTCCGTGCTAGTTGACAGCACTACTCCGGAGTGTTCTTGGCTAGCGTGGGTATAGAGGTGGGGCGTCACAGCACGCGTGCGTGTACAGCAGCCACATAATTTTGATTTTAATTGATATTTCTTTTGATTTTGATCCAATGATCCTTTGCGTATTTCATAGGCTGTATTGGCGAGGAAGTACACGCGTGTTGTACTGCAGCCAATCGGTTTTGATGCTTTAAGTAACTTTTCAATTGTTTGAATTGATTTGGTTTAAATTGATGATTTTGCTGTTAATTGCCGTTTAGGCAAATTTCGATGTTTTTTTTCTAAATTATCTTTATAAAAAAAATTCTTCATCTACCTTCGTTGATAATTTGAATCCACTGATTTATTGTTTAACACTGTTAAGTGTTATACTTACCATTATCCGATTTCTTTGTTAAAAGGGTCGGATAGGTGAATTTATATTTGACTGTCGTCTAATTGTTAATTGATCATTATTGCTTCTATGCACTAATAACTGAGCTTGAATTAGACTGACCCGTTTATTATTTTCTTTTGAATGTAATACTCGGGTCAGACCGAGTACTTTACAGCTTGAAGATTTTCAGGCAGCGAAGTTAGAGAGAGAGGGGGAAAACGCTTCACTTTAGCTTTTTGGGGGATTTATTTTTGTACTTTAAAGGAATATTCCACAGTACAAATTAATGCATTGTACAAACTCTGATATATGTACAAAAAAATTCATTTATGTGAAATATAATTATTCTGTGTTTCTATGGCTGATTCTGTTTAAACTCTATAAACTGAATAACAATCCGTCATTTTGAACGTTTCAAGTTGGTTTAATTACCGACTAGGGGCGGTCAGAAGGGCGGGTCGTTACAAAAGTGGTATCAGAGCTTTGGTTTATACAAAGCTCAGTTTATGATGTTTAATATGAATAGTTACTAGAATCATTTTAAAGAAAATGTTTTTCAAATTTAAAGAAGTATAAGATTGTTTTCTTTGAAAAATAAAAGGTATTTTGAAAATTCAAATCTTTTTCAGACAAATCCCCCTCTCTTTTGTAGCTCCCTAAATTTAGCTTTACGATAGTTTCTCTTCGATAAGGTCACCTTAGATTTGAGTCCCGATCATTCGAAAACCATTATCCAATTGTTGAGATTTATGAAAAATAAAATATAAGTTAATTGAATTAATGAATTGGTTTAAATCAAATATTTTGAATGTCTCCAAAGTAATAAATGTGAAATAAAATGACATGTCAATTCAGTTATAGCCAAGAGGATCATTGAACTATAACTTGGGAATTTGATTCTGAATTCTTTTGAAAATTGATTTCAAATGTTTTGAAGAATGATTTAGTAAATAAATGGATTATAAGGACTTAACTTATAAATGGACTTTTGGTATATAATTGATTTATATAAATTGAATTGAATTAATGAAGGAGATTTATAAATCGAAGTTTATAAATAGAAATGGAATTTGTAAAGATTGTTTATAAATTCGAAACTAATTGAATTTGATATATGAAACATAAAATTATTAAAGGAGATATATTCATGATTTTGGACAGCGAATTATCCTTTAAGTTAAATATTGTGATAGTAAATGTTAGTTGGGAATTTTATCCACGATTTTGGATAGTGGATAATCCTTTAAATAAATGTGTAGAAACATTGAATTGAATAAACGATGTATATTCGCGATTTTGGACAGTGAATATATTATTAAATAAAACGGATATGTTTTAGGGAAGTGATATTATGGAATGAAGTTAATTATTTTAAAAGATGTTTTAAAATGCATTAAGTATCGAATACATAGATTTCAACATTCATTGTTGAAATAGACGTTTTCGAGAAACAAGGAAATGGTGGACTATAACACTGTTGTTATAGTAAATGGTTTCCAAAAGGAAATGTTTTATATAGTATTGGGATTCATATAGCTATCTTAAATTCGAATCCCAATACTAGAGATTTTGAGTTGTCGTAACGATGTTTTACGTAACATTCGTTTTGACTCAAATAAATGTGTTTAAAAGAACGCTTTCCTTAAAGAATGGAATATATACTTGATTATGATTTAAGTATATTGAATATTTTTCAAGTGTTGAAAATAAATGGATTTGTGAATTACTTATTATTAAATAAGTATGGAAATGTTTTCCAATATGAAATGGAAAGTTTGAAATTCTATTTTTTAAAGATAAATTGAAAAGTGAATATTTGAAATTTGTTTCAAATGTTTAAGTGTGGAAAATTATATATATCTTGTAAGGAGATTTTTTGGGAAATTTGGACAATTAGTTCAACTTGAATTTTTCCAAAAAGATTGAATTATGAGTTAAATTGAGTTTAACTTCGACACCAAAAACAAATATTAGTTGAGCTTTGAATTTCGGATAGTCGATTTGGATTGTATGTCTAACATGGTGAATTGATGACATAGCAATTGATCTCTATTAAATATATATCTGTGGTGGCGGAGAATTTATTCTTTTAGCTTAACATCCTTCTCTGAGACGTACGAGCTTAGAGGTTATATATCGGTAGACATCAATTATGTGTTGAGAATTGACGATGTAACGTGAAATCCAAATCGAATGTGAAGTCGATAATGAATTGAATTATGAATGTGAATTGGGTTTGAGATAACCTTAAATTTTCAAATCGATTTAGAGGAAAATTTTAAATTGATAACAAGATGGAAAATTTAGAAATCCTCTATTTGATATGGGCATGGGATATTGTGATTTTCGGAACTTATATATGTGAATGTAATAATTCGAAAACCATCAGTTTGGAAAATCAATATTATGAAAATCCTATGTAAGTTTACATAGGTATGATATGTACGAAATGTGAAATGAAGTACTATATGTATATGACATTATGTTTTCTAAACTGAGGATATGGAAAAGTACCTTCCATTTAAAATTTGTGAAGGTGTTGGAACTCGGTGTGAGTGTTCATTTGAAATTCGTAGCTACGTAGAATTTCCATAAGTTGGAATGTCCATTTGGACTAGAATCCCTCATGATGGCTCATCGTGATGGGATCATGTGAATTGATGATGTATGCTAGCGTAATTCGTGGGGCGTGATGCCTACAGTTACAAGCGTTTCTACTAGGATAGTTGCGCAACCGCCGCGTAAACTGCGATCTAGAGGCCAAAGCGTAATTTGAGGGGCGTGATGCCTATGGTCACAAGCGTTTCTACTGGGATAGTAGCGAAACCGCCGTGTGAACCGCGATCTATGGCAACAACCATGGCGAAATTCAAGAGATGTGAAATCTACAGATTACAAGCGATTCTACTGGGATAGTAGCGTAACCGCCGGGTAAAATGTGATCCATGGGGGAACGTGCTTTCCATATCCATTTTTAAAAGAATTTTTAAAAGTATTTTCACTGGGAGTTGAAGCAAGTATATTTAGTACTTAGAGATTTTTAGTCCTACGCCTGGCCAGCGTATGCCTAATGTCTGTGAGAACGACGAAGACTTGTTAAACTTCGAGTTAGCAAGTATTTTCAAAACTTTAGATAGCAAATCAATAGTCTGAAATTAAAATTATATAATTCCAACTTAATTGAATTAAGGAAGAAGATCTTTAAAATATCTTGAAAGTCCACGGCTTTGAAAAAGATATAATATGCAAATCTCTAGCATGAAGAATTTCAAGTTTAAATTTGAGTTTTGTAAGTCGAAAAAATTTAGGTAAAAGACTTTTGCGTCTTGATTGTAGAAAATAATGAACAAAGCTAGGGAGATAAAATAAATAGAATGAATCCTATGTTTATTTATTTTTAATAAGATTCGAACTTGGAAAAAATTGTGTAGGGTATAAATATCGGTGAGATTTTAACAATCGTTTTTTCCTAACTTGTAATTTCGGGACGAAATTCTTTTAAGGAGGGAAGATTGTAACAACCATGAATTTTGAACGATTTAAATTGAAAATATTTAATTAATTTCAAATATTTTAATGATGGTTTAGTTTGAATTCCCAATATAATTATGAAATTGGCGATTAAATTTTAGAATTTAATCTATATAAAGTTGAATAAAAATTTGAATTTGACTTTTGAGTTTGAAATTGAATATGAAATTTGTATTTAAAATTCGAACTAATGACTTAGAAAAATAATTTGGATTTAAGAATTATTTTTTATGTAAATTTATAGATTGATGGTTAGTTTTAATAACATTTTTCTTTAACTTAAATAAAATGGGATAAATTTTATCAATACGAAATACAAGTATAAAATCTAATTGTAAAACATGTTAATAAAAATTGATGTCGAGAAAAAAACAAATTGAATTCAAAAATGAAAAAAAAAATATAATAAAATTTTATGTACCTTCACAGTCGAAAGCAAAGCATGGCCGATATCTTTTCACCAGCATGTTTTCCTCTCCTAAAATCATGCCTTCACTCATGCCTTCCATCACGCCCAAAATCACGCTTCCCCCTCGTCCTTAAATCATCTCTGTCTCCATTCATTCTCCATTCGAGAAACCCTAAGTAAAAATCCAACGAAAAAAAAAATTAAAATGGCGGCCTATCTTCGTTTCTCGTTCGTCTCCAAGATCTAGGGCTTGATTAAAATTCGAAGGCGCTGGCTTGCTCGTTCGATTCTACGCCTCGTTCGCGGCCGCGTCAGGTGAAAGGTGATTGAACCTTTTCCTCACATCTAGTTCAAACAATTGATGATTTCGTACATCTGCATTATGATGATTTTTGTTGTGATGATTTTTGCTGTGATGATCTTGTTTATATAGGGTTTCAATCCCTGTTTTCTCTTTCGTATAAAAAAAAATTTGGGGCTTCAGCCATTTGATTTTGTTTTGGTTTAACATTGCTTCGATTTTGGCTTTGCTGGCCACCACCATGTCGACTTATGACTTATTCAACTTCGACTTCGATTTTGAAATAGTATTTTCGCTTCGGCCATTTTTGATTTCGTGAAATTCTCTGGTTGATTTCGAATTGTTGTTGTTGATGATTTACGACACGTTCATACTTTGATTTCGGGCATATTTGGAATCGTGAATTTCTCGTTGACTTCGGGAAGCTTTCAGACTTCTACACTTATTTTTGACTTCTTAAAATAAGACCTGGTGGTAATGTCGAACTGCTCCATCTGTTCCATTATGATGGATTCGGTTTCTTTGTTCATATTGTTGTTGTGTCATTTGATTCTTCTGAAGCTCGAGTTGCACACTGTTGTGATTATTTACTTGGTTATGTACTTGGGCTTTTAACATTGAACTGTATAGATGCATTAGTTCATCTTTGTTGTATAGTTGCTTGCATGTAGTAGTTGGTAGTGTGCACTGATGCTTTAGAGCTGTAGCTTACATTGGTACTCATGTTGCCATATTTGTTTGTTCAAGTCAATTGGCATATATGCCATTCATTACTGCCTTGAGTCTGATTTATGTCACTGGTTGGTCTGGTGATCACTTGTGTACCCCAGTCTGGTACATTACTTGAACTTGCCTCACTAATGTTGTTCACTATAAGCTCGAGTTTGCATATTATTGTGGTTCATGTATGTGGAGTTTATTTGAAAATGATATTGGCCCTTGACCTTGTTTACTTGAAGAAAAAAATTCCTGGACTTTGGCCTTTATCTTGATATTGTGTGCATTCCAGTTTAGCACTCATGTCTTCATTCAAGCTAACTGTGCATACCAGGGCATTATATTTTCACAACCATCATGTGTGAGTTCGTGCATATGTATGTAGTTACTGTACGATTTTTGTCAGGGCTGTTTGTTCACTAATGTGTGAATTTTACTGTGTCTGCATTTGCTAGTGTACTTTACTTGATGTGCACGTAAATGTGCATATTTTTACCACCATATTTGTTCTTTTTAAATTAAATAAATGATCATATTGGGTATTTTAACTTGTTTAAACCAAAATTCATATTATTTGAAATTGTCACATATTCATCTTCATCCAGGGGCAAAATGGTCATTTTTGTGCATATATTAATTTGAGAAAATTTAATTGAAAATTTGTATATATTTTTGTAGGAAATTGATCTCAAATAGAAGTGGTTTCATGAAGATATGCATGCACAAAATTAATACAAAGGAATGAAGATGGAAATAATTCAAAGTGAAGAACATGGAGGACCCCACCTACCCACCTACCTTAATGTACAAATTAAAGGCTAATGCACAGGCTTTTGGACTTAATGGCTTCATGTACACTTAATGGGGGATTAAGACATGTTAATGCTTACTTGGCCTCCACACTTCCTAAGGGCCATTTTGGGTATTCCCCAAAAATATGAATTAGCGTTTCATACATGTATAAATACCCATATGTTTCATGTAACATGATCTCTTCTTTTAGTCTCTCTTAGGCCTCCTTCTCTTTAGTTTAGTTTAGATCAAAAATAAAATGAAAGCTCCTCTTTCTCTTTTCATGGCTACTTAGCCATTTTTTATTTTATGTAATCTTTTTTATTTTATGCAATTTAATACATGCTCTTTCCTTTTCATGTTCATTTACTTTCATGTTGTAGTGTAGATCTCTTTTATTTTATGCAAGTAGAATAATTTTTCCTTTCATTTTGCTCTCTTTTTCCCCTCTTGTTTAATGTTGTTTTCTACATTTGTTCATATAATAACAAATATGAGAGCTTAATCCCTTCAATTTAGGGGTAATGAAGCTCTCAAGTATGTAGATCCAACATTTTGTTGTTTATGCTCTCTTTTTGTGCTTAATGAGAATGATTGAAGTGGTTTAATGATGTTGTTTAGCTTTGAATTTGATAGTCTATGTTGTTTATAACAAATAGGCTATGCTTAAACAAACATAACACAAATTGCCTCTTCATCTAAATATGATTATGGCAAAGAAGTGAATGTTGAAATTGAAATTTGATAGCCTATATTTCTAAACAATAGTTAATAGGCTATGCTTAAAATAGATTTTGCTTTCAACTTTGTTGTCATATTTCATGAGAGTTAAATGTGTATTAGTGGTTGTGTTATAGTTTGATGGTTTATATTGAGCTAATTAATAGCACAAATATACCATACTTATGATAAGCACATCAACTAATTCACTAATGACAAGAAAAGAGAGATCATAACTTCATTTTGTTGATTTATATGATCTAGAGAGTGGATTTATCTCTAAATTGTTCTCTTAACTCTCATATTTTTATCATTTTCTTTTGTTAGTTTTTGTTAGTTTCTTACATTTCTAGCTATTCACTCTCGACTTCGGTATAATTTGATTGAATAGAATTTTAAAATCATTAATTCCCTGTGGATCGACCCGTATTCGCCGCGTGCTACATTCGTACACCGTGCGCTTGTGGTTATTTTTATTTCTAAATTCGTTCGACGGTTTTCTAAACTAATAGAATTTCCGTCGACGAACAAGTTTTTGGCGCCGTTGCCGGGGAATTGTCTTGATTTTGATTTTCTATTCTTCGAATTACTTTTTGTTTGATTTCATTGTGTGATTGTTTTGTGTGTGGAGTGCATTGAAAAAGAAAAAAAAAGAACTATTGTTGTGTGTTTGTTTTGCTTTCATTTGCTTGTGTGTGTGCTTGTTGTTGTTTATTTTCATTTTGCATTGCATTTCTAAAAAAAAATCAAATACAATTAAAAAAAAAATCATTTCAAATTGCATTTACCGATTTACAGCTGCATTTACATTTTATTTTTATTTTACTATTGCTTTTTCCTTTTTCCCATTTACATTCAAAAAGAAAAAAAAATATCTTCTATGCGTTGCTGTGCACTAACCCCCTGCCTGACTAAAGCCACCCTCATCCCTGTCCCTGTCCAGACACCACATTACTTCTTCAACCAGTTCCATTCCAACTTCCAGTGCACAACCACCCTTCAACCACATCAGATCACCATACACATTCACCAAAAGAAAAAAAATCACGGCACATCCTTACTGTCCTCCATCACCCCAAAACCACTTCTTTTTCATCTATCTCCTCTGTTGCTACACTTCTGACACTTCCCACTGATACAACTCCACAAAACTGCCCATTACATATCAAACACTTGCTAACCATCCCACTTCAAATCTCTCCTCTGGCCATAACACAATCAACCATAGCCGCATTCACTAACACACTTGTACTTCCCCAAAATCCAGCATACAGTTTCACCATCCACCTCAGTCATAACTGACCACCAAGCAGCTCATCTCCACCTGAAAACTACAGCAGCCTTCACCACATATTCTCTGATCAAAACTCCCATATACATATTACTTCCATACTCTCCACTTCAAAGCTGCCATAACCACCATCATAACTCCCCCTTCAAGCATTTCTGCTCTGCCAAACTGCACCACTTCGTATATCACTCCACCTTCACCTCCTCTAATCAATCTGATCAATCTGATCAACCACCATTTCTTCTTCCTGTCATCTTCACTGCTTCATCACCCTCTGCCTACTATTACTCCCCTTAACCTCGCCTTCCTTCCACAGTTACAACTGCTTCACCAACTCGCGAACAACCATTTACAACTCCAAATCATACTTCTATACATTCAGCAACCATATTCCTTCCAGTTCATCGCCAATATTGCAGTGTGCACATCCAACAATTACCATACAAACCTTCCCCTTCAATAACCACTGCAACATACAACAGCCTCTACTGCATATACTTCTTCCACCACATACACCCTCTTCGTATACATTACAACCCATACCATTCACTAACCCACACAAAAAAAAACTCCTTCAAACAAAGACACAAGACAACTTCGCTCAGCCGACACTTACCTGATTGCCTGAAACTGCCGCCTGAAGCCAATCGCTCAAATCAACATCAAACCCACTCAACTATCTCAATCTGCTTCAAACCCAAAAATCGCAGTGCCACATTTAGCCTTTACAATCTGCGAGCAACGAATCGACACTGCAACGCGACCCAATCGCCTTCCAAATCCACTTCGTCCTGCACTTGAAGCTCGAAGCCACATCCAATTCGCCAAGTCGAACGAATTAAATCAAACACCCGCCCCCAGAAACCAACTTCCTACAAACCACTTGTTCTTTTGATTTTGCTTTGAACGATTTTAGGGGCCGAGTTTCAATTTTGAGAGATTTTGAAAATTGTTTTTTTTTTCAGTCCTGAAACGAGGATATCAATAGGAGTTTAATTTCTTTGATGTCGATTTGCTATTCTACCTGTAATAATGAGATGAAGGTATTGGGATGAGCCTTTTAATTGGGCTGGGCCTTTCTTATTTTTGATTTAGTTTAAATCTTCTTTGATTATTAAAAAAAAACACAAAAAATCTCTTGTTTAGATTGTTTTCACCAATTGATTTTTTTTTATCAAAAATAAAAAATAAAAAATTTCATTTTGTTTTGGTTTGTTTACTTTGTTTTAATAATAATAAAACAAAGTTTTAATTATAAAACATTTTCAAAAACAAAAAAAAATTAAAAAAAAAACCTTGTATATATCTTGTTTTTATTTCAGGGTGCCAAAGCAGAATTGCAGAAGGAGGAGACTTGCTTGCTAAAATAAATTGTGGGCTTCGAGCTTGCCAAAAAAAAAAAAAACTGCTTGCTTATTTATAATTTTCTTTTTATTTTCCTTGCATTGTATATATCTATTGTTTCTGTTTGTCTTGCATTGTTAGTTGCTTGCATTAACCAAAAAAAAAATTCGAAATCAAAAGCAAAAATAAAATTTCGTTCTAGTTGGATTATTAATACACGTTTTATTTCAGCTTTGCATTTCATCTTAGAATTTGATTAAATAATGACTCACTTAATTGTATATTGACAGTTGTCTTCTTTGAACAATTTAATTTCTTGGTGTCTAGGCTACGGCAGAGTAATAACCATTTATAAATATTACGGTGATTCGTAAATATTATAGTGGTTGTTCCTCTGAAGGTACTTAAACCTTCGGCTGCATTGCTACGGTGATTCGTGGTGCACCGATAACCCCTGCCCGTTACCTGGCTGAGAAATATTTTTGTTGATTTAAGACAGTGTGTGACTATACAATTTTGGGTTAACTTAGGATAAATTATTTGTAATTAACCCTTGCATTCATTTAGTTGCATTTGTTCATGCATGTTTAAAAAAAAACAAAAAGTTTCAAAATCCAAAACTAATTTTTTTTTTAAATATTCCTTTTCTTTTTTTCTTTGAAATTTTTTAATCCTTTTCCTTTGAAATTTCAAAAATCCAGAAAAATTAGAAAAACAAAAATCCAAAAAAAAATTATAAAATCTTTTCAAAAGCCAAAAAAAAAAATTGAAAATTCGAAAACAAAACAAAAATCATTTTCCATTTTGAAAAATAAATTCTACTTGTAAATATTTTTCTTTATAAAAAAAACCAAAAAAAAAAACTTGAAAATGTCCGAGTTTCCCCACTTACGTGAGTTTTACGATAGTTGTGAAAATCAATATAATCCATACGATTTCACTCCAAATTCGTATGGATATTTTAACACCAACTATTATTTAAACGATTCAAATTTCGAACAACAAAATTTTCAAAACAATGATCAATCCTCAAATCTCGAAAATAGCATTTCATCTTTACTTGAACTCTCTACACAACAAAATCTAAGTGTAAATGAATTGTGTAACTCATATTTGTGCAATAGTTCAAGTCAAAAAAATCAAAATTTGAATTCACTTCAAAATTCAAATGATTTTGAGTGTAACCCATGCCAATTCAATTTCGAGCTTCAAAATGAATTTCAAAATCAAGACGAAAATGTGAACAGATTTTCAAATAATTTTGGCAATGGGAATAGTTTCAATAACGATATGATTGAAACCTTTGGTTGTCAACAAATTCAAAATGAAAATTTTCAAATTAATAATCATGAATTTGATTTTGTTGACCAAATGGAAAAAGATAACGGGGATTTATTACTTGAAAAATACAAAACTTTTCGTGAAAATCATAATCAAATCTCAACTTGCGAAGAATCAAATAATAATCTACCGTTTATCAAAATTGACAATTTTTGTTCTCAACAAAATCCAAATTGAAAATTCTCAAGTTAATAACTATAAATTGGAGCAAATGAATGAAGTTTACGATGATCACACGGATTTGTTGTTTGAAACATACATGAAACAACGTGAAAAACAAAGTCAAATTTCAACGTGTGACGAGTCAAGTGATAATCCATCTTTTACCCAAATCGATGATTTTCAAACAACAACTTTTGAAACTGAAAATGATGATCTGAACGAAGTTGTTGAAAAGACGGTAATTGTGTTTGATTTCAATTCTTTTGAGGGTGAGAAACTCGATTTAAATTTCGATCTTCCTTTTTCTAAAAATTTGAATACAACAACTTTGGATTTTGAGATGGATACATGCGATGAAGTTGTTGATAATCCAACGAAGGAAGATGAATTTAACGAACACGAGTTTTATGGACTTTTCGAAAATGAGTCATTAAATTCTGATGGGGAAGATTTCGATCACCATTTTGACTTTGAAATCGATAATTTGGAAGAAGTTTTCAATGATAAACTTCAATTTCAATTTGGTGAAAATAAATGTGAATTTTCAATCAATTGTTTTATCAACCCCAAAAATCATTGAAAAAAAAACAACTTGTTCAATTTTTAATATAACAAAATTCGTTTTTCCAAATCGACAATCAACTTCGAAATCTTTTACGATTTGGTTTTTCGAGCTTAAGCTGTGTCTCGCATACTTGACGAGACAAATGAATCGGTCTTTGGAAGACCGTTTCATTTACTTTTTGACTGTATACTTTCTCATCTCTTGTAAATAATAATCTTTCATGTAAATATAGGATTTTTATTTTATTTTTTTCTCCTTCCACTTGGGTTAACTGTGGGGACACAGTCAAAATCAAGTGTGGGGGGAGACTCGGCTTCATTTTTTTTCTTTTTCATGGTTTATTTTTGCCTTTTCTTTAAAAAAAAGTCCCAAAAACTTCTTTTGATTTATTTTTAAAGAAACGCTATAGGATAAATATATGGTTTTGGTTTATTAAATTGAAATTTTTGAAAGTTTATTTATCTTAACAAAAATAAAAATGAAGTTTGATTACGAATAACAATGGTTTAACTAGTATATAGGAAAATTCATACGTGTTAATTATGAAGTACATCCTAATTGAAAATCTTTGTTTTAAAAAGTGGTTGATTTAAAGTAAAGGATATAACATTTTTTTTTGTCTTCCAAGTTAAATGGTGCTAAGATGGTTTTGCAAAACTCTCTCTCTCTCTCTTAAAAGTCCTCACGGTTATGCATGGGTGATCACTTGGAATTTTTGATTATGTGCTTTCATACTCATTTAAAAGTCCTCACCGTAATGTATGTATGGAACACATGTAAAAAAAAAGACTTAATAAAAACCACCTACGGTCGATAGGTGTATGCACGAAAGTGTGTGCACTCGCCATGCTCTGTACTTCCCTCACATAAGTCCGAAAGGCAGTGCATGGGTGGTATATCTGGCCTCAGTTTACCTGAGCTAGGTGTGTAATTTTTCTTGCAAATGATGAGACAGCAAGCAATTAAAATCCTAGCACTATTTTTACTTAGTTGATTTGATTTGTTATTGAAAAGAAATGAAAATACCACTTTGATAAACTTTGATAATCAACTAAGGATCCATTTCATAGTTACACTTTGTTATTAACCAGAACGACGAGTTAAACTATAGTCTATTTGATATGATAACTTGATTTTTGTTCGAAATTTTGACGAGTAAATGACATAAATTTCCAAGATAATAACCAAAACCTATATTTAACTTATTCGTGTCAATTTAAAAATAAATCCTTCATTTGTAAATATTTTCAAAATTTGCATTCATCTCTCTTTGTAAATAAATCTTGCATTTTGTAAATATTTTCATCCTGCATTTGGATTTTGTGGGTAGTATCCGCTGAAAACCCTCACGAGACAACACTCGTCCTACTGGGGACGCCCAGAGGTTTAACGGCTTGTTGCATACGCTCAATGCAATCGTGCTCCCTACGAAAACGGATTTATCTTAGTTTTTCATTATTCGAGGACGAATAAAAAGATAAGTGCGGGGGTATTTGATGTGCACGTAAATGTGCATATTTTTACCACCATATTTGTTCTTTTTAAATTAAATAAATGATCATATTGGGTATTTCAACTTGTTTAAACCAAAATTCATATTATTTGAAATTGTCACATATTCATCTTCATCCAGGGGCAAAATGGTCATTTTTGTGCATATATTAATTTGAGAAAATTTAATTGAAAATTTGTATATATTTTTGTAGGAAATTGATCTCAAATAGAAGTGGTTTCATGAAGATATGCATGCACAAAATTAATACAAAGGAATGAAGATGGAAATAATTCAAAGTGAAGAACATGGAGGACCCCACCTACCTTAATGTACAAATTAAAGGCTAATGCACATGCTTTTGGACTTAATGGCTTCATGTACACTTAATGGGGGATTAAGACATGTTAATGGTTACTTGGCCTCCACACTTCCTAAGGGCCATTTTGGGTATTCCCCAAAAATATGAATTAGGGTTTCATACATGTATAAATACCCATATGTTTCATGTAACATGATCTCTTCTTTTAGTCTCTCTTAGGCCTCCTTCTCTTTAGTTTAGTTTAGATCAAAAATAAAATGAAAGCTCCTCTTTCTCTTTTCATGGCTACTTAGCCATTTTTTATTTTATGTAATCTTTTTTATTTTATGCAATTTAATACATGCTCTTTCCTTTTCATGTTCATTTACTTTCATGTTGTAGTGTAGATCTCTTTTATTTTATGCAAGTAGAATAATTTTTCCTTTCATTTTGCTATCTTTTTCTCTTCTTGTTTAATGTTGTTTTCTACATTTGTTCATATAATAACAAATATGAGAGCTTAATCCCTTCAATTTAGGGGTAATGAAGCTCTCAAGTATGTAGATCCAACATTTTGTTGTTTATGCTCTCTTTTTGTGCTTAATGAGAATGATTGAAGTGGTTTAATGATGTTGTTTAGCTTTGAATTTGATAGTCTATGTTGTTTATAACAAATAGGCTATGCTTAAACAAACATAACACAAATTGCCTCTTCATCTAAATATGATTATGGCAAAGAAGTGAATGTTGAAATTGAAATTTGATAGCCTATATTTCTAAACAATAGTTAATAGGCTATGCTTAAAATAGATTTTGCTTTCAACTTTGTTGTCATATTTCATGAGAGTTAAATGTGTACTAGTGGTTGTGTTATAGTTTGATGGTTTATATTGAGCTAATTAATAGCACAAATATACCATACTTATGATAAGCACATCAACTAATTCACTAATGATAAGAAAAGAGAGATCATAACTTCATTTTGTTGATTTATATGATCTAGAGAGTGGATTTATCTCTAAATTGTTCTCTTAACTCTCATATTTTTATCATTTTCTTTTGCTAGTTTTTGTTAGTTTCTTACATTTCTAGCTATTCACTCTCGACTTCGGCATAATTTGATTGAATAGAATTTTAAAATCATTAATTCCCTGTGGATCGACCCGTATTCGCCGCGTGCTACATTCGTACACCGTGCGCTTGCGGTTATTTTTATTTCTAAATTCGTTCGACGGTTTTCTAAACCAATAGAATTTCCGTCGACGAACATTACTCGAACTAGCTACTGATCGTGTTTGTTTCACGTGATGTTCATTTGTTGAAATTCCTATGTTCATTTGGTGTTGTGTTTCACTTGGCTGTGACTCACTGTTGCACTTGGCCGTGATTCACTCAAGTCTGTTTCATTTTTCCTTGAGCTGGGAGTTTTCATTATGATATTTGTCTGGTCTTCTTCTTTTCTACCTTGTTTCGACCTGCAGTTTTCACATTGTTTCGTACTGTTGCGTTCACTTGCATCTACATTTTTACTAGTTACGGTGTCACTTCCATACTGCTATGTTGTGTTTGCATTTACTTGCATTTATTCCAGATGTTGTAGACTTCCCTTGAGTATATTGATACATATTAATAACATTGCATCATTGAGTTGTAGCTTGCACTTTTGTGTTTCCAGTGTGGTAGTTGTATATTTTTGCTGTGCCCTCGGATACCTGTGGTGGCTGCATTTTTGTTGCAGTTTGCCCTTGAGTTCAAAGTGGGGCTGCAGTTCATTTTTTTGAAAATTTTGCACTTGTTGAAGTGTGCAGTAATGAGTTGTTTGGGAACTTGTTTTCTCGAGTTTACTTGAGTATATGCAAACAGTTGCATTTCGACCAGGCCATGTTGCATGGGTTTTGGTCTTGCAGCTGTGTTGAGTCACTGACTTGACCTCTACAGCTTCGATTTCTGTTAGTATTCACTGTTGTGATTATTTCTATTTCTTCACTGTTGTGGCGATGCAGTGCACGCGTGCGTGTACAGCAGCCACACAGTATTGATTTTAATTGATATTTCTTTTGCTTTTGATCCATTGATCCTTTGCGTATTTCATAGGCTGTATTGGCGAGGCAGTACACGCGTGCGTGTACTGCAGCCAATCGGTTTTGATGTTTTAAGTAACTTTTAAATTGTTTAAATTGATTTGGTTTAAATTGATGATTTTGTTGTTAATTGTCGTTTAGGCAAATTTCGATGTTTTTTTTTCTAAATTATCTTTATAAAAAAAAATTCTTCATCTACCTTCGTTGATAATTTGAATCTACTGATTTATTGTTTAACACTGTTAAGTGTTATACTTACCATTATCCGATTTCTTCGTTAAAATGGTCGGATAGGTGAATTTATATTTGACTGTCGTCTAATTGTTAATTGATCATTATTGCTTCTATGCACTAATAACTGAGTTTGAATTAGACTGACCCGTGTATTATTTTCTTTTGAATGTAATACTCGGGTCAGACCGAGTATTTTACAGCTTGAAGATTTTTAGGCAGCGAAGTTAGAGAGAGAGGGGGAAAACGCTTCACTTTAGCTTTTTGGGGGATTTATTTCTGTACTTTAAAGAAATATTCCGCTGTATAAATTAATGCATTGTACAAAATCTGATATATGTACGGAAAAATTCATTTATGTGAAATATAATTATTCTGTGTTTCTGTGGCTGATTCTATTTAAACTCTCTAAACTGAATAACAATCCGTCATTTTGAACGTTTCAAGTTGGTTTAATTACCGACTAGGGGCGGTCAGTAGGGAGGGTCGTTACATGTAGCTCCCTTTTAGTGTATGTCATTCCTTCTGGATAGAGGTGGTATCATGGTATGGAGCCCAGATACTTAACCTATGTTGCTGCTGCAAATTTATCACTTTGTGGTTGTTGGAATCGAGGATCCTCGAATATAGATTCGTTACAATCGGGAGATGACATATTCATGTCAGTAGTTACCCAGTTAGGGGTAACCCGGCCTTGTGTTGGCAGAGATCTAACCGTAATGCTAGTTTAGTTCTCGTGGTCGTCTTTCCAGAGGCGTACTCATGTGGAAATGGGAAGTTCCTTGGCCTGACCATTTTTTGGAAATCCAAAGAAACAATACGAACCTTGTACCGTTTTAGTTGTAGAACCTGCCATCTAATATGGTAGCTATAGTAGGCATAATATAATGGTACCTATGCCGGCTAAGATTTATATTCTACTTTCGAAATGTTTTCTACACTATGCACTAACAATAATATCAAAAAAATTGATTTGATTTTGCGTATTAAGCATCTTTGACTAACATAAGAAGAAATCTCCTCCAAGTCTGCGTTTGCATTGTGTGTGTGGTGGGAGGTCTTATGGTAGTTACATTTTCAAAAAGCATTGCGAATTGACTTTAAAAATATTTCTTTGTTTGTTTTTAAAAGGATAACTGTTTTAAGTTCTCACACCAGTCCTACGACTGACCTGGAGTTTATTGTTTTCCTTCCTAAACTTTATTATAGCACTGAGGTATTTCAAAATAATTTATACTTTAAAAACCAAAATAAAATATCCACTTCAAAACCATATAAATACGATATCATTTCCATTTTAAAACCAAAATCCATATGATATCATTTTTATTTCAACTATATCTTTTTCAAAAATCATAGCATTTTCAAATCTATATACCTTGAAACCATAGCTTTGAAACATAACTTTTAATACTTAATGGTTTAAATACTATATTACTTTATATAATAAAATAACTTCTTTAAATTTCATAATAAATTCCCAATATCAATTTGAACATCCAAATAAACCATTTTAAATCCCATATATTTCAAAGCTTAAATATTCTATGTTTCAAAACTTAAATTTTTATAGTTCATATATTTCAATCTTTAAATATTTCATTATTTCAAAATGGAATCTTTGAGAATTTAATATATATCAAATCCAATTCCTATTATTTACATTCGAAATGTTTACTTACTAAACAAATATTATTTAAGTAAAATCCTTAAACATCAATAGCGGGATATTCTTTTAATTAAATTAACTTGATAATATTCTTCAAATCAATTTTATAATCATTTAAATCCTCTAATCAAAAACAAGTTATAAAATCATACCTTTTAAATCTTAATTCATTTACATTTCAAACAAATTTTTCGAGGAAAATTCTTAAATACTTTAATTCAAATCATATTCGCATTTATCTGCAACCTTACTTTTATTTGAGTCATTATAAGCTCTATATACAATAGAATTTTTAAACAGACACTTGACCATATTTTATAAAAGAAATCAAACTTCATTATTTAGCTTATTTTATAATTCAAACAAATTGATACATAGCTAAATTCAATAATAAGATAGCATTTATAAAAAATTAAAAATCAATATATATATATATATATACTCATATATTTCTTTACAAAACCATAGAAATCATTTTAAAATAATTTTACATATAGACCGCGGTGTTTGTATATAATTTTCTATCTTATGGTCAAGTGATACGGATATTTATCATTTCAATCTGCAATTTAAAAATAAAATTTACGGTTATATATCATTTCAAACCGCAATCCCGAATGATATGAATGTGCATAAAAACTTGCAATTTATAACCACATAAAAAATTCAGCATCCATTCATCCAATATCAACCATCAACCATTTATTAAAATCATCATCCAATTTAAACAAAACATCAATATAGAGCATATAAAATATAACAAGTAATAACGAACAATTTATATTCAAAATTAAATTAATAACTTTTTAACGGGCAGTTTAAATGCAATAATAAATAAATTTAACTAACAATTTATGTGCAATACTAAATAAATTCAACTGTCAATTTATATGCAAAATAAAATTAAATAACAATTTAATTTGAATAAATGCAATTCAACTGAGATGATGATTAAAAATATGCCAAACAACCACAAATAAATTTAAAATCACATCATATATCAATTTAACAAACATAAGAAATTTTAGAAGTCGTGAGTGGGTTAAAACACTCACCTTTAGCATTTAAATCCAATTTAAACCCAAAAATTGCACAGTCTTAGAATCTGTCTGTTAACGATAAATTTTGAACGCTAACACCCCGGTGTATGAAGTGTAGTTGTGAAAGCACCACCCGATGATTCGGGAGCAGAGTATAAGCAGAAAATCACAGAAAAAGCAGTGAATAACAACGATTTTATAGTGGTTCGGCTCAAGACATGCCTACGTCCACTTTAATTCTCTTTATTGCTAAACCGATTACAACTTTACAACAATCCTCAATTACAATTATGACGAGACAAACAACTAGAACTTTGGTAGAGAAGAATTCTTCGAATCCATGTAGATGGCGTTAGATTTTCCCTTGAAGTTAGTTGAAATGTCTTTCGAACTTGAAGTGTCGGGTGAGTTGAGAATTCAGCAGAGTATTGGCGCTTGAAAATGATTGGCCAAAAGGTCCCCTGAATGTTGGAGGTGGCCATGTATTTATAGGAGTTTTCAGCCCTGAGTCGTGAGTCGTGTTCGACCCATGCTTAGCTCGTGGCCGAGTCAAATTAGGCCGTGGCCGACTCATTGAACCAACCCTTGATTTCTCCATGGCTTATTCCTCTACTGGATTTTATGCAAAGTCCTGAGTCGCTTACGAGTTAATCTTCCTTGGTATAGGCACTGTGGCAATGGATTACGACCCAATGGCTTTAAGTCGTGGACGAGTCATTCTAAGTTGTGAGTCGTTAAGCCGTTAACGACTTATCAGGTAGCGGTATATAAATGAAGCGGCACAAGGATCCACCTTCTTATGTCGTTACTTCCCCTGAGTCGTCTCATATGATAAGTCGCGAACTTGTTGAGTCGTTGATCCACTGAGTCGTTGTAAGCTCTGAGTCGCTGCTTACCATGAGTCGTTGAGACGATAGTCTTGATGAGTCGTTAACTCACTGAGCCGTCCTGCCTTGTGAACCGTTAACCCCTTGAGTCGTCCTATCCCTCTAAGTAGATGAGTCGGTCCATCCCTTGAGTAGATGAGTCGGTCCTGTCTTTGGTTGGATGAGTCGGTCCAGTCCTTGAATCGTTGGCAAAATGAGGTTAACACTTGCCCCTCGAAGTACACACCTAAGTCGTAGGTCGTGTGCTTCGACTCATCCTGTCTCGTGTGCCGATTCAACTTTCACTGCTCAAAGCTATAAAAGACTTGAGTCGTTACTCTTACCATACTTTTACTGTTTATCTGTTTCAGTTGATCCTGCCATTTGCGATCCCTCAAGCTTCCAGAGACGAATCCAAGCTAATCAATTGCCAATCCATCTTTACTCTCATATTGCGTAAGTGAATTCGCCTTTTGTTCAATCTACGATCACCACTGATTCACGAATCCGGACTCCCCATTTCCCTTTTTTACTTCGATACATTTCTGTGCCGCGTTCCATCGCGACCCATGCTTTTGATCGATTTACAACTGCCATCGATCATGCTGTCGTTATTGTCCACGATGACACAGCAGCGCTTGATGCGATTCGAGTTGGTCTTCTGAGTGATTTTCTGATGGTGTGAAGAGAGGGCAATGGATTATAGCGCCTCGAATCATCTGGTCTGTGGATTTGGAAGAGATGAAATGACCCTTAACGGGTTAATGGGTTGGAGAGTGGACGACCGGTTGAGGAAATGACTTAGGATTCATACGGCCTAATTGGTTTTCTGATGACTTAGGTTTTTGGTCGTACGAGCGACTCAGCCCTTTAGATCCTCACCGCGACTCATCCTTTGAACCGTGAACGACTCAAACCATCTGCCGCGAACGACTTAAGCCATAGGCCATGAACGACTCAAGTCATAGGTCGTGAACGACTCAGCACTTGGACTATTTTTCATACCGAGTTGCTCCTTGTGGTTTGAACCTATGACCGGCTCAATTAGATGCAACCTAGGATTTGAGTCGCGGCCGAGACAGGACTTGGAGAATTTCACACTGCTTTGAACTAAAAAATTTCTCCTTTTACCATGCCTTACGACTTAGAGAACTAGTGACTCGATGCATTAATGACTTGGAGCATAAACGACCTAGCTTAACTTGCCTCATAACCTTAAAAACATGAATGAGTTATCACATTGTACTGCTTTGAAGCATAATTCTGACTCGATCTTTGACTTGAATTGCTGAAATAAACTGCCTGAACATTGAATTGTCTGGACTTTAACCTGTTAAACTTTATTGCATGCTTTAGTTTTACAGATTGCTTCAATTTGCAAGTATACAACCTTTTTAATACAATAATCACAGAAGATTGGGACGAATATACTTCCATTGATTGCCCACATCTAATGACAAATTAGTCAATAGAAGATAATTAATTTAAATAGATTGCGTGAATGAAGTACTTTAAACCAACGAATCCAAGTAGAGTGCTAAAGCAATGTTGAAATAGTCAACTGAAATTGACCGGTTTGCACTAACACTATACCTGAAATTTTAAATTAACAAGTCCTGAAATCTAGTAATTGATCAATTGCCAACTAGCTTAACTTCAGTTATATTTACTTGTTTATCTTCATTAGTTTTGCACAACACTTCACACTTTTAGGAAACGTGCACCTTCGCATTTGAACATCCAGTTGCTTGTGTAGAATGACTTCTCAACAAGAAGAACCGATGGGCCAGGCTGAAGATGTCTTCCCAATAGCTAACCCATTGGATAACCCTCCGGAGAGAACTTCCACAACTCTGAATCAACGGGTGTTTAACCAATTGCGCATCCAGTTTGGCATTGCCGAAGCTGATGCCTTACTGCCGGGGCCAAATGATACTGCAGATAGGCCCCCTCTTGGCTTTATTGATGTCAATCGCCAAATGTGCTTGAGCGGTGCCATCCCACCTTTTAATGACTTCCTTCAGCAGTTCCTGCTTCGGTTATCTATCTCTCCATTCCAATTGCACCCCAACGGCCATGCCATTCTGATGGGGTTATGTGTGCTATTTAGGAGAGTTTTGGACCGATTACCGAGCTTTGGGGAAATCTGCTACTTCTGCTCATTCACAAAAATTAAAGATCATCCCTCTATCGTAGTTATAAGGAGTGCTCGAAACCGCAAACTCATCACTGATCTTTCTGAAAGCGTTCATGGATTTCTAAATCAGTTTTTCTTTGTTCGCTGTCCTCCAGGGTTTTATGCCATCTGGAGAGTAGGAAGTAAGATTTTCTGTTTTTATTTCTCCATTCTTGAGATTTTCGAAATCTGAGTTGCTAAATGCTAACTTCGCTTCTTTTTTTTCTCTGTTTTAGCACTTCCTCCTCCCTCTAGAGATCCATGCTATAAGCAAATTTTTGAAAGACTGAATGCCGTGGCGGCAGAAGAGAGGAGTATAAAGTTTTTGTTAAATGATGAATTTTTACATCAATTTGGACTCCTTCACCCTTCTCGTTCCACTCAGCTTTGTGAAGTTCCCGATTCTTCAGCGGAGGCTGAAAAGCTTATGCCAAAAGATCCCTCCACTGAAACTTTACTGGTGAAGTGCCCCACTCTCACTGATGTTGCGGGGTCGTCTAGCAATTTGACACTTGCCTCAGTTATCGAAGAGGAAGAACCTCCACGATCTTCCGGGAGATCTGCTGACGAAGGAGTTGAGAAAGCAAGTCCCAAAAAGCATGATGGTGATGATGTTTTTGAGGGGTTGAGCGACCTAATTGTGACTTCACAAGAACTTTTTAAAGATGATGTTTCCAAAATTATCTCTTCTGTAATCGAGGTGACATCTTCTCTACAAAAAATGTCAACTCCTCCTACCCAAGTTACCACCACCTCTACTCCACAGAGTGGTCTGTAGCTTGATGCGTGTAGTTTACACATTACACAACACTTAGGATTTTTCAGCACTTGTTTGTGTTTGACTTCTTTTCTCTAAAGGCTTTTAAGACTTGTCTTTTTGCCTTTCAGATCCTTCAATGGGCGTAGCGGCAGCGGCTCTTACTATAAAGACTTTCAGCGCTATGGAGGGCGTGGCAACTATGATTATAGACGCTACCTTACTGGTCCCAGAGAAACCGATGAGAAGAGAGCTGCTCGAAAAGATAGAGAGAGGAGAGAATATGAAGAGCGTCATGAGAGGATAGATGTGCGACATGAGTCTTCTTCAAGAGGCGATGACTCTCACAAACGTAAAACACATGATGGTCAGGGGAAGAGCCACATTGTTGAGGACCCGAGCAAGCGGGCCAAACCCAGTGAGAAGCATGCATCTGCAATATCTGAAAAGTTTGACGCTCCCATCTCTATCGACATTCCTTCCAAATCCCCTGCTCTTGAAGGAAGCGCTATTCAAACACTTCTTAATAGGCCTTCATATCGTGTTGAAAGGGGCCCACCGACCCTACAGAGCCGATTCTCGAATTGGTGCTTAAAGGGGGTTCGCTTTGATCTTGATTTAGTTCCCATTGATAAAGAAGCCATGTACCAAAATCTTGATGCCGTCAGACTTGATATTGAAAGAATGTCTGGATGGCAAAAGCTTGTTGATGAACTCCAAAGGGTCAATCGGGCCAATATCGAGGCGATGCTAACTATGGAGAACGATAAGTCGGAATGACAGAAGATTCTTGACCAGCACAGCATCGAGATGAAAAACATAACCGAGTATAACGAGAAACTTGAAGCTGAAGTCAAGCAGCTTAAAGACGATCTTACCACCTCTTCTAACACTTACACTCAAAGAGAAGAGGTGCTACAAAAACAAGTGCGGGATGCGCATGCTGGCCAAAGAGATGCCGAAGCTAAAGTTGAGAGGCTAGAAGAGGTCGTAGAGAATTACCGCACTGATGCCGCTCAGTTGCGGAGTAAAATGAGCGCCTAAGACATGGAGATTGAAGCGTTAAAAGCTCAACTTGCTAAAACCGAAAAAGAACAAGATGAGGTCATGGCTGGTAAAATCGCAGCTGAAGAATCTATTCAAGTCATGGAAGCCAACGTTAGTTCAAATCTATTCGACTTTTACTTGCACAGCGTCTTGGGGCATGGCAGTCTCTCTTTTCTCGGTCCTAAATACGAAATCACCTTGGCTGAAGTGTGGGAAGCTGCTCTCGACATGTTCAGAGGCGCCGGGTATACCGAGGAAGAGCTTGAGGTGCGCTATCTAGATGAGGAAACTCGCGCTGCTCTTGCGAAGGGAAAAGAGCAACATGCCAGAGTGCGGACTGGGATGACGGAAGAGGAACGTTCTGGAAAAGAATTACCACCTACTACCTCTGTTCGTCCTTTAGTTTCTCCTGGGGTTGACATCATAGGTTCCAGTGCTCATTCCCCGCCTCCTACAAGAAGCGGGGTAATTACCCCTACTCATGATGAGGCTTTGGAGGATATTGGAGCTCAAAATTATGAGATTGAAATGATAAAGACAACCGCCGCTGGACCAGTTCAAACTGATTGCTTGTTCTCTTCCCACGACTTTGATGAATTTTTTGAATTTTTTGACTATCTCCTGAATATTAATGAGCCTTTATCTCCTCTTTTTACTGACTTTAACCTCTTTTCTCCTATAGAGAAAGCATCGAGCATCGTTCAGACTTCGCCTTCTCCGGTTATCCCTCCTCCATCTCTTCAGGTGACTCCTCCTTCTGCTTCACAGCCCGGGTCACAAGAGGAGCAAATAGAGGCTCTTCATGGCTTAGATGATCCTATCGCTTCTCAAGAACACGGGGAAGAAGCGCCTGGAGAAGGAGATGGATCTCCGGAGCGAACTGCTTCCGATGACATAAAATTATCTGCTCTTGTCACTCCAGGGAGTGAGTCTTCTTCAAAGAGGAGAAAGAAGCACGGAACATCGAAGAGGAGGGGGAAGAAAATCATAGCTACTGAAGAGGAATCGGAAGTCGGACCAGTTGCACCTCCCTCTCCTTCTTCCCTTATGCCAATAGATCGACCTGAAAAGCTAACCGATCGACCTGAAAAGCTAACCATTCGGCCGGGCAAAGGGTCCAAAGGTGGTAAGAAGAAGTGAAGAGTCGGGCTTCGGGCTTTTTGATTTCTTGCATGTACTGGTCGAGGATTGTGCGGGTACCGGCCCCTGCTTTTTTATTTTAAAACCTGTATCTGCAATACAATTGAATAAAATGATCCTTTATTTGTACAGACTCCTGTTTGAATTTGAGAATGCATTTATTATTCATTTTTGCACAAGTTTATTTATATGATATTGCAGCGGGCTTATGGCATGTTGTTTGAGCATTACTTTTGCTGATGTGGCTATAACATATTGTATGTAACTATACCATGTTGCCCCCATACCATAAGCTTGCTGCAATATTTTATACTTCGAGGGGACTTGCACTCTTATTCGCTGAAGAATAATTATTTCATTCTTGAAGAAATTTTTTTGTAGAGTACAACTTCCTTCATATAAGTTTTTACGCTTTGTCCTTTGAAGAAATCACTTTTGCTTATGTACACATTTTACCAAGTGAATTCTTCTATGTGGTAAAGCGGGCCTCTGAAGGGTACTTTAACCCTTTTTTTTTTTTGAGGAAGATTATTTCCTAGAATAGGTAAATTACTCCTCCTTTGAAAGTTAAAGTGTGCTCTTGATGAGGATTTTTTTTTTTAACATAGAAAGTTGTACCTCTGAGGAGGGATTTTTTCACGTTTCAACACTTGGAAGTTTTATTTCAATCTTGGTGAAACGTGTACCTCCAAAGAGTTGTGCCTTTGAAGAAAGACTTTTCACGTTTCAACACTTGGAAGTTTTATTTCAATCTCGGTGAAACGTGGGCTTCCGAAGAGGTCTTTCTTCTTGATTGTGTCTCCGGGAGGAGGTCTTTATTTTGTTTTGCATTTCAACTCTGGTGAAGTGAAACTCCGAAGAGCGGCTGTTACACTTCAACTCCTGGTGAAATGTGCCTCCGAAGAGGTCTTTATTTTGTTTGCATTTCAACTCTGGTGAAGTGAAACTCCGAAGAGCGGCTGTTACACTTCAACTCCTGGTGAAATGTGCCTCCGAAGAGGTCTTTATTTTGTTTGCATTTCAACTCTGGTGAAGTGAAACTCCGAAGAGCGGCTGTTACACTTCAACTCCTAGTGAAATGTGCCTCCGAAGAGGTCTTTATTTTGTTTGCATTTCAACTCTGGTGAAGTGAAACTCCGAAGAGCGGCTGTTACACTTCAACTCCTGGTGAAATGTGCCTCAAAGAGGGTTTTCATTGCCTGGAAGTTACTCTCTCATGGTTGGAGGGTCATGACTCCTCCAATCTTTTTTGTTGAGTAGAGAACTTTCTTTTTTGCGGCATATGCCTCATTAGAGGTCTTTATTCTCCGAAGAGTTGTGCCTCCGAAGAGGAGCATTTTGCCTCCGAAGAGGGCTTCGGTCTCTGAGGAGAAGCATTCGGTCCCCGTAGAGAAGCATTTTGCCTCCGAAGAGGGCTTCGGTCTCTGAGGAGAAGCATTCGGTCCCCGTAGAGAAGCATTTTGCCTCCGAAGAGGGCTTCGGTCTCTGAGGATAAGCATTCGATCTCCGTAGAGAAGCATTTTGCCTCCGAAGAGGGCTTCGATCTCTGAGGAGAAGCATTCGATCTCCGTAGAGATGCATTTTGCCTCCGAAGAGGGCTTCAGTCTCTGAGGAGAAGCATTCGATCTCCGTAGAGAAGCATTTTGCCTCCGAAGAGGGCTTCGGTCTCTGAGGAGAAGAATTCGGTCACCGTAGAGAAGCATTGTGCCTCCGAAGAGGGCTTCTCACATTTCATCTCACGGGAGTATATCGACCGATTATTGTGAAATGTGTGCCCCTGAATAGGGTTATTGCCAGGAAGTTTGGAGTTTCCCTCTCTCGGTTGGACGGATTCTCGGGAGTGTGTCAACCGATAATTCCGCAACTTTGTAACGAGAAAGACCCCCATTTTTCTGGTGTAGCCCGCTTGAGGTCTTTATCCTCCGAAGAGTTATGCCTCCGAAGAGGGCTTGTGCCTCTGAAATGGTCTTTTGCTGACTGACGCTTGCTCGCCCATATCTCTTTGCCGTTGATTCCTGTTGATGATTCCCGCTGTCTTTTGCAAGTGTCATCACTTTTAGCTGCCAATGATTTCCCTTATCCAAAAGAGTATATTTTATAGTTAAGCAAATTGGTGGTGGCAGACACAGGTTATTTAACTCGCTGTTTGTTTGTTCAAACATTTGCAGTTAGTTAGATATGATCTGCTTCTATCCACATTGCTCACTTTCGTTTGAAGCACTTCTTTTGTAGGATTTGAAGATGGGAATTTTGAATGGCTCAGTGTTTGACTGTTGGATGATGTTGCGGATCGCTCGGTCTCGTGACGGGTAAGCTTTGTTTTTATGGCCTGCATTATTAAATCGACATTTTAGTAACACAATTAACGTATTTTATATGTCGAAATAAAACAAAGCAGTTTATAATAGTAGGGAACACAAGAATTATAGAGGTTTAGCCAAAACTGGGCCTATATCCACTTTATAGCTTTTTGTTATTCGCCCGCCTTGCAATTGCTTTTAATAGAAGAATCATATATTCGTAATTCCTTTACAATATTTCAGCAAAGTTTTCAAGTAAAATATGGATGCAAATGGTTGCTGTTCCAAGTTCTTGGAATTGGCTCTCCTTTGACAGCTGTGAGTTTGATTGACTAATTTAGCAACTCCTTGGTGTCATCTTTAAGCATGCATCATCTTCTTTTGTTAGTGGGTAGTTTTATCCAAAGAAATATACTCCAGCCAAACCATTAATTGTTTGCTTAGAATACTTCTTATTTAAGATTCGACATTGGAATTTTGTTGTTTAAAACTTGCTTTCGAGTGCTACCAAGGGTTGTTTGGTATTGCCTGCAAATTTAGATCAATCTTTTTAGTCATACTTTCAGAGTACTTTACATATAGATATAAAATAAGCGACTTGTAATAATAGAGAAAACAAGACTTATAGTTTCTATTATTTATTTGCCCTGTTTTTTATAATAGCTTTTGATACAGGAATGATACATTCAGCATTCTTTTACAAATTTGTAACAAGGCGTTTAAGTAAAGTATGCAAGCCATTGCTGCCCCAGGCTTCTAGGAATTGAATCTTTGGCATGAGGGGATTAGATGGCAGCTTCTTTCAGAATCGAAACTTCCTTTCACTTTGAGGACTTCCTTGAGGCGTGAGCATGTCTTCGCGCCTCATCCAATTTTTTCCCGCCGGATGAGGGCTTGCTGTGATGACACTGATAATAGGCAATTCATCTCCCTGCGCTACGGTTCTTCTATTTGAGCTGCCTTGTTGAATGGGAACTAGCAGCATTTTAGAGGATGAGGGGAGGTCATTTCTATCTTTCTTCACATATTGTTGCAGTTCATTTTGCTTAAGCAATTCTTCAATCTCTTTCCTTAACTGGCGACATTGGTTAGTGTCATGGCCAGGCTGATTGTGAAATTGACAGAATTTTCCATTGCCTGGAGCATTTCTCCTTATCAGAGATGGTTTGGGGTACACAACAACATCTTTTGTTGCCAAGAAGATATTCTCCGGAGTGTCGGTCAAAGGGGTGAAGTCGGAGGATCTAAAGCGCCGAGCTTTTTTCGAGACTTTCTGCTTTCTCCTACCTTCATTCTCCTTTCTCTGTTCGATCATCTCCGGTATGTATTCCTCGTCATTGTTAGGACTCAAGGGGTAGTCGTCGACTATTCTTTCAAAAGTTCGCCTCGACAAACGTTCATGGATAGTTAGTCGTGACCATGAACTTTCCGTTTGGGGGATTGTTCCAATAGAAATGCCAATTGCCCGTTGAGGAGTATTCCATCCTTCCGAAACATGAGCCTCTTTGGCGATGGTTTTTATATCACTTTCTAGTCGTTGAACCTCCTCTTGCAATGCATTCATCTTGTCGAGAATCCTATTGTTCTAAACTTCCATGTGTTGATATAATCCATACACTACGGCGTCTAATTCAGCCCTTGTGACTCCAATACTAGAAGCTGTTTCACTTAGCGTAGGAAAAGCAATAGCGTTGCTGCAAGTACCTTCAATCCTCAAAAATTTACGCTTCCTTTCGAAAGTCATGATTTCCGTTAGACTTTTGGTTCGGAGAGAAATCTTTTCCACAAGCCTTTGTCGAGCGATGGTGGAAGTTGTCTGAGTTCAATTCTCGGTGAAAGCACCAAAAATGTTAATGCTAAAATTTGAACGCTAACACCCCGGTGTATGAAGTGTAGTTGTGAAAGCACCACCCGATGATTCGGGAGCAGAGTATAAGCAGAAAATCACAGAAAAAGCAGTGAATAACAACGATTTTATAGTGGTTCGGCTCAAGACAAGCCTACGTCCACTTTAATTCTCTTTATTGCTAAACCGATTACAACTTTACAACAATCCTCAATTACAATTATGACGAGACAAACAACTAGAACTTTGGTAGAGAAGAATTCTTCGAATCCATGTAGATGGCGTTAGATTTTCCCTTGAAGTTAGTTGAAATGTCTTCCGAACTTGAAGTGTCGGGTGAGTTGAGAATTCAGCAGAATATTGGCGCTTGAAAATGATTGGCCAAAAGGTCCCCTGAATGTTGGAGGTGGCCATGTATTTATAGGAGTTTTCAGCCCTGAGTCGTGAGTCGTGTTCGACCCATGCTTGGCTCGTGGCCGAGTCAAATTAGGCCGTGGCCGACTCATCGAACCAACCCTTGATTTCTCCATGGCTTATTCCTCTGCTGGATTTTATGCTAAGTCCTGAGTCGCATACGAGTCAATCTTCCTTGGTATAGGCACTGTGGCAATGGATTACGACCCAATGGCTTTAAGTCATGGACGAGTCATTCTAAGTTGTGAGTCGTTAAGCCGTTAACGACTTATCAGGTAGCGGTATATAAATGAAGCGGCACAAGGATCCACCTACTTATGTCGTTACTTCCCCTGAGTCGTCTCATATGATAAGTCGCGGACTTGTTGAGTCGTTGATCCACTGAGTCGTTGTAAGCTCTGAGTCGCTGCTTACCATGAGTCGTTGAGACGATAGTCTTGATGAGTTGGTAACCTACTGAGCCATCCTGCCTTGTGAACCGTTAACCCCTTGAGTCATCCTATCCCTCTAAGTAGATGAGTCGGTCCATCCCTTGAGTAGATGAGTCGGTCCTGTCTTTGGTTGGATGAGTCGGTCCAGTCCTTGAATCATTGGCAAAACGAGGTTAACACCGTCCAAACCAGCACCAAAATGTCCAGAATTTTATTACGATCCTAACAAAAAAAATCGCGCTTGAAATGGAGTCGGTATGAGAAAGTTACACGTGTTAAATCGCTTGAAAACAAAATTAAATTAAACAAAACAAAACAAACATACCTAATTATAATATATGCCACGTCATCCCCCTTTCTTCCTCTCTCTCTCTCCCATGCGTTTGAAGCTTCCAGGCACGCGACCCTTGACCGAAAACTCCCTGTCTTTGACCGTACGCTGCCCTCACCTGAGGCGTCGATTGACCAAGCCACCGCCACTAGTGAACTTCCCAACTCCTACTCCATCACCGAGACCAATCTCGGCCACCCTCAGGTAGCACCGCCGCCGCCTCCATCCTAGGGTTTCGAAACCCTAGCTTGCCAATTTCAACCGCCACAAGGCACGATACACCCTCTAACCACTGCCAAACGACTCCTCATGTTGTCCTCTTCAAAACACATAAAGGGATTTCTCGATTTCTGCCCAAATCGAAAACGCCCTAATCACCATCATGGGTAACGTGATTTAGAACTTTGACCATGATTTTCCGTTGATTCGAGCGAAAATTGAAAAAGCAAAAGCTATCCATTGATTCGTATCGATGAGATCTTTGATTCTATAAAAAAATTGACTTTTTCCGAAGAGTTTGAATATTCATTTGATTTTGAATTTGAAATTGGTTCTAGGGTTTGCAGCCATTGGAAGAGGAGGGCAGATGTAATTTTTACCCACAGACAATTGAGAATAGATGTAGGCTAGGCTTTATAGCAGGATATTTATAGAGAAAGTTGAAAAAAAGAATGGATTGGATCTATCAGATATACGCGCTAAACGATATATGGCCCGAAAAGCCCGTTTCGACTTCGGAACGAAATTGGGTAAATCCGTATATCAAAATAGATGTTTTAACATATTTTAAACGCAATGGAAAAGGTTTCACATTCAAATTGTGTCGTATGAAGAAGTTATGCTAAAAACAATATTCTCAAATTGATTTCAATTGATTTCAATTTAATTGATTTCAAGCCGTTTCAAGGCCATATGATCAAACTACAAGTCCAATCGTTACGAAACTTGAAATCCTATAATAATTCACCGTTACGGATCCGATGAAACTTGTTTCGTCGAAATCCGAGTCAATGGACAAAATGGCTATTTTCCATTGATTAAATAAATTAATAATTTATTAATAAAACCCAAATTTTTATTTCAATCTTAAAATTGACCAATTTATCGCTTTTATATTTCTCAAATATTTACAATGATTTAAAACAAATCTAAATGTCAATTTAGAGAAGATTTATTTATAAATTTCAATATTAATTCTCAATTTCATTAAATTTAACATTATAAATTTAATCTCAAATAAATATATTAAATTCACTTCCAATTTTATTATTAAATTTATTGATGTCAATTGGATGAAATTAACATTGGCTCCATACCTATAACATTAATAATCTCTAATTTAAACTAAATTTTGAATTAACGTAATTGAATATTTCATTTCATTTATTTGCAACTAATCCAATTATTATCAATTAAATAATTTAAACCACTATTTAAATTTCAAATTCTATAATTCATAAATTTATCATCTTGTATTACTTATTAATTTATAATACTTTAAACCAATTCCCATCTCAATTTAAAGTAAATTAATTCACCAATTATAGTATTTATTTCAATTCCTTAAAATATTCCCTTTATTATAAATTGAATCCAATTTATTTCAACAAGTTTCCAATTAAACGGATTAGATTCAATTCCAACCCTTAAATTGAGTTTATTATAACTCTATACCACAATTAACACTTGTCTCACGTTTCATTCCATTAATATATTCAAATTCCATCTTCATTTCAATTAGCGTAACAAATTAAATTTCATCTAAAATAAACTCATTTACCAATTAATTTGGTCACTTTTAATAATTGCTCTTATACGCTCGTTACTTATCAATCCAGATTTAAAATTCCATATATAACGCTGATTTTATTCCATTGCATTAATATACGCCTGTTTACATTTTAATTTGAATGAATATTACGTTTTAAAATGTGTACTACTATTAATTGAACCCATAAATTAAGGTTTTTAAGTACTTTACATTCTATTAAATTTACAACATTAAATTTTCATTCTATTAATTACTTTACATACTTTACGTATTAATTTCTCAATTGACAAAGTTTGAACTTATTTCCCAATCCACCAATTTCTACTTAAAATAAATTTACTATTGTATTAATTTACATTCACGCTTCCGTTACTATATTAATAATCATTAATTAACTTATATTATCAAAACAACATTATAATTATTTAACATTTAAATGAACTTTATTTCCAATAAATTCATTGACCAATTGACTAGGTAATTTATAATAATTGCTATCCTACCCTTAAATTTACACTTAGGTTTATGTTATATTCAATTTATACGTACTTCTTCCTAGTTAATACTTTTGAATTTATTCCCCGATTCCCTAATTTCAATCAATTATAAATTTACACTCTGCTTTAACTAATTTCAGTTTCATTTGTTTTTAACATTTACTTAAGTATAGATTATCAAAAATTTATTTCCTTCTAAATTTATTTACAAAATTTAATTAAATTGACCAAATTAAATCACTTACAGGTCGTTACAAATCATGAGTGACTCACTAAACCATTAATATGGATAACATCCAAATACCAAATAAGTTCACTCTGTGATCGATGTAAAGTAAAGGGAATTTTTTGGGGAAGATCAAAGAAATAATCCCTTCTTCTTCCTTATAGAATTCTTCCAATAACCCCGAACCTTATCTAAGCAAAAAATGCGTACTGTACTTTTATGTTTACAAGCCAAAGTTCTAGCATAAGAAAGCCGAAGTATATACTTTATTCGATACAGACCTTAATTTTTTAGGATCCAAAATAACAATGAGAAAGATTTCTATATATTCGACTAAATCTATCGAGAATATCAGAATCTGATTAATCGGCCCAGATTGGCTTACTAATAGATTGGTTCGATACGGTACAAATTTTAGCTTTAGATAAGGATCCAATAAGGAGAATAACTGGGATTATGGTATCAAGTTTCTTACTAATGGTATCTATTAAATACGAATTCTTTAACATTTCATTCCTTTTAGGCGAAGAATTTTTCAGTAAACTTGTAAAATAACTGCAACGTTCGCGATTTTTCGACGCTCGAAAACCGACATCAATACGTCCACTATGTCAACTGCCGAGCAACCGGATGCCGGAAAACCGAAATGTTATGGTTAAAGAAGAAGAAAAAGATAGAATAAGAGAGAAAGAGATAGAACATAATAGATAGAAATAACAGAACAATATCAGAATCTCACAATCGCAGTGGAACAACATATAATAGATAAATGAATAATCTTTAAACAAAGAACTATATCAGTTATTTCATTACATCACATTACATTACATCATCAGAGTGTACAACAACAAACAGCGGAAAAGAAGTACTCTATACTAGTTTGATATACCATGCCATCCAGCTTGCCTCCAGATTTCTATAGCAACTCTCAAATTCCAGAATGACCTGATAATCTGACTCTAGACTGCCCGTGTGGAAATTTGATAGAATGAGTTGGAGAAGAAGAAGAGAAGGCTTACCAATGGGTTCTTCTATTAGTTTGGAGCTAGAGTTTGATTTGCAAAAGAAAACTAGGGTTTGGAATTTTAATTTCCCATTCCACTCACCATTGTTATAAAAGCTTGAGTATAGGGAATGTAGAAAGGAAGTAAATGAAGAGGAAAGGGTTGGAACTGAGTTAATTAATGATTATTAATATAGTAACGGAAGCGTGAATGTAAATTAATACAATAGTAAATTTATTTTAAGTAGAAATTGGTGGATTGGGAAATAAGTTCAAACTTTGTTAATTGAGAAATTAATACGTAAAGTATGTAAAGAAATTAATAGAATGAAAATTTAATGTTGTGAATTTAATAGAATGTAAAGTACTTAAAAACCTTAATTTATGGGTTCAATTAATAGTAGTACACATTTAAAAACGTAATATTCATTCAAACTAAAATGTAAACAGGCGTATATTAATGCAATGGAATAAAATCAGCGTTATATATGGAATTTTAAATCTGGATTGATAAGTAACGAACGTATAAGAGCAATTATTAAAAGTTACCAAATTAATTGGTAAATGAATTTATTTTAAATGAAATTTAATTTGTTACGCTAATTGAAATGAAGATGGAATTTGAATATATTAATGGAATGAAACGTGAGACAAGTGTTAATTGTGGTATAGAGTTATAATAGACTCAATTTAAGGGTTGGAATTGAATCTAATCCGTTTAATTGGAAACTTGTTGAAATAAATTGGATTCAATTTATAATAAAGGGAATATTTTAAGGAATTGAAATAAATACTATAATTGGTGAATTAATTTACTTTAAATTGAGATGAGAATTGGTTTAATAAACTAATAAGTAATACAAGATGATAAATTTATGAATTATAGAATTTGAAATTTAAATAGTGGTTTAAATTATTTAATTGATAATAATTGGATTAGTTGCAAATAAATGAAATGAAATATTCAATTATTACGTTAATTGAAAATTTAGTTTAAATTGGAGATTATTAATGTTATAGGTATGGAGCCAATGTTAATTTCATCCAATTGACATCAATAAATTTAATAATAAAATTGGAAGTGAATTTAATAGATTTATTTGAGATTAAATTTATAATGTTAAATTTAATGAAATTGAGAATTAATATTGAAATTTATAAATAAATCTTCTCTAAATTGACATTTAGATTTGTTTTAAATCATTGTAAATGTTTAAGAAATATAAAGCGATAAATTGGTCAATTTTAAGATTGAAATAAAAATTTGGATTTTATTAATAAATTTTTAATTTATGTAATCAATGGAAAAAAGCCATTTTGGCCACTGACTCGGATTTCGACGAAACAAGTTTCATTGGATTCGTAACGGTGAATTATTAAAGGATTTCAAGTTTCGTAACGATTGGACTTGTAGTTTGATCATATGGCCTTAAAACGGCTTGAAATCAATTAAATTGAAATCCATTGAAATCAATTTGAGAATATTGTATTTAGCATAACTTCTTCATACGATGCAATTTGAATGTGAAACCTTTTCCATTGCGTTTAAAATATGTTAAAACATCTATTTTGATATACGGATTGACCCAATTTCGTTCCGGAGTCGAAACGAGCTTTTCGGGCCATATATCGTTTAGCGCGTATATCTGATAGATCCAATCCATTCTTTTTTCAACTTTCTCTATAAATATCCTGCTATAAACCCTAGCCTACATCTATTCTCAATTGTCTATGGGTAAAAATTCCATCTGCCCTCCTCTTCCAATGGCTGCAAACCCTAGAACCAATTTCAAATTCAAAATCAAATGAAAATTCAAACTCTTCGGAAAAAGTCAAAAAATTTATAGAATCGAAGATCTCATCGATACGAATCAATGGATAGCTTTTTCTTTTGCAATTGTCGCTCGAATCAACGGAAAATCGTGGTCAAAGTTCTAAATCACGTTACCCATGATGGTTATTAGGGCGTTTTCGATTTGGGCAGAAATCGAGAAATCCCTTTATGTGTTTTGAAGAGGACAGCATGAGGAGTCGTTTGGCGGTGGTTAGAGGGTGTATCGTGCCTTGTGGCGGTCGGAATTGGCAAGCTAGGGTTTCGAAACCCTAGGATGGAGGCGGCGGCGGTGCTACCTGAGGGTGGCCGAGATTGGTCTCGGTGATGGAGCAGGAGTTGGGAAGTTCACTAGTGGCGGTGGCTTGGTCAATCGACGCCTCAGGTGAAGGCGGCGTACGGTCAAAGACAGGGAGTTTTCGGTCAAGGGTCGCGTGCCTGGAAGCTTCAAACGCATGAGAGAGAGAGAGAGGAAGAAAGGGGGATGATGTGGTATATATTATAATTAGGTATGTTTGTTTTGTTTTTGTTTAATTTAATTTTGTTTTCAAGCGATTTAACACGTGTAACTTTCTCATACAGACTCCATTTCAAGCGTGATTTTTTTGGTTAGGATCGTAATAAAATTCTGGACATTTTGGTGCTGGTTTGGACGGATTCTAAGACTGTGCAATTTTTGGGTTTAAATTGGATTTAAATGCAAAATGTGAGTGTTTTAACCCACTCACGACTTCTAAAATTTCTTATGTTTGTTAAATTGATATATGATGTGATTTTAAATTTATTTGTGGTTGTTTGGCATATTTTTAATCATCGTCTCAGTTGAATTGCATTTATTCAAATTAAATTGTTATTTAATTTTATTTTGCTTATAAATTGACAGTTGAATTTATTTAGTATTGCACATAAATTGTTAGTTAAATTTATTTATTATTGCATTTAAACTGCCAATTAAAAAGTTATTAATTTAATTTTGAATATAAATTGTTCGTTATTACTTGTTATATTTTATATGCTCTATATTGATGTGTTGTTTAAATTGGATGATGATTTTAATAAATGGTTGATGGTTGATATTGGATGAATGGATGCTGAATTTTTTATATGGTTATAAATTGTAAGTTTTAAAGCACATTCATATCATTCGGGATTGCGATTTGAAATGATATATAACCGTAAATTTTATTTTGAAATTGCAGATTGAAATGATAAATATCCGTATCACTTGACCATAGGATAGAAAATTATATACAAACACCGCGGTCTATATGTAAAATTATTTTAAAATGATTTCTATGGTTTTGTAAAGAAATAAATGAGTATATATATATTGATTTTTAATATTTTATAAATGCTATATTATTGTTGAATTTAGCTATGTATAAATTTGTTTGAATTATAAAATAAGCTAAATAATGAAGTTTGATTTCTTTTATAAAATATGGTCAAGTATCTGTTTAAAAATTCTATTGTATATAGAGCTTATAATGACTCAAATAAAAGTAAGGTTGTAGATAAATGCGAATATGATTTGAATTAAAGTATTTAAGAATTTTCCTCGAAAAATTTGTTTGAAATGTAAATAAATTAAGATTTAAAAGGTATGATTTTATAACTTGATTTTGATTAGAGGATTTAAATGATTATAAAATTGATTTGAAGAATATTATCAAGTTAATTTAATTAAAAGAATATCCCGCTATTGATGTTTAAGGATTTTACTTAAATAATATTTGTTTAGTAAGTAAACATTTCAAATGTAAATAATAGGAATTGGATTTGATAATTAAATTCTCAAAGATTCCATTTTGAAATAATGAAATATTTAAAGATTGAAATATATGAACTATAAAAATTTAAGTTTTGAAACATAGAATATTTAAGCTTTGAAATATATGGGATTTAAAATGGTTTATTTGGATGTTCAAATTGATATTGGGAATTTATTGTGAAATTTAAAGAAGTTATTTTATTATATAAAGTAATATAGTATTTAAACCATTAAGTATTAAAAGTTATGTTTCAAGGCTATGGTTTCAAGGTATACAGATTTGAAAATGCTATGATTTTTGAAAAAGATATAGTCGAAATAAAAATGATATCATATGGATTTGGGTTTTAAAATGGAAATGATATCGTATTTATATGGTTTTGAAGTGGATATTTTATTCTGGTTTTTAAAGTATAAATTATTTTGAAATACCTCGGTGCTATAATAATGTTGGGTTGTTAAAGAGACCGGGATCGGAAGTTGTCATACTCTCTACCAACTCCGAAAACCACTTTAACAACCATGTACGTGGTGGAGATTCCAGAATGAACTAGGATGGTGGCGACATTTCCTTTGAGGTAAATACGTGGACCCAACTCTCGTGAGTTGGCATAAGGTGGATAAAACAGGAGCGATCGACGGATTAATGAGGTAGCACCTTTGATCGGACAGATCCCTTTGATATTATACTTTGACTTTTGGATTTATTCTGTGGCCACTTTTGATTTCTTTGATTTGGGGTTGTTGTTCGAGGTGGGCGGTAGCTGCGGCTACGCGTTTCCACCGACTCGGAAGTGTAATTGGTATATTTAACCTGGCGTTGCCTAGTTGTACCGTGTCACCTACCATACCGAGCCTTTACTACGAGTTCCTATTTGTGTCGTACCTATGGAGTGCCTTCTCGTAGTCTCCCGATCAGGAGATATGCAGGCACTGTATAGACTATTTTCACTATTACGTGTTAAGGTGGAAAATGTAAAGCCTTAACGCTATTTTAAAGTAAGTTTATTTTACTAATAGACACTATTATAATAGCGAAATATTACTACATAGTAAATAGTTTAACGGATCCTTAGGAGATGTAAATCCCGAGCATCTCTTAAGTTACTGCACTCATATTTATTTCTGTAGATTTAACTCACATAAGATATTTTAGTTCTGACTCGAGTGTTTTGTCTTTTCAATTTGCTCGGGTCAGTCCAAGCGTTTCAGGATTTGAAGATTTTATTCTGGAGGACGAAGACGAAGATTTGTAGTACTATTATCTACTATATTATTCCCATACACCATTTTATTCCACTGCATAATTATTATTCTATGGTATGTGTAACTCTGATATGTACTGTATAAATATAATCAAATTTTTTGTAAAATGGCTTCATGAACTGTATATTTGATTATTATATTTTATCGTTCCATTGTGAGATTCTATTTTGTGTTTTTCTTTCCTTGCTTTTCTTATTTACCCCATAACAATCCACCCTTTCGTATGGTTTGAATTGGCACGTGTGTCGATTTAAAGCATGGGAAAAGGCAGGACGTTACAATCTGGTATCAGAGCCTTGGTTTAGCGATAAACCTTAGCTTTGTGGTGTTTGACTCTTTATTAATAAGGTAGTAATACCCTATGTGAGTCGCTGTGTATATATATGAGAGAGCGTACTTGTTAAAAGGTTTTGATATTGTGTTAATTTTTTCCGTTTTGTATTTATAAATTCTGGTTGGTGCATGGGACGCTATGACATCAATAAGGATTTCTAAACAATTAATAGGACAGACCGACACAATAATTGTTTTGAATATAGGTGAATGAAATAATTTTGCCTATTGTATTTTCTATATATAAAATAATTTTTTATAAAGGTTATATTTGGTTTCAATATATTAGTTGTTAGTTAATGAAAATTTATGAATAATTGTTGAAATAAGATTGAAAATAAAATAAAAAGGAAATTGGGAATTTAGAACGTAAATCCCGGGGTTTTAAATATTTCTTTTGAGTGATTTTGAAAATATAATAATAATATTGTTAGAAGTATTTTCTAATATAAATATTTCAATATAATTTGAAAGATTTGTTTTAAAGAAATTTTGGAAAAGAAATAAGTTCTGTACTCCCCTCTCTGTCGCAGGAAAATAATTTCGGTGATGGCGGCCGCATCATTGACATTCATTTTCGAGTTTCGAAGTGGGAAGGCCGCTGTAGTAGTTTTATTACAGGTTTATTGTGATAAACAAAAGTAAAATTTAAATTTGTTTTAAATCTACTTGGATATATATATATATATATATATATATATATATATATATTGTAAGTTTATATTTATCTATTATTTTAAAATGAATTGAAATTTAACCCTGTATTTAATTCTTAAGTTTTCGATTGATTAATAGTTTCCATTATGGTAGTGAAATAGAATGTAACCGATTAATAATTGGAGTCTTTAATTAAAATAAGGAATTTAATGCAAGGTTATGAATGAAATAAAAGGTAATTTGAAACTGTAACCTATGAAACAAAGAATAATATTATTGAGCATTTAGTTATTTAAAAGAAATAGAATAAACTTGTATTACTTTTAATTACATACTTATAAACATATATATAACTTACCGAATATTAAAAGTTGAAATGTAAATAAGAAATTGTAATAGATATTATACAAGTGATAAACTTGAGATAATGAAAGTATTCATTGAAATTCTTTAATAAATAAGAATTGGATGTTGTGGTTGTTGTAAACTTAAGTATATTTGAGATGATACTAATTAAAAATAATGAAAAAAAAAGATTGATTAAAAACTTAAGTTAATAAATTTACCTGCTAAGAAATTTGATTTGTATATGATAATATAAATACATGAATGTAATGAAATGTATATAATTTTGTATTTTATAGATAGAAGAAAATGAATTGGTAAGTAATGAATAGAAATAGATAAAAATAAATAATGAATGAAAAAGAGAAATCAAACAACAAATGTATGAATGAATTAATAAGGATAAACTAAATCTGTTGTTTGAAATTGTTGTTGTGGGTTTTGGTTTATGGTTGTTTGGGTAAGGATACTTTAAATTTGGATTGGATGGATGAATAATCTATTGGTTTCACCTAAGACTGTTGAGTTAATGGTGCACTTAGTAGTTTGTTTTACATTCTGCACAATTTAAAGTTTTAAACCCGAACAACTATTTGCTTTTTTTGATATGAATGAATGATCGATTTGTGTTGATTTTTTATGATGATTATATGACTGGTTGCAAGTGGTGAATGTTGTATTGATTTGTTTTTTATTGTTTGAAACAACCTTAAATATTTCATTTTATATAATTGTTAACCTTTTGGATTATATAAGTGAAATACAGGTTAAGGAAGCAATTGGTGCTGCTTTTGGTTCCATAAAATAAGCGTTAATTGCCCGACTAATAGGTACGTTTTTGGATTACGGTTTGTAGTGTTATTTTTTTTCCGTGTTGGGATATAATATTTTGGATATTATATGTGATATTTTGTTATATTTGATATTATATTTTCTCACGAGCCTCTCCGTACAAATGAGACTCTGCCAAAAATTTCCGTAAATTTTGGACTTAGAAATTTTTTGAAAATGATTTCCAAACTTTAATAATTTAAGTATAAAAAGATTTAATGGTTATAAATTGATATATTTTATTTAAATTAATTAATTTTTAAACTTAATTGTTTATAAAGTTAATATTTGAATAAGATATTGATTTCTTAATTCTTCTTTTCCTTTTCGTGGATGAAAACTTTTGAGTGGGGAGAGTGTAACGACCCGTAAATTTTGATGATTTAATTTGGTCAATCTAATTAAATTTTGTAAATAAATTTAGAAAGAAATAAAAAATTTATGATCTATAAATAAGTAAATGTTAAAAAAAACGAAACTGAAATTAATTGAAGCAGAGTGTAAAGTTATAATTGATTGAAATTAGGGAATCGGGGAATAAATTCAAAAGTATTAACCAAGAAGAAATACGTATAAATTGAATATAGCATAAACTTAAGTGTAAATTTAAGGGTAGGATATAAATTATTGTAGATTACCTAATTAATTGGTCAATGAATTTATTGGAAATAAAGTTCATTTAAATGTTAAATAATTATAATGTTGTTTTGATAATATAAGTTACATAATGATTATTAATATAGTAACGGAAGTGTGAATGTAAATTAATAGAAGAGTAAATTTATTTTAAGTAGAAATTGGTGGATTGGGAAATAAGTTCAAACTTTGTTAATTGAGAAATTAATACGTAAAGTATGTAAAGTAATTAATAGAATGAAAATTTAAGGTTGTGAATTTAATAGAATGTGAAGTATTTAAAAACCTTAATTTATGGGTTCAACTGATAGTAGTACACATTTAAAAACGTAATATTCATTCAAATTAAAATGTAAATAGGCGTATATTAATGCAATGGAATAAAATTTGTGTTATATATGGAATTTTAAATCTGGATTGATAAGTAACGAACGTATAAGAGCAATTATTGAGAGTTACCAAATTAATTGGTAAATGAATTTATTTTAATGAAATTTAATTCGTTACGCTAATTGAAATGAAGATGGAATTTGAATATATTAATGGAATGAAACGTGAGACAAGTGTTAATTATGGTATAGATTTATAATTGACTGAATTTAAGGGTTGGAATTGAATCTAATACGTTTAATTGGAAACTTATTGGATTCAATTTATAATAAAGGGATTATTTTGAGGAATTGAAATAAATACTATAATTGGTGAATTAAATTACTTTAAATTTGAGATGGGAATTGGTTTAAAGAATTATAAATTAATAAGTAATACAACATAATAAATTTATGAATTACAGAATTTGAAATTTAAATAGCGGTTTAAATTATTTAATTGATAATAATTTGATTCATTACAAATAAATGAAATTAAATATTCAATTATTACGTTAATTGAAAATTTAGTTTAAATTGGAGATTATTAATGTTATAAGTATGGAGCCAATGTTAATTTCATCCAATTGACATCAATAAATTGAATAATAAAATTGGAGGTGAATTTAATAGATTTATCTGAGGTTAAATTTATAATGTTAAATTTAATGAACTTGAGAACTAATATTGAAATTTATAAATAAATCTTCTCTAAATTGACATTTAGATTTGTTTTAAATCATCGTAAATGTTTGAGAAATGTAAAAGTGATGAAATTGATCAATTTTAAGATTGAAATAAAAATTTGGATTTTATTAATAAATTTTTAATTTATTTAATTAATGGAAAAATAGCCATTTTGGCCACTGACTTGAATTTCAACGAAACAAGTTTTATCGAATCCGTAATGGTGAATTATTGTACGATTTCAAGTTTCGTATCGATCGGACTTGTCGTTTGATCGTATGGGCCTGAAACGCCCTGAAATCAATTAAATTGAAATCAATTGAAATCAATTGAAATCAATTTGAAAATATTATTTTTAGCATAACTTCTTCATACGATGCCATTTGAACGTGAAACCTTTTCCATTGCGTTTAAAATATGTTAAAACATCTATTTTGATATATGGATTGACCCAATTTCGTTCCGGAGTCGAAACGGGCTTTTCAGGCCATATATCATTTAGCGCGTATATCTAATAGATCCGATCCATTATTTTTTCAACTTTCTCTATAAATATCCTGCTATAAACCCTAGCCTACGTCTATTCTCAATTGTCTGCGTGTAAAAATTCCATCAGCCTTCCTCTTCCAATGGCTGCAAACCCTAGATCCAATTTCAAATTCAAAAATCAAATGAAAATTCAACTCTTCGAAAAATTTAAAAAATTTATAGAATCGAAGATCTCATCGATACGAATCTATGCATTGCTTTTTTTTTTTGCAATTATTGCTCGAATCAGCGGGAAATCGTGGTCAAAGTTATAAATCACGTAACCCATGATGGTAATTTGGGCGTTTTTGATTTGGGCAGAAATCGAGAAATCACTTTATGGGTTTTGAAGAGGACGGCATGAGGAGTCGTTTGGCAGTGGTTAGAGGGTGTATCGTGCCTTGTGGCGGTCGAAATTGGCAAGCTAGGGTTTCGAAACCCTAGGTTGGAGGCAGCGGTGGCGCTACCCGAGGGTGGCCGAGATTGGTCTCGGTGATAGAGTAGGAGTAGGGAAGCTCACTGGTGGCGGTGGCTTGGTCAATCGACGCCTCAGGTGAGGGCGGCGTACGGCCAAAGACAGGGAGTTTTCAGTCAAGGGTCACGCGCCTGGAAGCTTCAAACGCGTGAGAGAGAGAGAGAGGAAGAGAGGGGGATGACGTGGCATATATTATAGTTAGTTATGTTTGTTTTGTTTTTGTTTAATTTAATTTTGTTTTCAAGCGATTTAACACGTGTAACTTTCTCATAAGGACTCCGTTTCATGTGCGATTTTTTTATTAGGATTGTAATAAAATTACGAACGTTTTGGCGCAGGTTTGGACAGATTCTGAGATTGTGCAATTTTTGGGTTTAAATTGGATTTAATTTCAATTTAAATCCAAAAGGTGAGTGTTTTAACCCACTCACGACTTCTAAAATTTCTTATGTTTGTTAAATTGATATATGATGCGATTTTAAACTTATTTATGGTTGTTTGGCATATTTTTAATCATCATCTCAGTTAAATTGCATTATTCAAATTAAATTGTTATTTAATTTTTATTTTGCATATAAATTGACAGTTGAATTTATTTAGTATTGCATATAAATTGTTAGTCAAATTTATTTATTATTGCATTTAAACTGCCAGTTAAAAAGTTATTAATTTATTTTTGAATATAAATTGTTCGTTGATACCTATTGTATTTTATATGCTCTATATTGATGTTTTTTTTTAAATTGGATGATAATTTTAATAAATGGTTGATGGTTGATATTGGACGAATGGATGCTGAATTTTTTATATGGTTATCAATTGCAAGTTATTATGCACATTCATCTCATTCGGGATTGCAGTTTGAAATGATATATAATCGTAAATTTTATTTTTAAATTGCGGATTGAAATGATAAATATCCGTATCACTTGACCATAGGATAGAAAATTATATACAGACACTGCGGTCTATATGTAAAATTATTTTAAAATGATTTCTGTGGTTTTGTAAACAAATATATGAGTATATGTACGTATATATATTGATTTTTAATATTTTATAAATGCTATCTTATTATTGAATTTAGCTATGTACAAATTTGTTTGAATTATAAAATAAGCTAAATAATGAAGTTTGATTTCTTTTATAAAATATGGTTAAGTATCTGTTTAAAAATTCTATTGTATATAGAGTTTATAATGACTCAAATAAAAGTAAGGTTGTAGATAAATGCAAATATGATTTGAATTAAAGTATTTAAGAATTTTCCTCGAAAAATTTGTTTGAAATGTAAATAAATTAAGATTTAAAAGGTATGATTTTATAAATTGATTTTGATTAGAGGATTTAAATGAATATCAAATTGATTTGAAGAATATTATCAAGTTAATTTAATTAAAAGAATATCCCGCTATTGAAGTTTAAGGGTTTTACTTAAATAATATTTGTTTTAGTAAGTAAACATTTTAAATGTAAATAATAGGAGTTGGATTTGATATATATTAAATTCTCAAAGAATCCATTTTGAAATAGTGGAATATTTAAAGATTGAAATATATTAACTATAAAAATTTAAGTTTTGAAATATAGAATATTTAAGCTTTGAAATATGTGGGAATTAAAATGGTTTATTTGGAGGTTCAAATTGATATTGGGAATTTATTATGAAATTTAAAGTTATTTTATTATATAAAGTAATATAGTATTTAAACCATTAAGTATTAAAAGTTATGTTTCAAGCCTATGGTTTCAAGATATATAGATTTGAAAATGCTATGATTTTTGGAAAATATATATTTGAAATAAAAATGATATCATATGGATTTGGGTTTTAAAATGGAAATGATATCGTATATATATGGTTTTGAAATGGATATTTTATTCTGGTTTTTAAAGTATAAATTATTTTGAAATACCGCGGTGTTATAATAACGTTGGGTTCTTAAAGAGATCGGGATCGGAAGTTGTCATACTCTCTGCCAACTCCGAAAACCACTTTAACAACCGTGTACGCGGTGGAGATTCCAGAATGAAGTAGGATGGTGGCGGCGTTTCCTTTGAGGTAAATACGTGGACCCAACTCCCGTGAGTAGGCATAAGGTGGCTAAAACAGGAGCGATCGACGGGTTATTGAGGTAGCACCTTTGATCGGACACATACCTTCGATATTATACTTGACTTTTGGATTTATTCGGTGGCCACTTTTGATTTCTTTGATTTAGGGGTGTTGTTCGAGGTGGGCGGTAGCTGCGGCTACGCGTTACCACCGACCCGGAAGCGTAATTGTATATCTACCCTGGCATTGCTGTGACGACCCAAAATTTTTGGACATTTGAAATTTAAATATGTAATTGATTTTAAATATTTGGAAGTTAGTCTCTAAATTAAATTTCAAATATCACCAATTATTGATTATCAAATTATTGAATTAAATAATTGGAAGTTGAGCTAAATGTTGAATCTGGAATTTTAAGCCTGTAAAAAATTTAATTTGAAGGCTTATAAAATTTATATCGATAATACTGAAGATAATAAAAGTTTTAAAATTGAATTTAAAAACGATTTGTTAAGTTTTAAAAATATATCGTTTAAATTGAATTTAAAAATAGCCTTCCGAGGCACAATCTCGGAATTCGACGAAACCAGTTCCATTGGATCCGTAATATTTAAATATTGTCGGATTTCAATTTTCGTAGCATTTGGAATTGTGGTGTGAACGTACGATTTATTGACACGCTGAAATTTGAAAACGAATTTAATAAAATATCTATTCAAACATCTCAACATCAGCCGACTCCTTTTTCTCTTTTCCCATCGCAGTTTTCTTTCCCCATCAGGACACTGTAGCAAGGCCACCTCTTCACACAAACATCTCCCTCAATCTATTCACGCAGCCAAAAGAAAGATGAAAAGAAACAGAGAAAAAATATAATAATAGTGTATTCTTCCTTCCTCTCGTTTTCTCCTCAGATCTAAGCCTTCGAAATGGCCGAAGTCCAAAAAAAATGGCGTAAATCTTCCCACTGCTTTTCTATAATTTCACGAGATCCATTCCTCTCCTCCCCTCTAATTCGAATCAAATTCATTTCCATAACTCCGAAACCAAACCCCACTATCAAATCCTGACATCGGCGAGTTGAAGGGGGGGATCGCGACCTTGTTGCGAGGTCATTCTTGTGCGGCACGACTCTGGGAAGATGCCGATTTCGTGGTCGAAATGAGGGGGACTCGTGTACTTGCGAACGTACGCGTGGATGTTGGCAACCGAGGGGCACCGGGAGTCGTAACTGGGAGGGCACGCGTGGGCCTTGGGTTTCAAGCTCGATTCGGCGACGATGGTGGCACACATTAGCAGGCAGGGTTCGTCATCGATGGCGGCGGCGCTGTGGGGTTCGTCTGAACAGTAAGGTGGCCTACACGCGATGGTTGAGGAGTGTTTGGCAGTAAGGTATATATGTAAACAATTTAATATCAAATTTGAATCTGATTTGAATTATATGTATATATAGGTTAGAAAGGAATATTTGGTAATTATTTTTCAATTTAAAGATTTTTACCTATATATATGTAGGATAAGCATTGAATAGATATATATAAAATGTTGAGAATATATAGGAATTTAAATTTTTTTAAAGTTTACGTAAAGTGTAAAGTAGAAAACTTTGTCTGGTTTGAGAACGATTTTTTTGTAAATGAAGTATACTGCTTGAGTAATCATGTGTTAACGGATAGATAAAATTTCTATTTATGTTATTTACAGAAAAGAAATATGCATTCATGTTTAAAATATAGATAAAAACAGGAAATATGAATATAAAGAAGATTTTGGAAAATAATATGTGACATTCCTGAAATTTATCAAGTTTAATTTGGCAATTAAATTTATTTTGGAAAATAAATTGTGAACTAATTAGAAAATTTTCTAGAATAAATAAATAATTTTGATTTTAAACAGAAATTTAATAAGAAATTTAAGTATAAGTAGCTTAAAAATAAATATTTGGATTTGAAATATAAAAATAAAAGAAATTGTATTTGGATCTTTATTTAAATAAAAGAATTTTAATTTGGAATTTGATTTAAAAAAAAAAAAAAAATATTGAATTTATTAACTTTATATTTTCAAAGAACTAATACATATATAAAATTGTTTGTAATAAATAATTGGATTTCAAAATCATTGTTATAAAATTTTATAAGTACAAAATAAAATGTGATTTTATAGTTAATAAATTAAGAATTATGTATGAATGATTATTTATTGATTTAGTTATTTCAAATTCATTTTATTTATAAATTGTGTAAGTATAAATAATGGGAAAATGTATACATTTATGTATATAAATAAGATTTAATAAAATAGCTAGTTTTATATGTAACTAAATGTATGAATGTAAATTGAGATTTGAATTTAATTTAAAAATAAAATGTTTTAAAAGTAAGTAGCATTTGAAAGGAATTAAGATGTAATGTATATGTATAAATATTGGTTAAATACTTTTAACATTGTACAAGTATGTATATATACAAAAGAATAAAGATATAAATTTATTTTCAAAGCGTATAAGTTATAAATACAAAATTTATAAATTCATTTGCTTTGTAAACATAAAAAAAACTGAAATGTAAACATTCACATGGGTTGAAGTAAAGAGAATAGAGTAGAGGAATTAACAAGATCTTAAGCTTATGATTGTTTTTAACAAGTGGCATCAAGTATATTTAATAAAATATGATAATAAGATTAAAAAAATTACAAAGCTCTTCATTTTCCTATGCACAATCATAAATCAACTCAGCAATCAATCTGAAAGAATCAAAGCAAAAATAAAAGCTTCAGTTTTCAAGGCTGGGAATTCAAAAACAGAAAGGATCAAGAACCTGGAAATTGAAATGAAGATGAAAGTAAAGTTCAAAGAAAAAAAGAAAACAATTTCAATCTGTAAGTCAAAACCAGGTTCAGGTTGAATCAAAAATAAATTCATTTCAGCAATCAATCAGAAAGCTACAAAACCTGAAGCCAAATGGAAATCAAAGACCTGTCTCTGTTCTGCTTTGACCAAGGTGAGCAATCTAGCCCTGAATTTGTTCTCTGTCTTAATGAATGCTTGAATGACTTGTCTTCTCTGATATGTGATGATTCTGAAATAGAAATATGTTTACATGTGTATGTATATGTGTGATGCATGTTTGGGAAACACAACAAAGCTTGCTTTTGTTTCATTCATTCCAGATCTCAAGAACCTGGTTGCAAAATAAAAAAAAAATAAAAAAATAAAAAATGACTGAGACATTATCTGGTTATGTGAGTAACATTTTTGTTAAAAAATTACTTAAGTATAAATTGGTTGCATGTTTCATCTGGGAATAACTATGTTTATGTGGATACATATATGGATTATCTGTATATTTATGAATGTATGAAGTGTGCATAGTTGATTTTCCTGTAATCTCACTGATTCTTAGTTTCAAGCTCTAGTTTTTGATCTAAAAATCATATCTCTTAATTCAATTTGTGATAAGGTTTAAGTTTAAAACTAAACCTGTTTGTTTAATCATAGAGAATGTTTTTAAATTTTATATAAGTTAAATAAATTTATGCAATGCCTGGAAATATAGATAACAGAGCAAAACTGTATAAATGTAAAAATTCAAACTATATGAATTTATATTTCAGGTTTGTATATCAAAACATAATACTAAATTATGATTTTTTAAAAGTTAAATTATAATTTTTAATATCAAAACCTAAGTGCAGTTTTAGACTTACTGTATTTTTCATTTTTGTTAAGTACTGATGATGCATGCTATTAAATTGATTGAATTTGGTTATGGAGATAGTATAGCTATCATAGGTTATGGGGAAATTATGGGATCAAGTTGAAAATGAGTTTTGATGTTGTAATTTGAGTTTCCAGGTTTAGAACCCTAGTTTATTTGGGGTTACTGTTTTTGGGTCAATCTTCACTCCTCAGTGCATCGAGTCTGAAGCTTTTGGGGGTGATGGTGGATGGTGAGGTGAAGAAGCTATCACCAAAGTTCGGTCGATGATAATGGTCGGAGTTGAGAGGTACGGGTGTTGACAGGTTTGAAGGGTAGGGTTGTGGTCTGTTTTTCAGGTCTGGGTTGATTGTTTGGGTTGCAGGGATTGTTACTCGGGTTGGTATAGGGTAAATGGAGGGGAAAACTCGAAGCAAAAGGATTTTTACTCGAAGTAAATATGGGTTTGCTCGGGTGTACTTTTTGTTTCAGGTTTTCAAATTAAACAGAACTGTTCTGTTTTTTTTTGAGATTTTTAAAGTAGAGTTTTAAATTCATACTGGAGATTTGAACTTAGGATAAATCTTGAATCTGAAGATGAATTCAAAATGTTTGAATTCTGTTGTTGAAATAATTTGAAAGCAGAAATTCAAATTGGTTTAAAATAAAAAAATAAAAAAAAAGAAACAGGGAGCCTGTTTCCAGATTTTAAAGTTTGAAAAAAAAAAATGCAAACTAAAGTTTTACTTAGGATGTTAAAACTGAATCCAAATATGAATTTAAATAAGTTTAAATTCTGTTTTCTTTGAAATAGTTTGAATTCTGGAAAATTCAAAGTTTTTTTTTTATAATACAGAAAAACTGTTTTCTGTTTCATATGTAAAGTTAAAGTTTAAATTTGCAGGTGAAGATTTTAAACTGAGTTTTGGTTCGAATTTGAATATGAATTCAAATTTGATTTGTCTGGAATTTGAAATCCTTGATGGCTTTTAAATTTAAATTTAATTTTAAACTCTCAAGTGTGAATGCATTGTGTTTTGGCATTTGAATTGAAAGGTTAAGTATTTGAAATTTAGGAATTCAAATGAATTCAAACTCTGAGTTTTTAAATCTATTTTTTTTAACTTCAGTTTTTAAATTAAAGATTTAAATTTAAATTGTTTTCAAATGGTTTGCATTTGAATTAAAGGTATAGATGATAGAAAGAATTTAAAGCTAAAATAAATTTGAAAGTTGAATTTCAAATGTTAAAGTAATTTTTAAATTGGTTTGAATTTAATTTGAATTGAAATTTAAATTCTTTTTAATCTTATTAACAAAGTATATGTTCTTGTAAACATATAAGATTAAGATTTGTATTGTTTTAGAATCTTATTTTAAATAAATTTGAATCTTTAAGTTTAAAAGAAATGTTAAATGGAATTTAATGTAAATTTAAAAACATTTTTGTGTTTAAATGCTTGATTTAATAAGAAATGTTTATCTAAAAGATAAATAAATGTTTAATGATTGGAATCATTTAATTACTAAGGTAATTTAGATAAATATTAATTATTTAATTAATTAATAATGTGGAAGTTTAATTAAAAAATTAATGATATTTAATTTGATTTGAGATTAATTAATTAAGTTTAATTAATCTATAATTAAGAACGGTTAACTAAATTTTAATTTATGATTAAGATTTATTTAATCAAGTGATTAATGATTAATTTAGATAATTAATTAAGAATAATTAATTGGGTTGAGTAATTAATGTATTTAATTACTGAATGGTTATTAATCAAGGGTGATTTATATATATGTAGGGTTTAAGTAATTAACTTGTGTAATTATCTTATAAGCTAATTACTCATTGTAATTAGAGATAGTTAATTAGGACTAATAAATGAAAGTAATCATGTAGGTAATAAATTTAAAACCACCCAGTTTATTCATCTTAATTGTAGATGCTGATTGTTATTGAATGTTGTGTGATGGATTGATATATTTGGTATGTGATGTGATGCTATGTGATACTTTGTGCTGATCTGCTATATTTGTGATGAATATGCTGTTGTATGAATATGAAACCCTTTGACCCGTAAAACGACATTTGAATTTCGATGCGACAGGGAGTCGGATTCCAGTTGGTTATCCGAAACCCACATCGAATCATATTAGTGAATTTTTGTGATTGATAATTTACCTTATCTATGAATCTGTTAATATAGATAAGCGTTATGGGTTATCCCGCTTATCTTTATGATTGAATCTGTGATGATGATGTTGTGCACTATTGTGTAAAACCCCTGGACCACACTTATACACACACAAATATGGATTGCACGTGGAAATGGGTTAAGTCACAGATTTTGAAATTGTTTTAGAATTTGAATTTTTGAATCCAAAATAGTTTTGGAATTAGAATTGAAGCTTTTGAAAAAAATGAATTTCAAAAATAAAAGTTATTTTGAATAACTCGATTGAGTTTTGAAATTTTAAATAATTTGAGTTAAATTTGAATTCAATAATTGAATTGAATTCTATGATTTGGAAACTAGGGTTTTAAAAAGTTATTCAACTTATAAATGGATTTATATGGGGTTTTTAAACCATTTTAAAAAGTGATGTTTTGAAATTTAAAATTAACCCAAGATTCCAACTTGTATAAATCGGACTTTTCTGAAACGAAAACTGTTGTTTTCAAATAATAGAAGCTTTCATATAAGAAATGGATTTCCAATGTATGTTAAAAGGAATTCAAGTTTTGAAATGAAAATGGTATTCCAAGTTATAAATAAATCTTTGGACGTGTTTTGAAAGCTATAAATTAAATCTTTAATTTAAAGATTTATTGAGTTAATCCAATTGGAATGGAAGTTGTTTTGAATCTATGAATAGATCTTTGTGAAACTAGGTGAAACTTTGTGAAATAAATCTTTTGGTTTAAAGATTTAAAATGGTAATTTGTTTAACCATTTGAAAGAAAAGTTTTGGATTTTATAAGTTGTGACTTAACTAAAATCCCATATCCATATGTTTTAAAATATGGCGCTCATTATTCGGTTTAGCCGGGAGAGGACCTAGTGTCATATAGCCCATTCCGAATAGTGATACGACGTTAGGGATAGCAATTGAAGACCGGTGGTGAAGACCGGATATTTCCGAAAACAAAAGGGTAACTCATCGATTGTCTCTGCACTGGCTGATCCCCGGTATAGAGATCTTCATATGTGATGGGAAGTCCGGACGTGATTAGGGATTATCCGGATTTGCAAGGGCTTCTTCGGAAGTGCCTTCGGTTCTGTTCGAACCCGGGACAGACTTGTATGGTTGTATGTCCGACATTACACTTTGAGATGTTAACTGATCTCTATCAAATACATTTCTGCCTGGTGGCGGAGAATTTATTCTCTTAGCTTAACACCCTTCTCTGAGACGTACGAGCTCAGAGGTTATGTAGTTGATATTTATCAGTGATATTCCCAATTTGGTAATGTGGCATGCTGAGTGCTGCTGTGTGATGATCATTGGTTGATCATTTGTGATATGATCATTTGTTTGATCATTTATCTTTGTGATCATTGCTTTGGTCATCTGATTGACCCAAAGCATGGCTTTGTTGCACAAAGCGTAGCTTTGTGGACGAGACTGCATCAGGACCTCACTCCCCGGAAATGGTCGAAACAGGAAAGATGCGGCAAGGTTATGAGGGTCGCTCCCTTTAGGGTGTGTCATTCCCTTCTGGTAAAGGGTGGTATCAGGTATGGAGCCCTGGTATTTAACCTATGTGGTTGCTCCAATCTCATTTACTGTGTGGTTGTTGCTTTGAGGCGCCTCGGATAAAGGTCCCAAAGGACCGGGGGATGGCATATTCGTGTAGTAGTTACCTAGTTACAGAGGTAACCCGGCCTTGTGTTGGCAGAGATCTAACCGTAACGTTAGTTCTCGGGACGTCCCGCCAGAGGCGTACCCATGTGGCAATAGGAAGTTCCTTAGCCTGACCATTTGTTGGAAATCCATTCATCCAATACGTGCCTTGTACGGTTTTAGTTGTAGAACCTGCCATTTAACATGGCAGCTATAGTAGGCATAGTATCATGGTACCTATGCTGGCTAGGATTTATATTATACTTTCGAAAGATTTCCACTATGCACTAGTAATAATATCAAAGGATTTTTCTCGTAGTAAGCATGTTTGACTATCATAAGGAGAAATCTCCCCCATGTGTGCGTTTGCATTGTGTGTGTGCCGGGAGGCCTTATGGTAGTTTCATTTTTCAAAAAGCATTGCGGATTTCAAATTTAAATTCTGTTGTTTGTTTTAAAAGACCAAATGTTTTTGTTTGCTCATACCAGTCCCATGACTGACCTGGAGTTTATTGTCCCTTTCCTAAACTCTGGGTGCCCACTATTTTCCCACACGGGCAGTCTAGAGTTGGGGTTTTCAGATAATCAGTAGTAGGTGTAGATTCGATAGCTTTCAGCCTTAGGATTTGGCAATCGCATTTTGGATCGAGTTGCTTCTCTTCGTTTTGATTTGGAGTTCGAGCTATTCTGGATTGGTGCTTTGGAGATGGAGATTACTGTTACTGGAGTTCTTCCTTGAAGACTACATTGGAGATTTTGTTCCGCTGCTAGTGTTATCTTTTATTTCCGCTGCTATTTCTTTGTAACTCTGATGTATATTGATGTTCATTGTATCATTCTGTTGTATCAGATATTGTATCAAATGTTGTACATTGATATATATTATTCATTTCTTCCGCTGTGTTATTTACTTAATGTGTTATAAGCTCCGGCGACTCGAATTTGAACGGTCGAATCTGCGGCATTCGAGTACAATGTAAAGTATGGATGTCGATTTTCGAACGCGAAAAATTCGAGTCGTTACATTTGGTATCAGAGCTGATGGTTAAAACCTTAGCTCAGGAGTATAACACATTAAGCAGCTCATTAGAGATAGGGTGAAGTATACCCTAGAATGAGTAATCCCTAAGATATCCGTTCGAATGCCTCAGTAAATTCTCTTACTATCCACTGATAGTGAGTATGAGTGCGAGAAGAGAATGAGATAGGGGACATGGGAGTACCACTATAAATGGTCAATACCCTGCAACAGTGGGAATATCTTTTCTCTATCAATCTCCTTTGATTCGATTTCGAATTCTTTTGATTGCTTCGTGACTGCTCCAGAAAGAAGTTTCGGTGTGATGATGGCCATACGTATTGTTGTAGGAAATTCTTACTTCGTATCATCATCGGTTTCTTATCAACTTTTCGATCTAAACTCTAATGAATTTGAAATTGAAAATATTAAATAAATTGGAAATTTTAAATTAGTAAATTGGTTAACTAATATGAAGATTTGATCCATCTATCTATTCTCTGGGATCCGACATATTCTACGAACGATTAGTTATCCCTTCGAACTAATCAATGGCCTTGTATATTCGTAGACCAATGAACCCAAATATCTTGTGTAATATTGTATGAGTTGTTCTCATATTGTCAATATTCTTATTTGGTAAGCCAAATACAGAATTGGTATCCAGTCTGATTCGGAAAGATATCTCTATGTCTTTTATCCTTTCTTTGTCGTCTTCTCTGCAATTTCGAGGACGAAATTCTTTTAAGGGGGGAAATCTGTGACATTCCTGAAATTTATCAAGTTTAATTTGGCAATTAAATTTATTTTGGAAAATAAATTGTGAACTAATTAGAAAATTTTCTAGAATAAATAAATAATTTTGATTTTAAACAGAAATTTAATAAGAAATTTAAGTATAAGTAGCTTAAAAATAAATATTTGGATTTGAAATATAAAAATAAAAGAAATTGTATTTGGATCTTTATTTAAATAAAAGAATTTTAATTTGGAATTTGATTTAAAAAAAAAAAAAATATTGAATTTATTAACTTTATATTTTCAAAGAACTAATACATATATAAAATTGTTTGTAATAAATAATTGGATTTCAAAATCATTGTTATAAAATTTTATAAGTACAAAATAAAATGTGATTTTATAGTTAATAAATTAAGAATTATGTATGAATGATTATTTATTGATTTAGTTATTTCAAATTCATTTTATTTATAAATTGTGTAAGTATAAATAATGGGAAAATGTATACATTTATGTATATAAATAAGATTTAATAAAATAGCTAGTTTTATATGTAACTAAATGTATGAATGTAAATTGAGATTTGAATTTAATTTAAAAATAAAATGTTTTAAAAGTAAGTAGCATTTGAAAGGAATTAAGATGTAATGTATATGTATAAATATTGGTTAAATACTTTTAACATTGTACAAGTATGTATATATACAAAAGAATAAAGATATAAATTTATTTTCAAAGCGTATAAGTTATAAATACAAAATTTATAAATTCATTTGCTTTGTAAACATAAAAAAAACTGAAATGTAAACATTCACATGGGTTGAAGTAAAGAGAATAGAGTAGAGGAATTAACAAGATCTTAAGCTTATGATTGTTTTTAACAAGTGGCATCAAGTATATTTAATAAAATATGATAATAAGATTAAAAAAATTACAAAGCTCTTCATTTTCCTATGCACAATCATAAATCAACTCAGCAATCAATCTGAAAGAATCAAAGCAAAAATAAAAGCTTCAGTTTTCAAGGCTGGGAATTCAAAAACAGAAAGGATCAAGAACCTGGAAATTGAAATGAAGATGAAAGTAAAGTTCAAAGAAAAAAAGAAAACAATTTCAATCTGTAAGTCAAAACCAGGTTCAGGTTGAATCAAAAATAAATTCATTTCAGCAATCAATCAGAAAGCTACAAAACCTGAAGCCAAATGGAAATCAAAGACCTGTCTCTGTTCTGCTTTGACCAAGGTGAGCAATCTAGCCCTGAATTTGTTCTCTGTCTTAATGAATGCTTGAATGACTTGTCTTCTCTGATATGTGATGATTCTGAAATAGAAATATGTTTACATGTGTATGTATATGTGTGATGCATGTTTGGGAAACACAACAAAGCTTGCTTTTGTTTCATTCATTCCAGATCTCAAGAACCTGGTTGCAAAATAAAAAAAAAATAAAAAAATAAAAAATGACTGAGACATTATCTGGTTATGTGAGTAACATTTTTGTTAAAAAATTACTTAAGTATAAATTGGTTGCATGTTTCATCTGGGAATAACTATGTTTATGTGGATACATATATGGATTATCTGTATATTTATGAATGTATGAAGTGTGCATAGTTGATTTTCCTGTAATCTCACTGATTCTTAGTTTCAAGCTCTAGTTTTTGATCTAAAAATCATATCTCTTAATTCAATTTGTGATAAGGTTTAAGTTTAAAACTAAACCTGTTTGTTTAATCATAGAGAATGTTTTTAAATTTTATATAAGTTAAATAAATTTATGCAATGCCTGGAAATATAGATAACAGAGCAAAACTGTATAAATGTAAAAATTCAAACTATATGAATTTATATTTCAGGTTTGTATATCAAAACATAATACTAAATTATGATTTTTTAAAAGTTAAATTATAATTTTTAATATCAAAACCTAAGTGCAGTTTTAGACTTACTGTATTTTTCATTTTTGTTAAGTACTGATGATGCATGCTATTAAATTGATTGAATTTGGTTATGGAGATAGTATAGCTATCATAGGTTATGGGGAAATTATGGGATCAAGTTGAAAATGATTTTGATGTTGTAATTTGAGTTTCCAGGTTTAGAACCCTAGTTTATTTGGGGTTACTGTTTTTGGGTCAATCTTCACTCCTCGGTGCATCGAGTCTGAAGCTTTTGGGGGTGATGGTGGATGGTGAGGTGAAGAAGCTATCACCAAAGTTCGGTCGATGATAATGGTCGGAGTTGAGAGGTACGGGTGTTGACAGGTTTGAAGGGTAGGGTTGTGGTCTGTTTTTCAGGTCTGGGTTGATTGTTTGGGTTGCAGGGATTGTTACTCGGGTTGGTATAGGGTAAATGGAGGGGAAAACTCGAAGCAAAAGGATTTTTACTCGAAGTAAATATGGGTTTGCTCGGGTGTACTTTTTGTTTCAGGTTTTCAAATTAAACAGAACTGTTCTGTTTTTTTTTGAGATTTTTAAAGTAGAGTTTTAAATTCATACTGGAGATTTGAACTTAGGATAAATCTTGAATCTGAAGATGAATTCAAAATGTTTGAATTCTGTTGTTGAAATAATTTGAAAGCAGAAATTCAAATTGGTTTAAAATAAAAAAATAAAAAAAAAGAAACAGGGAGCCTGTTTCCAGATTTTAAAGTTTGAAAAAAAAAAATGCAAACTAAAGTTTTACTTAGGATGTTAAAACTGAATCCAAATATGAATTTAAATAAGTTTAAATTCTGTTTTCTTTGAAATAGTTTGAATTCTGGAAAATTCAAAGTTTTTTTTTTATAATACAGAAAAACTGTTTTCTGTTTCATATGTAAAGTTAAAGTTTAAATTTGCAGGTGAAGATTTTAAACTGAGTTTTGGTTCGAATTTGAATATGAATTCAAATTTGATTTGTCTGGAATTTGAAATCCTTGATGGCTTTTAAATTTAAATTTAATTTTAAACTCTCAAGTGTGAATGCATTGTGTTTTGGCATTTGAATTGAAAGGTTAAGTATTTGAAATTTAGGAATTCAAATGAATTCAAACTCTGAGTTTTTAAATCTATTTTTTTTAACTTCAGTTTTTAAATTAAAGATTTAAATTTAAATTGTTTTCAAATGGTTTGCATTTGAATTAAAGGTATAGATGATAGAAAGAATTTAAAGCTAAAATAAATTTGAAAGTTGAATTTCAAATGTTAAAGTAATTTTTAAATTGGTTTGAATTTAATTTGAATTGAAATTTAAATTCTTTTTAATCTTATTAACAAAGTATATGTTCTTGTAAACATATAAGATTAAGATTTGTATTGTTTTAGAATCTTATTTTAAATAAATTTGAATCTTTAAGTTTAAAAGAAATGTTAAATGGAATTTAATGTAAATTTAAAAACATTTTTGTGTTTAAATGCTTGATTTAATAAGAAATGTTTATCTAAAAGATAAATAAATGTTTAATGATTGGAATCATTTAATTACTAAGGTAATTTAGATAAATATTAATTATTTAATTAATTAATAATGTGGAAGTTTAATTAAAAAATTAATGATATTTAATTTGATTTGAGATTAATTAATTAAGTTTAATTAATCTATAATTAAGAACGGTTAACTAAATTTTAATTTATGATTAAGATTTATTTAATCAAGTGATTAATGATTAATTTAGATAATTAATTAAGAATAATTAATTGGGTTGAGTAATTAATGTATTTAATTACTGAATGGTTATTAATCAAGGGTGATTTATATATATGTAGGGTTTAAGTAATTAACTTGTGTAATTATCTTATAAGCTAATTACTCATTGTAATTAGAGATAGTTAATTAGGACTAATAAATGAAAGTAATCATGTAGGTAATAAATTTAAAACCACCCAGTTTATTCATCTTAATTGTAGATGCTGATTGTTATTGAATGTTGTGTGATGGATTGATATATTTGGTATGTGATGTGATGCTATGTGATACTTTGTGCTGATCTGCTATATTTGTGATGAATATGCTGTTGTATGAATATGAAACCCTTTGACCCGTAAAACGACATTTGAATTTCGATGCGACAGGGAGTCGGATTCCAGTTGGTTATCCGAAACCCACATCGAATCATATTAGTGAATTTTTGTGATTGATAATTTACCTTATCTATGAATCTGTTAATATAGATAAGCGTTATGGGTTATCCCGCTTATCTTTATGATTGAATCTGTGATGATGATGTTGTGCACTATTGTGTAAAACCCCTGGACCACACTTATACACACACAAATATGGATTGCACGTGGAAATGGGTTAAGTCACAGATTTTGAAATTGTTTTAGAATTTGAATTTTTGAATCCAAAATAGTTTTGGAATTAGAATTGAAGCTTTTGAAAAAAATGAATTTCAAAAATAAAAGTTATTTTGAATAACTCGATTGAGTTTTGAAATTTTAAATAATTTGAGTTAAATTTGAATTCAATAATTGAATTGAATTCTATGATTTGGAAACTAGGGTTTTAAAAAGTTATTCAACTTATAAATGGATTTATATGGGGTTTTTAAACCATTTTAAAAAGTGATGTTTTGAAATTTAAAATTAACCCAAGATTCCAACTTGTATAAATCGGACTTTTCTGAAACGAAAACTGTTGTTTTCAAATAATAGAAGCTTTCATATAAGAAATGGATTTCCAATGTATGTTAAAAGGAATTCTAGTTTTGAAATGAAAATGGTATTCCAAGTTATAAATAAATCTTTGGACGTGTTTTGAAAGCTATAAATTAAATCTTTAATTTAAAGATTTATTGAGTTAATCCAATTGGAATGGAAGTTGTTTTGAATCTATGAATAGATCTTTGTGAAACTAGGTGAAACTTTGTGAAATAAATCTTTTGGTTTAAAGATTTAAAATGGTAATTTGTTTAACCATTTGAAAGAAAAGTTTTGGATTTTATAAGTTGTGACTTAACTAAAATCCCATATCCATATGTTTTAAAATATGGCGCTCATTATTCGGTTTAGCCGGGAGAGGACCTAGTGTCATATAGCCCATTCCGAATAGTGATACGACGTTAGGGATAGCAATTGAAGACCGGTGGTGAAGACCGGATATTTCCGAAAACAAAAGGGTAACTCATCGATTGTCTCTGCACTGGCTGATCCCCGGTATAGAGATCTTCATATGTGATGGGAAGTCCGGACGTGATTAGGGATTATCCGGATTTGCAAGGGCTTCTTCGGAAGTGCCTTCGGTTCTGTTCGAACCCGGGACAGACTTGTATGGTTGTATGTCCGACATTACACTTTGAGATGTTAACTGATCTCTATCAAATACATTTCTGCCTGGTGGCGGAGAATTTATTCTCTTAGCTTAACACCCTTCTCTGAGACGTACGAGCTCAGAGGTTATGTAGTTGATATTTATCAGTGATATTCCCAATTTGGTAATGTGGCATGCTGAGTGCTGCTGTGTGATGATCATTGGTTGATCATTTGTGATATGATCATTTGTTTGATCATTTATCTTTGTGATCATTGCTTTGGTCATCTGATTGACCCAAAGCATGGCTTTGTTGCACAAAGCGTAGCTTTGTGGACGAGACTGCATCAGGACCTCACTCCCCGGAAATGGTCGAAACAGGAAAGATGCGGCAAGGTTATGAGGGTCGCTCCCTTTAGGGTGTGTCATTCCCTTCTGGTAAAGGGTGGTATCAGGTATGGAGCCCTGGTATTTAACCTATGTGGTTGCTCCAATCTCATTTACTGTGTGGTTGTTGCTTTGAGGCGCCTCGGATAAAGGTCCCAAAGGACCGGGGGATGGCATATTCGTGTAGTAGTTACCTAGTTACAGAGGTAACCCGGCCTTGTGTTGGCAGAGATCTAACCGTAACGTTAGTTCTCGGGACGTCCCGCCAGAGGCGTACCCATGTGGCAATAGGAAGTTCCTTAGCCTGACCATTTGTTGGAAATCCATTCATCCAATACGTGCCTTGTACGGTTTTAGTTGTAGAACCTGCCATTTAACATGGCAGCTATAGTAGGCATAGTATCATGGTACCTATGCTGGCTAGGATTTATATTATACTTTCGAAAGATTTCCACTATGCACTAGTAATAATATCAAAGGATTTTTCTCGTAGTAAGCATGTTTGACTATCATAAGGAGAAATCTCCCCCATGTGTGCGTTTGCATTGTGTGTGTGCCGGGAGGCCTTATGGTAGTTTCATTTTTCAAAAAGCATTGCGGATTTCAAATTTAAATTCTGTTGTTTGTTTTAAAAGACCAAATGTTTTTGTTTGCTCATACCAGTCCCATGACTGACCTGGAGTTTATTGTCCCTTTCCTAAACTCTGGGTGCCCACTATTTTCCCACACGGGCAGTCTAGAGTTGGGGTTTTCAGATAATCAGTAGTAGGTGTAGATTCGATAGCTTTCAGCCTTAGGATTTGGCAATCGCATTTTGGATCGAGTTGCTTCTCTTCGTTTTGATTTGGAGTTCGAGCTATTCTGGATTGGTGCTTTGGAGATGGAGATTACTGTTACTGGAGTTCTTCCTTGAAGACTACATTGGAGATTTTGTTCCGCTGCTAGTGTTATCTTTTATTTCCGCTGCTATTTCTTTGTAACTCTGATGTATATTGATGTTCATTGTATCATTCTGTTGTATCAGATATTGTATCAAATGTTGTACATTGATATATATTATTCATTTCTTCCGCTGTGTTATTTACTTAATGTGTTATAAGCTCCGGCGACTCGAATTTGAACGGTCGAATCTGCGGCATTCGAGTACAATGTAAAGTATGGATGTCGATTTTCGAACGCGAAAAATTCGAGTCGTTACATTTGGTATCAGAGCTGATGGTTAAAACCTTAGCTCAGGAGTATAACACATTAAGCAGCTCATTAGAGATAGGGTGAAGTATACCCTAGAATGAGTAATCCCTAAGATATCCGTTCGAATGCCTCAGTAAATTCTCTTACTATCCACTGATAGTGAGTATGAGTGCGAGAAGAGAATGAGATAGGGGACATGGGAGTACCACTATAAATGGTCAATACCCTGCAACAGTGGGAATATCTTTTCTCTATCAATCTCCTTTGATTCGATTTCGAATTCTTTTGATTGCTTCGTGACTGCTCCAGAAAGAAGTTTCGGTGTGATGATGGCCATACGTATTGTTGTAGGAAATTCTTACTTCGTATCATCATCGGTTTCTTATCAACTTTTCGATCTAAACTCTAATGAATTTGAAATTGAAAATATTAAATAAATTGGAAATTTTAAATTAGTAAATTGGTTAACTAATATGAAGATTTGATCCATCTATCTATTCTCTGGGATCCGACATATTCTACGAACGATTAGTTATCCCTTCGAACTAATCAATGGCCTTGTATATTCGTAGACCAATGAACCCAAATATCTTGTGTAATATTGTATGAGTTGTTCTCATATTGTCAATATTCTTATTTGGTAAGCCAAATACAGAATTGGTATCCAGTCTGATTCGGAAAGATATCTCTATGTCTTTTATCCTTTCTTTGTCGTCTTCTCTGCAATTTCGAGGACGAAATTCTTTTAAGGGGGGAAATCTGTGACATTCCTGAAATTTATCAAGTTTAATTTGGCAATTAAATTTATTTTGGAAAATAAATTGTGAACTAATTAGAAAATTTTCTAGAATAAATAAATAATTTTGATTTTAAACAGAAATTTAATAAGAAATTTAAGTATAAGTAGCTTAAAAATAAATATTTGGATTTGAAATATAAAAATAAAAGAAATTGTATTTGGATCTTTATTTAAATAAAAGAATTTTAATTTGGAATTTGATTTAAAAAAAAAAAAAAAATATTGAATTTATTAACTTTATATTTTCAAAGAACTAATACATATATAAAATTGTTTGTAATAAATAATTGGATTTCAAAATCATTGTTATAAAATTTTATAAGTACAAAATAAAATGTGATTTTATAGTTAATAAATTAAGAATTATGTATGAATGATTATTTATTGATTTAGTTATTTCAAATTCATTTTATTTATAAATTGTGTAAGTATAAATAATGGGAAAATGTATACATTTATGTATATAAATAAGATTTAATAAAATAGCTAGTTTTATATGTAACTAAATGTATGAATGTAAATTGAGATTTGAATTTAATTTAAAAATAAAATGTTTTAAAAGTAAGTAGCATTTGAAAGGAATTAAGATGTAATGTATATGTATAAATATTGGTTAAATACTTTTAACATTGTACAAGTATGTATATATACAAAAGAATAAAGATATAAATTTATTTTCAAAGCGTATAAGTTATAAATACAAAATTTATAAATTCATTTGCTTTGTAAACATAAAAAAAACTGAAATGTAAACATTCACATGGGTTGAAGTAAAGAGAATAGAGTAGAGGAATTAACAAGATCTTAAGCTTATGATTGTTTTTAACAAGTGGCATCAAGTATATTTAATAAAATATGATAATAAGATTAAAAAAATTACAAAGCTCTTCATTTTCCTATGCACAATCATAAATCAACTCAGCAATCAATCTGAAAGAATCAAAGCAAAAATAAAAGCTTCAGTTTTCAAGGCTGGGAATTCAAAAACAGAAAGGATCAAGAACCTGGAAATTGAAATGAAGATGAAAGTAAAGTTCAAAGAAAAAAAGAAAACAATTTCAATCTGTAAGTCAAAACCAGGTTCAGGTTGAATCAAAAATAAATTCATTTCAGCAATCAATCAGAAAGCTACAAAACCTGAAGCCAAATGGAAATCAAAGACCTGTCTCTGTTCTGCTTTGACCAAGGTGAGCAATCTAGCCCTGAATTTGTTCTCTGTCTTAATGAATGCTTGAATGACTTGTCTTCTCTGATATGTGATGATTCTGAAATAGAAATATGTTTACATGTGTATGTATATGTGTGATGCATGTTTGGGAAACACAACAAAGCTTGCTTTTGTTTCATTCATTCCAGATCTCAAGAACCTGGTTGCAAAATAAAAAAAAAATAAAAAAATAAAAAATGACTGAGACATTATCTGGTTATGTGAGTAACATTTTTGTTAAAAAATTACTTAAGTATAAATTGGTTGCATGTTTCATCTGGGAATAACTATGTTTATGTGGATACATATATGGATTATCTGTATATTTATGAATGTATGAAGTGTGCATAGTTGATTTTCCTGTAATCTCACTGATTCTTAGTTTCAAGCTCTAGTTTTTGATCTAAAAATCATATCTCTTAATTCAATTTGTGATAAGGTTTAAGTTTAAAACTAAACCTGTTTGTTTAATCATAGAGAATGTTTTTAAATTTTATATAAGTTAAATAAATTTATGCAATGCCTGGAAATATAGATAACAGAGCAAAACTGTATAAATGTAAAAATTCAAACTATATGAATTTATATTTCAGGTTTGTATATCAAAACATAATACTAAATTATGATTTTTTAAAAGTTAAATTATAATTTTTAATATCAAAACCTAAGTGCAGTTTTAGACTTACTGTATTTTTCATTTTTGTTAAGTACTGATGATGCATGCTATTAAATTGATTGAATTTGGTTATGGAGATAGTATAGCTATCATAGGTTATGGGGAAATTATGGGATCAAGTTGAAAATGAGTTTTGATGTTGTAATTTGAGTTTCCAGGTTTAGAACCCTAGTTTATTTGGGGTTACTGTTTTTGGGTCAATCTTCACTCCTCAGTGCATCGAGTCTGAAGCTTTTGGGGGTGATGGTGGATGGTGAGGTGAAGAAGCTATCACCAAAGTTCGGTCGATGATAATGGTCGGAGTTGAGAGGTACGGGTGTTGACAGGTTTGAAGGGTAGGGTTGTGGTCTGTTTTTCAGGTCTGGGTTGATTGTTTGGGTTGCAGGGATTGTTACTCGGGTTGGTATAGGGTAAATGGAGGGGAAAACTCGAAGCAAAAGGATTTTTACTCGAAGTAAATATGGGTTTGCTCGGGTGTACTTTTTGTTTCAGGTTTTCAAATTAAACAGAACTGTTCTGTTTTTTTTTGAGATTTTTAAAGTAGAGTTTTAAATTCATACTGGAGATTTGAACTTAGGATAAATCTTGAATCTGAAGATGAATTCAAAATGTTTGAATTCTGTTGTTGAAATAATTTGAAAGCAGAAATTCAAATTGGTTTAAAATAAAAAAATAAAAAAAAAGAAACAGGGAGCCTGTTTCCAGATTTTAAAGTTTGAAAAAAAAAATGCAAACTAAAGTTTTACTTAGGATGTTAAAACTGAATCCAAATATGAATTTAAATAAGTTTAAATTCTGTTTTCTTTGAAATAGTTTGAATTCTGGAAAATTCAAAGTTTTTTTTTTATAATACAGAAAAACTGTTTTCTGTTTCATATGTAAAGTTAAAGTTTAAATTTGCAGGTGAAGATTTTAAACTGAGTTTTGGTTCGAATTTGAATATGAATTCAAATTTGATTTGTCTGGAATTTGAAATCCTTGATGGCTTTTAAATTTAAATTTAATTTTAAACTCTCAAGTGTGAATGCATTGTGTTTTGGCATTTGAATTGAAAGGTTAAGTATTTGAAATTTAGGAATTCAAATGAATTCAAACTCTGAGTTTTTAAATCTATTTTTTTTAACTTCAGTTTTTAAATTAAAGATTTAAATTTAAATTGTTTTCAAATGGTTTGCATTTGAATTAAAGGTATAGATGATAGAAAGAATTTAAAGCTAAAATAAATTTGAAAGTTGAATTTCAAATGTTAAAGTAATTTTTAAATTGGTTTGAATTTAATTTGAATTGAAATTTAAATTCTTTTTAATCTTATTAACAAAGTATATGTTCTTGTAAACATATAAGATTAAGATTTGTATTGTTTTAGAATCTTATTTTAAATAAATTTGAATCTTTAAGTTTAAAAGAAATGTTAAATGGAATTTAATGTAAATTTAAAAACATTTTTGTGTTTAAATGCTTGATTTAATAAGAAATGTTTATCTAAAAGATAAATAAATGTTTAATGATTGGAATCATTTAATTACTAAGGTAATTTAGATAAATATTAATTATTTAATTAATTAATAATGTGGAAGTTTAATTAAAAAATTAATGATATTTAATTTGATTTGAGATTAATTAATTAAGTTTAATTAATCTATAATTAAGAACGGTTAACTAAATTTTAATTTATGATTAAGATTTATTTAATCAAGTGATTAATGATTAATTTAGATAATTAATTAAGAATAATTAATTGGGTTGAGTAATTAATGTATTTAATTACTGAATGGTTATTAATCAAGGGTGATTTATATATATGTAGGGTTTAAGTAATTAACTTGTGTAATTATCTTATAAGCTAATTACTCATTGTAATTAGAGATAGTTAATTAGGACTAATAAATGAAAGTAATCATGTAGGTAATAAATTTAAAACCACCCAGTTTATTCATCTTAATTGTAGATGCTGATTGTTATTGAATGTTGTGTGATGGATTGATATATTTGGTATGTGATGTGATGCTATGTGATACTTTGTGCTGATCTGCTATATTTGTGATGAATATGCTGTTGTATGAATATGAAACCCTTTGACCCGTAAAACGACATTTGAATTTCGATGCGACAGGGAGTCGGATTCCAGTTGGTTATCCGAAACCCACATCGAATCATATTAGTGAATTTTTGTGATTGATAATTTACCTTATCTATGAATCTGTTAATATAGATAAGCGTTATGGGTTATCCCGCTTATCTTTATGATTGAATCTGTGATGATGATGTTGTGCACTATTGTGTAAAACCCCTGGACCACACTTATACACACACAAATATGGATTGCACGTGGAAATGGGTTAAGTCACAGATTTTGAAATTGTTTTAGAATTTGAATTTTTGAATCCAAAATAGTTTTGGAATTAGAATTGAAGCTTTTGAAAAAAATGAATTTCAAAAATAAAAGTTATTTTGAATAACTCGATTGAGTTTTGAAATTTTAAATAATTTGAGTTAAATTTGAATTCAATAATTGAATTGAATTCTATGATTTGGAAACTAGGGTTTTAAAAAGTTATTCAACTTATAAATGGATTTATATGGGGTTTTTAAACCATTTTAAAAAGTGATGTTTTGAAATTTAAAATTAACCCAAGATTCCAACTTGTATAAATCGGACTTTTCTGAAACGAAAACTGTTGTTTTCAAATAATAGAAGCTTTCATATAAGAAATGGATTTCCAATGTATGTTAAAAGGAATTCAAGTTTTGAAATGAAAATGGTATTCCAAGTTATAAATAAATCTTTGGACGTGTTTTGAAAGCTATAAATTAAATCTTTAATTTAAAGATTTATTGAGTTAATCCAATTGGAATGGAAGTTGTTTTGAATCTATGAATAGATCTTTGTGAAACTAGGTGAAACTTTGTGAAATAAATCTTTTGGTTTAAAGATTTAAAATGGTAATTTGTTTAACCATTTGAAAGAAAAGTTTTGGATTTTATAAGTTGTGACTTAACTAAAATCCCATATCCATATGTTTTAAAATATGGCGCTCATTATTCGGTTTAGCCGGGAGAGGACCTAGTGTCATATAGCCCATTCCGAATAGTGATACGACGTTAGGGATAGCAATTGAAGACCGGTGGTGAAGACCGGATATTTCCGAAAACAAAAGGGTAACTCATCGATTGTCTCTGCACTGGCTGATCCCCGGTATAGAGATCTTCATATGTGATGGGAAGTCCGGACGTGATTAGGGATTATCCGGATTTGCAAGGGCTTCTTCGGAAGTGCCTTCGGTTCTGTTCGAACCCGGGACAGACTTGTATGGTTGTATGTCCGACATTACACTTTGAGATGTTAACTGATCTCTATCAAATACATTTCTGCCTGGTGGCGGAGAATTTATTCTCTTAGCTTAACACCCTTCTCTGAGACGTACGAGCTCAGAGGTTATGTAGTTGATATTTATCAGTGATATTCCCAATTTGGTAATGTGGCATGCTGAGTGCTGCTGTGTGATGATCATTGGTTGATCATTTGTGATATGATCATTTGTTTGATCATTTATCTTTGTGATCATTGCTTTGGTCATCTGATTGACCCAAAGCATGGCTTTGTTGCACAAAGCGTAGCTTTGTGGACGAGACTGCATCAGGACCTCACTCCCCGGAAATGGTCGAAACAGGAAAGATGCGGCAAGGTTATGAGGGTCGCTCCCTTTAGGGTGTGTCATTCCCTTCTGGTAAAGGGTGGTATCAGGTATGGAGCCCTGGTATTTAACCTATGTGGTTGCTCCAATCTCATTTACTGTGTGGTTGTTGCTTTGAGGCGCCTCGGATAAAGGTCCCAAAGGACCGGGGGATGGCATATTCGTGTAGTAGTTACCTAGTTACAGAGGTAACCCGGCCTTGTGTTGGCAGAGATCTAACCGTAACGTTAGTTCTCGGGACGTCCCGCCAGAGGCGTACCCATGTGGCAATAGGAAGTTCCTTAGCCTGACCATTTGTTGGAAATCCATTCATCCAATACGTGCCTTGTACGGTTTTAGTTGTAGAACCTGCCATTTAACATGGCAGCTATAGTAGGCATAGTATCATGGTACCTATGCTGGCTAGGATTTATATTATACTTTCGAAAGATTTCCACTATGCACTAGTAATAATATCAAAGGATTTTTCTCGTAGTAAGCATGTTTGACTATCATAAGGAGAAATCTCCCCCATGTGTGCGTTTGCATTGTGTGTGTGCCGGGAGGCCTTATGGTAGTTTCATTTTTCAAAAAGCATTGCGGATTTCAAATTTAAATTCTGTTGTTTGTTTTAAAAGACCAAATGTTTTTGTTTGCTCATACCAGTCCCATGACTGACCTGGAGTTTATTGTCCCTTTCCTAAACTCTGGGTGCCCACTATTTTCCCACACGGGCAGTCTAGAGTTGGGGTTTTCAGATAATCAGTAGTAGGTGTAGATTCGATAGCTTTCAGCCTTAGGATTTGGCAATCGCATTTTGGATCGAGTTGCTTCTCTTCGTTTTGATTTGGAGTTCGAGCTATTCTGGATTGGTGCTTTGGAGATGGAGATTACTGTTACTGGAGTTCTTCCTTGAAGACTACATTGGAGATTTTGTTCCGCTGCTAGTGTTATCTTTTATTTCCGCTGCTATTTCTTTGTAACTCTGATGTATATTGATGTTCATTGTATCATTCTGTTGTATCAGATATTGTATCAAATGTTGTACATTGATATATATTATTCATTTCTTCCGCTGTGTTATTTACTTAATGTGTTATAAGCTCCGGCGACTCGAATTTGAACGGTCGAATCTGCGGCATTCGAGTACAATGTAAAGTATGGATGTCGATTTTCGAACGCGAAAAATTCGAGTCGTTACATAATATATAAGAATTTAAATGTTAAAAAGAATTTATAAAAATTATATTTTTAAATCTACGTAAATGAATTTTTGTTTTTAAGTGGATGAGTTTTAAAGATATATATATATATATATATAAGATCATTTCACCAACTAGTTATTGTTAATAATATATTAAGGAGATTAACTAGAGTAATTGACTTATTTTAATTACTTTGGGTACCAAGAGATTTTTATAGGGAATTATTAGTTGAGATTTAGATAAATAAATGGAAATTAATTGTTTGGTTAGTTCAATAGTAATAAGTTGTTTTGGTAATTCAAATGTCAATAAATCTTGAATTATTTATTCAAGGTCAAAAACCATAAATCAAGGCGGGATTGAAGCGGATTGCAAAACAAATAAAAGGTGAGTTAATCTCACTCAGTTAAATAAAATTTAAATGATTAAATTTAAATAATTGTTTGAATGGTTGAGTTTGATTAATGTGCTATAGTATGATATATTCTGGAATTGGCATATTATATTGTGCTAACATCCGCGGATGCAGGGAAAACGGGTTGGAGGGATCCAACTGGACCCCTCAACATTTATTATTTAATATTCACTGTTATGATTACTTGATATTCTATGATGAATATATTGGAATATTGAATGTTATGATTTGATTTGATATATTTGAGTATAATGAATTACCAAAAATATATAAATTGGATTTTTGAAAGAAAATAAAGGAAGTAAATTGTAAACGAGATAATTAGAGAAAATTGAATAAATTAAGAATGAATTGAAAAAGAAATGGAAGTATGTTAAGTACTAATAAATAACTTCGAGTATGAAAAGATAGGGTTGAATAAACAGCAATTAATGAATTGTAGAATTATGTGATATTAATTTAAATGGATAAAGAATTATTTTAAACTTAAAGGTTTAAATTCATTTAAAGGAATAAAAAGTAAATTGAGAAATCTAAATTGGTATTTCAATTAAAAGTATTTTAGATCATAATTAAATAGCCAGGTTCGTTTTCAAAGTAAGTTTTTCAAAATAAAATAAAGGCTTTAATGTTGTTTTACAAAGTATGTTCTTGGAGATTTATTATTTCTAAATGTTTAAAATTGTAAAGTAAATATTTATTCAATTCTATTACCGTAGAAATAATTTATAAGAGTGACTTAGTAATTCTGTTTTAAAGGTGAAAATCTAGTTTATATTTATAATTAACTTTACTTTCAAATATTCATATAGTATATATTTTTAATGAATTATTGAAGTAGTTTTAATTTAAATATTTTATAGTAAATTCTAAAGCAAGTAATTTGTTGCTCTATTATCGTAATAATTATTTAAAGAATGATTTGGTATTTTGTTTAATGAAGAAAATCTAATGTCTAGTTATAAGGTAACCTTATTTTAGTTATTTCTAGATTATTATTTTAAATTAAGTACTAAAGTAATTTTTTTCTATATTAAATGTTAAATATATCTTACAGTAGTGTTTTTAAATTATTTTAAAAATCTAAAGTTTTGTGCTTGGTAATTCCAGTGGAAATAGAAATACTTGGAATTTATTCTAAGAAAGGCAGATAGTTTTGTAAACTGTTTTCAAGGAGTTTGAAAAGCGAAAATATATCTTGTGAAGATATTTTTGAGATAAATAAATTATTTCAGAAATTATTTACTTTGTGATGGATGTTGTGAACATTAATTGATAGTTAAATCACCAACTATCAATATTGTACAAATACGTTGATCGTTTCGAAGAGACCGGGATCGAGATTTATTTCTCGAAAACCACTTCGATCTGGTTTGTACGTTTTCGTGAAAAACGAGTTTGGATTCGAAGATGGAGCAGTGAAGTGCAAGGGCTAGTCGCTACTAATCCTGAGGATATTTCCAAAATGGATGTAGTAGGAATAGTGCCTTCGGTTCCGTTCGGGCCCGGGACAGACTTGTATGGATGAATGCTTGCGAAACGTCGTCAGGTGGAGGATGGGCATTCTAAGGGATATGTTCTTAAAAGGTAACGCTTAGCCTCATGCCTCATCAAATAGGAATGACTGAAAATCAGGGGTTATGCAACAAGGCTAGGTGGGTAACACCCAAGCAGGGTGAGGTCATTCCTGTCTAGATGTCCCTTTATGTTTCGGCTTAGTAGGCGGTTGCTGATCCCAACCGCGAGGTGATCTCACTTGGGATTATCCAGTAAGGGGTAGTTCCTGTCTTGTGTTGCAGGGGAGCGGGCGTACTCCTCGGTACGGTGATCTAGGCCCCGTATTGTGACATGTGGTACCCCAGTGCCTAGTCATTAGTTGGAAATCCATTCTCGCTACGAGCCTTGTACGCGTTTTGTTTGTATTACACACTCTGTGGCTAGTTGTTGGAATTTAATAATGTAACAATTTTGGCTATTTTATAAGTATTTGTATATAGACCCTATTATAATATCAGAGGATTTCTATAAAAATGTTTTAGCTATCATAAGGTAAAAATCCGACATGTTTATTTGTGGCGTGGTCTTACGAGATGCTTTTGTTTTCAAAGGATTTTTGAAACTTAATAATCAAATTGGGTGTGATTTTCTCACACTGGTATTCCAGACTGACTCGGGTGTTATTTAACTGTAATGCTCGGGTCGGACCGAGTATTATAGGATATAGGAAATGCTGTAGAGCTTAGGACACGAGCAGGATGACGACACGTACTCCCGTATTTGTTTATGTATATATTCCGCCGTGTTGAGTAGTTGTGTATCCAGTGTATGATATTGTTGAGCTGTGGTTGATTTACTATGATGATGTAATATTTAAACAGATGTATTTGCTTTTGAGTAAAGTTTATTTATTATCTATTATATTTTGTTCCGCTGCGATGGTTAGATTCTCATGTTGATTTCTATTTTCTTCTTCTACCTCTTCTTCTTTAACCCAAATGGTTCGTATTTCGGTACAACTTGGGTTGATTTAGTTAGAATAGTGTTGACTCAAGGGGTACGGATTTGTGGGTTGTTACACTTGGTATCAGAGCCTAGGTTGGTGATAACCTTGGCTCTGGTGGGAAATTACTCATTTAAAATAGAGTCTATGATACACTAGAATGAGTTTGAGCGTATTAATAAATAAATATGAGTGCGTATTTGTTAGTGAATATAAAATGATTTTATATTGTGATGATTGGTTTATTGAGTAGTTTATGGATTCTGGTCAATACGAGTAATTAACGTTATTGATAGGGATCTCTAAACAATTGAATAGAAGAATTCGACACAGTATTGTTTTAAAGTGGGGTAAATGAAATAATTTTACCCAAATTATTTTTGTATATAAAAGATATTAATTTTGTAAGGTATTATAGTATTTGGATGCTTGATTGTTAAGTAATGATAATATTAAATTATTAACACTATTATGTAGAAATTGAATAAGAAATTGAAAACTTATAACCAAAGTTGAAGAATAAATTTATATAATAGAACGGAATTTGAAATATAGATTAGAAATGTAATTTATAAATTGAAATAAACCTCTAGAGAAATTTGTAATTTAAACTATGAATGTGATTTAACATTGGAAATAAAAATCCCAGAGAATGTTTGAATATAGATTTAAAGGAATTGCAATTTAGAATTTTTGGGAAATTTTAAATTTCTTTTGGGTTGGAAAAACAGTTTTCAAAAGGTTTGGAGGAATAATATTAATATTTTGGAAATATTTTTGTGTTGTATTTGAAATCTTGTGAGATTTGGAAATTAAAAATATTTGAAATGTTGTTAAAGAGATAAAAGCATCTAGTTCTCTTTCGATCGCTGGAAAATAATTTCGGTGATGACTGCAGCATCATCGAAGTTCATTTTTGAGTTTCTAGAAGAGAAATTGCTACCAAGTTGTTTTAAATTGGAGTTGTTTGCGAACCGGGTTTGGTTTTGAAATTAAGGAATAAATGAATTTGCCAAAGAATTTTGGATATAGTTGAATTCTAAGGTGATACTGAAATTTTGGAAAATTGTTTAACTCTGGAATTTTTTTAAAATGTTTATGGAATAATAAAAATATATTGGCTAAACAAAAGGTATATTTCCGAGTTAAAAAGTAAAATGTGAATGAGATTGATTGTAAATAGATGAACTATGAATATAAATAAGTTGTGACTAATAAAGTTTGGAAGTAAAATGAATAGGCCAAATAAAATTTGTTTGAAATGATAATGAATATAATCCAAAATTTAAAAAAATAAAATAGACTGAACTCAAGTAAAACGGTTAGAGTTATTTTTGGAATAAAAATCAAATATTGGGTAAAATTTTACATGGACTACTTGATTAATTAATGGAATATGGAAATGGAACTCAAATTGGTTAATAAAAACTTGAGTTGTGAATAAATGATAAAATTTGAAAGTGAAGCTTGAGTTATTAATAGAAATTCAAGTTGAAATTGTAAGTGAATTAAATTTGAATTGAAGTTGAATGGAGTTGAATTTACATAAAAATGATTTGTATTGCAAATAAAAATCCAAGTAGAGATAAATTGGAAATGGCCTTGTTATGAAGTGAAAGGAATTCAGAAATAAACTATTGAATGTGAATTAGATTCATATTGATTCAATGAAATATACTAATTTAATTTAAACGAATGGAGCTGGCAATGAACTCAAGTTAATCAAAATAAAGTTGTAATAGTGATGGTTTGAGTGGTAAATAAAATTCAAGTGAATAGAAATAAAATTGAAATGGCTTTATTATTGATATAATAAGTTAGAAGTAAATTGAAATGAGAAATAAAGTTTAAATAGGTTGAATGACTACACTAATTGAATTTAAATCGAATAGAGTCAAATTGAAAATGAGCTTGTTTGGATTCAAAATAAATCGGATGAGTATACTAACTGAATTAAATTAGTAAATGGAGTTTGATTTGGATTAGAATCAAATTAAAATAGAATTGGTGTAAGGAAGAAAATGAACTCAAGTTTTGAGATGGAAATAGCTTGAAGTAACTAAATAACAAAGGTAAATTTTAAATGGTTGATGGCAAGCTTTATGAAATGGTTTGTGAATAAAACTTGATTGGATAATGAAATGAAATGCAAGTGACTGGACTGAGAGAAAAAAAATGTAAATTTAAAATGTAAAGGAAATAAGAATGTATGATGGTGAATAAAATAAATAGAATTAATATAAAATGAGTTTGAAAAAGAATTATATACAGGTAAGAGAGTGTAAATCACTTAGGATTGAACAAAATGGTTTGAGGATTGGTTGTAAGAAATTGAAATTTAGGTTGGAACCTTATAAGTTGCTTGTGGAAATTTGTTTATATGCATTGCTTACGAAATTCATGTGTTAGCTATTTAAAAATAAATGAAATGCTAATAAGTTGCATATATTTAGCACTTACCTATTTAATTGAGTGAATACATGTTTTTGGAAGCCGTTTGGCTGGATTTGGGCACGCTAAATGCTAAAATGAATAGCCACTTGCATAAAAATGCTAAATAAAGGTACTCCTACGCAATACAAATAGGAAATATGAACTGTTTTTCTGTTTTCCGGCCGTGTGGGTTGATGTATATATATTTATATCTTTTGTCAAATTGCAAAAGCTCCTCCATACAAAGGAGAATCTGCCAAAAATTTTCGAAAATTTTGGGAGTTTGAATTTTTTTCAATCTTTTGAAAATTTTCACTAACGACAAACGAATTAAAATTTGTTAAGCAAATAGAATTATAACTAAATGTTGAAATCAAACTTAAATTGTATAAGTAAAGTAAGATGAATTAAAGATATATATATATATATATATATATATATATATATATATATATATATTGTTCAAAGAAATTAAAGATAGAAAAGTTTGCAAGCAAAATTTTATTTGAGATATAAAAACGAATTAGTAAGTGAAATTAATTTAAGAAATAATTAATCGAATATTGTTTGAGATGAGATGGATTGAACTCGATATTTCGAATTGGAAGGTGAATTAAACTCAAGTAAAACAGAAAATGAAATTTGGATAAAAGTATTAAGGTTTGAAATTAATTCGCAAATTGAAGAAAATTAAATTTATTTGGGATTGGGATATAAAAAAAATTTAAACTGGAAGTTGTGGCAAGGAAAGGTATGAATAAGTGAATAACAATCAAAATAAACGTGAACAAAAAGGAAATGGATATAGTTGATAATCAATTGGGGCAAATACGTAGGATGTAGTTATTATTCACATAGCTATTTGATCCAGATTCGAGCACAGAATTTTGAGATAGTTTTATCGATCCGAGTTTTTTCACTCTTTTTTCGACGGCGCGCCTGGATATGGAATTTTGATTGATTCTGGAAATTCTGTATCACAGTTATGACTATGCAAGGAGAATGACGGTTTCTAATCAGGAAACCAGATCTGAATCCGCACTAGGAAGTCGGATGGACGATACTAGTTCGGAAGTGAAATTATGTGATCGAGTGAGCGATCGGATTTGGTATTGCGTACGAATGATATAGGTACATCTTACGGGCTTAAATGGAATGAATATTTAAATTTTGGAAAGAAGTCAAATAAACGATTTTGAATGTTGTGATTATATATTATTGCTAGATAGGATATGCAGGTATGAAAAAGGGAAAAGAAAATTGGTTTTGATTTCAGATAATAAATTAGAATTGCTCGACAAAAAGGTATGTGTTTAAAATTCTATATGGAATTTGATTGGGTTTTTGGATCTAGCCACTTGGCGTTTTGTTTTCTTTTTGGATTTGGGAGGCCGTAGAGCCATTTTGTAGTTGTACTGAGCTAGCCGCGCAAAGGTGACGCTAGCGAAATTTTTCGGAAATTCAGAGAGTTAGAAAATTTTTGAGCAAATTCTGTTAATTTTAAATTTGATTTAAAATTGAAATTTGAATGATTAAGTAAGTAATATTGTTTGAAACTATGGGAAAGTTGGGGAAGTTAGTAAGTTTGGTAATGTGTCTTTATAAATGATAATTGGTAGGATGTTGAATTGTTTGGTTTTGGGAATAAATAAATGGGTATTGGACCATTCTTCCTAACTAGTAATTTCGGGGACGAAATTTTTTAAGGGGGGAGGAATGTGACGACCCGAAATTTTTGGACATTTGAAATTTAAATATTTAATTGATTTTAAATATTTGGAAGTTAGTCTCTAACTTAAATTTCAAATATCACCAATTATTGATAATCAAATAATTGAATTAAATAATTTGAAGTTGAGCTAAATGTTGAATCTGGAATTTTAAGCCTGTAAAAAATTTAATTTGAAGGCTTATAAAATTTATATTGATAATACTGAAGATAATAAAAGTGTTAAAATTGAATTTAACAACGATTTGCTATGTTTTAAAAATATATCGTTTAAATTGAATTTAAAAATAGCCTTCCGAGGCACAGTCTCGGAATTCGACGAAACCAGTTCCATTGGATCCGTAATATTTAATTATTGTCGGATTTCAACTTTCGTAGCGTTTGGAAGTGTGGTGTGAGCGTATAATTTATTGGCACGCTGAAATTTGAAAACAAATTTAATAAAATAACTAGTCAAAGATCTCAACATCAGCCGACTCCTTTTTCTCTTTTCCCATCGCAGTTTTCTTTCCCCATTAGGACACTGTAGCAAGGCCACCTCTTCACACAAACATCTCCCTCAATCTATTCACGCAGCCAAAAGAAAGATGAAAAGTAGCAGAGAAAAATATATTATAATAGCGTATTCTTCCTTCCTCTCGTTTTCTCCTCAGATCTGAGCCTTCGAAATGGCCGAAGCCCTAAAAAAAATGGCGTAAATCTTCCCTCCCCTTTTCTATAATTTCACGAGATCCATTCCTTTCCTCCCCTCTAATTCGAATCGAATTCATTTCCAAATTCCGAAACCAAACCCCACTATCAAATCTTGACATCGTCGAGTTGAAGGGGTGGATCGCGACCTTGTCGTGAGGTCATTCTTGTGCGGTGCGATTCTGGGAAGATGTCGATTTCGTGGTCGAGATGGGGAGACTCGTGTACTTGCGAACGTACGCTTGGATGTTGGCAACCGTGGGGCACCGAGTCGTAACCGGGAGGGGACGCGTGGGCCTTTGGTCTAAAGCTCGATTAGGCGACGATGGTGGCACACTTTTGTAGGCAGGATTCGTCATCGATGGAGGAGGCGCTGTGGGGTTTGTCTGAACAGTAAGGAGGCCATCTCGCGGTGATTGAGGTGTGTTTGGCAGTAAGGTATATATGTAAACAATTTAATTTCAAATTTGAATCCGATTTAAATTATATGTATATATAGGTTAGAAAGGAATATTTTGTGATTATTTTTCAATATAAAGATTTGTACCTATACCTATATATATATATATATATATATATATAGGATAAGCAGTGAATAGATATATATAAAATGTTGAGAATATATAGGAATTTACAAATGTTTAAAGTTTATGTAAAGTGTAAAGTAGAAAACTTAATTAAGAACGATTTTTTTGTAAATGAAGTATACTGTTTGAGTAATCATATGTTAACGGATAGTTAAAATTTCTATTTATGTTATTTACAGAAAAGAAATATGCGTTCATGTTTAAAATATAGCTAAAAACAGTAAACATGAATATAAAGAAGATTTTGGAAAAAATAGATAAGAATTTAAATGTTAAAAAGAATTTATAGAAATTAGATTTTTAAATCTATATAAATGAATTTTTGTTTTTAAGTGGATGAGTTTTAAAGATATATATATATATATATATAAATAAATAAATGTAAGATCATATCACCAACTAGTTATTGTTAATAATATATTAAGGAGATTAACTAGAGTAATTGACTTATTTTAATTACTTTGGGTGCTCGGAGATTTTTATAGGGAATTATTAATTGAGAATTAGATAAATAAATGGAAATTAATTGTTTGGTTAATTCAATAGTAATAAGTTGCTTTGGTTAATTCAAATGTCAATAAATCTTGAATTATTTATTCAAGGTCAAAAACCATGAATCAAGGCGGGATTGAAGCGGGTTGCAAAACAAATAAAAGGTGAGTTAACCTCACTCAGTTAAATTTAAATGGATAAAGAATTAGTTTAAACTTAAAGTTTTAAATTTATTTAAAGGAATAAGAAGTAAATTGAGAAATCTAAATTGGTATTTCAATTAAAAGTATTTTAAATCATAATTAAGAAATAAAATCTGAAATTAAAGGATTTTCGAATAAATGAAGTAAATTGGAAATCGATTTGGAAATTGATTTAAGTGTTTGAAATTGGACATTTGGAAGAATAAATTCAAGGTGGGAATTTATTAAAGGAATGAGAAAAAAACATGTTTAAAAATAAATAGTGATTTATTTTTAAAGGCTGTGAAGAGAAGTATATTTCTATGGGTAGCCAAGTACGTTTTCAAAGTAAGTTTTTCAAAATAAAATAAAGGCTTTAATGTTGTTTTACAAAGTATGTTCTGGGAGATTTATTATTTCTAAATGTTTAAAATTCTAAAGTAAATATTTATTCAAATCTATTACCGTAGTAATAATTTATAAGAGTGACTTAGTAATTCTGTTTTAAAGGTGAAAATCTAGTTTATATTTACAAAGTAACATTATTTTCAAAAATTCATATAGTACATATTTTTAATCAATTATTGAAGTAGTTTTAATTTAAATATTTTAAAGTAAATTCTAAAGCAAGTAATTTGTTAATCTATTATCGTAATAATTATTTAAAGAATGATTTGGTATTTTGTTTAAAGAAGAAAATCTAATGTCTAGTTATAAGGTAACCTTATTTTAGTTATTTCTAGAGTATTATTTTAAATTAAGTACTAAAGTAATTTTTTTCTATATTAAATGTTAAATATATCTTGCACTAAAGTGTTTTTAAATTATTTTAAAAATCTAAAGTTTTGTGCTTGGTAATTCTAGTGGAAATAGAAATACATGGAATTAATTCTGAGAAAGGCAGATAGTTTTGAAAACTGTTTTCAAGCAGTTTGAAAAGTGAAAATATATCTTGTGATGATATTTTTGAGATAAATAAATCATTTGAGAAATTATTTATTATGTGATGGGTGTTGTGAACATTAATTGATAGTTAAATCATCGACTATCAATATTGTACAAATGCGTTGATCGTTTCGAAAAGACTGAGATCGAGATTTATTTCTCGAAAACCACTTCGATCCGGTTTGTACGTTTTCGTGAAAAACGAGTTTGGAATCGAAGATGGAGCAGTTAAGTGCAAGAGCTAGTCGCTACTAATCCTGAGGATATTTCCAAAATGGATGTAGTAGGAATAGTGCCTTCGGTTCCGTTCTGACCGGGACGGACTTGTATGGATGAATGCTTGCGAAACGTTATCAGGTGGACGATGGGCATTCTAAGGGATATTTTCTTAAAATGTAACGCTTAGCCTCAAGCCTCATCAAATGGCAATGACTGAAAATCAGGGGTTATGTAGCAAGGCTAGGTGGGTAGCACCCAAGCAGGGTGAGGTCATTCCTGTCTAGATGTCCCTTTATGTTTCGGCTTAGTGGGCGGTTGCTGATCTCAACCGCGGGGTGATCTCACTCGGGATTATCCAATAAAGGGTAGTCCCGGCCTTGTGTTGTAGGGGAGCGGGCGTACTCCTCGGTACGGTGATCTAGGCCCCGTACTGTGACAGGTGGTACCCCAGTGCCTAGTCATTAGTTGGAAATCCATTCTCCCTACGAGCCTTTTACGAGTTTTGTTTGTATTACCCACTCTGTGGCTAGTAGCTGGAATTTAATAATGTAACAATTTCGGCTATTTTATAAGTATTTGTATATAGACCCTATTATAATATCATAGGGTTTCTATAAAAATGTTTTAGCTATCGTAAGGTAAAAACCCGACATGTTTATTTGTGGCGTGGTCTTACGAGATGCTTTTGTTTTCAAAGGATTTTTGAAACTTAATAATCAAATTGGGTGTGATTTTCTCAAGCTGTTACCAGACTGACTCGGGTGTTATTTAACTGTAATGCTCGGGTCAGACTGAGTATTATAGGATACAGGAAATGCTATGGAGCTCAGGAGACGAGCAGGAAGACGATACGTACTCCCGTATTTGTTTATGTATATATTCCGCTGTGTTGAGTAGTTGTGTATCCAGTGTATGATATTGTTGAGCTGTGATTGATGTACTCTGATAATGTAAGATGTAAACAGAAGTATTTGCTTTTGAGTAATGTTTAATTATTATCTATTATATTTTGTTCCGCTGCGATGGTTAGATTCTGATGTTGATTTCCATTTTCTTCTTCTACCTCTTCTTCTTTAACCCAAATGGTTCGTATTTCTGTACAACTTGGGTTGATTTAGCTAGAATAGTGTTGACTCAAGGGGTACGGATTTGCGGGTCGTTACAATTGCCTAGTTGTGTCGTGTCACCTACCATACTGAGCCTTTACTACGAGTTTCTATTTGTGCCATACCTATGGAGTGTCTTCTCGTAGTTTCCCGATCAGGAGATATGCATGCACTGTATAGACTATTGCCATTATTACGTGTTAAGGTGGAAAATGTAAAGCCTTAACGTGATAACCGGGATTTCTGGGCATCTGTAATTGATAATAATTGGGTTAATTAATAGAAATAATGAATTATAGATTTAACAAATAAATCTGATAATAAATAGTTATACCTGGATTGTAATTCAAATTTGAATCTGAATTTGAGTTTGAATTTGAAAGTTGAATTTAAGAATTAAGTAAATGCCTTAGAAAATAATTTGGATTTTTTTTAATATATACAGGTAATTTATTTAATGTATAATTGGTTAATAACATTTTCTGCAAATATTGTGTATAATTATAATCGGGAAATATAAAAAAAATCGAATTTAAAACATAAGTCAACAAGTGTTAAATTTTATGATTTAAAAACTCCAAAACGATAAGTATTTATTAATAATGATAAAAATATATATATGAATAGGGTTTGTTTTATATCATTTTACTTAAAAGAACTTTATTTATATAAGTTAAGAAAGTATTTATTTAATAGGAAAATAAAATTTAAAAGCTTTACGAATGTTAATAACCAGACATTTGTAATACTTTAAAATAAGGTAAATATAACATATAAAAATTTCTGTTAACATTTAAAATTTAATTAATGCATGAATAAAAGACAAGTGTAATAACTCTTAATAAACATTAAAACAAATGTAATAATGTTAACATGCAACTTAACAAGTGGCATGCTTATTGCCTTTCAAACTTAGCAAAAATCTTTTGTATTCAAAGAAATTTTTCTTCTTCTCTTCTAAAACTGAAAACCAGTTCTGTAACGACCCGGAATTTTGGGTCGCCAAATTTGAACATTTAATTCATTTTAAATTTTGAATATGGATCATAATTTGAATCTTGAAAATAAAAGACTTTGGTTGAGTTAGTAAAATTAGTCAAATTTCAAATACGTGAATTTAATTGGAAACTGAATAATACTAATTTAATATTAGAATTGGGGTAATTAGAAATTTTGAGTGTTAATAGGCATAAAATTAGATTCTAAAATTTATTTTAGGTCTAACAGGATTGGAATTATAACATGGGATAGTTGAAATGAAATTAGAAGTCGATAGATTAAATTTGGAATTTTATATTAATTTAATAAGAGAATTTAGTATTATAAAATATTGCAATTAATCCGATTTTATTCCGGAATGAGCAAGAATGATTTTTAATGTGCTTATAAATTTCATATGATTTATTATTAAGTTAATAAAATTTTAAAAGTGAAGTTTCAATTGATTTCGACAATTTCGGAAATTTGCTCGATTTAATAGACGAGTTACAATAGCCTTCCGGGGCACAGCCTCAGAATTCGACGAAACCAGTTCCATTGGATCCGTAATAGTTAGTTATTATCAGAATTCAATTTTCGTAGCAATCGGAGTTGTCGTTTGACCGTGGCAGCTCGAAACGCATCGAAATCGTTTTAATCGGTTTAATTTAAAATTGATCGTTTAATTCCGTAACTCGCACATACGATCAAATTAGCTTATGAAACTTGTTCCATTGTGTCCGGAACGCGGAAAAACCTTAGAATCGCCTGTCGGAACGCGTAGATTGGAGGTCGTATGCATAAACTGTTAAATTGAGAAATTATATTAATAAAATAATATTAAACAATATTATTTATTCATCATCGTTCAAAACCCTAGCTCAAAAACGTTAGCCGCCGCTAGGGCTTGTTTCAATGGCCGAAACGCGGCGATTTTCCCCTCTCGATCTCTCTTTATCCTCTCATTAATAGCAGATACTTCCAACACGAAGATGGAAGAGCATGGCGAGCTCTTCACATCCGTACGGTGGCGATTGCGTTTCGATCAACGGAGGGGAAGTTATCGTCGTCGATGTTGCTGCCGTTCGTTCGTCTTGTGCACTGGGGGGACGACCGAGTTCGACGTGGCTAGGGGCGGTGGTGGAGTAGGCTGCGAGCTTCTCGGTGGCGTTGTATGATCGATGTAGAGCGAAGCGTAGAGGGAGGCGGTGGAAGCCCTAGGTCGCATGCGTATGGGTTGTTCGACCTGTGTCTTTCGCGTGCGTGAAGGGGATTGGGGGAAGGAGCTTTCGGCCGTGTTTTGGTAATTATAAAAAAAAGAAATTTGTTTAAATTCAAAATGGAAACTTATAAAATTCATATAAGTCACATACGTTGTCAGATTCAGACAAAACTGTAAACGTTGGACTCGTAGAGACGCGTACTACGCGATGGTGCAGATCCGGAGTCATTCCGGGCAAGTAGAATTTTGAGTTAAATCGGACACTGTTCGGTTTAATTTAAATTTCGAACGCTCGCCGAAACTCAAGGTGAGTTATTCTCACTCGCATCTGGAATGTTAGCTGATTTAAGTAGTTAATATTTAAATAATTGTGTGATTGGTTGAAATGTTTATTTATATCAGCCTGGATTGATATTTATATATGTGATGTGCTAATATTTGTGGATGCAGAGAAAACAGGTTGGAGGGATCCAACTGGATTCCTCACAATGAAGTAATTATTTTTATAATTGATGATGATGCCTGTTCTATATTGTGATTGATAAATTTTGGATTAGATTGTATTGTGAAATTGTGGGATAAACTATAAGCCCAGAATGCTAAATTATAAAGAAATTTGGAGTTTTAATTATAAAGGAATTAAATCGGGTTTCAAAAGAAATTAAGAAATTAATGAATAAGGAATTTAAAAGAATGTAAAAATTAGAATCTGTTTGGATGGAAATTGAAAATTGGTAAATTTGGTATTTTAAATACCGTGGAAAATTTATCAATCGATAAATGTGAAGTATAGATTTCTGAAAGTGAATGCTATGGAAATTATAAATTTGTTTTAAAATAACGATGGGATTATTTGGCAAATGATTTGACATACATTTTCACCATCGGGATCTTATTTATTAAATTCATAAGTATTATTTTCCTTTAATAAATTCTCACATGTTTTATTTAAAAGGTTTGTAAACCTGAATTTTGGAATTGAATTTCCGGAAACGGAAATGTGGTTAAGCTTCGTAAGAAGTTATTTCAACGTAAAAAGTAAATTTATATTAGTAACCATAAAACTAAATTGAATAAATCGACAGAATTTATAAGAAGGATTTTCTGAGATGTTTAAGTGGAAATGAGTTCCTTGGGAAAACCAAGTTCGAGTTTTAAACAGATTTTATTAAAATGAAGCCTAAAATTAAAACTTATTTAAAGAAGTGATTTGGAAATTATTGTTTTAAGGTAATTATTAATAAATTAGCGATAGTAAATATTTATAAATGCCTTAGTAATTATTTTTACAAATGGATGCGTTTAAAAGGCTAGTTTTGACCTAAGTTATTTGGAATTAGTATAAACCTTTTACAACTCTATTTTTAAATTTAGTTTAACTAAAACCTTATTTTTAAGTCAAGTTATATCTTATAAAATAGTTTTACTTTAAATATTTCGAAATTATATTTTGAGTAGATAACTAGAAATAAATTTGCATATTTTAAAGTATCTTTCAGCATAAATATTTTAACTGTTTTAAATCTAAATGTTTTTGAACTTGGTTATTTCCAATGGGAATTAATGGTAAAGGATTTACCTTGTAAAGAAAGAACTTTGGGAACTGTTTCAAATGAGCTTTGAAAATTGGAAATATATCTTGTAAAGATATTGGGCAAATAAATAATGTGGGAATTATTTATTGTGTGATGGATGCTTATGGATGTTTATGAATATAAATTGATAGTTAAATCACCGACTATCAATATTGGACAAATGCGTTGATCGTTTCGAAGAGACCGGGATCGAGATTTATTTCTCGAAAACCACTTCGATCAGGTTTGTACGTTTCGTGCGAAAAACGTGTTTGGAGACGAAGATGGAGCAGTGAAGTGCAAGGGCTAGTCGCTACTAATCCTGAGGATATTTCCAAAATGGATGTAGTAGGAGCAGTGCCTTCAGTTCCGTTCGAACCCGGGACGGACTTGTATGGACGAATGCTTGCGAAACATCGTCAGGTGGGCGATGGGCATTCTAAGTGAAAACGTTCTAAAGGTAACGCTTAACCTCAAGCCTCATCAACCGGGAATGGCTAAAACAGGGGAGGTGCAGCAAGGATAGGTGGGTCATGCCCAGGCAGGACAAGATTTTCCCCTGTCTAGATGTCCCTTTATATTCGGCTTAGTGGGTTGTTGGTCGCGCCAACCACGGGTTATCTTGTTCGGGACTGTTCAGTAAGGAATGGTTCCGACCTTGTGTTGCAGGGGAGCAGGCATACTGCTCGGTACTCTGCTCTAGGCCAGGTACTGTGATGGGCGGTAACCCAGTAGCCCAGCTATTGATGGAAATCCATTCTCCCTACGAGCCTTGTACGAGTTTTGTTTGTATTACCCACTTTTGTGGCTAGTAGCTGGAATTTAATGAATGTAACAATTTCGGCTATTTTATAGGTATTTGTAAATAGACCCTATTATAATATCAGAGGATTTCTATAAAAAGTGATTTAGCTATCATAAGGTAAAAACCCGACATGTTTATTTGTGGCGTGGTCTTACGAGTTGCTTTTGTTTTTCAAAGAATTTTGAAACTTTAATAATCAATTTGGATGCATATTTATTATCAGCTGGTATTCCAGACTGACTTGGGTATTATTTCATTATAATGCTCGGGTCAGACAGAGTATTATTGTCCAAGATGGGTTGCTGTGGAGCAGGTGAGGGGCTGGAGCCGTGACGTATTCTTCGTACTTGTATATATATCCGCTGCTATGATTGTATGATATGTCTGATTGGTAATTGTTGATGTATGAGATACTCTGATGATATGATGTATAAACAGTTATAGATTTCAGTTTGTGTAAAGATGTTATTATTTACTATTATATTTTATCCGCTGCGACTGTGAGATTCTGTTATTGTTTAGTTTCTTCTTCTTCTATCTCTTCTTCTTTAACCCCAAATGGTTCGTATTTCTGTGACACTTGAGTTAATAGAGGTAGAATAATGTTGATTCAAGGGGTACGGATTTGCGGGCTGTCACAAGATCTAAAAGATCAAAGCATTTAGATCATCTCAAAAATTTTAAGTAACTCAAAACCTATTTAAACTCAAAGATCTGAAACTAAAAACCAGATTGCATCAGCCTGTAATCTTCTCAAATATCAATCAAATCTAATCAGCAATCTGTACTTCAGTTTTAAGAAAATCAAGTCTTAAGACCCTTTGCAATTCAAGCTTTCCAGTTTTTAAATTAAGGCAGTCAAGTTTTCAAAATCTGGAAGCAAAGGAATATTCGAATCAGAATATGTTTTCGAAATCAAACTAGAAACCAAATCAAAGCAAGATTTAATCAAATAACAAGTTAAAATTTCAGCAAGCAATTCAAATTTCAAAGGCCTGTTCCCTGTCTTCAAAACACAAGTAACTCAACTTTTTAAAATTTATGTAGCAAAAAAATTGGGTTGCATGCTAGTTAAAATTGTGATGAATGTGCATTGTATAATATCTGCTGTGAATATAAGTATGGAAATATATGGGTGTGCATACTTGTTTTACCTGTAGCATTACCGATTCTTTGATTTCAAACTTCTGGTTGTTTTAAAAACTATTGTCTCTTAATTTAATCTCCGTTTGGGTTTAAGACTTGAACAAAATATGTTTGTTTCATCATAAACTTTGGATTAAAATTGTACTGAAGTAAAAAAAATTTGGAAATGGCTCTGGAATTATAAACAGAGGATTAAACATTAAATTGGAGAAAATCCAAGTTTAGAAATTCATGGATTTATAGTTATAAATCACATCATTGTACTAAATCATTCTTTTTAAAAACAAAATCAAATTTTTTAATTCTATATACAAAGTGTAGTTCCCTATTCTCTGCATTTTGTATTTTGAAGCATTGTTGCTGCCTCATTTGTCTGGAGGTGTCGTGATTGCACCTGTGGGTAGTGGAGTTATCAGGGATGTTGAGAAAATTATTTAATGGTGTTGCATTTCAGTGAGGAGGCGGTGGTTGGAGTTTTGAGTTTGGAACCCTAGTTTTACTGGGTTTATTATAATCGATCATTTCGGCATTATTAGTTGATCGAGTTCAACAATATTTTAGGTAACGGTAGACGATGGGTTGATAAGGTCTTCGCTAGAGTTACAGAAGCGATGATGGTCGGAGCTTCGGAGCTTCAGAGGGGAGGCGTTGACAGGTTTTAGATTGAGGTGGTTCGGCCTGTTCTAGGTTTGAGTGAGTAGCTTGATTTCAAATTTGAGTCTTGGGTGGCGATGCGATGATCGTGTTCGGATTTGTGGTTGATCGGCGACTTATGGAGATCATCAGAGATGATCGGTTAAGGCTGCTTCATGGGTACATGTGTGCACAGGGCAATTGGGATGTGCTGGTGAATGTTGGTTTTAGGTTTTTGGTGCCTCGCATGGGTCTCGGGAAATTCGAGTTTCAACTTGAAGCAGTAATAGTTTTAACTCGGAGAAATTTAGGAGAGGCTTGAGTAATGTACTGTTCCAGGTTTTAAAATAAAACAGAACCTGCTCTGTTTTTTTAAATGTTTTAAAAGGAAAGTTTAAATGTAAACTAAAAGCTGAACTATGTTTAAAATCTGGATTGAATCTGAATCTTAATAGTTTGAATCTTGGTTTTTGAAACGATTTAAATTTTAAAAATTTTATTTGGTTTTTAAACTTTTAAGTATAAAAGCATATTGATTTAGAATTTAAACTGTAAGTTTTAAATTATAAAATAGAAATTTAAAATAAGTTTAAATTCTAGATTTAAAATCTGGAAAGGTGGGTTGAGTTTTAGTATTTAAAATAAATGGAAAATTTTAAATTTAAAATGATTTAAACAATTTGGTTTGTTTAAGTGTATTTTTTAATTGATTGGAAATTTAAATTAAAATCGAGATTTAAATTTTTTAAACTATTTTATAAAGTGGAAGTTTCTTTTAACATATGAGATAAAAAGTTTTTGAATTATTTTAAAAACCTTTTTTAAGCTAAATTTGTATCTTAAGTTTAAAATGAAATTTAAATAGAATTTAAAGTAAATTTGAAAACCAATTGTTTTAAGTACTTTGATTAAGTAAGAAATGTTGTCTGAAATATAAATAAATTTAATGATTAGATTCATTTAAATTATTAAGTTAATTTAAATGGGTAATTAATTATTTAATTAATTAGTGACAGGATAATTAATTAAGTAATTAAGAATTTTTAAATAAATTAAGGTATAATATTAATTAAATAAGGTTAATTAATTTGTAATTAAGGGTTATTAATTAAATTTTAAATAATGATTAAGAATTAATTAATCAAGGGATTAAGGATTAATTAAGTTACAGTTAACACTTAATTAATTTAATAACTAAAGATTAATTAATTAACAATTAAATATTAATTTGTAATTAATGATGGTTAATCTGAGTTAATTTCTTAATAATGTAATTAAAGATTGGTAATGAAGGTCATTAATTAAGATAATTTAACATTTAATTAATGTGATTAATTTTTAATAATTAATTAGATTAATTAATTAATTAATAATAATCACTTGTAAAATTGTTTTTGTTTAATTACTTAATGGAAGTAATTAATGAATTAATTACTTAATTAATTGGGTTAATGTGATTAATTTAGATTAATTAATTAAGTTTAATTAATTTAAATACTTGATGATTGATGAATAATTACTTAATGTAATTAATGGAAGTGTAATTACTTAAGTAAGTAATTAACGGTAATTACAGGATGTAAATAAAGATGTCAATGGTGAAAGTAATTTGGATTAAATTCCTATAATTAATCAAGGGATTAATTGAGATAATAAATTAAGGGTAATTAATTTTTGGAATAAAGTAATTAAGGATAGTTGATGGGATTAATTAAGGGATTAATTAAAGAATAAATTAAGGATTAATTTATTCAATGAAGTAATTAAGGGTAGTTAATTACTGGATGTTATTAAACAAGGGTGATTAATAATTATGGTTAATAATTAATTAATGAGGTAATTAAAGGTTAATTACTGCATTTCGTTAAGGATAAATTAATTTGTGAAATTAATTCAAGGTATAAATAGAATGATATGGGAAGCCTTTGATTAATTATTATCCCTAATATGTGTTCGTGATGCTATGTGATAAGATATGTTTAATTTAAACTGTGATGATGTGATTTTCTATTGATGATGAATTACTGTGACATCCTGTATTTAAAAGTTGAATCGTATTTCACTTGGATAATTTAAGTTAAGATGACATTGGGTTCGAAGAGACGGGAGTCGGGTATTAGTAAATACCCGAAACCACTTCGATCGTTTATAGATTGATATGTGAAATCAACAAGCTGGTTTGGGATGATTTAAGTAAATTTGACCATTTAATCTAAGTTTGGCACTTAGAAATTGTTGTGTGTAATAAGTAGTGTCTATAGCAGCTTGTGAAGTTGTAAATTGATATAGGTTAACCGGGTTATAAAAGTTGGATGTTTTTTAATTCCATATTAGATGGGTTTACTCACGCTGGTTTCCAGCCTGACTCGGGTGTTACTTTGATGTAATGCTCGGGTCAGACCGAGTGTTACAGATTTACAGGTAAGGACGTTCTGGAGCTCAGGAGGAGAGTTGAAGAACAGGATCGTATAGAGTGTTTATCCGCTGCGATATATATTGTTATTTATCTAGGACATGTTGTTTAAAACTGTCCAGTATTGTGAAATTGTTGTAACTCTGATGTAAAAATGTAAATGTACTAATACAGTTCTTCTTTGTAAACTGTTATTTTATTTGCTATTATATTTTATCCGCTGCGAATGTGAGATTCTGAGCTTGAGTTTTCTGTTTCTTCTTCTTTTTCTTTCTTCTTTTCCCTAACTATTTGGAAATTTCGGGAATAAAATTTCCGGGTCGTTACGTTTGGTATCAGAGCTGAAGGTTAAGCGAGAACCTTGGCTCTGTTGGGATACTCATTAAGGAAAGGGTCAACGGTACCCTAGAATGAGTTGAGTGAATATATATATGAGAGAGCGTACTTGTTATTTTCTTATATAAAGATTTTAAATTATTTTATATAAGAATATATTTTGATATATATAAAGCAATATTTCTTTCTAATAAATATTAAGGGAATTGGTTGTTAAAAATTATTGAAATTAAATGGAGAAGTAATAAAACACAACCAAATTGAAATTGAAATTAAATAAAGATAAGTTTGAAATAAATTCAAACTGAAATTTAATTCATGAATTTGGGAAAGAATTTCAGAATAAGATAATAATGAAATGTTTTAAGGAAGTAAACCATTTAGATAAATATAGAATATAAATTGAAATTGAAGTTGATCTAAATTGTGAAGTTTGAATCTTAAGATTTCAACAGATTTGAAATTTGTTTTCAAATTATTAAAAGGAATAATAAACAATATTATTTTAATGAGAGAGTTTGACGCAAACAAGAGTTGTTTAAAGATTTATAAGAATTTGTTTTGGATTAAAGCCAAGGGTGGTTTAAATTTTAAAATTTGGCTTGGTGAGACAAGAAGTAATTATGTATATGTGTGGATATACATAATACTAAAGATGGTTTGAAATAAACTCTAAATATTGAGTTTTAAGTCTGGAATGAGATATGATACCCAAAGTGATAAGTTTTTGAACTCATAAGTGGGAAGATTATTTATGAGAAGTTCAAAATTTGAAATGGAAGTTCAAATTGGGTAGGGTTGACTGGATTAAGTGAATTGAGTTTAGCTGGGGAAAAAGTTAAATAAGTTGGAATGATCAACCTAATTTGGAAATTTGAAGATGAAATTAAGGTTTAACTTGGAGAGTTAAATGGTTGATTTGAATTAGGAAGTTTGAGTGATCTCAAAATGGGTTTGAGATTTAGATATCGAAAATGAATGGATGTTTTAAAATAAATTAGTTGATATCATCCTATTGTTGTTAAAATTCTTTAAGTTGTGAATTGGATATTTTTTGAATGAATGAGAGATGAAGTATGGTAATCCATTGTTGAGATAAAAGGGAAATTAAAATTAAGGGTATGGAATTACCTTGAACTAAAAATTTGAGTAATTGAATTCGTAAATTAAAATTGTTTAAGGAACTAGTTTTAAACTGGAAGTTAAAATTGGGTAATAAATTAAATTTTTAAGATAAAATTGTTTTAAATTCGTATTTGAATTTTGAAAAAAAATTAAGTAAAGATAATTTAAAATGGAATTTCTAGAATTTGACTCAAAATTAAATTAGTTAAAGGTTTGGGTTATTGATAAAAAAAATAAAGGTTAAGTTGATTTGTGGTGTAAATGTTAGGTCTGATCTGTGAATTGAATTGTTTAAAGACTTTAAAGGTAAAATTGATTTAAAGGAATTTAATCAACATTTGGAGTATTAACTCGAATTTATATAATTCGAGATGGTTTAAATTTGAAATTTGAATTGGATTTATTTGACTAGTTTGGAATTGTAATTAAAGTTGAATAGTATTAAATTCAAATGGAATTTGAATTAAATTTGGGAGGAAATCAAGAATAATTCAACTTGATTTGGAAAATGGAGTTTGAAATTGGGATTAATTCAAATTGGAGCAGAAATAAATTGAAATTTATTTGAATTAGTAGCATTTGAGATTAAGGTTGAATAAAGTTAAATTTTGGAAAGAAACTGAGGTTAATTCAACTTGAATTGGGGTTGAATCAATTTCAATGGAAATTGAAGATTATTTAAATTAGAGTTGGGTCAATTTAAATGGAAGTGGAAATTTAAATTGAATTGATGAGAATGGAGATTGGGAAGTAAACAGTTTTGACTCTGGACTATTTTTAATATAAATTGTTTTAATATAAACCTATTTTTCCAAGATATTCATTATATATATACACAACCTTTCTTTTAAAAGCCAAGTTATCTTATGCTTGTTTTACATTATTTTTGAAACTGTTTAACAATTATTTGATGGAGTTGCATTTCAGTGAGGAGGCGGTGGTTGGAGTTTTGAGTTTGGAACCCTAATTTTACTGGGTTTGTTATAATCGATCATTTGGGCATTATTAGTTGATCGAGTTCAACTATATTTTTGGTAACGGTAGATGATGGGCCGATAAGGTCTTTGCTGGAGTTACCGAAGCGACGATGGTCGGAGCTTCGGAGCTTCAAAGGGGAGGCGTTGACAGGTTTTAGATTGAGGTGGTTCGGCCTGTTCCACGTTCGAGTGAGAAGCTTGATTTCAAGACTTGGGTGGCGATGCGATGATCGTGTTCGGATTTGTGGTTGATCAGCGACTTATGGAGATCATCAGTGATGATCGGTGAAGGCTGCGTCGTGGGTGCATGTGCACAGGGCAATTGGGATGTGCTGGTGAATGTTGGTTTCAGGTTTTTGGTGCCTCGCGTGGGTCTCGGTAAATTCGAGTTTCAACTCGAAGCAGTAATAGTTTTAACTCAGAGAAATTTAGGAGAGGCTCGAGTAATGTATTGTTCCAGGTTTTGAAATAAAACAGAACTTGTTCTGTTTTTTTAAGTTTTAAAAGGAAAGTTTAAATGTAAACTAAAAGCTGAACTAAGTTTAAAACATGGATTGAATCTTAATCTTAATATTTTGAATCTTGGTTTTTGAAATGATTTAAATTTTAAAAATTTTATTTGGTTTTAAAACTTTTAAGCATAAAAGCATTTTGATTTAGAATTTAAACTATAAGTTTTAAATTGTAAAATGGAAATTTAAAATAAGTTTAAATTCTAGATTTAAAATATGGAAAGTTGGGTTAAGTTTCAGTTTTTAAAATAAATGGAAAATTTTAAATTTAAAACGATTTAAACAATTTGGTTTGTTTAAGTGTATTTTTAAATTGATTTGAAATTTAAATTAAAATCGGGATTTAAATCCTTTAAACTATTTTCTAAAGTGGATGTTTCTTTTAACATATGAGATAAAAAGGTTTTGAATTATTTTTAAAACCTTGTTTAAGCTAAATTTGTATCTTAAGATTAAAATGAAATTTAAATAGAATTTAAAGTAAATTTGAAAACCAATTTTTTAAGTACTTTGATTAAGTAAGAAATGTTATCTTAAAGATAAATAAATTTATTGATTAGACGCATTTAAATTATTAAGTTAATTTAAATGGGTAATTAATTATTTAATTAATTAATGATAGGATAATTAATTAAGTAATTAAGAATTTTTAAATAAATTAAGGTTTAATATTAATTAATTAAGGCTAATTAATTTGTAATTAAGAGTTATTAATTAAATTTTAATTAATGACTAAGAATTAATTAATCAAGGGATGAAGGATTAATTAAGTTACTGTTAAAACTTAATTAATTTAATAATTAAAGATTGATTAATTAATAATTAAATATTAATTAATTTGTGATTAATGATGGTCAGTCTGAGTTAATTTCTTAATAATGTAACTAAAGATTGTTAATGAAGGTCATTAATTAAAATTATTTAACAGTTAATTAATGTGATTAATTTTTAATAATTAATTAGATTAATTAATTAATAATAATCACTTGTAAAATTGTTTTTGTTTAATTTCTTAATGGAAGTAATTAATGAATTAATTACTTAATTAATTGGGTTAATGTGATTAATTTAGATTAATTAATTAAGTTTAATTAATTTAAACACTTGATGAATGATGAATAATTACTTAATGTAGTTAATGGAATTGTAAGTACTTAAGGAAGTAATTAACGGTAATTACTGGAAGTAACTAAAGATGTTGATGATGAAAGTAATTTGGATTAAATTCCTATGTAATTAATCAAGGGATTAATTGAGATAATTAATTAAGTGTAATTAATTTTTAGAATGAAGTAATTAAGGATAGTTGATGGGATTAATCAAGGGATTAATTAGAGAATAAATTAAGGATTAATTTATTCAATGAAGTAATTAAGGGTAGTTGATTACTGGATGTTATTAAACAAGGGTGATTTATAATTATGGTTGATAATTAATTAATGAGGTAATTAAAGGTTAATTACTGTATTTGGTTAAGGATAAATTAATTTGTGAAATTAATTCAAGGGTTAAATAGAATGATATGAGAAGCCTTTGATTAATTGTTATCCCTAATATGTGTTCGTGATGCTATTTGATAAGATATGTTTAATTTAAACTGTGATGATGTGGTTTTCTATCGATGATGAATTACTGTGACATCCTGTATTTAAAAGTTGAATCTTATTTCACTTGGATAATTTAAGTTAAGATGACATTGGGTTCGAAGAGACCGGAGTCGGGTATTAGTAAATACCCGAAACCACTTCGATCCTTTATAGATTGATATGTGAAATCAATAAGCTGGTTTGGGATGATTTACCATTTAATCTAAGAATGGCACTTATAAATTAATGTGTGTAATAAGTAATGTCTATAGCAGCTTGTGAAGTTGTAAATTGATATAGATTACCCGGCTTATAAAAGTTGGATTTTTTTTTGTATTCCGTATTAGATGGGTTTACTCATGCTGGTTTCCAGCCTGACTTGTTTGTTACTTTGATGTAATGCTCGGGTTAGACCGAGTGTTACAGATTTGCAAGTAAGGACGTTCTGGAGCTCAGGAGGAGAGCTGAAGAACATGATCGTATAAAGTGTTTATCCGCTGTGATATATATTGTTATTTATCTAGGACGTGTTGTTTAAAACTGTCCAGTATTGTGAAATTGTTGTAACTCTGATGTAGAAATGTAAATGTACTAATACAGTTCTTCTTTGTAAACTGTTATTTTATTTGCTATTATATTTTATCCGGTGCGAATGTGAGATTCTGAGCTTGAGTTTTCTGTTTCTTCTTCTTTCTCTTTCTTCTTTTCACTAACTATCTGGAAATTTCGGGATCGAAATTTCCGGGACGTTACACTTAACGCTATTTTAAAGTAAGTTTATTTTACTAATAGACACTATTATAATGGCGAAATATTACTACATAGTAAATAGTTTAACGGATACTTAGGAGATGTGAATCCCGAGCATCTCTTAAGTTATTGCACTCATATTTATTTCTGTTGATTTGACTCACATAAGATATTTTAATTCTGACTCGAGTGTTTTGTCTTTTCAATTCGCTCGGGTCAGTCTGAGCATTTCAGGATATAAAGATTTTATTCTGGAGGACGAAGACGAAGATTTGTAGTACTATTATCTACTATATTATTCCCTTACACCATTTTATTCCGCTGCATAATTATTATTCTATGGTGTGTATAACTCTGATATGTACTGTATAAATATAATCAAATGTTTTCTAAAACAGCTTCATGAACTGTATATTTGATTATTATATTTTATTATTCCGCTGTGAGATTCTATTTTGTGTTTTTCTTTCCTTGCCTTTTCTTATTTACCCCATAACAATCCGCCCTTCCGTATGGTTTGAATTGGCACGTGTGTCGATTTAAAGCGTGCGAAAAGGAGGGACGTTACATGATTGGTCATGACACCCTTTAATTTGAACTAATTATTCTTTTAATGAATTTATTTTAGTTTTAAAATAAATTCATTAATTTCTGAAATGCCCATGTAGTCCCCTGAATATTCAAAACTGCTATACCTTCTTCTTGATATTTATGTTTTTTATCCGTATACATAAGGAAAGTCATGTGTAATGAAAAATGCAAGCATGATTTGGGGAGGGGTCTTTTTCCTCTATTGCAACAAGAAAAAGATCTACTTCGTCCGATTAGTTTCAGGTTCGTGTCCCGGGCAACCCATACAGAAAATTAAAAAAGAGAGCTTTCTTTGTCGATTTTCATCCATTTCAATTTTAAAGTTTTATGTTGCATTTAAATTTAGTCAAATAGATATATATTAGCTGAGACTGGTCAGTTGGGATTGGTTGACATTGGCATATAAGTCATGTTATACTATTAAATAACAAGCCTTTTATTATCTATCTTATTTATAGTTAGTACGTGTGCTTGCGAGTCCTGAAAATTTGAATAAACCAAGATTTTTCCACGACTGAAATTTTAGAGAGACGCGAAAGTACAAGCCTGTAGGTCGCTTCTGTAACTGGATATCCAGCACTGAAAACTGTCTTTACATCGAATGTTTCGGTGTTTTGATGATCCCTACCTTATTAACCGCAACTTCTGTATTTATTATCGCCTTCATTGTTGCTACTCTAGTAGATATAGATGGTATTGGTGATCCGGTTTCTAGATCATTACTTTATGGAAACAATATTATCTTTGGTGCCATTATTCCTACTTCTACAGCTATAGGTTTGAATTTTTACCAGATATGGGAAGCAACATCTGCTGATGAGTGGTTATACAATAGTGGTCCTTATGAGCTAAATGTTGTACACTTCTTACTTGGTGTAGCTTGTTACATGGGTCGTGAATAGGAACTTAGTTTTCGTCTGGGTTTGTTTCCTTGGATTGTTGTTGCATATTCAGCTCTGTTGCAGCTTGTTAACACCTCCTTTCAACGGCTCAATGACCTAACGAGTTAAAGAACTCAGCGACCTAAAGGGTTGAAAGGTTCCGCGACTTAATGAGTTAAGCCATTCAGCAAGCTAACAAGCTAAAGGGTTTAACTATCTAAAGGATATGCGACCTATGGCAGAGTGTGGTTCAACCGGCTTAACGAGTCAGAAGGGAAGCGACCTAGCGACCTAAGTACCTAACTACCTATGGACCTAGCAACCTAAGGGTTGGACGACCTAGCAAGTTAATAAGGGGAGCGACCTAACAGGGAAGAAATTCTGCAGAGAACTAAAGTATGGACTACCTAACGACCTAAAGACCCCCAACGACCTAGCGACCAAGTAGCTACGCGACCTAGCGAGTTATCACAAAATTAAGCAACTTCCTATGTCGTTCCCAAACCATAAGTCGCCAACTACTCTACATAGGTCGATCATGACCTAAACATACCAAAGAAGCTTCTTATGCCGCCTCCTCCTTAGGTCGTTGACGACCTATGACTTGCCAGTTTACTCAGAATGATCAAGTACGCTCTTGTTAAGCCGAAGACCACATCCACCAGGTCGCACACGACCTACGACCTATCCAAGGTCGCTCACGACCTACGACCTAATTCAGAAAACTCTCTATAAATACCCCACCTACTCCAACTGAAAAGGGATCTTTTTGGATCATTTCTACAATGCCGATACTCTGCTGAATTCTCGACTCGCTCGACACTTCAAACACGAAAGACATCTCAACGAACTTCAAGAGGAAATCTATCACAATCGACATGGATTCAAAGAATTCTTCTACATCGGAGTTCTAGCTATTTGTCCTATCAGTGTTGTAATGAAGATTGTTGTAAAGTTGTAATTGATTCAGCAATAAAGAAGATTAAAGTGGACGTAGGCTTAACTTGAAGCCGAACCACTATAAAACTGTTGTCTTTTTACTGCTTTCTCTGTGACTTTTCTGCACACTTTTATTTCCCGTATAGACGGGTGGTGCTTTCACTTAATCTCTACTTACACCGGGGTGTTAGCGTTTAATTTTAAGCGTTAACATTTTTGGTGCTTTCACTGAGAATTGAACTCAGGTGTGATATTCCGGAAATTTTGGCAATTTCAATTTAATAACCTATGTTAAAAATTAAATTAATTTTATAATAATTGTTAATAAGATTTGAATTTATTTAATAATCTTCTGATAATTTATCTTTTAAAAGCTAATTTATTTTTTTTCTATTTATAATGTATATATGCATATATATTTGTATATATTAAAAATAGATAAGCTTTGTTTTAAAAATTTAATAAATAAAGATATGTTTTCTAATTTTAATATTTCTGGTAATTGTAATTTGATTAAATTTAATATTAAGCTATTAAATAATCATATGGCTTTGAAATACTTAAGATTTAAGTTTAATTTGTTTAAAATAATTTTAACTTAAATTTAAATTTAACAAAAGATTTGTTTGTTTTGTTTTAAATTTAGCTTGATAGAAATAAGTAGTTTATTAGTAAAGAGATAAATTCTTTTATAAATCATTTTAATTTAATAATGAGTTTTATTAATAATATAATGTCTTAACAAGTAGATTTTTTTTATATAATAAATGGAAATTGTTATACATGTGTGTTTGAATGAAAGTATGATTTGGAAATTTAAATTGAAGTTTTTTTCCAAAATTAAAAATAAAGGCCTTCAAAATGTTTTAATTTAAAATAAACCTTATAAGTATAAGCATAAGTGTAGGATGTAAAGCATTCCCAGGCAAGTGAAAACATTTGTATATAACTTGTAAAAGTTTTGAATGCAAGAACAAATCAGGCATGTATAGAAGCAAAACAGGTAAAAAGAAATGCAAAGCAAGATGTTGTAGTTGTAAAAAAAAATGTGCAGGCAAAAGGAAAACAAAATTTCAGGCTAGAATAAGTAAAATATTGTGTGTAGCCTGTAGAACTTGGAAATGCAAAGTAAAGTAAGTATAAACAAAGTAAAACAATATTTGGCATAAGTAAAACATGATCGGGCTTTGTATATTTGTATGTTGACTGTAAAGCTTAGAAATGAAGGCAAGATCAAAGTAAATAAAAATATCTCTGATCTTAATTAGTACAAACAAAAAAATTTATATGCTGTATTGTACAAAGACAATATGAGCACTGTTGTACAAAAGTATAATCAACCTGTCTGCATATCACTCTGTAAAACTTTATATACATACATCAACTCCTCGTCATTTCAGTTCGAGCTGAGTGAAAAGAAAGTAAATATAAACAAAGCAAATCAGTTAAAGCTATGAAGACTGTAAATAAAGTATGCAAAACAAAGTAAAATACCTAAGCATAAAAATAAGTAAGTTGAGACAAAAAGTACATCCACATTAAAAGCTTTCATCTCAGCATAAAACTTGAGTCAATTCGAAATATTGAAAAAAAAATTCAGCCTCCAAAATAAAGAATCTTGCCTTATACAAACAAATGAGTCTGATCAAGGAAGATAAGCTATACCCAGATATCACCTACCCCATGTACAAACTCTTCTATATTTATACTTATTTTAGTTCGTTCATTACAACATAGCAAATCTGAAATAATAACAAATGCTTCCATTTACACAAACTTAAGTAATATTTGTAACTCAACAAAAGCAAGGAGATTTGGGAGATTGAAAGCAAAACAGTTCCCAGTTTTAAAGTTTAGGTCGTTTCAAAACAATGGTGCTATGTTCCTTTTCTTTAATCAAGGTGAGTAACATCACAATTTAATAGTTTAAGTATATAATTGTTCTGTTGTAAGTTTTCTCTGGAATTCAGTTTGTGTTGGATATATTTCTTTTGTATAACTCTGTGTTAAGTATGAGTATTGTGATGAGCATCTTTGTATTTCTATCTGACTTTAGTTCCAGTTTTAAAATCCTCAACAAAATTTCATTTTGTTCTTGATTCAAGCTTTAACAAGACATAAGCTTGAACATAAAATGCTGGTATTAACAGAGATCTGAGTTTAAAAATTGTTTAAGGGTAAAACAGTGGTATTAGTTATGGAAATATAAAACTACAGTAGACAACTAAAATAAGTTAAACCTCAATGATTATAATTCATGGATTCAGAGTTATGAATCAAATACATATACCAGAATATTATTTTTAAAATTAATGTTATGATTTTCAGTCAAGTGGTTTAGGTGCAGTTCGTTCTTGAACCAAAGTTGGTTTTTGGGTGATTTTTGGTGATCTATGCGACTGGAGGTGGTCGGGTTGTGCGAGGAGGTGGCGGAGCCTACCGAGGTGATGGGAAAAATAGTCCGGGGTGGTCACGGCCACGGTGGCGACAGCGGCAAGCGATTGAAGTTTCTAAACCTAATTTTACTGATGCTCACATATTTGATCGCCACGACTTCGTCGTAGCGTCGAGTGTGGCCGGGTTTAGAGGGGTGGTGCCTGGGTCGTAGATGAGCGTGTGGGTGAAGGGGCGGTGATGCTGAGTGTCGGAGTTGCCATGTCGAGGCGCATTTGTGAGTGGGTGATGGGTTTCAAAATTATCGAGCTATGCTCGATTTTGATCGACATTGCAATTGGGTTGTTTGTTGATTCGTGGTCAACGTTGGAGCGATTTGGGACTTGAAGGGGTGGTCTCGATCGCCAGAGCCCGGCGCCGCCTCCGTGCATGTGCACGGCGAACATTGTGGAGTTTGATGTTTCTGGGTTTGGCTGAGAGAAGTTGCTCGAGTTTTACTCGAGTTATTTAAGGATTGGCTCGTGTTTATTTTGCTTTTGACTCGAAGCAAACTTGCTTTGGTCTCGGGTTGAGTTGTTTTGCTAGCAGGTTGTATAAAACTGTCTGAAGTTAAATTTAAATCAAATTTAAATAAATTAAATTGTATGCTAGCTGTAACCAAAGGTTAAAACTAGTGTGATGTTAAATTCAAATGAATTAAAGTTTGTCAACTAAGTTTAAGCAAAGGGTAAATCCAGTTTGAAGTATGAATTCAAATTTATATTTTGAAATCTAAAATAAGTTTAAAATATTTAAATGAGTTTCAAGTTTTAAAACCTGATAGTTTCCAGATTTAAAAAAAAATTAGATCTGAAACAGAAGTTTTACAATAGTTTTAAATTCGAGTTTTAAAAGTATTGAATCAAATGAATATTTGAATCTTAAGGTTTTAAAATAGATTTGGATTTGAAAAATCAAGTTTTTAATTCAAGTTGTTAAAAGGAAGTTTAAATCATAGTTTTAAATCAAAGATAAATTGATGGAATTCAAGTTTACTTAGAATTCAAATCTGAAAACTTAAATCGGTTTTTTTAAATATGAATGCTTTAAAAATAAGTTCAAATAAAATAGTTTTGAAAAGTAAATTTGTTTCAATAAATATTTAACTTGATTTTGAGGATTCTTTTATTTAAGATTTTCGAATGGAAAGTAAATAAATTGTTTTAACTTGAATTTGCAAGTTAAAATGTTAATGTATTTTGATAGTTTAAGTTTAAATAAAGTTAAGTAGTTTAATTCAAAGGCTTATCTTATGCAAGTAATCACTTTAATATTAATGAAGTCATTAATAAGTAAACAAACTATCTTAGGAATAATTAAGATATTTAAATGATTAAATGAATAAGTTAATTAATAAATGACTTATGTATTAATAGTTTAGATTAATTTATAATTAGAGATTAATTAAGAAGTAAATTAAGAAACGTTATTAGTTAATGAAAATAATTAACTAAGGATTATTAATTAATTAATTAATTTGATTAATTTTGATAATTAATCGGATTAATTAGATAATCTTTTGTAAAGTGGTTAAGGTAATTACTTGATAAAAGTAATTAAGAGATTAATTACCTATTGTAATTAATTTAGATAAAATGATTAATTTAAGTTAACTAATTTAGTTTAATTAATTTAAGAAAATCATTTGATATATTGATAAGTGTAATTACATAGTGTATTCAATGGAGCGTAATTACTTAAGGAAGTAATTAATGTTAAGTACTGGATGTAATTAGTGAAAGATGATGTGTTAGTGGAGTGATTTGGATAATTACTTTTGAAATTAATCAAAGGATTAATTAATGGAGATAATTAATTATGGGATAATTAATGTATTAATATAAGTAATTAATGATAATTAATTACTGGAATGTTATTAATCAAGGGTGATTAATAATTGAGTTAAGTTAAAGATAAATCATTTAATGTAACTAGTTTAACCAAAGTAATTTAATTTAAATCTAAATTAGAGATCGTTAATTAATATAATTAATGATGTAATTAAGAACTGATTAATTAAGGAATAATCAATAATGTGGTGATCAATTTATGTAATTAATTAAGAATTAATGTAAGTAATTATATTTAATTAATATAAATGAAGTAATTAAATGTTACTTACTATAAATGATTTAGGATAATTAAACTGTGAAATTTAAGACTAATTACTCATTGTAATTAGAAGATGATTAATCAAAGGTATCTAATCAAGATGAATATCTAGAGATTAATTAATTAATTAATTTGATTTATAATTAATTAATGGTTGTATAAGCAGGATTTATAGATGAAGTAATTAATTTAATTTACTTTAAATTAATTAGAGATAGAAGTAGTTAATTTAATTCATTTTAAATTAATTATAGATTGTGATTTATAAATCAGTGCTTATGGATGAATGTTATTGATATTTTATTTGATGATTGAGAATTCAGGTATGAGTAATATCTATGTGATATGGATGCTTGTTTTAAGTATGATAATATCTATTATCTGATTGGTATGATAATATTAATTATCTGTTTATGTTGATGATGTGATTATCTATTGTGATATTGTGAATCATCTATCTGTGTGTATATTGATTTTATTGAATTAAAGTGCTAAGACTAAATAGACAACTTTGCCTTAAAAGATACGTTTTGGATTTCGATGAGACCGGGATCGGGTTTCCATAATTGGACATCCGAAAACCACATCGATTCCAAATAAACGATAGGTCGAGAATCTGAAGTGAAGATGGAAATTCAGAGTGCAAGGGTTATTGCCGTTAACTCTGTGGGTGATTCCAAAATGAGTGTAACGAGATAATGCCTTCGGTTTCGTTCGAACCCGGAACGAACTTGTATGGATAGAATGATTTCAGAACATCGTCAGGTGGGCGATGAGCATTCTAAAAGATGTATTCTGTAAAGGTAATCGTGACCTCAAGGCTCATCAACCGGGAATGGCTAAAACAGGGGATGTGCAGCAAGGTTAGGTGGGTCATGCCCAAGCACGACAAGATCTTCCCCTGTCTAGATGTCCCTTTTTATTCGGCTGTGTGGGTAGTTGGTTGCAAATAACTGCGGGGTTGTCTTGTTCGGGACTGTTCAGTAAGGAATGGTTCCGGCCTTGTGTTGCAGGGGGGTCGGGAGTGATCCTCGGTACGTTGATCTAAGCCATATACTGTGACGGGAGGTACCGCAGTAGCCGTGCCATTGTATGGAATCCACAATCCAATAAGTTCCAACGGTTTTGATTGTATTACCCACTTTTGTGGCTAATAGCTGGAATTTAATGAATGTAACAATTTCGGCTATTTTCTATTTACTTGAAAACCCTAGACCTATTATAATATCACTGAATTTCCTATCAAATGTTTTGGTTAGCGTAAGGTAAAAACTTACCCATGTTTATGTGTGGGGTCTTACGTGATACCTTTTGATTTCAAAAGGATTTTCAAAATTAAGCAACTTTAACCTGTTACTCACACCAGACCCATGTCTAACCCGGAGTTTATTTCTGTTTTTCCTAAACTCTCGGGTACTCAAATTTTTACGAGTAGCCAAGGGATTCAGGTTGGTTTTGACGAATTCTGGAGGAGCAATGGAGTAGGAGGCTTCAGCGTTGTAGATATACATATAGTTCCGCTGTGTTGGTATCTCTGTATTGTTTGAGTTGTATCGAGTTGTATTAGCTAGACATGTGTCTATAACTATCTAGTATCTGATGTATTATCTGGATAACTCTGATTGATGTTGTAAGATATGTAAATACTTATTGATTATTATAATTTATTCGTTCCGCTGTGAGATTCTGACGTTGTTGTTCTTTCTTCTCTATCTTTTCTATTTTCTCACCCCTTTCTTTCTTCAAGACGAAACGGTTTTCTGGGCGTAGAAAGCCGGGTCGTCACAGTTTGTATCAGAGCACTAGGTTGAGTGAATACCTAGGCTCTTGAGTGATTTCTTTCTTGAGAGAGCGTATTTGTAATTTTGATATATATATATATATATATATATATATTGTTGGGTTAAGGATTTCATTAATCTCTGAAGGAAACCTGCTAAGGTTCGGAGTTCATTTTTGAAGTGTAAGAGTTTAGATCTTTCGGTTGGACAGAAGCAAGTCATGATATCTTGATACGTCAGGGTGTAGTAGCTGTGTGATGAGACACGATGACTATGGATGTCTCCGAAGATGTTTCTTTGGAACAAGTTAAGGGAGTGTCTGCTTCGGTTGTGGCTGTGTTCAGCTGGGTGTTTTGTTTGATGTGAGATCCGAGTTTCCCAAAGAGCTTTGGATTAGGATGCCTTCTTGCTTACCAATTTTTCTTGGGTAACTTCAAAAGCAGTAGAGTAGATCCATTTTTTCGATGGATTGGCCACATAAGAGTAAGCTATTCTATTTGGTAGAGAGAGAGCAGTATCTTTGAATTAGGCTGGATCGATCGCAAAAGTGACTTGCGATAATTTGAGTGTTCTCTTATGTTTCAAAATTTTTCTGGATGTCTTCTGGAAGTCAGAGTTTTGCTAACATCTGAAGATTGAATTGGGTAGCGATTGGATTTTAGAAGTGGTACCGATGATCAGCTCAGTATTAGGCTGATTTTTGAGTTTGGTGAAGTAGCTGAGATTTTGGAGGAATTTCTGAGTTTGCTTTTTGGATCTGTGGAACCCTAATATTGAGATGTGTTGTCCAGTCTGTGCTTGAGTTCATAATCAGCATTTTCATCTGTTCAATCAGAGTTGCGCAGTGGAAGCATGGTGGCAGCTGTCTTAGTTTGGAAGCAATTGGATGTTGCAGTGTTTGGACTGGAGAGTTCTACAGGAAATTTTTCAGGACCTGAGGCCAGATTGGGAGTGCATCGTTTTATCTCTTCTGGATGTGAGAAGTGAGATCTGTCTTCTGATTTTGGAATAGATTTTGTGTTTTGAGTTTTTTTGTCGATCTTGGAAAGATCATTTTGTTAGATTGTTTTTGGTCCAGTTTATTTCTAGGCGTATCAGCAAGGGTTGAGCTAATCAGTAAGGATGTAGGCAGCACAGGATCGTCCGAAGAGTTTTGTGGACAAGATACAGAGAAATTTGGATTCTGAAATTGGGGATTTTATTTTGGATAAGTGTTTGGCCTTCAGGATTGAATTGTCTGTTTGGATAACTGGAATTCGTTGTGTTTCACGTATCTATGAGGGAGTACGTGTAAGATCTATCTCTGGTTATGGAACCAGCAGTTCAGGGAGCTGTGGTTGTTGATTCAGGCTTGTCTATAGTCTGGTATTCTGTCTTGTTTTGTAGATCTAGATGAGTGGAAGCTCTGTAACTTAGTAGTATTGTTTGTTTGGATTCTGTAGAGCGAGTATCCTGATATTTATATTTCGGAAACTCGAAAAAATTCTATCCGGAATTTTTGTCTGGATAGTTAGATTTGTTGATTAGATAAATTGATTGCTATGGTTGTTAGCATATGATTGATATATGCTTGTGTTTAAAATTTAAATCTTTAATTGGATTATTAAATTACCTTTGCTTTAAATTTCGGGGATGAAATTTTTTTAAGGGGGAAGGAATGTGATATCCCGGAAATTTTGGCAATTTCAATTTAATAATCTATGTTAAAAATTAAATTAATTTGATAATATGGATCACTTGGCAGAAATGTTTGCAATCCTCCGAAAATACGGAATGAAACTTAATCCTTTCAAATGTTAGTTTGGGGTGGAGGCCGGAAAGTTCTTGGGTTTCATTGTGAGTGCTAGGGGCATTGAAGGTAATCCTACTCAGATTTCTGCCTTAAAAGAAGTCAAAGCTCCTAGAATGAATAAGGAATTGCAAAGTCTTAATGGAAAAGTCGCTGCCTTGAGTCGATTCATTTCCAAAGCTACTGATAAATGCATTCCATTCTTTGATGCTCTGAAGAAAGGAAGGAAAAATTTTGACTGGACTCCTGAATGCCAGAAAGCTTTCGATGAGTTGATTCGTCATATGGAAATGCCTCCAATATTCTCTAAGCCCGACGATGGTGAAGATCTTTTCGTATATTTGGCAATCTCATCTCATGCTCTTAGTGCAGCGTTGGTACGGGAAAACGCAAAAATTCAGCGCCCGGTCTATTATATCAGCAAAAGATTCACTGGGGCAGAGATGAATTATTCAAAATTGGAAAAGCTCGCCTATTGTCTACTGATTGCACCAAGAAAATTGAGGCCATATTTCCAAGCTCATCCTATCAAAGTCCTCACTGATCAACCTCTGAAGCAAGTCCTGTTTCGCCCTGAGACTTCGGGTCTCCTTTTGAAGTGGAATATTGAACTCAGCCAATACGACATCACTTATCATCCCAGGAGAGCAATTAGTGGACAAGCTATAGAAGATTTCATCGCAGAATGTTCAGATAAAGGTGATAGTGAGGAAGGGTGACTGATAATACCCCAATTCGATGGAAATTATATGTTGATGATGCAAGAAACGATTACTGTTCCGGAGTTGGGGTTGTGATTGAAACCCCTGAAGGGCGACCATTGTGCTATGCATTGAGATTGGAATTCCCTTCGACAAATAATGAAGCAGAATATGAAGTTCTTATTGCCGGCTTGAAAATTGCTAAAGAATTGAATGTCAAAGTGTTGCAGATCTTCAGCGATTCACAGCTTATTGTATGTCAAATCAAGAAAGAGTTTCAAACTAAAGGAGGAAATCTGCCTTCTTACTTGTCAAGAGTCTCGGAACTTGTCGATGATCTTGGCCATTATACGATAAGTCATATACCCCGAGAAGAGAACATGAAGGCAGATTCTCTTGCAAAGTACGCAAGCATTGGTGAAGCTCAATTACTGGGATTGGTTCCTATAGAAGTCTTGTCAGCCCCAAGTATTGATGCAATGGAAATTGATTGGGTCATGACTGTTTCTCAAGAGCAAGAATCATGGATGACTCCGATAATGGAGTATCTGCTCAACGGTTCTCTACCAAAAAATTCAAAAGAACGACAGAAGTTGCTAAGAAAAGCCTCTAGATATATAATTCAAGATGGCCGATTGTACAGGCGGGGATTCTCAATGTCATTACTTCGATGTGTGACCAAGGAAGAAGCTAAGACAATTCTAGCTGAAGTACACGGAGGAGAGTGTGGAGATCATTCAGGTGGTCAAACTCTAGCAAAGAAAATTCTCCGTTATGGATATTTTTGGCCGGATATTAATCGTGATGTTGCAAGCTATGCCCGAAAATGTGACCGATGCCAGAGATTTGCAAAAATCCCAAGAGCACCTTCCACTGAGATAACACAGATGGTCAGTCCGTGGCCATTTGCTATTTGGGGAATAGATCTCATCAGGCCTTTGCCAACCGCCAAGTCCAGAATCAGATATGCTATTGTTGTAGTTGATTATTTTACTAAATGGGCTGAATCTGAACCATTAGCTACTATTACCTCTAAAAAGATGATAAGCTTTGTAACTAAGAATATCATTTGCAGGTATGGTGTGCCTCAAAAGATAATCACAGACAATGGAACCCAATTTTAAAGTGAAGAGTTCCAAGATTTTTACAAGCGATTCAAGATCCAAAAAAGCTTCTCAGCAGTGGCTCATCCGTAGGTAAACGGGCAAGTGGAAGCAGTAAACAAAATTATCAAATCAACCATCAAAAAACAGCTGGAAAAAGCAAAAGGTGGTTGGGTCGATAAGCTACCACTAGCACTATGGGCATATAGGACTACACACAAAACTGCGACTGGGCACACTCCATTTTCATTGGCATATGGATCAGAAGCAATGATTCTGGTGGAAATAGAAATCCCTTCACATAGAAGAATTCATTTCAACCAAGCTGAAAACGAAGAGTTGCAACTTGAAGCACTTGACTTCCTTGACGAAAAAAGGGAAGAGGCTCAGCTAAGAATTGCAGCCCATCAGCAAAGAATTGCCAGGCACTTCAATTCCAAAGTTCGCCAACGTAGCTTTGAGATTGGAGATCTAGTCTTGAAAAGGGTCATGACAGCAACAGGAGTGTTTGCGCCAAACTGGGAAGGACCATATGTCATAGGAAAAAAACTTCTTGATGGCACTTTCAAACTCACAACTGTCGAAGGAGATCCAATTCCAAGAGCTTGGAACAGCAATCACTTGCGCTCATATTTTACTTAAAAGCTTTACTGAAATACTGTAAAAGAATTATGAATGTATGATTCTTGTATTGAAAGCCATTGTAAAGCCAGTGCAAGTGGATAAGAAGAACTATAAAGTGGATGTAGGCCCAGTTCTTGGCCGAACCACTATAAATCTTGCGTTCTCAACTATTATAAACTGCGTGTTTTATTTCGATATATAAAGTACTTCGATTGTATTGCTAAAATGTCGATTTAATATCGCAGTCCGTTAAAACAAAGCTTACCCATCACAAGACCAAGCGATCCCTGACATCACTCAACAAATGAATGTTCAGCCACAAAAATTCCAGACTCAAATCCTATATAAGAAGTGCTTCAAGCAAACAGTTAGTGGTTTCGCCAGAAGTGGACCCTTCCTAACTAATTGTGATCGTTTGTGAAAACGAAGATCCGATTAATTAGCCTGTGTCTGCCCCTACGAACTCATTTAACAATGAAGTACACTTCTTTGGATAAAATAAGCTACTTGCAAAAGAAAGGAATGTGTGCTTGAAAATGATAACAAGGAACCGCTAATATGAGCAAATGGCCGAAAGACATGGGCGAGCAAGCAGCATACAACAAAAGACCTCTTCGGAGGCACAAGCCCTCTTCGGAGGCACAACTCTTCGGAGGATAAAGACCTCTAATGGGAGTTGCTAGAAAAAGAAAGTTCTCTTTCTCAACAAAAAAGATTGGTGGAATGACCGATGGCACAGGACACTCGTTAACTAGCTGAGAACGTCTGTGCAAAAAAACAATCCAAGTAACTTGTGTCTGCCCCGTGAATCCATCCAACCATGAGAAAGAAACTTCCAGGCAAAAGCCCTACTCGGAGGCACACATTTCACCGTGATCTGAAATAAAACTTCACACGAGTTGAAAGGTGAAAAGACCTCTTCGGAGGCACGCATTCCACCGAGATCTAAATAAAACTTCATAAGTGTTGGAATGTGAAAAGCACTCTTAGGAGGTCCATTTCACCAGAGTTGAAATGCTAAAAGACCTCTTCGGAGGCACACATTTCACTGCGATCTGAAATAAAACTTCACACGAGTCGAAATGTGAAAAGCCCTCTTCGAAGGACCGCTTCCCAGCGAATAGGGAAAAAATAAAAGCCTCTCCCCAGGGGAAGAAACAAAAAGCCCACTTCGGAGGCCTGCTTCCTCGCGTACAGGGGAAAAAAAAAGCCCTCTCCCAAGAGGCACACGTAAAAAAGCCCTCTTCCCAAAGGCACAATCACACAAAAAAGCCCTCTTCCCAGAGGCACAATCAAACAAAAAGCCCTCTTTAGAGGCACAAACAAGTCGAAGCCCTTTTTCGGAGGCCCGCTTCACCGTGTAGGAAAATTCACTTGCCAAAAATAAAAGTGGCTTTCTCCGAAAGTGAAGTGTAAAAACTACTCCATAAAAAAAAAGAGAAAGAAAGAAAGAGAAACTTCTCCAATACGAGGCGCATTCTACTAAATCAGAAAAATATTTTCTTAAAATGGAAAAATTATTCTATATAGTACAGATGCAAACCTCCTTCGAATGGAAAAGTTGTTCTCTAAAGAAAGAGTACAAGTCTTCCCGAAATAGAAGAGTTGTTCTCCAAAATTTTTGCCAATGTGAAAGAGGTTGCAATAAACCATGGTATGGGGGCAATATAATATAGTTACAAAAGTAAAAACAATGCTCAAGCAACATACCATAGGTTTACTGCAACAACACACAGAGAAAATAAAGAAACTTGTATGAAAAAGAAGAATTAATGCATTCTCAAATACAGACAAAAGTTTGTACAAGTAAAAGAATCATTTTATTCCATACTATAAATTTTTTATACATGTGCAGGTTTCAAAACAAAAGAAGGCAGGGACCGGTACCCGCACAATCTCTGGTCAACACAAGCCTTTATATATAGAAGCAAAAACAAAAAAACAAAAAAGCGAGACGAAAAGCAAAAGTCCCAAACCCATCACTTCTTCTTCCTTCCACCTTTCGAGCCTTCGCCTGGCCGGATGATTAATTTTTTGGGCCGGCTTGTGAGAGTAGGGGAAGAAAGAGAAAGGGATGCAATTGGACTTTCTTCTGCTTTTTCTTCACCCGTAGAAGCTTATCTCCTTTTCTTTGAGACTACACGCTTCCCCTTCTTCCTTGAAGAAGACTCACTGCCTGGAGTGAAAAGTGCAGACAACTTTATGTCATCAGAAATAGTTTGCTCTGGGGTTCTTTCGCCTTCTTCAGGTTCCTCGGCCTTCTGTTCTTGTGAAGTGACCAGATTATCCAAGCCTTGAAGAGCTTCTACCTGTTCTTCTTGTGACCCCGGTTGAGAAACGGAAGGGGAAGTAATCTGAAGAGGCGGAGAGGAAACAACTGGAAGAGGGGAAGGCTGGACAACACTTGGCGCTTTCACTACAGGAGAAGAGAAGTTAAAGTCGGTATCTCTCATAAAAAAGAGGAGAAAGTGGTGCGTCAAGATTTAAGTAATAATCAAAAAGTTCATCAAGATCATGAGAAGTAAACAAGCAGTCCACTTGAGCAAGATCAGCATTGAGGTTACCTGGAGTGGTAGGCTTTACTATGTCAACTTCAAAGTTCTGTGCCTCAATGCTTTCTTGACCCTCATCTCCGGTGCGGGCGGTTGCACTTTCAATAGCAGCTTGAGCAGGAGGTGGAGAATGGGAACTGGAGCCAACAATATCGATGTCGGCCGAAACCGAAGGTTGAACTAGGTCGGTTGAAGTTGCCTTCCCTAAATGTTCTCCTTCTACCATTTCGGCTCTCTCTTTGGCGAGTTGCTCCTTTCCCCTGGCAAGAGCGGCACATGCATCATCATATAGGTAGTGTGCCATTAAATCTACTTCAGCATATCCAGCTCCTCCAAGCATATCAAGTGCGGCTTCCCACACTTTGGCCAAAGTGATTTCATAATCTGGTCCCAAAAATTTAAGACTATTGCGCCCTAGAACACTATGAATGTAAAACTCGAATAGAGTGGAGCTGACTTCGGCTTTAGTTGCCATATGAGATTCTTCGGCTGCTACTTTGCCGGCAATAGCTTCATCGCGCTCCTTTTCAGCTTTAGAAAGTCGAGCTTTTAGCAGTTCAATTTCCAAGTTCTGGGAGTTAGTTTTTTCTCGCAGCTGAGCAGCGTCAGCTCGGTAGCTTTCCACAACTTGTTTTTGTGCTTCAAATTTAGCTTCAGCGTCTCTCTGTGCAGCGTGAGCATCTCTCACCTGTGTTTGAAGCACTTCTTCTCTTTGAGAATAGGAAGTGGAAGAAGTGATGAGTTCTTCTTTAAGTTTTTCAACTTCCGCTTCAAGCTTCTCATTATAAGCGGCAATACTCTTCATCTCCGCATCATGCTGATCGAGTGTTTTCTGCAACTCGGATTTGTCATTTTCCATAGTCAGCATGGCTTCGAGGTTTGCGCGATTCACTCTTTGAAGCTCGTCAACAAGTTTCTGCCAGCCAGACATTCTCTCGATATCGAGTTTGACGGCATCAAGATTTCTCAACATGGCTTGCTTATCGACTGGGACCAAGTCAAGGTCGAAACGCACTCCCTTTAAGCACCAGTGCGGAAACCGACTTTGAAGAGTAGCCAGACCCTGCCCAACTTGATACGAGGGCCTACTTATGATTGTTTGAATATCGGCTCTTTCAAGGGTAGGAGAGCCGGAAGGAATTTCCAAAGAGACGGGAGCAGCGGGCCATTCGGAAACTTCAGATGTCGGTTTCTCACCAAGTTTGGCCCGTTTTCTTGGATCCTCAACAAACATGACTTTTCCCTTTATCATCACGGGATTTTCGCTTGTGGGAATCATCCTCTCTCTGAGAAGAATGATGTCATTCGTCCCTTCTCCCGTAGCATTCTTCGTAAGCACGCTTCTTACGAGCTTTCCTCGCAGCTCTTTCTTTGTTGGTTTCCCAGGAATCAGGAAGATACCTCTTGGGGCCATAAGAGCCGCGTCTCCCATAACGCTGGAAATCATCATAGTAAGAGCTACTTCGTCCCATTGGAGAATCTAAAAATAAAGAAAAGATAAATTCAGAAATCTTCATGGCGAGGAAGTTGAATGGATATAAGTGCTGAAAAGTCCTAAGTGTTTGTAATATGCAAACTACGTGCGTCAAACTACAAACCACTCCTTGGTTGGGGGGTGATGGCGGATTTTTTACAGCAAGTGTTAATTCTTGGGCTGACGGAGTTTGTTGCAAGATGGATGTCGCTTCAACTGCTGGAGAAGTAACTTTAGCAGTGATAGGAACATCTTTAAAAGGCTCCTGTGAAGTAATCATCAGGTCGCTCAACCCCTCAAAAGTATCATCACCGCTGTGCCAGGCGGGACTTGTTCTCTCAGTTCCTTCGTCACCAGATTTCCCAGATTGTTGGGGAGGTTCCTCTTCTTCGATGACCGGGGCAAGTGCAAGTTTGCCGGATGGCCCCGCAACATCAATCGAAGTAGAACAATTTACCAATGAAGCGTCAACAGTATGTTCTTTCGGTGTAAGTTCTCCGACGGAAACTGGGGCATCCGATGTCTCTACTGGAGAATCAGGGACTTCATGAGGCTGAGTAGAACGTGAAGGGTGCAGAAGCCCGTATTGGGGAAGAATTTCATCTCTCAGCAAAAACTTAATACTTCTTTCCTCAACCGGCACGACACTTAATCTTTCAAAAGTCGTCTTGTGACTGGGATCTCTAGAGGGAGGAGGAAGCGCTGTAAAAGAAAAGAATGAAGTTAGCACTTAGCAATTCGGATCTCGAAAATCTCAAATGGAAAAAGTGGGAGTGAGCAATCTTACTTCCTACTCTCCAGATGGCGTAAAATCCTAGAGGGCGACGAATGAAGAAGAATTGATTTAAGAAGCCGTGGGCACTTTGCGGAAGATCGACAATCAATCTACGGTTTCTGGCGCTTCTCACGAGTGTGATAGAGGGATGGTCTTTATTCTTTGCGAATGTGCACAAGTAACAAATTTCTTCAAAACTCGAAAGACGGTCAAGTGTCCTCCTGAACAGCACACAAAGTCCCATTAGGATGGCATGGCCATTGGGATGCAGTTGGAAAGGAGAGATAGTTAATCGGAGAAGGAGTCGTTGAAGAAAGTTATTGAAAGGAGGAATGGCACCGCATAGGCACATCTGACGATTGACAGCAATGAAACCGAGAGGCGGCCTGTCAGCACTATCGTTTGGCCCAGGAAGCAAAGCGTCTGCTTCAGCAATACCAAATTGAATACGTAATTGGTTGAATGCCCGCTGACTCAGGGTAGTTGGAGTTCTTTCCAGAGGATTATCCAATGGATTGGCTATCGGGAAGACCCCTTCAGATTGCTCTATTATCTCTTCTTGAGAAGACATTCTACACAAGGAACTGGATATTCAAATATGAAGGTGCACGTTTCCTAAATGTGTGAAGTGTTGTGTAAAATTAACAAAACAACAAGCAAATGTAACTGAAATCAAACTAATAGGCATTTGCCAATTTTAGAGTTTCGGGGCTTGTTGTTTTAAGACCAAATTCAAGCGCAGTATTGATGCAAACAAATCAGTCTTAATTGATTAATATGGCTTTGCTTTAATACTTCACTTGAATTTGTCGATTCATAGCATTTCATATAATTTCTTTAAGTTGATTATCTTTTATAGACTAATCTGTCATTCGATGTGGGCAATCAGTGGCAGTATATTCGTCATATTTTTCTGCAAATGTTGTATTTAACAGGTTGTTAGCACTAAAGTTAATATAATCCACAAGAAGTGCAACAAGTTCATGCAATTTATCTTGATAAGTTCAAACTGAGAATTCGTGTTGAATGTTGTCATATTTTTGCAAGTAAACAAGCTCAAGCGACTTACCATGGTCAAAATTCATCATTCATGTTCCTACAAGTCAAAGTTGTGATGCATATTAAGGAATGAGGCTTCTGGTCGAAATAAAGCAAACTTGCCTACATACTAGCTCGGTCGCGACCTAAAATTTACGTCGCAAGAAGTTAGGTCGTTAATTTATTAGGTCGCTCTGCTCTAAGATTTATCTTATACCAGCATGTTAGAGCATGTTAGGTCGCAAGAGTGTTAGGTCGCAAGAGTGTTAGGTCGTAAGCATGTTGGGTCGCAAGCAAGTTAGGTCGTATGATTCCCATTCAAGCCAAAGACCCTAAGGCCCATCCTCCACTCAAGTGCTGCCACGCGTCCATCACCTCACAATCACCAGGAGCACAATGATTCGACCTAGAATCCACTAACCCGTTAGCTAAAGGCCTTCTCAGTGCACCAATTTGCCTAACTCCTAACTCGATAACCCGCTAGCTTCTCCACAAACAAAAACCCTCATTTCTCCATATCGTCGAATCACCTCAGAATCGCCACAAATCCAATGCTTTGCCATTTTATTGCAAATTACAACAACAACATGATCGATGGCAGCCGCAAGTCGATTGAAACATGGTTCGCAGTGAAGCACGACACAAAAAGTGAATTGGAAACAAAAATGGGAGGTTAGCAATTCAACGATGGATATAGTTGAACAACGACCAGATTCACTCACGTAATGTGATGGAAAGATGATCGGCGGCCGGTTGTTTGGAATTTGTCTTTGAAAGCTCAGAAATTCGCCAATGGTGGTTTCGGACAAAAGAGCAAGTAAGGGGAAGGAGGAAGAAGATGAGCAACTTATATGCAGGGGCAGTAGAACCCAAATCGGCAAAAAACGACCTAACTATCCCATAAGCCGCTCACGACCTAGCGACTCAACAAGGCATGAGTTAAGAAATATCGAAGCACACGACCTAGTCTCTAGGCGTATACATCGAGGGGCAAGTGTTAACACCTCCTTTCAACGGCTCAATGACCTAACAAGTTAAAGAACTCAGCAACCTAAAGGGTTGAAAGGTTCCGTGACTTAACAAGTTAAGCCATTCAGAAAGCTAACAAGCTAAAGGGTTTAACTGTCTAAAGGATATGCGACCTAAGGCAGAGTGTGGTTCAACCGGCTTAACGAGTCCGAAGGGAAGCGACCTAGAGACCTAAGTACCCACGACCTATGGACCTAGCGACCTAAGGGTTGGACGACATAGCGAGTTAATAAGGGGAGCGACCTAACAGGGAAGAAATTCTGCAGCGAACTAAAGTATGGACTACCTAATGACCTAAAGACCCCCAACGCCTAGTGACCTAGTAGCTACGCGACCCAGCGACCTAGTGAGTTATCAAAGAATTAAGCAACTTCCTATGTCGTTCCCAAACCATAAGTCGCCAACTACTCTACATAGGTCGCTCACGACCTAAAGATACCAAAGAAGCTTCTTATGCCGCCTCCTCCTTAGGTCGTTGACGACCTATGACTTGCCAGTTTATTCAGAATGATCAAGTACGCTCTTGTTAAGCCGAAGACCACATCCACTAGGTCGCACACGACCTACGACCTATCCAAGGTCACTCACGACCTACGACCCAATTCAGAAAACTCTCTATAAATACCCCACCTACTCCAACTGAAAAGGGATCTTTTTGGCTCATTTCTGGAACGCGATACTCTGCTGAATTCTCGACTCGCTCGACACTTCAAACACGAAAGACATCTCAACGAACTTCATGAGGAAATCTAACACAATCGACTGGATTCAAAGAATTCTTCTACATCGGAGTTCTAGCTATTTGTCCTATCAGTGTTGTAATCGAAGATTGTTATAAAGTTGTAATTGATTCAGCAATAAAGAAGATTAGAGTGGACGTAGGCTTAACTTGAAGACGAACCACTATAAAACTATTGTCTTTTTACTGTTTTCTCTATGACTTTTCTACTTACTTTTAATTCCTGTATAGACGGGAGGTGCTTTCACTTAATCTCTACTTACACCGGGGTGTTAGCGTTCAATTTTAAGCGTTAACACGGCTGCTACCGCTATTTTCTTGATCTATCCTATTGGTCAACGAAGATTCTCTGATGGTATGCCTTTAGGAATTTCTCGTACTTTCAATTTACGATTGTATTCCAGGTAGAGCACAACATCCTTACGCATCCATTTCACATGTTAGGCGTAGGTGGTGTATTCGGCGGCTCCCTATTTAGTATTATGCATGGTTCCTTGGTAACCTCTAGTTTAATCAGGGAAACTACTGAAAATGAGTCTGCTAATAATGGTATCAGATTCGGTCAAGAGGAAGAAACTTACAATATCGTTGCTGCTCATGGTTATTTTGGCCGATTTATCTTCCAATATGCTAGTTTCAACAATTATCGTTCCCTATATTTCTTCTTGGCTGCTTGGCCTGTAGTAGGTATCTGCTTCGCCGCTTTAGGTATTAGTACTATGGCTTTCAACCTAAATGATATCGATTTCAACCAATCTGCAGTTTATAGTCAAGGTCGTATTATTAACACTTAGGATGATATCATCAATCGTGCTAACTTTGGTATGGAAGTAATGCATGAACATAATGCACATAACTTCCCTCTACACCTGGCCGTTGTAGAAGTTCAATCTATAATGGATAGGACTTTCGTCTTAATGTATTAAGAATCGTTGAATGAAAGGGCTATACCTAATATCTACCCAACTTTGTTGTTTCACCCTAAAATTACCAACTTGTCCGACTGTTCCTAAGAAGTTTTTGGATATCAAACGGACCTTCCCAGGTGGTTAATGTGGATGATTTACCCTCTTTTGCGACCAGTTTCGCTACAGCGTCCGTCGCTCTAGCTAATTGTCCACCCTTTCCAAGCGTGATTTCTATGTTGTGTAGTGCCATGCCTAAGGGCATATCGGCTGAAGTAGAATCTTCTTTTAAAAACCTCTTCCCAAACTGTCCAAGCTTCTTCCAAAGCATACAACTTTCTAGATGTATATGATGATATATAGACGGATGGATTTTTATCTTATATGAATCGTACGATGAAGTACCACATGGGTGGATATATCGGAATCCAAATCTATCGAATCACTCGTGTATCATCTTCTACATCCTAGGTCTCCCCGTTCCATCAATTGGTTTATGTTCTTCATGTAGCATTCAAACCGAATGACTCTATGAAATTACGTCGATACTTCCACATATTACGTGTAACGTAGGAGACATCCCTATTTTTCCCTGGGAGATCTTTATAGTTACCACTGCTTAGCTTTCAATTCGCCTCTGACCATCAAATTAAATCTGAATAACCCGTCCTCTTCTCTTTGAAATAAGGAGCGCTTCCTGTTCTTTGCTTGCTTCAAACAATTTTATCTTCTCCATATTACCATATCTCTAGCGCCAATAATTTTCTATAAGGAACTATTGAACTTAATCACTTGTTGCCGTTACTCAACAGTTTTCTTTTGAGGTCTATCCCATAGAGGTACTCAAATATGATTAGTGATTGATTTCTAGGTTTCATCGTAAACCTAATTGGTTACTTCCAATTACGTAAATCAATAGTTCAAACCGCACTCATAGGTATGACATTTCCCCTTGATATAGGGACTTCTGTAACAAAAATAATGGTATCTCCAATTATAGCCCCTTTGGGGTGTGAAATATATCTTTTCTCGCCGTCCCCATAATGTCCGAGACAAATGTATGCATTTCAATTAGGGTCATATTCTATGGTTACGATTCTACAGAATTTGTCTTCTTCATTTCGTCAAAAATCGATTTTACGGTATAGACGCTTATGACCTCCCCCACTATGTCTTGCGGTAATGATTCCTATGGTATTACGACATTTACCACAATGATGTTATCCATTGATCAAATTATTTCGCGAATTAGATTTCATTTGACTGTCTATGGCTCTATTACGTGTGCATAAATGTATCATCATGTTTGTTAACTGCTCTTCATCAGCGACCTAACCGAACACGCGACCTAGCAATTTAAGAAAGGGCACGACCTAACTCCATAAAGCAACTATGCGACCTAAAGATTTAAGCACCGTCATGACCTATGATCTATGGAGAGTAGCGACCTAGCGGTTCTCAGCGACCTAAGGAAGGCCGCGACCTAACGGTTCTCAGCGACCTAAGGAAGGCCGCGACCTAGCGGTTTAAAGACTTCGCAACCTAACGATTTAAGGGGACGCCGCGACCTATAGAGCTCACACGACCTAAGGAAGGTCGCTCACGACCTAAGGACATTGCATTGGAAGGCCGCCCTTTCTGTGCCGCTGCTAGTAAGGTCGCGTACGACCTAGAACTTGTTGAAAAAAGATGCGCTCATTCATAGAAAAGGAAAGCCGGATCTCCTTAGGTCGAAGACGACCTACGACCTATGATAGGTCGCTCACAACTTAAGAAGGCGAAGACAATACATCAGGGATGAGAGGTTCAGTAAGTCGTTACCTACTTGTGACCTACGACCTATTTTAGGTCATCCACGACCCAAGGCTTAGAAAATGATCCCATACTATTAGGTCGTTGCCGACCTACGACCTACTTTAGGTCGAAGACGACCTAACACTTGGAGAATTCTGCCCAAAAAATCACGCCTATAAATAGACAACCACTTCCAACTTCAAGAGGACCTTGGGCACATTCTCTTCATACACCGTTACCTTGCTGCATTGAGAACTTCATCAACACTTAGAGCTTTCAAGATTAGAGGAATACATCAAAGAACTTCACGAAGAAACCACACATCTTCAACATGAATTTAAGGACTTTAATCGACATTGAAGCTTAAGCTACTTGTTCCAAATCACTTGTAACTTGAAGTATATTGTACTTGAGAAGAATTGTATCAGCTTGTAACGGGATTATTAATAAAAGTACTTAGAGTGGACGTAGGCTATACCCTTAAGCCGAACCACTATAAAATTGTTGTTGTTTACTGCTTTTCCGCTATTACTTGCTTGTAATTCTTTCCCGATCTACCGGGTGGTGCTTTCACAACTACACTTCACACACCGGGGTGTTAGCGTTCACATTTTAGCGTTAACATTTTTGGTGCTTTCACTGAGAACTGAACTCAGGGAAGTTATCATCATTGCTTCACAGAGGTTTGTAGAGAGAATTTCCCTGAAAACCAGAAGTCTATCCGAGATAATGGCTCCTGGAAGGAAGAGTAGATCTGTCAGATCTGGGAATATTCAAGAGGGAACCTCCGCTTCCCCTGTACCTAATCAACCCATTCCGTCTGCTGGGGTTACGAAAGCAGAGTTGGATGCTGTAATATTAGGACTGAACCAGCAGATAAACGCCCAGAATGCACAATTAGAAGCTCAGAGTGCCCAAAATGCTCTAATTCTGAATAAGTTGAATGATTTGCTCGGGGCAAATAATCAACCGGCTGGTAATGGAAGGAATTATACTAGCAACATTCATGATGCTAATGAGAGGAATGCTCCAGAAAGGGCTGCCAGTCCCTTTGAGCAAACGCTTCCTGAGGTTGGTGGATCTGGAACTCGACATGATGAGGAGTATCTTTCTGGAATGGTCCGGCAAATCATGAGAGAAAGTATGCAAAGGGTTGAAGATGAGAAAGAATGGGGTTTCGCCCCAAGTAAAACACCATTTACTGAGAAAATCTTAAAGGCGGAGTTTCCAAGGAAATTTGTCCCTCCAACTATCCCAGCTTACAAAGGGACAAGTGATCCGAATGAATTCTTGTATAAATATGATTGGCACATGACAGGTGCCAGGGCCTCAGACGAGATAAAGTGCCGATATTTCCCCGTATACCTTGAAGGTGTGGCTCTACTGTGGTTCACCAAGTTGCCAGTCCGATCTATTGATCAGTTTTCAGACTTGACCCGAAAGTTCAAGGAACAGTTTAGACTATATGCTTCAAAGGCCAAAGACATCATGTCATTGTCAAGTATAGAACAGAATCCTGGTGAATCTATCAGATCTTTCTTGAACCGCTTTAATATAGCGCTGGCAGAGGTGGACAATGCTGAACCGCGAATGATATTGACTTATCTGATGAGGGCTATTGATAAGTCGAGCGAATTTGGGAAATGGTTAAACATGAAGGAGCCAACCTCCCTCGAAAAGTTCTATAAAAAGGCAGACGAATTCATACGCCTGGAAAGCCGTCCTGTACCGGTGAAGGCAGTGTCAGAAAAAGCTGAAGATAACACTGTTGCACCACGCAAGATTGAATCTGTAGGGCAAAAAAGGGAAAATAACAATGGGAAGAAACAGAGTAATCTGAAGAAGCCCCGATCCTTCAAGCCATCAGAGTATACTCCTTTATCAGACACGCCGGAGCATATCTTCCTTGCCATTAAAGATTCTGTTGACCTCCCTAAACCTATCCCTTTGAGGACCGGAAAAAAGGCTATACAAAGTGGGAAGTTCTGCCGCTTCCATAATCAACCCTGTCATGAGACTAATGAATGCCGCCAGTTGAAAAATCTGATTGAAGAATTGCTAAGAGAAAACAAGCTGCAGCAATTTGTGAAAAAGAATAGCAACAATCCTGCATCGTCAAGTCAGGGGCAACAGGCTCCTGTTCATCAGCCTAGGATAGGTGAGAAAGCTACGGGGCATGAATCTGGAAGGCCCATTATCAATGTCATTACAGGAGGGCCTCACCCAGCTAGCAAGAGCTGGGGAGAGATGGAGAGATATGCCAGAGCTTTGAAATATGTTCCGGCCGAAGAAGACGTCTTTGTTTTAGAAGACACTACGCCCCTGAAACAACAGAAAACTTTCAGTGATGATATTATTTTCAGAGCCAGAGATTCCTCAGGTATCGAAGCTCCTACCCTAGATCCCTTGGTCATCTCTGCTGGTATTGGACCGGCCATTGTCAGAAGAGTTCTCATTGACTGCGGAGCATCATGTAATATCCTCTTCAAGAAGACATTCGACCAAATGAAAATCCCTATGGTCGATGTACAAGCCTCATCGCAGAAGATCGCTGGCTTCACCGGGGAGCCAAAGCAACCAATAGGAACCATCGATCTGCTAGTAGAACTTGGGGAAGGAGAAAGGAAAGTGGTCCGCAAGCAAACATTTGTGATTGTCGATGAATTTTCTGCTTATAATGCTTTCCTTGGCCGTCCAACGCTCGCAGCATTCAAAGCTATTCTAGCCCCGTGGTGCCTCACTATTAAATTCCCTACAGACAATGGAGTAGGAGTTATAAAAGGGGATCAAAATGCTGCGCGAGAGTGCTATTTGACAGAGCTGCGAGAGTCAAGAAAAAGAGAAATGGGAAAGGATGCGGCAACCCCAGTCCGCATCAAGGAACCAGCCTTGTAGCAATTACGGGGCGGACCCTGCACTGGCGAGCACAGCGGGGCACGGAAAGAAATGGATCCCAGAAAAGCCAGTGCAGGGGAGAATAAAGTGGTACCGGTGGAAACGACAGTTCCGATACCTGTTGACCCGAAGGACCCAAATAAGGTGTTGAATGTGGGTTCACAGCTTAATGTGTCAATTCAGAATATCTTGATATCATTCCTGAAAGCAAATCTGGATGTCTTTGCTTGGACTCATGCCGATATGTGTGGAATATCTCCAGAAGTTGCAGTACACGCTCTGAATATTGACCCAAAGTTTACGCCAGTTAAACAGAAAAGAAGAACCCAAGGTCCAGAAAGGTCAGCAGCATTAAAAGAAGAAGTTGATCGACTCATGGAAAATAACTTCATCAAAGAATCTACATATCCGAATTGGGTTTCAAATCCTGTGCTGGTCAAGAAAGCTAATGGAAAATGGAGAGTGTGCATCGATTTTTCTGATCTAAACAAGGCTTGCCCCAAAGATTGCTTCCCGTTACCCAGGATCGATCAACTGGTAGACGGAACTGCGGGACATGAATTGTTATCTTTCATGGATGCCTACTCCGGTTATAACCAAATCATGATGCACGAGCCGGATCAGGAGGATACAAGCTTTATCACAGATGTTGGACTTTATTGCTACAGAGTTATGCCCTTCGGATTGAAAAATGCAGGGGCAACCTACCAAAGACTTGTTAATGCTATGTTCAAACCGCAATTGGGCAAAACTATGGAAGTCTACGTCGACGACATGTTAGTGAAGTCCAGGAAAGCAACGGATCACATTGAACACTTAGCAGAAATGTTCGCAGTCCTTCGGAAATACAGAATGAAACTTAACCCTCTAAAATGTACATTTGGGGTCGAGTCCGGAAAGTTCTTAGGTTTCATCGTCAGTGCTAGAGGCATTGAGGCTAGTCCAGCTCAAATTACTGCCTTGAAAGAAGTTAAAGCTCCTAGAACGAAGAAGGAATTGCAGAGTCTCAACGGAAAGGTCGCCGCCCTGAGTCGGTTCATTTCCAAAGCCACTGATAAATGCATCCCATTCTTTGACGCCCTGAAGAAAGGAAAGAAGAATTTTGAATGGACTTCCGAATGCCAAAAAGCCTTCGATGAGTTGATCCGTCATATGGAAACGCCTCCAATACTTTCTAGGCCAGGCAATGGTGAGGATCTTCTTATATACTTGGCAGTATCATCTCATGCTCTAAGTGCAGCGCTGATACGGGAAGACAAAAGGATTCAACATCCGGTTTACTATATCAGCAAAAGACTCACTGGGGCAGAGCTGAATTACTCCAAGTTGGAAAAACTCGCCTATTGCCTACTAGTTGCATCAAGGAAACTGAGGCAATATTTCCAAGCTCATCCTATCAGAGTACTCACTGATCAACCTCTAAAGCAAGTCCTATTTCGCCCTGAAACTTCGGGTCGCCTTCTAAAATGGAACATTGAACTCAGTCAATATGACATCGCTTATCACCCCCGAAAAGCAATCAACGGACAAGCTTTAGCTGATTTCATTGCAGAATTCACAGAGAAAGATAATGGTGAGGAAGAAGCGATCAATGATTCCCCAATCCAGTGGAAGATGTATGTTGATGGCGCAAGAAATGACTACTGTTCTGGAGCCGGAGTGGTACTTGAAACTCCTGAAGGTCGATCATTATGTTATGCACTAAGATTGGAATTTCCTTCAACAAATAATGAAGCAGAATATGAAGCTCTTATTGCAGGTCTGAAAATCGCTAAAGAGCTAAACATTCGAGCATTACAGATCTTCAGTGATTCTCAGCTTATTGTATGCCAAGTCAAGAAGGAATTTCAAACAAAAGGTGGAAACTTGCCTTCCTACTTGTCAAAGGCTTGGGAACTCTTATGTGAACTCGATCACTATTCAATAAGCCACATTCCTCGGGAAGAGAATATGAAGGCAGATTCCCTCGCAAAGTATTCAAGTTCTGGTGAAGCTCAACTATTGGGATTGGTCCCTGTAGAAGTCCTTTCAGCACCAAGTATAGACGAGATGGATATTGACTGGATTATGAATGTATCTCAAGAACAAGAGTCATGGATGACTCCAATACTGGACTACCTACTCAGAGGTTCTCTGCCAGAAAATTCGATAGAAAGACGAAAGCTACTAAGGAAAGCCTCTCGCTATGTAATTCAGGATGGCCGATTGTACAGACGGGGATTCTCGATGCCATTGCTTCGATGTGTATCCCGAGAAGAGTCCAAAACAATCCTAGCTGAGGTGCATGGAGGAGAATGTGGTGATCATTCAGGTGGTCAAACATTAGCAAAGAAAATTCTCCGATACGGATATTTTTGGCCAGAAATTAATCATGATGCTGCAAGCTATTCCCGAAAGTGTGACAAATGCCAAAGATTTGCCAAAATTCCTAGAGCACCTTCAACTGAACTCACACAAATGGTCAGTCCATGGCCATTTGCAATTTGGGGAATGGATCTCATTGGGCCGCTACCGACTGCCAAATCAGGGATTAGATATGCTATTGTTGCAGTTGATTATTTTACGAAATGGGCTGAAGCTGAACCATTGGCTACTATCACCTCTAAGAAGATGATAAGTTTCGCGACCAAGAATATCATTTGCAGGTATGGTGTGCCTCAGAAAATAATCACAGACAATGGTACTCAGTTTGAAAGCGAGGAATTCCAAGATTTTTGCAGGCGATTCAAAATCCAGAAAAGCTTTTCAGCAGTTGCTCATCCGCAGGCAAACGGGCAAGTGGAGGCAGTAAACAAGATCATCAAATCAACCATCAAAAAGCAACTCGAAAGAGCAAAAGGTGGTTGGGTCGATAATCTACCACTTGCACTATGGGCATACAGAACCACTCACAAAACTGCGACTGGGCACACTCCTTTCTCATTAGCATACGGGTCGGAAGCAATGATCCCGATAGAAACAGAGGTTCCTTCACACAGAAGGATCCATTTCAACCAAGCAGAAAATGAAAGGCTACAGCTTGAAGCGCTAGATTTCCTTGATGAAAAAAGAGATGAGGCCAATCTCAGAATTGCAGCTCATCAGCAAAGAATAGCCAGACATTTTAATTCCAAAGTTCGCCAACGCAGCTTTGAGATTGGAGACCTAGTCCTGAAGAGAATTATGACAGCGACAGGTGTGTTTGGGCCAAATTGGGAAGGACCGTATGTAATAGGTCAGAAGCTTCTTGACGGCACATTCAAACTCACCACTGTTGATGGAGATCAAATTCCAAGGGCATGGAACAGCAACCATTTGCGTCCATACTTTACTTGAAAATTTTGTTGAAACATTGTAAAAAGAATTATGAATGTATGATTCTTGTAAATGAAAGCAATTGTAAAACTGATGCAAGTAAATAATGAAAGAATATAAAGTGGATGTAGGCCCAATTTCATGGCCGAACCACTATAAATCTTGTGTTCCTTATTATTATTACATGTTTGCTTTATTCTCGATATAAAAGGTACATAGAATGTATTGCTGAAATGTTGATTTGAATTTTTGCAGACAATGGAAGTGAAACTTGCACATAAAAAGACCAAGTGATTCTCGCCTAATTTCAAGTCACAAGAGCCCTGAATTCAAATCCTAGATAGGAAGTACTTCAATTGAACAGCCTATGATTTCGACAGAAACGGGTCTTTGCTAATAAATTGGGATCGTTTGAACAAACAAGCATCCAATTAAAAAGCTAGTGCTCGTTCTCACGAAATTGCCTGACAATGAAGCACACTTTCTTGGATTAAACAAGTTACTTGTAAAAAAAAAAACGGGGGGGGGGGGGGGGGGCAGAGGATCATTGAAAAGGCATAAGCAAGTGAACAGAGGAACAACCAAAACTATCATCGGCAGCACAAGTCCTCTTCGGAGGCACGACTCTTCGGAGGATAAAGACCTCTAATGGGTCATACGCCACAAAAAAGAAAGTTCTCTACTCAACAAAAAAGATTGGAGGAGTCATGACCCTCCAACCATGAGAGAGTAACTTCCAGGCGATCAAAACCCTCTCTGAGGCACATTTCACCAGGAGTTGAAGTGTTATGACCGCTCTTCGGAATTTCACTTCACCAGAGTTGAAATGCAAACAAAATAAAAGCCCTCTTCGGAGGCCCATTTCACCAGGAGTTGAAGTGTTATGACCACTCTTTGGAATAACACTTCACCAGAGTTGAAATGCAAACAAAATAAAAGCCCTCTTCGGAGGCCCATTTCACCAGGAGTTGAAGTGTTATGACCGCTCTTCGGAATAACACTTCACCAGAGTTGAAATGCAAACAAAATAAAAGCCCTCTTCGGAGGCCCATTTCACCAGGAGTTGAAGTGTCGTAACCGCTCTTCGGAATTTCACTTCACCAAAGTTGAAATGCAAAACAAGATAAAGACCTTCCTGGAAGCCCACGTTTCACCGAGATTGAAATAAAACTTCCAAGTGCTGAAACGTGAAAAGGCTTTCTTCAAAGGCACAACTCTTTGGAGGAACACGTTTCACCAAGATTGAAATAAAACTTCCAAGTGTTGAAACGTGAGAAATCCCTCCTCAGAGGTACAACCCCCTCCCGGGGACACAATTAAAAAGAAAGACCTCTTCAGAAGCCCACGTTTCACCGAGATTGAAATAAAACTTCCAAGTGCTGAAACGTGAAAAGGCTTTCTTCAAAGGCACAACTCTTTGGAGGAACACGTTTCACCAAGATTGAAAATAAACTTCCAAGTGTTGAAACGTGAAAAAATCTCTCCTCAGAGGCACAAATTTTTATTAAAAGGAAAAAAGAAAAATCCTCATCAAGAGCGTACTTTAACTTTCAAAGGAAGAGCGATTTACCTATTCTGAAAAAAAAAAAAGAAGGGGGGAAGAAAGTTAAAGTACATTCAGAGGTCCGCTTTACCACGTAGAAGAATTCACTTGGCAAAATATATGCATACGCAAAAGGAAAGAGTGATTTCTTCGAAGGACAAAGCGTAAAAACTTATATAAAGGAAGTTGCACTCTACGAAAATTCTCTTCGAGAATGAAGTAATTATTCTTTAGAAAACGAGAGTGCAAGTCCCCTCAAAGTATACGATATTGCAGTAAGCTCATGGTATAGGGGCAACATGGTATAGTTACATACAAAGCGGTATAACTATGTCGGTAAAGTACGCTCAAACAACATACCACAAGCTCACCGCAACATCGTATAAATAAACTTGTGCAAAAATGAATAATAAATGCATTCTCAAATTCAAACAAAAGTCTGTACAAATAAAGAATCATTTTATTCAATTGCAGATATTGCAGATACAGGTTTCAAAATAAAAGGCAGGGGCCGGTGCCTGCACAACATCCGACCATTACACAAAAAAGGAATCAAAAAGCTCAACTCTTCATTTCTTCTTGCCGCCTTTAGACCCTTTACCCGGTCGAGTGGTTAGCTTTTCAGGTCTTTCAGGTTGGTCTGAAGGCATAAGGGAAGAAGGGGAGGGAGGTGCAACTGGTGCAATTTCCGGTTCCTCTTCAGTGGTGATAATTTTCTTCCCCCTCCTCTTCGACGTCCCATGCTTCTTTCTTTTCTTCGAGGAAGACTCACTCCCCGGAGTAACGAGAGCGGACAAAACTACGTCGTCAGAAGGAGTCCGCTCCGGAGAGATCTCGCCTCCTTCGAGTCCCTCATCTTTTTGCTCCTGCGAAGCAATAGGGTCATCCAAACCATGAAGAGCCTCAATTTTCTCCTCTTGTGACCCAGGTTGTGAAGCAGAAGGAGGAGTCACCTGAAGAGATGGAGGAGGAATAACCAGAGAAGGCGAAGTCTGCACGGCACTTGTTGTTTCAACTGCAGAAGAAGAAAAATTGAAAATGTTAGTATCTTCCCGAAAGAAGGGGGATATGGGTTCATCGAGATTCAAGAGGTAATCGAGAAGCTCATCAAATTTTTGAGGAATAAGCAGGTAATCCACCTGAATCGGACCAATGTCGAAATTACCTGAAGATGTTGGCTTCGTCAGTTCAATCTCATAATTCTGAGCCCCAATGTCCTCCAAAGCCTCTTCATTAGTAGGGGTAATTACCCCGGTTCTTGTAGGAGGCGGCGAATGAGCACTAGAGCCTGTAATGTCCACCTCGGGAGAAACTAGAGGACGTTCAGAGGTAGTAGGCGGTACTTCTTTTTTAGAACGCTCCTCTTCCGCCATCCCGGCCCGCGCTCTGGCAAGCTGCTCCTTTCCCTTGGCAAGAGCGGCACGGGCTTCATCATCAAGATAATGCTCTTCAAGGGCTGACTCAGCATATCCAGCACCTTTACCACCGAGCATATCAAGTGCTGCCTCCCAAACTTCAGCCAGTGTGATTTCATACTTGGGGCCTAGAAAGGCAAGGCTGCCACGTCCCAAAATGCTGTGCAGATAAAAATCGAATAATGTGGAGCTAATGTCAGCTTTGGTTGCTTGATGAGCCTCTTCGGCCGCAAGTTTACCAGCAACAGCCTCATCGCGCTCCTTTTCGGCCATAGCAAGTCGAGTTTTTAACAACTCTATCTCCAAGCTTTGAGAGCCGGTCTGTTCTCGCAGTTGTACAGTTTCAGCACGATATTCTTCTATGACCTTTTCCTTGTATGCAAGCTTATCTTCGACTGCTCTTTGACTGGCATGCGCATCTCGTACTTGTTGCTGAAGCATGCTCTCCTTTTGTGAATGGAAAGTAGATGAAGTAGCTAATTCTTCCTTAAGTTTTTCTACTTCCGCTTCCAGCTTTTCATTGTAGGAAGCAATACTTCTCATTTCGGCGTCATGCTGTTCGAGAGTCTTCTGCCACTCAGCCTTATCATTCTCCATTGTTAGCATGGCCTCGAGATTGGCTCGGTTAACCCTCTGAAGTTCGTCGACGAGTTTTCGCCAGTTCGACATTCTTTCGATATCGGTCCTGACAGCATCAAGATTTCGCAGCATAGCCGGTTTGTCGAGAGGAACCAAGTCGAGATCAAATCGAACCCCTCTCAGGCACCACTGAGGAAATCGACTTTGAAGAGTGGGAGGACCTTGTACGACTTGGTATGCGGGCCGGTTGATGATTGCTTGAATGTCGGAGCGAACGGGAGCAGGAGATTGAGCAGGGACATGTTCAGAAGCTGAAGGAGTTGTTTCTTCAGTAAGTCTAGCCTGCTTGCTAGAAGAATCGTCTATGTGACTCTTTCCTCTCTCATCATGAGCTTTTCTCTTTTGGGTATCATCATCTCTGTGGGGAAGATCATGTCTTTCTTGTTCCCTTCGGCGACGTTCTTCATATGCTCGTCTCTCGTCGGCTTTCCTGATGGCCCTCTCTTCATCCGACTCTCTGTAAGAAGGAAGGTAACGCCTGTAATCATACTGGCTACGCCTCCCGTAGCGCTGAAAATCATCATAGTACGAGCCGCTGCGCCCCATAGGAGAATCTGGAATTAAAATAATAAGCTTTAGAAATCTTTAAAGTACAAGAAGATAAGTGCATAGAAGTGATGAGAAATCCAAAGTGTCGTGCAACGTGTAAACTACGCGCATCGAGTTACAAACCACTCTGTGGAATAGAGGTAGTGATAACTTGAGTAGGAGGAGTTGACATCTGTTGAAAAGAAGATGTCGCCTCGATTACAGAAGAGACAGTTTTAGAAACATCATCTTTGAAAAGTTCTTGAGATGTCACAATTAAATCGCTCAACCCCTCAAAAACATCATCGCCATCTTGTTTTTTGGAGCTTGCTTTCTTAACTCCTTCACTAGTAGATTGAGGGGGTTCTTCCTCTTCAGTAACTGGGGCAAGTACAGACTTGTCAGATGGCCCCGCAACATCTTTCGGAATTGAACACTTAACTAGTGAAGTTTCTATAGAGGTTCCTCCCTGCAAGTGCTCTTTAGTGGAGACTGGGGCATCAGGAGTGCTCGTCGGAGAATCAGGAACCTCCGTTGGAACTTCATGTATTTGAGTGGAACGAGAAGGATGTAGAAGCTCAAACTGATGAAGAAGTTCTTCTGTCAATAGAAATTTTGCGCTTCTTTCTTCAGCAGCCACAGTGCTTAGCCTTTCAAAAACTGACTTATGGCTGGAATCTCTAGAAGGAGGAGGAAGTGCTGGAAAAATAAGGAATGGAATCAGCATCTAGCAATTCGAACCAGGTAAAACTTAGAATAAAATTAAAGAGAAAAAAGATCTCACTTCCTACTCTCCAGTCTGCGTAAAATTCTGCGGGGCAACGAATGTAGAAGTATTGATTCAGGAATCCATGTGCGCTCTCCGGCAAATCCAAAATAAGTTTGCGGTTTCGGGCACCCCTTACAAGTACAATTGAAGGATGGTCCTTGTTCTTCGCAAAAGTGCACAAGTAACAGATTTCCTCAAAACTCGGAAGACGATCAAGAGTCCTCCTGAACAGAACACACAATCCCATCAAAATAGCATAGCCATTGGGGTGCAGCTGAAAAGGAGAGATCGTCAGTCGAAGTAGGATTTGCCGGAGAAATTCATTAAAAGGAGGAATTGCTCCACTCAAGCACATTTGTCGATTAATGGCAACAAAACCATAAGGTGGTCTATCAGCAGAGTCATTTGGTCCAGGGAGTAGAACTTCTGCCTCGGCAATGCCAAATTGAACGCATAATTGATTAAGCGCCCGCTGTTTCAAAAGGGTAGGAGTTCTTTCCGGAGGATTCTCTAGTGGAATAGCAATCGGGAAAACCCCTTCAGCATGTTCTATCATCTCTTCTTGTTGAGACATCATTCTACATAAGCGACTGGATGTTCAGATGAGAAGGTGCACGTTTCCTAAAAAGTGTGAAGTGTTGTGCAGAACTTTTAAAAAAAAAAAAAAGGAAAGCAAACATAACTGAAGTTAAACTAGTTGACAATTAGTCGACTATGAGATTCCAGGACTTGTTAATATGAAGCTCAAGAATAGTGTTAATGCAAACGAATCAGCTTTAACTGGATATTTAAAGTTTTGCTTTAGCACTTCACTTGAGTTCATTGGTTCACAACATTTCATTCACACAGTTCATTTAAGTTAATTACTCTTTATCGACTAATCTGTCATTTGATGTGGGCAGTCAATGGCAGTATATTCGTCCCAGTTTTCTGCAAATATTATGTTTAACAGGTTATTAGCGTTAGAGATAATCTACAACAAAGCGCAACAGAATTCGAGATCAAACAATCCAGTTCAATTCAACCAAGTCTTCACAGAATTTCACAAGTCATAGGTCGTCCAGCGACCTAGCATAGGTCGAAGCCTTCTTAAGTCGTGCTGTGCAAAGTAAAGGATGAGGCATTCCAGTACAGTGTTAGCTCGGCCACGACCTAGAGTCTATGTCGCAAGAAAGTTAGGTCGCGCAGGTCCTGGCTAAGTATAGCTCTTAGCTCATGGATAGTCTTAGGTCGTTCAGCGACCTAGTGTAGGTCGAGACTACTCCTTAGGTCGCAGGGGTTCTTAGATCGCGAATTGTCTTGAATCGCTCACATTCACTGGGTCAATAACTTCCTCTCCACGCAATGCTTCATCGGACCCTATAACCCGCTATCCACTACACTTAAATCCATCATCCTATTCATGAGATTCATCATCTTTCCATACCACTAAACCATTTGAAAACCGACTCAAAATACCTCCGATCTATCATAAATCAAATTCATTATTGTGCGTTCGTGAATCGCTGCAACAACAATAATCACTGACAATCAAAAATCGATCACAACGCGGCTCAAAGTGGAGCACGGCGTACAAAATTGATTTGGGGTTCGGAGGTTAGAGCTTGGGATTCAACGATGATCGTGGAATGGAGAGAAACCGAAGGCACTTACGTAATTTGGTAGCAAGGATGAATCGGTGAATGATTGAACTTGAATTCGCCTTTTGAAGTTCAGAAAATCGTTAGTGGCGGTAGGAGGTCAGAGCAATGAGGTGAAGAAGAATTAAAACGACCTAACATATTTATATGAGGTAAAAATGGGAAGGCAAATAGGCACGCGTGTTGATACAAGTGTTAGGTCGCTCACGACCTAGCTAAGTCGAGTCGAAGCACGCGACCTATGTCATAGGCCCATACTTCGAGGGGCAAATGTTAACTGCTCTTCATCAGTGACCTAACCGAACACGCGACCTAGCAATTTAAGAAAGGGCACGACCTAACTCCATAAAGAAACTAT